>CM026267.1:36647703-37247703 GCA_014851425.1 Senna tora | reverse complement strand
AGTAGAGGTCCTGCGCCAACAACAGTTGGAGGAGAACAGGAACCTCGCCCCAGCGAACGCAAGCGCCCAATTATCGCTGCTGCCACACGGCGTGACGTCGCGGATCTCCAGCGACCCTACCAACCTACCCACAATACAGTCTGGGACCTTACAAATGGAATTTACGCGACTGTCGCGAACAGCACCAGCGCCTCCAGCAGTGATACCACCTGGACCAACTATGATTGCCAGACAAGCAGCGACCCGCTACGAGCTATCCGCGACCACCGGTCCCAAACTACCCTCCGGGATCCTACTTCCACATACCGTGGGCAACAACCTACAACCCATACGTTGCTTGCAGTGCAAATGCTTACTAGTGGCCCGCGTTCGACTTCCAAGGAAAGGGGAGACATCCTTTTACCTAGCAAATCATGAACGAGCATGTGCCCATGGGCTTCAAGATGCCTTTCCACATAGAACCTTTCGGCGGAGAATCCAATTCACGGGATCACCTGAACACCTTCAAATCGGCTATGTCGATATTAGGTATGACGAACGGCCAACTGTGCCGAGTCTTCTCATCAACCCTGAAAGAGGCCGCCCTAAGATGGTTTTCGCTGCTGCCCACCAATTCGATCCACAGCTTCGAACAGTTGGCGCAAAACTTCCTCACACAGTTCGCCAGCAGCAAGGAATACCAAAAGAATGAAGACTCCTTCATCGGTTTCCACTAAGAGGAAGGGGAAACCCTACAAGCATTTCTAGCCCATTTTACCAAACTCTCGCTCCAAGTCTGAGGTCTCCAGGATGCCGTCTCCATCTTCGTCATAAAACAAGGTCTTCGATGCTCGCAGTTCTATGGTGAACTCAACAGATGCCCCGTCTCCACCTTACAAGAACTGATGGACCGCGCGGAATGGTTCATCAAGCAGGAGAATGCACAAATCGCCAAAGACAAGATGAGGAAGTTCCTGATAAGCAGGGCCGACATGGAACGAGCGGAAAAGAAGAAGGAAAAAATGGCGACAGAAAGCCAAGCTCACAAGGAGAAAAACAACAAGAAGAGATCACCTCCTCATCCGCGAACGCCTCCTAGAGGACGGTTCACAAGCTACACTCCCCTTAATAAATCCCACGTTGGGGTGCTGGAAGAGATTTGTCATTTGGACATGCTCAGCTTTCCCCCTCAGGTCAAGAGGTGAAAAATGGGAAAACCAGTAGACAAGTCTAAATACTGCCAGTTCCATAAGGATTATGGGCAGGAAATCAACGACTGCATTCACCTAAAGGATCAGATCGAAGACCTAATCCGAAAGGGACAGCTCGGCAGATTCATCAAAGAAGAAAGTAGGGCTAACGCAGAACATCCACGAGAGGCCAACGATCAGACACCTACTCGTGGGGTCATCAATGTCATTGCAAGCAGTCTGCAGAGAGGAACTTCCTCGTCATCGCAAAGCAAGAAAAGAGTGGAACACTCTATTCTTGCCCTCGACTACGCTCCAAAACACAAAAAGAGGAGCGAGCCCAAGGGAGACCCCATCACATTCGATCTCACTAACCTAGAGGGACCAGTCCACGATGACCCCATGGTGGTGACGGCCATAATCGCCAACTACGAAGTCAACAGAGTCTTGATTGACCAAGGATCCTCGGCAGACGTCCTCTACTTTGAAACTTTCAAAAGACTCGGGTTGAACGAAGCCAGCATAAGGCCATTCCCCGGCACACTCATAGGGTTCTCAGGAGCCCAGGTTCCAGCAAAAGGAATCATCACCGCCCGAACAACCATGGGCACCCTACCAAAGGTCGCTAGCCTTGATGTAGACTTCATCATCGTCTCAGCACCATCAGCATACAATGCAATTTTCGGGAGACCATCCCTAAACAAACTCAGGGCTGTAGTGTCCACCGCACAACTCACAATGAAATTCCCAACACCTCATGGGGTTGGAGAAATCATGGCGGACCAGAAACTGGCGCGAGCATGCTACGCAGCGAGCCTAACCAAGACCGTCAAGGTCGCCCGCGTTGGTCCCCGGGGAAACACGCGACGAACCCCCCGAGGTTAAAGAGTCAGGAGGGAAGAAACTACAGTCTGCCCGTCTGGACCAGACCTCCGCCTAAAACTCCAAACACACTTTGCGCTCTTACACCACTTTTAAGTCAAGTCACGTACGGCTCTTTATTTCAAATTTAGTATTCACTTCAGCCTGACTAAGGCCCGCCTGACCTAGGCAATCCGATTGTAATCATCTTGTTAAGTTTTAGCCTGACTAAGGTTAGCCCGACTGAGGCTGGACGAATGTAACCATTTTTTCTTTTATGATCGAAGTATTCCTTTTCGGTAAGAGACAAGGCTTCAAATTTGCAAAGTACTCGCATAAGTCCTACCCCACAACAATGGGCCGATCACCCTAAGAAATGCTAAGCGCCTCCAAGGCCAAGCTAACATTTTCCCCAGTAGCGCGGTAAAAACCCCTTGGGTGCGGAAAACGCAAAACAAACATTCGACATGACCATGCTAGCAAACTGCATACAAAAAAGAGAAACTGCAATCGCGCACGACTTTTTGCCCAGAAGTAAAAAGAGAAGCAGCAAAAACTCTTTAAAAGAAAAATTCTCATTAGATGCCAAAAATGAGAGGGCGTCCGCCCATTACGAAGGGTAAAACACCCTGAAAACTACATAAACCTATTCTTGGGCATCCCTAAGATCTACGAAGGCCTTAGCCCTAGCAGGCTCCGCACGGCCAACCCCTTCCAACGACCCCTACCTAGTTGCTTCAGCTAACTGCTGAGAAGTAGGCCCAATCTTTGGAGCTTGCCCACCGATTTGAGACAACACCTGGTGCTCCACCAGGCGGTTGATCAGCTGACGAAGATAAGCAAGGTTCAATGGAAGATTCGTTTCCGTTCAACCGCGAAGCTCACCATAAAAAAACTCCAAAGAAGGATGCAAGGAAGCCACCCATTCCGCCGAAAAACTTTCCTCGCGGAGATGCTCTAGTTCCTCGACGGCCAGATGCATGCCATACATCCTCTGCGCCGACAACTCCCTCTAGAGATCAGCGACATTGGCAACTGTATCCTCGACCGCTAGCCCGCCTGAAATGTTCTCATAAGCACGAGCCTCCGCACCCTGCAAAGCTTCGTGGAGAGAATGCAGCTTCTGCCGACACCTCTCAGCATCATCCCGACAGGCAGCTAGCTCCTTGCGAGTCTTCTCCAATTCTGAGCAAAGGAGCGTAACCTCAGAAGGGTGTCCAACTTTAGCCCCAAGACGGGCAACCTCTTCAGTCAAAGACTTAAAACTCGCGTCCTTGATCCTCACACTCCAGCTTCTTTGCGGACAACTACCCACGCACATCCGCCAACCTCTTCTGGGAGACCTCCAAAGCCAGACTTTTGAATGATGCAACACCGGCAAACTGATCCCGATCGAGACGGATCTCCCCCTGCAAAAAGGCAAAGTCAGGAACATAAGATAAACCAAAACGAGCAAAATACCAGGATAAGGGAGCTCACCACACGGTTCTCCCACTTAAAGCCAGCTTGGTGGAAGTCATCTAGGGCCTCAGCAGCCCGGATGAAGCCTCGAACGGCAAGATTCAGGGGAGAAGTGTCCAGTCCCCTGGCTTCCCTTTCCCGCATCTCCACGGGGAGGCGCCTACCCAACGCCACCAGCTCAAAAGGTAGTCCCCCCTCCGGTGGCCCAAGGAGTTCGGAAGGGCCGACACTCGACCCTGAGACAAGATCTTTTGTGGCAGCCGCTTGACTCGCCATTACATAAATCTGGCTGAAGTCTCAGCCACGGGCTCGCCTGCCGAAACCCGAGTCGCGATAGAATCTCCTACAGGCTCCTCAACGACCACCCTGGCCCTCTTAGCAGCAGGCTGATCGACCCTCTCAACGAGGCTCAGAACGGGAGGACAAGTTGATAGAATCACCCCCATGGGTGATTGACGAATAGGAGCGGAAGTGGGAACAGAGGTAGGAACAGAGGCTAGAACAGAGGACGGAACAGTACCTTCCGCCGGGGCTTCCACCTGTAAATCCCCCCGATCGGAACTCTACCATACCGCCTGCGAAGACAACCGCAACTCCACACCAGAAGGCCAGTTCTTGAACCCTCATTCTCTGCCCTTGGGCAACTCCGCCGTAGAAGCTCCTTTCCTTTCCCCATACCGAGGTCCGCTCACGCTACCTCTTCCATGCTTCCTCCTCTTCTCCCATTGAAGACTCACCTGCCGGCGGTCTCTCTCGGAACACGGATGTGCGGGAAACCATCCTTTCCTCTGACCACCAGCGGGTACCATAACAGGGACATCGGCCGCTACGTCCGGAGAAAGACTCTGTTGATCGCTTTTCTTCCCCCTACTCCGACCGACGTCGCGAGTACGGCTGAGAGGGGGACGAGGAGGAGAAGACGAAGGAAGATCCTCCAAATCAGTAAAGTTGAAGGGGTAGAAGATATAGTCGTCTCCACCAGCCATGGCAAAATCCCAACGAAAACAGAGAGCATGAAAGAATCAGAGAGAGCAGAGCAAAGGCAGGGAAAACAGAGGCAACGGAGAAAGGTGAATGCAAATGTAAAGTCAGAAACTTTCAAACGCTGGACATTTATAGGATACCCAGAGGCGCGACGATTCAAAAACCTTAGCCCCCTCGTATCCCGTAACGGATAGAATTTATTATCCTTCACCACCAGGTCCAACTACAGCCGCTTACCTCAACCGAACACGTGGAGAGGAAGAACGACCAAGATTCGCTGCCAAGGCAACAGAAACCCAAAGACCGAAAAACACTCAAGAATCCAAGAGTCACCTGGAGACGCCTAAGGGTCTTTCCGGAAAAGTACTCGACTCGGGCTAATGATGGCTACCCTCGGAAACGAACCTGCATTTAATGAAGGAGAACCAGCGGCAAAAACACCCAACGCCAATGGCACCCATTTAAGCTATGACGCGTGGCACCAGCAACAAGCCCGCTCCTTCAATAGACAACTCTCAGCAAGAAATCCCGTCAGCCACTAGCCGCGAGCGAACTCGACCAGAGTAGAATCCTTCGAAAATGACCAAGCGGCCCCTGACCTTCGGATTTCTCCCGCTTACCCACAAAGGGTATTCCGGGAAAAGCCCCACTGAGCAATGATGACTTCACCTCGGTAAGTCGCGTACTTTCTGTAGAGACGACTCGAAAACTTGGCGAGGAAGTCAAGCAGTCAGCCACTCGAAGCAGGACGTGTGTCACCTCCCAAATGTCTCCCTTTCCGCGGAACGAAATGAAGGGCACTGCCTTCGCAAGTCGGACGGTCAGCAGAAAGTAAGTGTGACCTCGCACGAATCCAAGCTCAAAGATGGAGAAAATTTCAAAGTAGCTTACGGACAAGAGAACTTAAGTCCACGGGCGCCCGACAACTGTAGACTTGGGGGACTTATGTAACTACGGAATATTCTACCTTGGGACACGTGGCATTAAGCTTCTAGAAACCTAACCTCCGCGCATGTTGGTGGCACGTGAGACCACTCATCTACTACTTACGTAGCCCTCGCCCACGTCACTTTACGAAGCACCCACTTAACCAGACGTGGGAACTCCCCAAGCATCGTGGGGCAACCCACGATGCACGAGATCGTGGGTCGAGCACGACCTCCCCACACTAAGTATAATCTAAGATCCCTCACGTTCTCTCGATAACCTGAGCACTCTCAGACATCTCACACAAATCCTCCACACATCCTGAGCTCCGCAGAAGGTTCCATCGAGGCCAACCTTCGGCAAGCTCACCTCCACGTCGGAGTCTTCCACTTACAGGGCTTCCAGCAGCTCTCAGAGACCCGAGCTCTCTCCCACTAAGGCAACCTCCTAAGAGCGGCTTGCTCGCCCAGAGTACCTTAGACACGTCTTAGCCGCACACGGCCCGATACAGGTAATCACCGCGCCTATCGGCTCCTATAGACGTCATCGTGACGAACTACGTGGACTTTGATCCCTTCCAAAGGGTACGTAGGCACCTAGGTGCATCACCTAAGGACAAGTCCCCCATGGTTAACACCCCCTGCGGTCCTAATTGCAAATTACAATTTTCTATGCCAAAAACGTCAGTTACACATACCAACTAGTAGAAATTAACGATACGTAAAAAACTTACATCCATTTCTTTATATCATTTCCTCAAGTTTGCCTATCAAAACATGACATGTGTTATTTTACCTATGTGAGCCTTTTTTTTTCTTAGCTATGTTAACCTGCTATTAAGAAAAAAATTTACACATGTAATGTTTTGATAAGAAAACTTGAGGAAATGGATGTAAGTTTTTTCCTTAACCTAAACAAACTACTACAACATTTAAAATTAGAAGCCTTAAGTGTGCATGTTAAATTTTTATTTAACTTACAAAATATAATATATATATATATATATATATATATATTTATTAATTTAAAACAAGAAATTAAAAAGTAGAAAGTTATTTTTTAATAACTACCACTGCTATTATCCCTATTAAAAAAATTACTATTCATATTCCTATCTTCTTTTTCTCATGATCTTCTCACATCATTTTTTTATTTTTTTTAATTATATAAATAATTATTTTGGGAGACCATTAACCAAAAGTAACCACGGCCAAACATTAAGTTATTTATCATGTGTAAAATTAAACAAAAAATTATTAAATAATAAAAAGTATGTTTTAGTATATTAGGTTGTCTCTTTTATATGATTTTTTTATTTAAATTTGAGTAGTTATACAATTTTCTAAAGAACAAAACGTGTAGACACAAAAAAAATTAAATACTACACCAATCGCAATCCATTATGAATAATTTAGATATTAACTTTATTAGGACGTCTCTTTTGCATTTTTCTATTTAAATTTGAAAATTTTATATATATATAGGGTCTATGACCAATGTATCAATCAGAATGGATTTGATGACTAATCCCATAACTAGATTGCAACCTGCGCTTTGCACGGGATGTTTCTATTCAAATTGTTTTAAAAGCTTACAAATTTTATCAATTAATAATTATATGTAATATTTTTTTATATGAATACAAAAAAAATATTAGATTATAAACAATATTTGTATCAAATTTTAGGTCTGAACTAATTAAAAAAAGTATTAATAAGATAGTGTAATAATATAGTTTCAATTAAAAAAAAGAATGAAAGTGTAAGGAAACAATCTTAAATTAAAGATATATCTTATTCTCAATCTCATTTTCTGTACTTTATAAAAATTTGGTGATTTGTCGCAATGTATTAAAAATCGGTCAAGATAATGACCCGAACATGTTTTCGAGTCATAAGTCAACTGGTTTAATTGGTTCAGCCGTTAATTAGATCTGATGATGTAGTAAACAATGAGTTATTAGATTTTAATAATTAAAAAATATTCTTTCACAAAATCTAAAAATATTATATAATTTTTATTCTTAATTTTTATTATATCAAATAATATAAGTTATATATAATTATTATATAAATACTATTTATTATATTTTATAAATTTTGTTGCATTAACTTTAATAAAAGTTTCATTTGCTTAGTGGTTATAAGCATATTTAAAAATTCAAGGAACAGTGTTTGATTCTCCTTGTTGCAATTTTAAACAACAATTTTGCAAAAGAAAAAAGGTGTCAAAATCAGTGGTCGAGCATGTCACATTGACTTGACCGTTTGGGTCAATCAGATTTAGATATGTCCAAAGCGATTTTGAACCATTCAAATGATTCTAAGATATTGTCCGAACTGAACACTTGGTCGGTTTCCAGTCTAGCCCGGGTTTCGAAACAATGGTTTGCCTTCAAGCGAAAGCAAACAATCTAATATGTTGTATTGTGATAATTTCCACCAAACAACCTAAATGAATAAGATTCAACAACTTGAGTAATTGACCTATCAATTTTTTGGTCAAGTCATCCACTCAACATTAATACACCAAGTTGATTTACAAATTTGAAGTGTTTTGTAGACTATATAATAATAAGCTCTAAGAATACATTTTTATTAAAATACTTTTACAAACTATAAACAAAATAGAAATGTGAAATACCTTTCCAAATTTTGTATTAATATATTTTTGCTCTATTACATGATTTATCATAAACAATAAAAAAAATTTAAAGATATATTCTAATACTAACTGTTGGATATATAGGGGTCTTCGGAACTAAATATCTGCCCATGTGGGAGTCCGATCGTGTCGAGTGAGGATCCGTTGGAAAGCTCGGAGAGAGACGAAGAAAACGAAACGAAAATGACTCTCATCAGATGTCACACGAGCCCGTACTCGTGGCCCAAAGTGGGCTAGGTGATCATGATGGAAGCATGATATTTTGTTCATGTTCCAAGTCCCACATTGCTTGCGTCAATGATGGGAGCTCTCTCATCCACCTATAAATAGGAGTGACTCCACACCTTTCAAGTTGCTCATTCCATGTGTTGGAAAGGGGGGTCCCATTTGGGAAACCCCACTCAGTATAAATTTTCTCTTTCTCTTGAGTCTTTTTCCGCGCATTAGTCGTGGACATGTGGCTCTACCTCTCGTAGGTAGAGTCCTCCGTTTTGTGCGGTCCTTTTCGGAGCTCATCGATTGGAGGTCAGCCCTGGTGGAGCAGAGGCACTGGCAAGATTCGAGGTTTTAGCGATGGCGTCCAGGTTAGTAGCTTCTGCAATTTATTTATTTTTCACTGGATTTATTTTCGGTTTTTCTTTTAGGTCCCTGGGTCGGGTCGGATCATGTGGATCCGGGCCTTTCCCTACATTGGTATCAGAGCCTAGTTATGCTCGAGCTCTGTTCTCCAGGGATTGATGAACCGAAAAGGGCTAGAAACATGCTTAGGGTTTGTTTATTTAAAACTTAGGAACATGCTTAGGTTCCCAGTTTTAATTATATGTTTTAATTTTGATTTAAAACATGTGATAGTCATATATTGTAGGGTAGGGTCCCATAATTTTTGAATATAAATTATGTGTTAATTTTTTAATTCAATATTGACTGGTAACCCATACCCTAAAACTTAGAAACATGTTTAGGTTTCCCTTTCATATTAAAATCCCTAATTTGCATGCGTGTATATATTATTTAAGGTATGTGTACCTTACGAATTAGATATATACCTATGGATGTATGCTACTGGTTTGGGGAGGGGGAATGTTGACTGATGAGACGGATTTGACTAGTCGCGGCTGACGGAGCTGCCGGTGGTGGTCGGCTGGCCAACTTCTGCCGGTCGGTGCCGGAGGTCCAGCGATCGCCGTCGCCGCTGGTTGTGACCGGCGGCGAAGGTCCGATTGACAGCTTCGCCGCCGACGAACGACGCGGCCGCCGGTTAAGTTCTGGTGACCACCGCCGCCCGCGGGTCACAGGTTACAGCGGAGGTCCGGCGACCTTCGCTGCCAAGGGTCGTCAACCGGAGAATCTCCGGCAACTGGCGCCGCCGCTGGCCGCCGGCGACCTCTGCCGCCGTGTGCCGCCGGTGCCGGTGAACGGCAACCACCGTCGCCGTCTGTGGTCGGTCGGCAGTTGGCCAGCGCGGCCATTGATCGTCGGAGGTCAACGGGTGACCGTTGACTGGTCAACGTTGAGAGTTGACCGGCGTCGCGAAGTTTTCTGTCTCGCATAATTTCTCTCTTTTAGCTCCGATTTCGACGATTTTTGAGTCATTTTTCTTGTTTTCGCGAGACGAATACGAATATGAGGAGATATTAGGGTGAATTGGACTCTAAAGAGCGGATATGACCATCTCTTGACTCATTCACATACACAACGAAAGAGAAGATTTAAGCGATTGGTGATCGTTTAAATCAGCTTAAGCATTTTACTCGAGTGGGAGCTGGGGGCAGCATGTGGCAAACCCATAACTCGATATAAATGCTTATCCACATGGGAATTTAAATAGTAAATGACTATTTAAATGATTGTAAGTGTTGTAATCAAGTAGAAGTTCGAGGTCTTGCATGTGGCGACTCGATGTTATTCTTGATCTCTTACATAGTGGGAATCCAAAAGGGATTTTGAATAGTATCTGACTATTCTATGAAAATTGTTGAGTCAAGCAGAGAAAGGTGTACATATAAAGGCTCTCTGTGCGATGAGAGTAATAACTAATTAGTGTTAGTGTTTAGGATTGACTGATAGTATAACTACAAAACTTGTAAATGTAGATCACATTAGAGAGATCGCTTTGGTGACACTGTGGCCACCAAACTGAGGCAGCTTACAATCAAGTATTGATGCCTCCAAGATGCGCTCTGACAAGAGCATGAAGACGCATCTAAGGGAGAAATCAAACATAATTTGGGAGTGTGAGTAAGCCTGAACACTCCCCACTGGTAAACAGTGAGTTCAAACTGTTGCCAGATCTCTTCCCTCCTATTGGGAGTGCATATAGGTCATTATGACCTTCACTAATACCATCAAGTTTCTTAATGATATTAAACACCACCTAGTGCTCAAAGATTGGTGGCATAAGGCTGCAAAATCTATCGAGCACGTAGCCTAAGTGGCTAAAGTTACTTAGAGCTCTAGGCTCCAAGAACAAGGATAATGGGTCCAAGATATGTGGTGCTAGGAAGAGAAAGGGTAAGTGTAAGGTAAGTAGCCTCAGTTCAAAGGAAATACAAGAAAGGAAAAGAGATTTTGGCCAAGGTCAAATATTGCTTGTTCCATTCCATAAGGCACTATGTGCAAAAATTGTTTGCAGCAATCGTTTTCCTCTCACCCATGAACATTGGTTCATAGAGTTCCGTCCTCTTCCCAATGGGAGCAGAAGTATCCTCGTGGGAACAAACCATTATTAAAGTTAAGAGGTTGGGCAGCTACAAAAACGAAGTTGCATAGTGGCCACTCTTTTATCTTTATATATGTTTTGTGTTCTAGATACTGAACGAAACTCATTATTAGATGTTTTTCCGTGAGAAAACTTAATATATAATGTGATCTACATGTTCATCATGACTCCTTAGTGTTAGTTCTAATTTTATGACAATGGCTGTGTTGTGATACACATTGAAATACATTCCCGTAATTCAACTAGTTGCTTTGCTGTGTCTTCCTCTGTGGATGATATCACCTATTTGGGAAGTGCGTGTGGGACGCAATTACGTATTAGCAAAGGAGAATTTGTGAGGACAAATTCTCAATGCTAGTCTGTAAACGTTGCATTCCATTTAAAACAACCTAAGAACCATTCAGTCATGAAATCAGAAAATCCTCTTTCATCAAATTAGTCCACTCGGACATCTACGGTCCAATAAGCGTAAGGGCAAGACAAGAGGCCTAGTATTTTCTCACAGTTATGTGATGAAATTCGGATAGTTAGACAACTAACATTTCCACACACTCCACAGCAAAATGAGTTGCTCCTGGAGTTTGTTAAGTTGATAATGACTCAAGTGAATGTTCCAATTGGGGAGATGTTTTGCCAACAGTCACTTTCGTCTTAACCATATGCCCTTCCAAATTATGTGAGTGACTCCTTATGAGTTCTAGAGCAAGGGAGACGGATTTTGGGATGTGCATCTTTATTGAAAGAAGCCGGACCTACAACATGTTGAGAGGAGCGTATAGACGCATCTCCAGTTGCTGAGTCCAGTGGGAGTAATGCTTACGAGTAGCATACCTTCCACGAAGCACAATCCAAGAGGAGTACTAGAGAAGTACTAAATGATCAAGTAGAGCTTTTGATAGTTCAAAAGGCTCTCTCCGGCCCTACTAGTAAAAGGTGGACTAATTAAGACGATGGAAGAAGAAAAGACGAAGTCTATAAGGACATACCAAGTATAAAACTAGGTGGCTCTGCCCCGCGTCACAAGGGATTTAGAGAACAAATGTGCTCTCAAAAGTTAGGGGAGGCAGATGAGTTAATCAACCACTACTAGGCACATTAAGCAATGAAGAAGTACACACAACAAAAAGGTATCAATTGTGACGAAACCTTCTCGTTTGTTGTGTGGTTAGAGTCTGATTCTAGCTCTGGTCACCAGTTTAAGTGTGGGAGTACATCGATTAGGATGTCATGACCACTCTATTGTATGGCAAACTAGGTGAAGGAATCTATGTGCACAAGCACATAGGTCTCATGGCAAAAGGCCAAAAGCGTAGAGTATGCTGACTCCGAGGATCTGTCAAGATCTCACATATTCATCTAGACTCGTGGTAATTGACCACTTAGTTCATTTCAAGAAAGTTGAGAGTATTTCATTACCCTCATGCTATATGTAGAAGACATATAGCTAGCTAGAAATGACACAGAGGCTGCTTTAGCCAATTAAAGATGGCTATCCTTTCATCTTTAAGATAAAGGAATTGGGTTAAGCAGTGGGAGTCAAGATTCATGGAGAATGCTCCAAGAATTGACTCACTATGTCACAAGAATCCTATGAAGAAGAGATTCTTGGTGGATTTCAATTGAGGGGACCTGAACCCGAGTGATGTGCTAGTAGGTAGAGGCAAGAGTTTGCGTCTTGCTATACGTCTTTAGACAAAGTCAGAGAAGGATTCATTGGATCGTATTTTGATACATGTGGTTGGTAGCTTGAAGTACAATTAGGATTGTACTCGCTCCAAACGTGTTTTTTGTAGTCAGCTTTGTGAGCCGTTATCAGTCAAACCTTGGTCAGACACACTGTTTAGAGTGTTATGAGGTACTTGTAGGACCCTGCTGGAAATCTGTTGTTTTCATCATATTAGTGATTCGCAAACGGCGGGCCACACATTGATGTCGATTGGGTAAGGGACTTGGATGGGAGGACATCCACGTCATGGTGTGCTTTGCTAAGCACTGGAACCATCTTTCAGAGATGCAAGTAAGGATTATGCATTTCTTTTTCCACTAGGGACATGGAGTTCATTGCATGATCATCAGCAGTACAGGGCAGTTTGGGTTGGAAGATCTAAAGTCACTTATAGATCACAGAAAGAGCTGTTGACCTAGTGACAATGATCTCATAAAGTCAAACAGTTATGGTTTATGCCAAAGAAAGCCTAAGTACCACAAAATTACACAACACAACTTTGTATGAGACATCGTTACACCATAGTTAACTACCCTGTTGTTTCAGTCTAAGCATCAAGTGACTGGAGAGAGGGTCCTCACAGTATGACCTGTGATAGAGCATTGGCTTTATACCTTGACGGACCCGCATTGGTGGGTTGCTTGTATAGAGATACAAGCCGTAAAACAAGTGTTTTAGACACACAGGATTGCTTAGAACTAGGGTGATTTAACATAGTTTATGTCATGAGGACAAGATTTGTAAGAGCTCTATTTCTTGATCATAAGTAAAGTATGATGCCTAGGCATACCTTTATTTTGTGTGGATCAAGAAATAGAAGTACTTATTACACAACATATAAAGTATGTTGTAAAGGCTTGGGAGGTTAGCTCTCTCACACGAGCAACCGCCTTGGACACGCATGTGGTGTGGGCCAAGATGAGACTTGGGTTCTTTTTCCTTGAACACCAAAATGAGATATAGTGTGAATATTCAGAGGCAGCTGAAAAGCGCCGAGTGTTGAACAGGAAAACACCACTGAGAATTGATAAGTCGCCCTAGTAAGTGTACTAGGATGAGATCTGCTAAGATGATGAGGTCTTATGATCGAATTATGAATCCCCGCTATTCATAATGCCTGTAGCCAGACGTGAGTGCTCCACTTGGCGCTATGTGAAGCGAGCGAAGTGTGGTAGCAAACTCAAGTGAGATTCTAAGTGAGTCTGGACTAAGGTCTGTGTGGTGTAAGTGATTGAGGATCAAAATCGACATACGCTCGAGAACACCACAACGTGAGTTTCATACCGCATGTGCTTTAAGTACTGCAAGGGAAGCATGTGAATGAATCCCTTCTTCAATGTTTTGTGAGTCCCTGAAAGGATGCATCAATCCTTTCAAAGGGTACCCTTATGCACTTTGACTCTGTAATGAAGAGATGAGGTAGTGCATGCTACTTTGATACCTTTCCAAGAGGCTATGGAAAAATACGGCCCGATGGAAAACTGTCAGGAAAGCTGCTATCTTTGATTGAACTGATAAGAGGTCGAAAGGAAGATTGTGTTGACATATGCATTTGTGATAGTATCCTGAGGTCGACCCATTATGTGATCCCTTTGAGGTTCTCATGGATGTGGATACCTATCGCAATTGAGTGTGGCTGAAGTCCTAGTCTTATTGTAGACTTAGACGGATTGGACTAGCCATGTATATGAACACGTCTAGGGAACCCATGGCACTATTTTTCAGTGAGACATGTGGTCACATCTTCAGACACTTAGGTTGTAGCATCACTTATAGCTGGGCCCTAACAGGCTTCTAGAATAAGGCTCCCACATATCGTGCCAAGCGGTCACGACTGACACGGAGTATGGAAGAAGACGACGAGAGAAAGAGAAATAGAGAAGTCCTTTGTGATAAGGATAGTCATGGGCCTCCCACCATGTGCAAGTGGGAGTATGTTGGATATATTGGGGTCTTCGGGACTAAATATCCGCCCATGTGGGAGTCCGATCGGGTCGAGTGAGGATCCGTTGGAAAGCTCGCAGAGAGACGAAGAAAACGAAACGAAACGAAAATGACTCTCATCGGAGGTCACACGAGCCCGTACTCGTGGCCCAAAGTGGGCTAGGTGATCATGATGGAAGCATGACATTTTGTTCATGTTCCAAGTCCCACATTGCTTGCGTCAATGATGGGAGCTCTCTCATCCTCCTATAAATAGGAGTGACTCCACACCTTTCTAGTTGCTCATTCCATGTGTTGGAAAGGGGGGTCCTGTTTGGGAAACCCCACTCAGTATAAAATTTCTCTTTCTCTTGAGTCCTTTTCCGTGCTTTAGTTGTGGACATGTGGCTCTACCTCTCGTAGGTAGAGTCCTCCGTTTGGTGCGGCCCTTTTCAGAGCTCATCGATTAGAGGTCAGCCCTGGTGGAGCAGAGGCACTAGCAAGATCCGAGGTTTTAGTGATGGCGTCCAGGTTAGTAGCTTCCGCAATTTATTTATTTTTCCCTGGATTTATTTTCGGTTTTTCTTTTAGGTCCCTGGGTCGGGTCAGATCATGTGGATCCGGATCATGTGGATCCGGGCCTTTCCCTATACTAACCAACACTAACTCGTTAAAAAACAAAAACCTTTAAACTTGCATTGTCATTCTATCTTACAAAATATATTTAATCATTTGGTTCAATTTCAACTTCTCTAATTCACTATCATTTTGCTATTTCTCACTTTACCAAGCAAATTTGGCTAAATTTTAACTAAATGCCAATGATAAACAAAAAATTTTTTTCTCATGTAAATATAACTTAGAGTAACATAAAAAAGTTAGTGTAAATTTTTTGCGCACAAATACAAATACTGTAATAATGTGTCTTGATCACCCTATTTATTTTATAGTTAAATAGTAGTTTGTATTTTTTTTTTAATTTGAACTTCTAAAATGAATTTTAAACAAGCGATTTCTTTATATGCGACTTGTAACAGTCGTTTTTGGTTCAGACAATTATTATTTGCAATTAAGGACCGCAAGGGGTCGTAACCTTGGGGGACTTGTCCTTAGGTGAGGAACCTAGGTGCTTAGATACCCTTGGGAAGGGATCAAAGTCCACGTAGTTCATCATGGTGACGTCTATAGGGGTCGTTGGGCTAGGCGGTTACCTGTATTGGGTCGTGTGCGGCTAAGACGTGCGTAAGGTACTCCGAATGGACGAGCCGCTCCTGGGAGGTTGCCTTAGAGTGTGAGAGAGATTGAGTCTTTGAGAGCTATTGGGAGCTCTGTTGGTGGAATACTCAGGGACGGAGATGCGTCTACCGGTGGCCGAACCTGACGGTGTGTTGGGCAGAGCTTGGGATGCGTGATGACTATTGGGCAAGAGGAAGTCTGACGGTGCTCAGAATGCTTGCCTGAATGGTTATGGGCGATGTTCTTCTGATGATCGGATCCTGTCCATAAGTCGCCCGAGTGAGGGTCTTTTTATACTAAGTCTGGGGAGGACGTGCTCGGCCCACGTTCTTGATGAAAGTGGGTCGTCCCACGACTCCCAGGCCGTTTCCCACGTCTCTTGGACGGGAGCCCTTAAGGGGAGACATGGACAACGGCCACGTAAGACGCATGTGAGTGGTTCCACGTGTCATTAACGTATGCTATCACTGAACTTCTGGAAGCTTAGTGCCACATGTCCTTAGGCAGAATATTCCGTAGCTACATAAGTCCCCCAAGTCTACGGGTGTAGGGTGCCCGTGGACTTAAGTTCTCTGTCAGTAAGCTACTTAGAGAATTTTTCCTGTCGCTTTTGTAAAGAACAATCCGTCCGCAAGTGGGTTTGGCCATCACGGGTTGGTCGTCTAACTTGTGAAGCTGTGTATCTTGGTTTTACTCCAAGGGAGTGGAGACGTTGAAGGTGCCACACATCCTTCTACGGTTGGCTTACTGCTTGACTTCCTTAGCAAGTTTTCGAGCTGTCTCTGTAGAAAGTGCGCGGCTTATCGAGGAAGGGTCATCATTGCTCCGAGGAGAATTTCCCGAAGTGCCCCTTGGGGTGTGCAGAGGGAATTCAAAGGTCAGGGGCCTTTTGGTCACTCAAGATGCTTCTATCTGGTCAGGCTCGTCCGGAGACAGTGAATAGCAAGAAGCTTTGTGGAGAGCTGTCTATTGAAAGACCGGCCTGCACCAGATGCCACATGTCATGATTTGATTAAATCCACTGACCCTGAGTGCTTTGTCGCCGTTTTTCCTTCATTAAATGCGGGTTCATTTCCGAGAGCTGCCATCATTAGCCTCGGTTGAGGATTTTTGAAAAGGCTCTCCGGTGACTTTGAGCGAATCTTGGGTTCCCGGCGGCTTTTCAGTCTTTGTGCCTCCGATTTCCGAACTGTGGATCCTGACCGCTCTTTCTCCCCTCGTGTTCGGCTAGGGCTGGTGGTTGAAGCTCAAGCCAGGTGTACTGGATAATTATATTTATCCGTAGTGGGATACGAGGGGGACGAAGATTTTCGAATAGTCGCGCCTTTGAGTTCCCTATAAATATCCATCGTTTGAAAGTTTCTGGTTTTATCTTCTCGCTGCCTTCTGTTCTTAGCGTTTTCCCTGCCTTCTTACCTTACTTTCTTTCTCTGATTTTTATTCCCCTTTTTTTCTCATTTGTGCCATGGCCAGTGATGACAGCTTTTTCGCTTTTGATTTCACTAACCTGGAAGACCTTCCTTCTTCTTCTCCTCCTCCCCTTAGCCGTACTCGTGACAGGGGTCAGAGTAAGGGGAAGAAATCTGGGCAAGACCTTTCTCCAGGGGCAGTTATCGAAACTTCCGCCGTGGTGCCAGGTGGAGGCGGGAAAGGCATGCGTCTTCCTGTCCCTCCGTCCTCCGATAAGACCTGCCGGCAAGAGGATCTCCAAAGGGAAAAAAGGAGGAAAGATGGGACGGGTGACGACGATGGTCCCCGAGAGAGGGAGAGAAAAGAGGCCTCTGTGGTGGCGGAGCCCAAAAGTAAAGAAGGAGGATTCAAGAAACAACCTTCCGGTGTGGGGTCTCGTTTGCCATCCCAGGTTGCCCAGCAGAGATCCGACCCGGCGGATGCGCGAACTGTGACTTTGGTGGAGAGTACTTTTCCTCCTCCTATACCTGTTCGCGAATCACCTATGAAGGTGATTCTTTCTACCTGCTTCGCGGCCCCAAGTTCTGCTAGTGGGGCTGACGAACCTGCTACCAAGAAGGCCAAATGGTCGGTCGAGGAGCGTGCTGGTGATTCTCCTGCCATGGCTTGGGTTCCCGCAAATGAGACCATGGCTGAGGTGCCAGCCGAAGGTGCCAAGGCTGATGACATGGCCGTGGAGGCCGGGGCCCTCTCTGATAGAGGGAATGTAGTGGTGAGTTAAATTACTGCCACGACGGATGTTGTTCCGTAGTCGGGTGTCGGCCCTTCTGAACCTGTCGAGCCGTTGGAGGAAGAGCTTTCTTTTGAGCTGGTGACCTTGGGCAGGCGCTTTCCCGTGGAGTTGGGAGAGAGGAATGTTAGGGGGTTAGACACCACCCCCATGGATCTTGCTGTTCGGGGCTTTGGCAGAGTTGTCGAAGCGTTAGCTGATTTCCACCAAGTCGGCAGTGCGTGGGTGGAGCGAGTGATAAGTTTCCTCGTCTCGTTGTCTTGCTATTTTTGGTGCTCTTTCCTTGCGTGCTAACTTGTTTATTTTCTGCAGAAAGAAGCCACTCTCATCAAGGACCCACTTTCCGGAATAGTGACCACCGAGGGTTCGGCTCTAGAGGCCACTAAGAAGAGGTTGGAGGAGGTGCGCGGGCGGCTGTCTACATAGGAGTTGGAGTGCGAGGACCAAGGTCATGAGATAAAGTCCTTGGAGAGGTCAAGCTTTTGCGCTCAGAATTGGAGAGGGCTCGCTAGGAGCTGGCAATCTGTCGGGAGGATGCCGAGAAGCGTCAGTAAGAGCTGCATTCTCTTTGTGAGGCTTTGAAGGGCGTTGAGGCTCGTGCTAATGACAATCTCGCGGGCTGGCTGGAGGCTGACGGCAAGGTTGCTGACCTTGCGGATCTCTAGGGAGAGTTGCTGGCGCAGAGAATGTACGACATGCTTCTGGTGGTCGAGCAACTTGAGCGTCTTCGTGGAGAGAGGTTTCTGGCTGAGTGGGCAACTTCTCTACATCCTTCTCTGGAGCTTTTTGATGGTGAGCTCCGAGGTCGGATGGAGGCTGACTCTCCATTGAATCTCTCCTATCTTCGTCAGCTGGCTGACCGCCCGATGGATCATTAGGTGCTTTCTTGTATCGGCGGGCGTGCTCAAGAGATTGGATCTACTTCTCAGCAGCTGGTTGAGGCGATTCAGGAGAAGCCAGTGGAGAAGATTGGCAATGCTGAGCCTGCAGTGACCGAGGCCACCATAGGTCTTGGGGATGCCCAAGAGTAGGTTTATGTAGATGTTTACTGGTTTTTCACCCTTTGTAATACACGGTCGCCTTTCCCATTTTTGATAATGAGAATTTACTTTTTACTGTCTCTCTTTCTACTTATGGGCAAAAAGTTCTTGCGCAAGTACAGTTTTTTTGCTATCTCTTTACTTCTGGGTAAAAAGATTTTTTGCATGAGCACCGTGTGATCAGGACGGTTGTATGCAGTTGCTATCGTGCTTTGTGTGAACGTTCATTTTCCGTTTTTGCACCCAAACGGTTTTTACCGCGCTACTAAGGGAATGTTAGCTTAGCCTTTGAGGCGCTTTAGCATTTCTTTGGACGGTCGGCCTGTCGTCCTTCCTTGGGACTTATGCGAGTACTTTGCAAGTTTAACTAATGCCTCTTTTTTGAAAGGAATACTTCGATTAATAATAAACAAAATGGTTACATTCGAGCAACCTCAGTTGGGCTAGCCTTAGTCAGGCTGAAAGTAAACAAAATGATTACATTCGAATAGCCTTGGTTAGGCGGGCCTTAGTCAAGCTGAAGTGAATCCTAAATTTGAAACAAAGAGACGTATGTGACTTGACAGAAGGGTGGTCTGAGAGCGCAAAGCGCGTTCAGAGCTTAGGCGGAGGTTTGGTCCAGGCGGGCGGACTCCAGCTTCTTTCGTCCTGACTCTTTACCCTCGGGGGGTGTCTCGCGTAATTCTCTGGGACCAAGGCGAGCGACCTTGACAGTCTTGGTTAAGCTTGCTGCTTAGCACGCTCGCGCTAGTTTTTGGTCCGCCATGATTTCTCCAACCCTGTGGGGTGTTGGGAACTTCATCATGAGTTGTGCGGTGGACACTACAGCTCTAAGTTTTGTTAGGCACGGTCGCCCTAGGATGACGTTGTATGCCGAAGGTGCTGAGACGATGATGAAGTCTATGTCAAGGCTTGCGACCTTTGGTAAGGTGCCCATGGTCGTTAGGGCTGTTATGATTCCTTCTGCGGGAACCTGGGCTCCTGAGAACCCTTTGAGTGTGCTGGGGAATGGCCTTATGCTAGCCTCATCCAACCCATGTTTTTTGAACGTGTCGATGTAGAGGACGTCTGCCGAGGATCCTTGGTCTATTAACCTCATAGTTTGCGATGACTGCGGTTACTACCATGGGGTCGTCGTGGATTGGTCCCTCTAGGTTTGTGAGGTCGAACGTGATGGGGTCTCCTTTGGGCTCGGTTCTCTTTTTGTGCTTTGGGGCATAGTCAAGGGCGAGTATGGAGCATTCAACCCTTTTCTTATTTTGGGGTTGCGAGGAAGTTCCTCTCTGCAGACCGCCTGCGATGACATTGATGACTCCGCGAGTAGGTGTCTGACCGTTGGCCTCTCGTGAGTGTCCCGTGTTAGCTCTGCTCTCCTCTTTGATGTACCTACATAGCTGCCCTTTACGGATAAGATCTTCGATCTGATCCTTTAAGTGGTTGCAGTCATGGTCTCGTGCCCGTAATCTTTGTGGAATTGGCAGTACTTGGACTTGTCCACTGGCTTTTCAGTTTTTTGCCTCTTAATATGCAGGGGGAAGCTGAGCATGTCCGAGTGATAGATTTCCTCGAGGACTCCGACGTGGGATTTGTTGAGGTGAGTGTAGCTTGTGAACCGTCCTCTAGGAGTCGTTCATGGTCGAGGTGGCGAACGTTTTCTGTTGTTTTTCTCCTTGCAGTTCTGGTTTTCCGCTGCCACTTTCTCCTTTTTCTTTTCCACTCGCTCCATGTCGGACCTACTTATCAGGAACTTCCCCATCTTGTCTTTGGCGATTTGTGCATTTTCTTCTTGGATGAACCATTCTGCGCGGTCCATTAGTTCTTGTAAGTTGGAAACGGGGCATCTGTTGAGTTCTCCGTAGAGCTGCGAACATCGAAGGCCCTGCTTAATGATGAAGATCGCGACGGTGTCTTAGAGGCATCGGACCTGGAGCGAGAGTTTGGTGAAGCGGCCAGGAAGGAGTCCTTGTTCTTTTGGTATTCCTTGCTGCTGGCGAACTGAGTTAGGAATTTTTGCGCCAACTACTCGAAGCTGTGGATTGAGTTTGTGGGTAGCAGCGAGAACCACCTCAGAGTTGCTTCCTTTAGGGTTCAGGAGAAGACTCGACATTGTTGGCCGTCTGTAATTCCCAGTATTGACATAGCCGAGTTGAAGGTGTTATTATGATCTCGTGGATCTGTCTCTCTGCCATAAGGTTCTATGTGTAAAGGCATCTTGAAGCCCATGAGTACGTGCTCGTTCATGACTTGCTGGGTAAAAGGGTTTCTCCCTTTTCCTTGGAAGTCGAAACTGGGCCACTGGTATTGTCCCGAGTAAGTGGGCATGCCGTAGGGGGCGTACGGGTTGTAAGCTCCTTCCCAAGGCATGTGGAGATAGGATCCAGGCGGGTAGTTTGGGACTGGCGGTCGCGGGTAGTCCGTGGGCGGACGGGCTGCTTGCCTGGCGACCATTGTTGGTCCATGAAGGATCACTGGTGGGGGGCTGGTGCTGTTAATGACAGTCGCGCGAACTCCATTGGTAGTGTCCCGAACTGTATTGTGCGTAGGCTGGTAAGGTCGCTAGAGGGCCCTACTGTTGTGCCGTGAGGTGCCGGTGGTAGTTGGACGCCTGTACATGCTTGAGAGAGGTTCATGTTTTCTTCCCATTGTTGTTGGCATATGACCACTATTTTCTGACTCAAGGCGGGCGAGCTCTATATCCCGCGGGGTCCATGTCGGCTCCGTCACTTCTTGATTGCTGGTTGTAGGGCAAGGATTGTGTGGCATGCCATAAGGATGTCGGGGGCATGCTTCCTCCCTAGGTGCTGGGTTTTGGACCACAGCCTCTACAATAGCTACCTACGTCGTTGAGGTGGTCTGAGGCTGAGTTGTAGTTGAACCACCTACCTCGGTTGTGACCATTTCAGCCACTCCCTGCCTGTTCCGAGAGGAAGCTAATAGAGAGAGAGGAAGCTAAGAAAGACACATGAAAGCCTTATTAGTCCTAGGAAACAATTATAAGAAGTCTTCATGAAGTTTGGGAAACTTTTTAAATATTTGAAAATATCACTGCAATCTCTAAATTTCTTATATATTGTTGTATATTTTAGAGCAATTAGATAAAAGTGAAAAATAGGGGAAAAGATATGTAAAACCATGATTTTGAGAGAAAGGGACTAAAATGAAATTTTTTTTAGTTATAGGTAGTGAGCGAAAAATTCATAATTCTCGGTCTTTTCTAAAACATATTGTTCTAAGGAGGTTAAGACATAAATTTGGGAACTTTTAAAGTCTATTGGCGGCTACTTTTGAATTTAGGGAAGTTTTAAGGACCAAATAGAAAACTTTAGAAATTCTGGGTAATAATGTAAATGTATGAATCCAAATTTTTATACTAGTACTAGTTCTTATAGCATTGCAGAATGAATTTTTTGTGGAAATTTATAAGTGTTGAAAGGTCATCTTTGAAAGTAAGAAAGTGTTAAAGATCGAAGAAAAAAAAGTACTAAACTTAGAGACACAATGTAAAACCCATAAATTTCAAAAAGAAACTTGGGATTTATAGTTTTGTCACATTAGAGTTAGATACCATGAGCAAATGAATTAAAAATTTTTTGTTGAGTAAATAAAAATAATAACACCACCTAGTGCTCAAGGATTGTTGCATAAGGTTACGAAATCCATTGAGCATGTAGCCTAAGTGGCTAAAGTTTCTAAGAGCTATAAGCTGTAAGAACAAGGAAAAAGGGTCCAAGAAATCTGGTAATAGGAAGAGAAACGTTGAGTGTAAGGCAAGTAGCCTCACTTCAAAGGAAAAGCAAGAGAGGATGAGAGATTTTGGCCAAGGTCAAATGTTGCTTGTGCCAACCCATAAGGCACTATGCGGAAAAATTATTTGCATAAATCATTTTCCTCTCACCCATGAACATTGGTTCATGGAGTTCCGTCCTCTGCCCAATGGGAGCAGAAGTATCCTCGTGGGAATAAAGCATTAATAAAGTTAAGAGGTTGGGTAGCTACAAAACGAAGTTGCATAGTCGCCACTCTTTATCTTTATATATGTTATGTGTTCTAGATAATGAACGGAACTTATTATGAGCTATTTTTCCATGAGAGAACTTAGGATATAATGTGATCTACATGTTTATCATGACTCCTTAGTGTTAGTTCTGATTTTATGACAATGGTTCTGTTGTGATACACATTGAATTACATTCCCGTAATTCAACTAGTTGCTTTGTTGTGTCTTCCTCTGTGGTTCATACACCTATTTGGCAAGTGCGTGAGGGACGCAATTACGTACTAGCAAAGGAGAATTTGTGAGGACAAATTCTCAATACTAGTTTGTAAACGTTGCCTTACAGACAAAGCAACCTGAAAAGCATTCAGTCATGAAACCAGAAAACTCGCTTTCATCAAATTAGTCAACTCGGACATCAGTGGTCCGATAAGCGTGGGGGCAAGGCAATGACCATTCCCTTCAAAAGAATCTTGATCATTTACTTGTGAATGAGTCACTCGAGGGACTTTTGGCAATGATTCCCCGTGGGAGGTCGAATGGAAATAATCGGGCTTAAATCCATGCTGGTACCAGTGTGTCTTCACAACATCATGAGAATCAAGTCTCCTATTCTTACACTTTCTACACGGACACCTTATCTTTCCATTATACAAATTAGTTGACAATTGACAAGTCTGATCTAAAAACTTGTCAACGCCTTTCATAAAGGCATCAGTGAATCCAGCTCGACCAGCAAGCACTCTATCATACATCCATTGTCGATTTTTTGGTAAATCCATGTTCTGTTCCTATAAATCTATCATATTTAATTACAAAACTATATATCAATAGTTGGAAAAGAAAGAATAAGGTTAAAGAATAAACCTATCATAAGCAGAAGCATGAATTAAATTATTATATTATAAGGTACAAATTGGGTGGACCATCATAAATAGAAGCATGAATTAAATTATTCTGAAGGATCTAAATATTTTAACGCAGTCTATAAAAAAATTAAGAAAAACACCAAAACAAACTTGACAGAAAGTTGAACATCACGTAAGCAACAAACTAACACATACTTTGACCTCAAACATCACGTAAGCAACAAACTAACACATACTTTGACCTCAATAGACACTTTAAAACATCAAACAAACTCCACATGCATATTCTATTTATCTATTTTTTGAAAATAAAATATTTTCATTAATAGAAAAATAAATTAAAAATATTTGTAAATTTTCAAATTAAAAAAGAGATAGGTATATAATTTAACAAAATCTTAAAAGAAATAAATGTAACTTACTCTATCTTTTCTTTTGTCACTTCTCAAATCGAAGTAATGAATGGGGCCTAACTAGCCATAAGAATTGAAGTTAATTGGGCTGTAAGCATCAAATTGTTTTAATACAAAATATATGGTCTTGGACATAGTGATCAATTAGAATATCATCTAATTGGGCTATGGCCCAATATGCTATACCTAGCCCATTTAAGAAAATAGATCTTGTAGTTGGAGTGGCGGTGGCCCATTTGCTCTTGTAAGTGAATTGGGCCAATCTTTTATTAGACACTAATCACACTATGTATGGTAGAAATGCACAAATAAGTTATATATAGACTTAATTATAGTTGTGGAAGAAAGAAATTAAACTAGAGAATATAATACTCAAGCTAAGGCTCAATGAGAGATTTCCTTGCTTGGAAATGGGAGAAACCACCTCCATATTTATAGTGTTTTAAAGTAACTTCTTGCAAGCTTACTATTTTTTTTTCTTTTTTTTTTAATTTGAAATATATATGTGTAATTGCAGGGTAGAGTTGTGGCACATCATATTATTCATGAAAGATGCATGCGTACGCCTTATTTGACCTATAGTTATGCTGTTTTAAAAAGAAGCAATAATGCAGCTCTTACGTAATAAATAATATTTTTATTTGTTGATGATGAATTGAATCCCATACAGAAGGAACGACCTCCTAGAATCTACACAAATTTAGATATTGGAGAGGCAGATAAGAGTTTATTTATATCAAATTATCTACTTCAATCTTAAATGGATATTGAGTATTTAGAAGAGTGAAGATGTGATAATACCAATTGGAAGACTAAGAAGATATATATGGAGGTAACCATAATGTGTACAACCAGACTGGACCAAATGGAGAGGTACTTAAGTGTTAATAATCATGTTTCATGAATAGAATAACAGAGACACAGTCAAACACAACTAGACTGCAAGTAGTGACAACAACAAATAGGTAAGTGGGTGACGTGGGTGATGGCCACGTAACAAATAGGTGAGTGGTGCCACGTGTGTCCAGCGGGTGCTGGGGTCGTGCTTCTAAAATGTTCGGTGCCACGTGTCCCTAGGTGGAATATTTCGTAATTACACGTTTTATATATATATATATATATATTTGTTTTATCATACTATCTACTCCAATGTCACCAAATTATAAATCCCAAATTCCTTTTTGAAAGTAAGGGATATTACATTTGTCTCCAAATATTTCTTCTTTTGTTAAATTTAAGATAACACACATCTCAATACAAATCTAACAATTTTAGACTGGTGAGCCAAAGCTCTCAATAGCTTTATAACATTTCCCAAAAGGTAAACACTTGTAAAGCATAGCAAAGGCGAACTATGTTAAGTACATGTGGATACAGACAAAAGCTTTAGAAGTAAAAGACAGAAGTAAAGGTAGGAGGATCGACGAAGCTATCCAAAAGGTGGGCTTAATTGTGACACACTTAATTGTATTTTAAAATTTAAATAGTAATATTAAAAGGGTTTTGCTAACCAGTAAGAGCACTGGTTAAAGAAGTATTTTTGAGTATTAAATAGTCAAAAAGTATATAAAAGTCTTAACCTACATTAAATGAGTTTCTTAATTTATTTTGAAGACACAATTACCCTTAATCAATTTCTTTAGTATTTATATTTTTTCATTAAATCTAATAAACTTTTGTTTTTTCACTAAATCTAATGAACTTATTTTATTTTCACACAGCTAATTTTTAAAAAAAATACGTCAGTGGGATAAACAAATTATAAATAAGTAAAGAGAAAATGTTCAATTGAAACAAGTTGTCACAAAAAATTGTGGTGTTTAATTGTAATATATAGAATTCTATTTTAGTTTAGAACTAAAATAGTACCCCTGCTAAGCACGGGCACAATTTGATTTTTTTATATAAATTTTATTTTGAATAATTTAATAAGTATTTCTCATTTAAAATTAAGATTAATGTTAAATTCATGTATACAAAATTGAAAGTAATATTTTTTAAAAATGATAATATCCCTGTTGCTATTATTGTTTGAACCCTGTAACTGTTGTTTTTGGTTCACACAATTTTAATTTGTAAATAAGGACCACAAGGGGTCGTAACCTTGGGGGACTTGTCCTTAGGTGAAAACCTAGGTGCCTACGTACCCTTATAAAGGGATCAAAGTCCACTTAGTTCGTCATAGTGACATCTATAGGAGCCGTTAGGCAAGGCAGTTACCTGTATGGGGCCGTGTGCGGCTAAGACATGCGTAAGGTACTCCGGGCGGGCGAGCCACTCGTATCAGGTTGCCTTAGGTTATGAGAGAACAAAGGTCTCTTAGAGCTATCGGGAGCTCTGTTTGAGGGAATACCCGGGACGGAGATTTGCCGGATGATGACCGGGTGATGGCCGGAGCTCGATGGTGCCGTGGGCTAAGCTCTGGACCTATGAGGAAATGTATTGTGTGAGGGGAGCTAAGTCTAGCTTAGGTGCATTCAGAATGTGCATTCCTTGCCTCTTGTTCTCATGCCTTTAATTCCCCCGAGTGAGGGCCTTTTTATACCAACTGTGGGGAGTACGTGCTCGACCCACGTTCCCGTGGGACGTGGGTCATCCCACAATGCTTGGGGGCTCTCCACGTGTCTTGGACGGGAGCCCAGAAGGAGAGACGTCGATACCAGCCACATAGGGGGTAGATGAGTGGTGCCACGTGTCATGGGTGCAAGCTACCGTGGAGCTTTTCGAAGCACAATGCCACGTGTCCCAAGGTGGAATATTTCGTAGTTACATAAGTCCTCCAAGTCTACGGGTGTCGAGTGCTCGTGGACTTAAGTTCTCTTTTAGTAAGCTACATAGGAAAATTCACTTGCTGCCTTTTGTCTAAACGAGCCCGTCCGCAAGTGGGTCTGGTCATTCGGGATGCTTCTCCCTGGGCAGGCTCGTCCACAGCCAGCGGCTGTGATCACCACCATTTGTCGTGGCTTGATTAATCTCTCTGGCCTCGAGTGATTTCCAGCCGTTTTCCTTCATTTAATGCGGGTGCGTTTCCGAGAGTTGCCATCATTAGCCTCAATTAAGGATTTTCCGAAAAGACCCTATGGTGTCTTCGTTTGACTCTTGGGTTTTCTGGGGCTTTTTAGTCTTTGTGCCTCCGATTTCTGGGTGATAGATCTGGGCCGTTCCCTCTCTCCACGTGTTGGGCGAGAGCAGGTGGTTGTAGTCTAAGATGGGTGTACTGGATAATTGTTTTATCCATTGCGGGATTCGAGGGGGCAGAGATTTTTGAATCGTCGCGCCTTTGTGCTCCCTATAAATATCCAGCGTTTGAAAGTTTTTACTATTTACCTTTTCTTTTCAGCACAGCTCTGTCTCCTTGCTTCATTTTCTTTCTCTGGTCCTTGTACCGTTTCTCCTTCATTTGAGTTTGTACTGAGATCTTGCCATGGTCGGTGACGATAACAGCTTTTTTCCTTTTGATTTTACGGATTTGGGGGATCTTCCTTCTTCTTCTGCTCCTCCTCCCCCTCTTAGCCGTACTCGTGACAGTAGTCAGAGTAGGGGGAAGAAGTCTGGGCAGGACCTTTCTTCAGGGGCAGTTGTTGAAGCTTCTGCCGTAATGCCTGGTGGAGGTGGGAGAGACACTCGGCTGCCTGTCCTACCATCTCCTGATAAAGTCCGTTTACAAGAAGATCCCAAGGGAAAAATAAGGAGGAAAGATAGGAGAGGAGACGGTGGCGGCTCTTGAGGGAGAGAGAGGAGGGAGGTTGCCGCGGTGGTGAACCCCAAGAATAAAGGAGGGTTCAAGAGACCTTCCGGTGTAGGTTCGAGATCGTCGTCTCAGGTTCCTCAGCGGAAGCCGGACTCGGCTGACGCGCGGGCGGTGACTTCGACGGAGGGTACTTTTCCTCCTCCTGTGCCTATTCGGCAATCACCTATGAAGGTGGTTTTGTCTACTCGCTTTGCGGTCCAAGTTCTGCTGGTGGAGCTGATGAGCCTGCCAGCAAGAAAGCTCGACGGGCGGTCGAGGAACCCGCGGGTAACTCTCTGCGGAGGAAAGGGCCACTGCAGACGAGACAATGGCTGAGGCTCCGTCTGGTGGGGCCAGGGTTGGCGAGGCAGCTGGAGCGGCCGGGGCCCTCTATGATGGAGGGAATGTAGTGGTGAGTCAATTGGCCACCACAGAAGACATTTCATATTGGTTGAATGTCAGCCCTTCTGAGCCTGTCGAATCACTGGAGGAAGAGCCTTCTTTCGAGTTGGTGGCTTTGGGCAAGCGCTTTCCCGTGGAGATGGGAGAGAGGAAGGCTAGGGGTTTGGACACCACCCCCCTAAATCTTGCTGTTCGTGGCTTCGACAGAGCTGTCGAGGCATTGCCTGACTTCCACCAACCTGGCATTGCGTGGGAGAAACAAGTAGTAAGCTTTTTTGTTCTGCCCTGCTATTTTTCGCCAATTTTTTGTGGTCTTTTCCTTGCTTGGTGACAATTTTTTTACTTGCAGCATGAAGCCTGTCTCTACAGGGACCGGGTTCTTGGAATAATGATCGCTAGGAATTCAGTTCTAGAGGCCACTAAGAAAAATTTTGAGTATGTGCGTGATCAACTATCCGCAAAGGAACTAGAATGTGAGGACCAAGGTCGTGATATAAGGTCCTTGACTCACGAGGTTGCTCATCTTAGGGCCAAGGGTGCTCAGCCTTCTGAGGTCAAGCTTCTACGATCTGAGTTAGAGAGGACTCGCAAGGAGCTTGTCGCCCATCGGGAGGATGCCAAGAAGCGCCGGCATGAGTTGCACTCTCTTCGCGAAGCTTTAAAGAGTGCTAAGGCTCGCACCAGCGAGAATCTTGCTAGCTAGCTAGAGGCCGAGAGCAAGGTGGCCGATGTTGCTGACCTTCAGGGAAAATTGTTGGTGTAGACAATGTACGGCATGCTGCTGGCGATCGAGCACCTTGAGCGTGTTCGCGGGGAGAGGTTCTCAGCTGAGTGGGTGGCTTCTTTGCATCCTTCTCTAGAGCTTCTTGATGGTGAGCTCAGAGGTTGGTTGGAGGCTGACTCTCCTTTGAACCTTGCTTATCTCTGCTGGTTGGCTGACCGCTCGCTCGACCACCAAGTGCTTTTTGTTATTGGTGGGCATGCTCCAGGGATTAGAGCTACTTCTCAGCAGCTGGCTAAGGCGGTTCAAAGGAAGCCTTCAGGGGATGTTGGCAGCGTCGAGCTTGTGGGGGCCGAAGCCATTTTAGATCTTGGGAATGGCCAAGAGTAGGTTTATGTAGAGTTTTAGGCTTTTCTCCTTGTAATAGGCGGACGTCTTACTCATTTTTTGATAATAATGAGAATTCATGTTGATTTTAACTATCTCTCTTTTTACTTCGGGGCAAAAAGGTTTTTGTATGAGTACAATTTCTGAGGGCCTTTTTATACCAAGTGTGGGGAAGACGTGTTCGACCAACGTTCTCGTGGGACGTGGGTCATCCCACAATGCTTGGGGGCTCTCCACGTCTCTTGGACGGGAGCCCAGGAGGAGAGACGTGGGTACCGACCACGTAAGGGGTAGATGAGTGGTGCCACATGTCATGTGTGCAAGCTACCGTGGAGCTTCTAGAAGCACAAAGTCACATGTCCCAAGGTGGAATATTCCCTAGTTACAAACCCTAAACAATATTATTATCAATTATTATTCTTATTATTATTTTAAACTTCATAGTTTATTATAAATAAATTTTATAGTTAACATAATTTAAAGAGTGGGGAAGTTATGATTAATTATTTATTTCTTTGTAAATAAATTCTTGTTCCAAAAAATTGTATATTCCATATTAATTGATTTTTTTTTTATTTCTTAATAGATATTTTTATTTGGAAGTGCTAGGATTCACCTAAATGTAACACTAATTAGCATCTCTTCTAGTGTAGTCTTAGAATTCACCTCAAAAAGTGACACTTACTATCCAAAGGCAATGTACTATTTTGGCTAGGCTTGTTGTGGACTCATACATTTCTCCACTATTTGTATAGACTTTGTCTCATAGTCTCTAAACTAAGCGATGTGTGATTTTAATTTGGAGACACATGGCACTGACCTTCTAGAAACCCGGCCTCAGCACTTGCTAGAGACACGTGGCACCGCTCATCTACCAGTTACGTGGCCCTTACCCACGTAACCTCACGGAGCATCCCCTCAACTAGGCATGGGAACTCCACAAGCCTCGAGGGACGACCCACGTCCCACGAGGTCGTGGGTCGAGCACGATCCCCCCACACTCAAGTACAAATAGGCCCTCACTCGGGGGACTAAATGACGCAACTTGAAGGATTACAGCACCTAATCTACGATATCTTAGACATACTCTCGGTAACCTGTGTACCCTCGGATACCTCACGCAATCACTTTGTATATCACGAGCTCCGTCGTAAGCACCGTCTAGGTCAGCCTACGGCAAGCTCACCTCCATCGTGGAATACACCATTCACGGGGTTTCCAATAGCTCCCAGAGACCAGAACTCTCTCCCACTAAGGCAACCTCCTAAGAGCGGCGGCTCGCCCGCCCGGAGTACCTTAGACACGTCTTAGCCGCACACGGCCCAATATAGGTAACCTGATCCCTCCCGAAGGGTACGTAGGCACCTAGGTGCATCACCTAAGGACAAGTCCCCCAAGGTTAAGACCCCTTACGGTCCTAATTGCAAATTACAATTGTTTGAGCCAAAAACGAAAGTTACAGTTGCGCCCACCGCAGTCTTATTCAGACCACAATGCCTTGTGCACTCTGCCACTCAACGGCATTTCTTTTTCGGCGAGTAGGAGTATATACCTAATGCTCAGAAACCCGTATTTGTTTTCTTCTTGAATACAGGATACACAGGATATAATACATCATGACCGACTCGAACGTCCCCGCAACCAGGACCGACGCTAGAGCTCTAAGTCGTAGCACGAGGAACTGACAAGGAACGGCCGAAGCGGTCACAAGCGAGGCAGGCAGATCAAGCGCAACCCATCCTCAAAGCTCCTCAATGACGCAGGTAGCCGTTACAGAAACCGTGGTCCAAAACCTGGCACCTAGAGAGGAAACTTGCCCTCAACACCCGTATGTCATGCCGCACATCCCTTGCCTCACAACCGGAGGTCAAGAAATGACAGAGCTAGCAAGGAACCCGCGAGAGGCAGACATCTCCCGCCTCGAGGCAGAAGTAGCGGCACTACGCCAACAACGATGGGAGGAGGACAGAAACCTTGCCCTAGGAAACGTGAGCACCCAATTTCCACTAATGCCACACGGAGCGACGGCAGGGACCTCCAGCAACCCTACCAGCTTGCCTGCGATTCAGTTCGGGACTTTACCAATGTAGTTCGCGCGATTATCACTGACGGCACCGGCACCTCCAACAGTGATCCCACTCGGACCAACCATGGTCGTCGGACAAGCAGCACGACCCATCACGAACTATCCACGACCACCAGTCCCAAACAATCTCCCGGGATCCTACCTCCACATGCCATGGGCAGCAGCCTACAACCCGTACGCCGCCTGCGGTGCGAATGCTTACCACTGGCCCGCGTTCGACTCCCAGGGAAAGGGGAGACATCCCTTCGCCCAGCAAATCATGAATGAGCACGTGCCAACAATGCATGACAGACGGCCAACAATGCCGAGTCTTCTCGTTGACCCTAAAAGAAGCCGCCCTAAGGTGGTTCTCGCTGCTGCCTGCCAATTCGATCCACAGCTTCGAACAACTGGCGCAAAACTTCCTCACATAGTTGGCCAGCAGCAAAGAGCATCAGGAAAATGAAGACTCCTTCATTGGTCCCCACCAAGAGGAAGGAGAAACCCTACAAGCCTTCCAGGCCCGTTTAACTGAGCAAGGAGAAACCCTGCAAGCCTTCCTGGCCTGCTCTACCAAACTCTCGCTCCAAGGCCTTCGAGACGTCGTTGCCATCTTTGTCATGAAGCAAGGCCTTCGACGTTCGCAATTCTACGGGGAACTCAACAGATGCCCCGTCTCCACCTTACAGGAGCTTATGGACCGTGCAGAATGGTTCATTCAAGAGGAGAACGCTCAGATCACCAAGGACAAGATGAGAAAGTTCCTAATAAGCAGGGCCGACATGGAACGAGCGGATAAGAAAAAGGAAAAGACGGGGACAGAGAACCAAGCCCCCAAGGAGAAAACCGATAAGAAGAGGTCACCACCTCGATCGCGGACGCCTCCCAGGGGACGGTTCACGAGCTACACTCCTCTCAACAAATCCCATGTTGGGGTGTTAGAAGAAATTTATCAGTCGGACATGCTCAGCTTCCCCCCTCAGGTCAAAAGACGAAAAACGGGAAAAGAGGTAGACAAGTCCAAGTACTGCCAGTTCCACAAGGATTACGGGCACGACACCAATGATTGCATCCACCTAAAGGATCAGATTGAGGACCTAACCCAGAAAGGACAGCTCGGCAGATTCATCAAAGAAGAAAGCAGGGCTAATACCGAACACCATCGAGAGGCCAACGATCAAGCGCCTACCCGCGGGGTTATCAACGTCATAGCAGGCGGACTGGAGAGAGGGACTTCCTCGCTGCAGCAAAACAAGAAGAGGATGGAACGCTCCATACTCGCCCTTGACTACGCTCCAAAGCACAAAAAGAGGACCGAACCCAAAGGAGATCCCTTCACCTTCGACCTCACCAACCTAGAGGGACCGATCCATGACGACCCCATGGTGGTGACCGCCATAATCGCCAACTACGAAGTCAAGAGAGTCTTGATCGACCAAGGATCTTTAGCAGACGTTCTCTACTTCGACACTTTCAAAAAACTCGTGTTGAATGAGGCCTTCCTAAGGCCATTCCCCGGCACGCTCATAGGGTTCTCAAGAGCCCAGGTTCCGGCAGAAGAAATCATCACCGCTCGAACAACCCTAGGCACCTTACCAAAGGTCGCGAGCCTTGATGTAGATTTCATCATTGTCTCATCACCATCAGCATACAATGCGATCTTAGGGCGACCGTCCCTAAACAAACTCAGAGCTGTAGTGTCTACCGCGCAGCTCACAATGAAGTTGCCAACACCCCACAGGGTTGGAGAAATCATGGCGGACTGGCGCGCGCATGCTACGCAGTAAGCCTAACCAAGACCGTCAAGGTCACCCGCCTTGGTCCTAAAGAAACACGCGAGGAACCCCCCGAGGGTAAAGAGTCAGGACAAAAGAAGCCAGAGTCCGCCCGGACCTAACCTCCGCTTAGACTCCGAACGCACTTTGCATTCTTACACCGTCTTAGGTCAAGTCACATATGTCTCTACTTCGAACTTAGGATTTTCAGCCTAACTAAGGCCCGCCTGACCTAGGAAATCCGAATGTATTCATTTTGCATACTTTCAGCCTAACTAAGGCTAACCCGACTGAGGCTGCACGAATATAATCATTTTGTCTATTATTAAAGCACTCCTTTCCGGCTAGAGACAAGACTTCAAATTAGCAAAGTACTCACGTAAGTCCTACCACAGGACAGTGGGCTCGACCGCCCCAAGAAATGCTAAGTGTCCCAAGGGCCAAGTTAACATTTCCCCCAGAAGTGCCGTAAAAACCCCTTGGGTGCGAAAAACACAAAACGAACGTTCGACAAATCATGCTAGCGAAACGCATACAAATCGTCCTGATCACACGATACTCATGCAATAAATCTTTTTACCCAGACGTAAAGAGATAGCCACGAAAAGAGGGACTGCAATCATGCACGACTTTTTACCGAGAAGTAAAAAGGAAAAAACTCTTTGCAAAAAATCGTTCTCATTCAATGTCAAAAATGAGAGGGCGTCCGCCCATTACAAAGGGTAAACACCCTAAAATTTACATAAACCTATTCTTGGGCATCCCCAAGATCTACAAAGGCCTTAGCCCCATCTGGCTCCATATGGCCAGCACCCTCCGACGAGCCCCGCCTAGTCGCTTCAGCTAGCTGCTGAGAAGTAGGTCCAATCCTTGGAGCTCGTCCGCCGATCCCAGAAAGCACCTGGTGGTCCACCAAGCAATCTGTCAATTGACTCGATTCGTCTCCACTCGACCGCGAAGCTCACCATCAAAAAACTCTAGGGAAGGATGTAAGGAAGCCATCCATTCTACCGAAAACTTCTCCCCACGGAGGCGCTCGAGCTGCTCGACCGCCAGGAGCATGACTTACATCCTCTGCGCAGGCAACTCCCCCTGGAGATCAGCAACACCGACAACCTTGTCCTCGACCGCTAGCCGACCAGAAAGGTTCTCAGTAGCACGAACCTCTGCACCCCGCAAAGCTTCACGGAGTGAATGCAGCTCCTGCTGACGCCTCTCAGCGTCATGTCAACGGCCGGCCAGCTCCTTGTGAGCCCTCTCCAACTCTGAGCGAAGGAACGCAACCTCGATAGGGTGTCCAGCTTCAGCTCTGAGACGGGCAACCTCTTGAAACTACTGGCATGTACCACCGTACTTGTACGGAAAATCATTGCATTCTTATCATTAATAAAATATTGAAACCTTAACTATTGGATGTAATATAACTTTCCTTTACCTGACGTCATGCTTATCTGAGTACTAACTGGACCAATGTATCCCAAAGGCCCTAACCATCGTATCCCGAATTGCCATTACCCAAATAGAAGGTTACCACTGTATCCCAGTGATCCGAGTCATCGTATCCCGAATGACTCCCTTCCATATTGGTTCATCTCATGGGATCACTACCTTCATCAAAAGATAGATCACACCCGCCCCGAATTATAGGGTTTGTGTCACGACCCCCTATCGGACGTCCGTGACCGGCACAGGAGGTAGGATTTCTCCTATCCCATAAGCCTCTAATTCCTGATTGACATTCTTATATATGCATAACTACCCATTCCTATTACAAACAATATATAGTATATATGGTCATCCCTATCCGGTGACCTAAGTAGCACGCAATCCACGGCTCGCTCAACGCCGCTTCAGTCTATACATATACACATAATCAATCACACGTACATGTAATATACATATTGATCACGCGCGTAAGGGCGGGTGATCTATCCTATTTACATGCATAATCCCTGTGTACAGTCAAACATATATATTCAATCACACATCTGCATAAAATATACATACTGATCACACGCCTCAATGCGTGTGACCTATCCTATTCACATGCGGAAGCCGTATTTTCACACAATCAAGTATTCAATCACACATATATATAAGTTTACATATTGACCACACGCTCAGTGCGTGTGATCTATCCTATTCACATGCGGAAGTCACATTTATATATATATATACACATGATATTCATTATATCATAACCTATGATCCCAACAACCAGACCAATCTTTAATCTGTATGAAGCCGACAGTTCTAGAGTGTGACATATACATATATGCATATAGCAGTTGTACAAAACAATGCTATACCAAAAGAATCATATACATATACATCCTGACAAAATACATATATCAATACTACCCACGCGAACAATGCGTGCGGCCTCTAAGTATGTCCGCCTCCCTGAGATGAAGTGGAAGCGCTCCCGATGCCTAGACCACCTGTGTCTGTAACATTTAACATTGGGGTGAGTCAAACAGACTCAGTGAGAGGCTTTCCCATCCTTGGTGTAGTAGCGGGTACCACTACAACTGGTGGAAAGGAGCCAATCACAAACACATACGCATATAACGGATTAAATTTCCCTATATTAGGTGGTCAGGCAATTAACATATATCATATTCACAATATAGAATTTAAAGCATGGATTTACATACATTTAAATTCACACATACATCATATCATAGTTTAACATATAATTCCAAGTGGCCACCCGTATTCAATCAACCGTAATCATAAACTGGCCCGAAGGCAATATCTCCATTAGGAGAGAATCTGGCCCGAAGGCAATATCTCACGTGAAAAATATGGGAACCTAGTTGATCATTCTAGGAACCCCTGGTCCTAACACTATATACTTGGAACAATAATCTGACCCCAAGACTTCACTTGGAGCATAGCCGGCGACTCATCTGACCTCGGTTTACCCAAGGCAATAGCCACAATGTGGTGTACTCAAATACTTGTATCTCTATGAGTTTGACTCAAGACAAGAGACTCAATCTACCCGGACCATCCATGACGGACTCGGTTCCCACGTTGCACCATAAATGACCCCTATGGACGACTACTTATTTATTTTACTTCTTCTTAGGCAAATCTCGATTTCCATGTGGTTTCTAATTTGGACTCTTGGTTCAGAACAAAGTCACTTAGGTTTATTCTCTTTAAGGACTTACATACAAAACCACACCCTTCAGATAATATTTACTCGATCCTACCCCCGATATCGTATAGGTCCCGTTGACCTTCTTTTCCATATAAGGCTCCTTGAGCCACCATTGCTTTTACAATTCACATACACACATATAGCACGTTTTCACATATACTGTAATTTAGGAACAACAATAGCATGTTATCTAATATGTAATTCCTACAAATAGGCAAGAAGGCAAACCATATATCCATATCCGCAGTCAACCCTATAGGGCAAGGATAGGAAAGCCCCTCACCCGGTTGGCCTTTTGTATCGGCTCTCGGTGTGCCCGAAGGTTCGCTTACTGTATGGTGCCCTATACACATTTATTTGAGAGATTCAGAAGCTTGAAAATTCAACCACTATCGTGTACATGCAACGCTAGTGCTCATGTTCTCTCTAATTAATTCCATAGGCTAGTTGTTGGCTTGGAAATGCCCTCAACTAGTTTTAGGACACCTAGCATGCTTCTATTCGTGTTCGTGACTTGATAAGAAAGGATTTTTAAGACAAACCAAAGATTTTAGCTGATAAATTTGAAATATGAACCTAAGGAAATACAAAATTTGTCCAAACAGAAATAAGAATATAAGGCAACAGAATTTCATTTTTCTAAAAAAATGTAACTGGTATTAGTTAGGTCAAGGACAAGGGATTAATCTCACTGTCTTTTTCTTTTCCGTAAAATGAGGATTAAATAAAGCAAATAATAGTTTACTATTAAAAATATATTAAACATTTTAGTTTAATCTTTAAATCATTTTTTAAAACTAGATTTAAAAATTAAAAATTATATTGGGAGAGATATTAGATATCACATTGGTAAAACAAACATAATCTAGTTAGACTAGAATCTACTTAAAGTAAATATTTTTAACCAAAAAATAATAAAAAATATTTTAAACTGTCCAGTGCTAAAAAAAATTAGATATTAATTTTTCAAGCTTTCTTAAATTTTTTTCTTCAAGTACAATCTTTTTTTTTTCAAATTTTTTCTCTTTTATAAAAATTTTGTTGTCACACAGCATAATTTTATCATAAAACCACTTTTAATATATATAAAAATATAGATAATTTAATTTAAAATAACAAAAACTCTATTGTAATCCTTAATGTTGAGTACTTTTCTTAATTTGATCCCTAACATTTGTTCAGTCTTAATTTGATTTCTTACATTTATGATTGGTACCAATTTGTTCCTTACATTTCCTTTTTTATTCCTCATTTTTTAAAGTAATCTTAATACTTAGATAATACAATGACCAAGTTGGTACCAATTACAGACGAAGGACCAAATTGAAACTAAACAAACTTTAGGAACCAAGGGTGTGTTTGGTTAGTAAGGGTGGAGGATTACATCGAACATTCTTCCTACCAAACATACCTTACTTTTTGTAATGTGATAAGCATTCCTAAGGTTATGGTTATTCCTAATAATTAAATTATGTTTGGTTCTTTTCAACAATCGAATTCAATATACCGATATTAATCTTTATCCCCAATATCCTTGTATGATCTATTGATCCTATACAAGCCCTAACTCAATACTAACCTTCTCATATGTCTATGTAGAAAATCAAATATAGAGTTGCATTATTCGATCAAGCTAAGTTCGACTCCGTTAGGCCCTCAGGTATATGTCTATCCTTCAGACGAATCTAAGCAATTATCCGATTAATTAACCTAGATCTAACGGTATTCAATTCTAGGACTAAATCTAGATGCCTCTTCCAAGGTCACCTAAATTCTCCAATTTACTCTAAGTGTTGGCTAGACAATAAGAGTTTAAGCATAAATTAAATAAATACCAAATACATTGAATTCAACCATAAAAAATTGTCAAACAAACATAGTATCCATGCTAGAACACCACAACCCTAGGATAGAAGAGTCTAGCCTAGCATTGTCATAGTAGAAATCACAATTCTAGAAGTAAACACTAGTAAATTCAGAAAGAATAGAGAAGAAGAAGAGTAAAAACTCCGTTTCCAAGCTAAACTCAACTCCTTTCTCGATCCCGAACCACCAAAATTGCTCCACAAACTCGTTTCCCTCGAACCCTAGCAGAGCTTCACCTTCATACTTGAATTACAACATAGAAATTGTGAATTCGCGCAGACAAACCCATATTAAACCAGTGAAAAATGCGAATCTCCGTAAGTGACCCTGCGACACGGCGCTCTTGCGCCCGCTCTCTGTCAAAAATTGCCACATCTCCTCTTTTAGGTAGTAGCTGGGCGCTAGCACCCAATCTGGCTCTGTAGCGCCAGAACTTACATTTTTTTGCAGTTAGAGACGGGACATCTGTTGAGTTCCCCGTAGAACTACGAACATCGGAGGCCTTTCTTGATGACGAAGATTGCATCGGCATCTTGGAGGCCTCTGACATAGAGCGAGAGTTTGGTTAAGTGGGCTAAGAAGGCTTGTAGGGTCTCTCCTTCCTCTTGGTGAAAGTCGATAAAGGAATCCTCATTCTTTTGATATTCTTTACAACTGGTGAACTGGTGAAGAACTTCTGCGCTAGTTAATCGAAGCTGTGGATCGAGTTTGTGGGCAGTAGCGAGAACCACCTTAAGGCTGCCTCCTTTAAGGTCGAGGAGAAAACTCGGCATTGCTAGTCGTCCATCATACCGAGTATCGACATAGCCGAATTAAAGGTGTTGATGTGTTCTCGTGGATCGGTTTCTCCGCCATAGGGTTCTATATGAAAAGGCATCTTGAAACCAATGGGTACATGTTCGCTCATGACTTGCTGGGTGAAGAGGTGTCTCCCTTTCCCTTGGAAGTCGAAGCCGGGCCACTAATATTGTCATGAGTGAGTGGACATGCTATAAGGAGTGTACGGGTTGTAGGTTCCTGCCCAAGGCATATGCAAATAAGATCCTGGCGGGTAGTTTGGGATTGGGGGTCGCAAGTAATCCGTGGGCGGGCGCACCTCTTGCCCAGTGACCATTGTCGGCCCTGATGGGACCGATGGTGGGGGAGCTGGTTTTGTCAGTCATAGCCGTGCGAACTCCATAGGTAGAGTCTCGAATTGCATTGCAAGTAAGCCAGTAGGGTCATTGGTAGGTCCTGTGGGCACGCTATGTTGTGCCGCCGGTAACTGGACGCCTACGATTGCTTGGGGAGGTTCCCGTCCTCTTCCCATTGTTGATGACGTATAGCTGCTATTTCTGCCTCGAGTCGGGCCAGCTCCATCTCTCGCTAGGTCCTAGCCTGATCTACAATTTCTTGGTTGCCGGTTGAAGGGCAAGGGTTATGTGGCATGCCATAAGAATGCCGAGGACATGCTTCCTCCCTGGCTGCTGGTGTCTGGACCATGGTTTCTGGAACAGCCACCTGTGTTGTCGAGGTGCTTTGTGGCTAGGTTGTACCCAAGCCACCTACTTCGGTTGTGACCATTTCAGCCGTTCCCGGTCTATTCCTTGTGCTACGTCTTGGAATGCTTCCGTCGGTCATGGCCGTAGGAACATTTGAGTCGGCCATTGTTTGGATTCTTCCTCCATAGGAAAAAAATAAAAAACGTGGGTTTCTGAGTGTTAGGCGGATACTCCTACTCCTCGAAAAATATTTGTCATTTAGCGGCAGAGAGCACAAGGCGTTGTGGTCTGAGGAAGACCGCGGTGGGCGCCATGTAACTGTCGTTTGTGGTTCAGACCATTGTGAGCTGTAAATAAGGACAGCAAGGGGTCATATCCTTGGGGGACTTGTCCTTAGGTGAGAACCTAGGTGCCTATGTACCCTTATGAAGGGATCAAAGTCCACGTAGTTCGTCATGGTGACATCTATAGGAGCCGTTGGGCAAGGCAGTTGTTACCTGTATAGGGCCGTGTGCGGCTAAGACATGCGTAAGGTACTCCAGGCGGGCGAGCCACACGCAGGAGGTTGCCTTAGATTGTGAGAGAGAAAGAGTCTCTTAGAGCGGTCGGGCACTCTATTTGTGGGGGATCTCCGTGATGGAGGTATGCCGGGTGATGACCGGATGGTGGCCGGAGGGTGATCGGAACTTGGTGGTGCCATGGGCTAAGCTCTGGAGTCGATAGATAGATGTACGTAGTAAAGCAGGCTTAAGAGTAGCTTCTATATGTTCAGAGTGCGTGCTACTTGCCTCTTGTTCTTATGTGTTGTGGTCTCCCGATGTTCGAATGTCTCCAAGTCCCCCGAGTGAGGGCCTTTTTATACTGAGTGTGGGGAGGACGTGCTCGACCCACGTTCTCGTGGGACGTGGGTCGTCCCACAAAGCTTGGGGGGCTCTCCACGTCTCTTGGATGGGAGCCTGGGAGGAGAGATATGGGTATCGGCCACCTAAGGGGCAGATGAGTGGCGCCATGTGTCATTGGTGCAGGCTGCCGTTGTGCTTCTGGAAGCTTAGTGCCACGTGTCCCTAGGCAGAATATTCTGTAGTTACACTAACTCATCTAAAAAATCATTGAAAAATAAAAGCTTTTATGAATCTATATTATTTTTGTATGACATTGCCTTTCATATTTTAACTTTTATAAATTGATTGAATCTAATTCTTGCAAATGTTGTGCTATAATATAATTAAGATAAAGACGAATTATTGTTTCACACATGGTTAGGTGAGTGCAGGAATGGTCATATTATATATATATGGTGTTGGTGATGATGATGATGAACTGCACTTAATTAGATGTGCTTCTCACGTGTGCTTTGTTATTGTATGATGTATAGTAGCATCTTTTATTTTCTTTAATAATAGTAATCCATTTTGCATTAAGCTTATGAATAGATTGATGAGGACGCCGTTGAATATGATACTGATGAAAATGCATTGAAGAAAATTTTGCTACGGAAAAAATCCATAGCAAAATTTTCCCGCCAATGTTTTTTACCAAATTAGCTAGGGATTTTTTCCCTAGCTAATCTGTAGCTAATTAGCTAGGGATTAACTAGGGATTTTTTTTATCCGTAGCTAAATTTAAGAAAGTTTTGCTACGAAAAAAATTCGTAGCTATTTCATAGCAAAATTTTCTTACCTTTTCGCGTCAAAGTTTTTTACCAAATTTGATAGAGATTTTTTCCCTAGCTAATCCGTAGCTAAATTGGAGAAACTTTTGCTACGGAAAAATCTGTAGCTAAAATTGGAGAAACTTTTGCTACGAAAAATCCGTAGCTATTTCGTAGCGATTCCATAGCAAAATTTTCCCGCCTTTTCGCGCAAAACTTTTTTACCAAATTAGCTAGGGATTTTATCCCTAGCTAATCCGCAACTAATTAGCTAGGGAAATTTTCCCTGGCTGATTTTCGTAGCTAAATAAACATTTTCTTGTAGTGTATTTCTGGGCGCCTTCAAGTGGACTTTAGGCGGGTTGCCCGTGGTGGGGAGAATGTTGAACTCGTTTAGGAGTTGGTTCCTCCTCAAGGGGTGAGTGCGTCTCTTCCTTCTCATCTATATGAAGGGCTTTCAAATGAGATTAGCTCAGACGTCAAGAGGCATAAATCCATTTTACGGTCGGATGTCGTGTTGGAGGCTTTGTGGAAGAATTATTTTCTTCCCACTGGTAGGCAAGGTTTTGGTTTATCGAGTGTTGGGTAAAAGGCCGACGTGACATATACGGATGGCCTAGATTTTATCATATAAAGCATACTATAAAAAATTTGGGGATTATAACCCCTTTCACTACGTTTGAGATGGGCGTCTTGAAACGGCTTGGGGTATGTCCGAGTCAGTTGAGTCCGAATGCTTGGACTATAATCTGAGGGTTTGATTTTTTATGTGAGTGGCACAAGGTTGAGCCTCTGGTAAATGTCTTTTTCGTCTTTTACAAGCCAATTGGGAAGGCCGATGAATGGATGAATTTTAAAACCAGGGCTAGTAGGCCGCGCTTGGTACTTGGTTTGTCCAGTAATGTCAAGCATTGGCATAATATGTTTTTCAGGGTGGTTCCCAGAAGGGGTGAGCACCCTTTTTGGATTAGAAGGGAGGATTGGCACCCCTTGTTTCCCATTCAGTGGGGACGCTCTAATTTGATAACGGATGTCGTCTAGAGCTTTCTTAGTGAAAGAGAGAAAAGTTTGTTGGAAAAGCTGAAAAAGGATAAGATAGACCTACACAGGCTTGGTGAGCTTTTTTTAAAATGGTTTGTTGTTCTTAGAACTGCTATTTACCTTGGTGGAGGAGTCTGTATGAGGGCAGCCAGAGGCAGGCATGGTGGAGTCTACTAGCAAATGTACTCCAGGTGAGCTTTTTTTTCTTTTAGTATGTTTTGTTGTTCTTCCAGCTACTGTTATGACATATTTGTGTCATAGGCATTATTCTTGCAGATTTGGCAAAGGGCTGTGGCTATCCGGACAACAAAACTATGATGCAAAGAAGAAGGCTCGTGAGATGCTGAGTCAAGAACACTGTTTCTCTCTTCTCCTCAGTTTGAGGCAACAAAGGGACATGTTGAAGTCTTCGGGCTGCTGGTCAATCCTCAGGGGAGGAGTCTGTACGAGGGACGCCAAAGGCAGGCATGGAGGAGGCTACGAACCAAAGTACTCTATGTGAGGGCTGGTCACTGATGGGGGAATTAAGTTTGATCCAGAAGTTCGTCGACGAAGAGGCCTTCATTCACAAATCGGCCTTCGCGAATTTAATCGCCAAGGGGCTTCTACCTTTTTGGAGGCCCTTGCTTTCTATTGGACTAGCAGTATTGAGCATAATGAACTTTTGCTATGGTTTCCACACCTTTTTTTTCATTTTGGTCGTCTCTCGTTTATTGTTTGTGTTGAATTTCTAGGCCAAGTACAATCGGTTGAAGGTTGTTGTGAAGCAAATGAAGAATAAGACTTGCAAAATGGTTTCCAATTGTGAGCAACTCACGAAAGATCTAGACGCGGCTGTGATCAGGAGTAAGAAATTTGAGCTTGAGCGGGACTCTGCTTTGCCCGAGTGTAAGAAACTTGAGCTTGAGTGAGACACTACTTTGATCGATAGTAAGCAACTTGAGCTTAAGCAAAAGATTGATCAGTTGGAGCTCAAATAGTTGAAGACGGATATTAAGGATAAGGGGCGAGAAGTGGCAGAGTTGAAAGAGCAAATTATGGCCGCCATCAATTTTGGTTGGTCCAACTGTTTGAGTCAGTTAAATGTGGTACTCCCCGAGCAGATTTCTTATGACATCCGTAGAAAGATTGACCCTCTTCTGTAAGTTTTTAATGGGCAGATTCGCTTAAGGGACAAGGATGTTGATGGTGTCCTTTCCCTTGAACGTTATAAGCTTGAAGACTTGGGCGAAGGCCAGTGTGGTAGAAAACGAGGGGGTCAAAGTTACCAACCAAAATGAAGTGAGTGAGAGTGTGTAGCCTGTGCAGCAGACCGCGCCCGCCGATAAAATTGTTGAATTTATTAATGCCACGAACTATCCTGATCTGAAGTAGATCCTCTGTATTTGGTGGACCATGTAATTCTTGTAGTTCCTTGGAAACTATATAGTTTGGGTTGATGCTTGGGGAAAATTGACTAACCCTAAGGGTATGTTTGGATTGGGGATTAAGGAGGAGAAGGGAAGGGAAGGGAAGGGGAGACTTTCAAGATATCTTCCCCTTGTTTGGGAAGGTGAAAATTGGTGGAGAGGATAATGGAGGATCAAGCCTTAATCCTCCATTATCCTTCTCTTTCACAAATTCAAGATACCCCAAATTGGGGTATTTTGGAGGAGGTATCAACACCCAAACAAGGGAAGGACATAAGGAGGGTTAACCTTCCCTTCCCCTCCCCTCCCTTCTCCTCTAATATCTCCCCTTCCCTTCCCCTCCTAATTCCCAAACAAACCCTAAGAGTAGAGGGATTATGGGTTTTAAGTTCTTTTCTAGCTTTAATCTTGCTTTGGTTGCAAAGCATGCTTGTAGAGTGCTTAATAACCCAAATGAGTTATGGGCGAAGGTGCTAAAAGGCCTTTATTTTCAAATACCGAGTTCCTTTACGCTGGCAAGGGGTCTACTCTTCGTGGCGGTGGTCAGGCCGTTTAGAAGGAAAGGAGATTTCTTGGAGGTTTGGTAATGGGAATAAATTTCAGAGGAGACTAATTAAGATTAAATTAAATGTTCAATTACAATCATCATAAACATCTCAATAGTTAATACTGTCAATAATAAAAAAAATTCCATTCATAGTCCAATAAGTTTTGTTATTTGATTATTACAATTTAAAGAAAATTAATCAAATCCATTCAAATCATACCTAATTTGTATAAAGTATTTATTTTATATATTTATGACGTCATTCGGTCCGACCGTTGGATCAACCAATTGAACTGGTTAGCCTGTGGCCTGACAGGTTTTCCAGTTCAATGTCCGGTCTGGTTTTTAAAACATTAAAATTAATGCCTGCCGGGTGTAGAAACCAACAAAATAAAATAACATGGTTTGTTATTTTAACAAATTAATAATATAATTTTGAGTTTTAAATAAATACAATGATCTTAAAGATATTTGACAAGAATTCAAAACAAATTTTATTTACAACAAAAAAATCATTTTATATGAAATAATTTTTTTATAAAATTTATTACTTTGATTATATTTAAATTTTCAAATATTTTTTACAATATGCTAGTCTATTACTATAAAAGTTGGACATGCAAACACTGTAGATATACATTGTTTCCCGCCCAGCTCCTTCTTTCTCTTATATAAATAAAAACATTTTTAATTAAATAACTTTTGTGGATCCCACTAATCAAATAAGACATTTTTTACATACTCTAAATATTAAACTTACGGTCTAAGTATTTTTTGGATAATTAAATAATTTATTTTTTAATAAATTAATTTTTTGGATTCCATTACTTAAATACAAAACATTTTTTTATTTAACCTATATATTAAACTTTTTTATCCTTCAATTTTAATAATAATTACAGCTTATATTTTTTTTAGAAAAATAGAAAATAGCTTCAATCTATTGTTAATAAGATATTTGCACTCAAATTTAAATTTATTAATTTCAATTAAGAAAATACATGATAATTATGAATTATAATTTTTTCAAATAATATTAATATCTTTATTTGAAAGAATCATATTAACTATCTATATCTATATAATATATTAAAGGAGAATACATGAAGCAATTTTTGGACATGTGGCAAGAGTGTCATCGTTTCCAATTATGTCATGTCATCATTTCCAATTATGTCATGTCATCATTGGAAGAAATCTAGCCTCCCTCCAAATCGACGGTTGAGATCAATCGTTGGCCGATTACTGGTAATAAATGTGAGTATAAGTAATTACTCATCAAATAAATGTTTTATTTGAATTATTATTAAATAAGATTAAATTCAATTGGGTTGACTTCAAATATTAATTTATTTGAATTAAAAATCTTGAGATTTACAAATCAGAAGATGATTCTATACATATATGAAATTTTATCCTCCCTCGAATGTTTAATATATATTTATCTTTCAAAGTTGCATAATAATAAATTAGTTGCTTACAATAATTTAAAAATGTGTAGCGTGTGTAACTACGAAATATTTCACCTTGGGACACGTGGCATTAAACTTCTAGAAACGTAGCCGCCGCGCATGCTAGTGGCACGTAAGACCACTAATCTTCTACTTACATGGCCTTAGCCCACGTCACTTCACGAAGCCCCCACTTAACCAGACGTGGGAACTCCCTAAGCATCGTGGGGTGACCCACAATGCACAAGATCGTGGGTCGAGCACGACCTCCCCACACTCAGTATAAATAGACCCTCACCCGGGGGACTAGATATACGCAAACTAAAGGACTACAGCACCTAATCTAAGACTCCTCATATACTCCTAACAACCTAAGTATTCTCAGATACCTTGCACACATCCTCTCCACGCATTCCGAGCTCAACCGTAGGCCCCGCCATGTCCGACCACCGGCAAGCTCACCTCCGTCCCGGAGCACATCACCACTTGGGCTTCCAGCAGCCCTCAGAGACTTGAGCTCTCCCACACTAAGGCAACCTCCTAAGAGCGGATCGCCCGCCCGGATTACCTTAGGCACGTCTTAGCCGCACACGGCCCGATACAGGTAATCACCTCGCCTAACGGCTCCTATAGACGTCACCATGACGAACTACGTGGACTTGATCCCTCCCGAAGGGTACGTAGGCACCTAGGTGCATCACCTAAGGACAAGTCCCCCAAGGTTAAGACCCCTTGCGGTCTAAATTACAAACAACAATTGTCTGAACCAAAAATGACAGTTACAGCGGCGCCCACCACGGTCTCATTTAGACCACAATGCCTTGCGCACTCTGCCGCTGAACGGCATTTGTTTTTCAGGGAGTAGGAGTATATACCTAACACTCAGAAACCCGCATGTCTTATCTTATATACAGGATATAATACATCATGACTGACTCGAACGCCCCCGCAGCCACGATCGACGCAAGCGCTCTAAGGCGCAACACAAGGAACTGGTAGGGAACGACCGAACCGGTCACAACCGAAGCAGGCGGATCAAACGCAACCCAGTCCCAAAGCGCCTGAATGACGCAGGTAGCTATTGCGGAAACCGTGATCCAGAACCCGGCACCTAGAGAGGAAACTTGCCCTCAACACCCGTATGGCATGCCACATGTTCATTGCTCCACAACCGGCGGTGAAGAAATGACAGAGCCAACGAGGAACCCTCGGGACGCAGAGATCGCCTGCCTCGAGGCAGAAGTAGCAGCCCTGTGCCAACAACAGTGGGAGGAGAACAGGAACCTCGCCCCTGCAAACGCAAGCGCCCAACTACCGCTAATGCCACACGGTGCGACGGTAGGGACCTCCAATGACCTTACCAACCTTACCGATGGAATTTGCGCGACTATCGCTAACAGCACCAGAGCCCCCAGTAGCGATCCCTCCTAGACCAACAATGATCGCTGGACAAGCAGCACGACCCGCTACGAGCTATCCGCGACCACCAGTCCCAAACTACCCTCCGGGATCCTACCTCCACATGGCGTGGGCAGGAACCTACAACCCATACGCTGCCTGCGGTGCAAATGCTTACCAGTGGCCCGCGTTCGACTTCCAGGGAAAGCGGAGACATCCTTTTACCCAACAAATCATGAATGAGCACATACCCATGGGCTTTGAGATGTCTTTCCATATAGAGACTTACGGCGGAGAAACCGACCCACGGGATCACCTAAACATCTTCAACTCGGCTATGTCGATATTAGGTATGACGGACGGCCAACAATGCCGAGTCTTCTCGTCAACCCTGAAAGAGGTAGCCCTGAGATGGTTTTCGGTGTTGCCCACTAATTCTATCCACAGCTTCAAACAGTTGGCGGAAAACTTCCTTACGCAGTTCGCCAGCAGCAAGGAATACCAAAAGAATGAAGATTCCTTCATCGGTTTCCACCAAGAGGTAGGAGAAACCCTACAAGCCTTTATGGCCCTTTTTAACAAGCTCTCGCCCCAAGTCCGAGGCCTCCAGGACGCCATCGCCATCTTCGTCATAAAACAAGGTCTTTAATGTTCACAGTTCTACGGGGAACTCAACAGGTGCCCCGTCTCCCCCTTACAGGAACTGATGGACCGCGCGGAATGGTTCATCCAAGAGGAGAATGCGCAAATCGCCAAAGACAAGATGAAGAAATTCCTGATAAGCAGGGCCGACATGGAACGAGCAGAAAAGAGGAAAGAAAAAACGGCAACAGAAAGTCAAGCTCCCAAGGAGAAAAACAACAGGAAGAGGTCACCCCCTCGACCACGAACGCCTCCTAGAGGACGGTTCACGAGCTACACTCCCCTCAACAAATCCCATGTTGGGGTACTAGAAGAGATTTATCACTCGGACATGCTCAGCTTTCCCCCTCAGGTCAAGAGGCGAAAGACGGGAAAACCAGTGGACAAGTCCAAATACTGCCAGTTCCACAAGGATTACGGGCACGAAACTGACGACTGTATCCACCTAAAAGATCAGATTGAAGACCTAATCCGCAAGGGACAGCTCAGCAAATACATCAAGGAAGAAAGCAGGGCTAATGCAGAACATCCACGAGACGCTAACGATCAGACGCCTACTCGTGGGCTCATCAACGTCCTTGCAGGCGGCCTGCAGAGAGGAACTTCCTCGTCACCACAAGGCAAGAAGAGAGTGGAACGCTCCATTCTCGCCCTCGACTACGCCACAAAGCACAAACAGAGGAGCGAGCCCAAAGGAGACCCCATCACATTCGATCTCACCAACCTAGAGGGACCAGTCCATGACGACCCCATGGTGGTGACAACCATAATCGCCTACTACGAAGTCAAGAGAGTCTGGATCAACCAAGGATCCTCGGCAGAGGTCCTCTACTTCGACACGTTCAAAAAACTTGGGTTGAACAAAGCCAGCATAAGGCCATTCCCCGGCACACTCATAGGGTTCTCAAGAGCCCAGGTTCCAACAGAAGGAATCATCACTGCCCAAACAACCATGGGCACCCTACCAAAGGTCGCTGATAGCACCCAATATCAACCTAATTTTAGGGTACTAAATAGTATAAATAATAATGAAATATATGTAATTGTACTTCAAAAAGGTTGAATATCTTGATAGAAGGAATAAAACTGAAAATGTAATAAAATGCCCATAAATGCTCTATTTACTCTATTGGATAGGTGTGTTTGATGTTTGTTAAGTGCTGCAGGCTTAACCGGGATCAATGGGGAGATGTATTCCAAAAGCAAGGACCGAAACGAAAGTAATAGGGACCAAATTGAAGAAAAAAGGAAGAAGGGACTAAACTGAAAAGTGAATAAAGAAAGATAGGGGCCAAAACGTAATTTTCACATGGGGCGAAAATGCAATTTTACCTCAGCGTAAAATATAATTATTCCCACGAGAAGAATAACTGACGCAAGGAAAAGTTCAAAATTCAAATGGGAAATTGGAGATGACATGGGGAATTCAATTGAGATCCGGATTGGACTATTCAAGCTTAAGATTTCAAATCAAATAGGAATAATAATATTCTATATAAAATAATCTTATCTTTAGATAAATAATATTTTCTATTTGAATTTAAGTAGGAAAATATATTATTCTATCTAGATATATATTATTATATAATAAAGAGTTGGAGATACTTTTAAATTAGTTTGAATTTAAATATTAAATTCTATACTAATTAATAGTTATCTCCATCCTATTCCTAATTGAATTGGAAGCCTTTGAGCAATATAAATAAGCATCTCATAAGGTTGGAGCATCATGGAGATAGAGAGGAAAGTAATTCATATTTCAGAGATAATTCCAGTCTAGGTTACGAAAGAGAGATAGAGAGGAAACACCTAGAGTTCGTGATTCTAGCGGATCAGAGCAAGGAGAAGGCGGATTTGATTACTGGAGACGGAGTTCTTCATCTCTTTTCTTCTTCTTCTTCTTTGTATTTTCTGGTTTTTATGGATTCTTTGGTTGTGTTGAACATGAACATGTTGGGATAAACTCTCCAATCTTAGGATTGTAGTGCCCTAACATGTAGATTTAGTAATTTGTTTACCTTACTGTTTTGATTCGATTTTAACAAAGTTTACTCAAGTTGTTTGATAAATTCTATGTGCTTGGCCATCACTTAGGGTTACTTGGAGGGTTTGGGTATCCTTATGAGAGGAACCCTAATTTAGTCCTAAGCTTGAATATTGCTAGTTCTAAGTTGAATACATGATTATTCCTTGGTTTCGTTTGAAGGATAGAGATATACTTGAAAACCTAGCAAAGTTGAATTAGTTAGGCTTAAAGCTGTTATTGAAATTGTTTGCCCATAGATGTATGAGGTAGTCAACTAAATAATTAGGGATTATATAGGATCGAAAGACCATATAACGACTGTAGAAACTAAAGACTAACTTTGTGACTTCGAATCGATATAGTTAAAGATAGCAATTGGATTAAATCAAAGTGTTAGTGGTAGCTACAATCCTAGGAACTCTTACGTTAATTGATTACTTAAACTCTATTTGTCATTCGCTGCGCTACTTTTCATACTCTTAATTCTAGTTTATATTCGTGCAAACATATCAATATTCTATTTGTTTGACTTAAGCGAGTGCTACGATATTGGTGCTCAATTTATGCATTCAGTTGTAGTTCCTTGGACGGTATCTGGTTTACAACCACTTTATTACTTGTTGACGGTGTACACTTGCACCGATTATTAAAATCCACAACAGTCGCGAGCCTCGATGTGAACTTTATCATCGTCTCAACGCCATTAGCATACAATGCAATCCTAGGACGACCTTCGCTAAACAAAATCAGGGCTGTAGTGTCCACCGCACAACTCACAATGAAATTCCCAACACCCCATGGGGTTGGAGAAATCATGGCGGACCAGAAATTGGCGCGAGCATGCTACGCAGCGAGCCTAACAAAGACCGTCAATGTCGCCCGCCTTGGTCCCCGAGAAACACGCGAGGAACACCCCGAGGGTAAAGAGTCAGGAGGGAAGAAACTGGAGTCCGCCCGCTCGGACCAGACCGCCGCCTAAAACTCTAAACACACTTTGCGCTCTTATACCACCTTTAAGTCAAGTCACGTATGTCTCTTTATTTTAAATTTAGGATTCACTCCAGCTTGACTAAGGCCTGCCTGACCTAGGCTATCCGAATGTAATCATCTTGTTTACTTTCAGCCTGACTAAGGTTGGCCTGACTAAGGTTAGCCCGACTAAGGCTGTATGAATGTAACCATTTTGTCTATTATTATTGAAATATTCCTTTTCGACAAGAGACAAGGCTTCAAATTTGCAAAGTACTCGCGCAAGTCCTACCACAGGACAATGGGCCGACCGCCCTAAGAAACGCTAAGCGCCTCCAAGGCCAAGCTAATATTTCCCCCAACAGCGCGGTAAAAACCCCTTGGGTGCGAAAAACACAAAACGAACGTTCGACAAAACCATGTTAGCAAACTGCATTCAAACCGTCTTGATCACACGGTACTCATGCGAAAGATCTTTTTACCCAAACGTAAAAGGATAACAAAGAAAAGAGAAATTGCAATCACGCAGTTTTTGCCCAGAAGTAAAAAGAGAGGCAGCAAAAACTCTTTAAAAAGAAAAATTCTCATTAGATGCCAAAAATGAGAGGGCGTTCGCCCATTACAAAGGGTAAACACCCTGAAAACTACATAAACCTATTCTTGGGAATCCCCAAGATCTACAAAGGCCTTAGCCTAAGAAGGCTCCACACGGCCAACCCCTTCCAACGACCTCTGCTTGGTCGCTTCAGCTAACTGCTGAGAAGCAGGTTCAATCTTTGGAGCTCACTCGCCGATTCGAAACAACACTTGGTGCTCCACCAAGCGGTTGGTCAGCTGACGAACATAAGCAAGATTCAACGGAGGATCTACTTCCGTTCGACTGCGAAGCTCACCATCAAAGAACTCCAAAGAAGGATGCAAGGAAGCCACCCACTCCGCCAAAAACCTCTCCCCGCGGAGACGCTCGAGATGCTCAACGGCCAGAAGAATGCCATACACTCTCTACGCCGACATCTCTCCCTGGAGATCAGCAACTTTGGCTACCCTTTCCTCGGCCGCCAGTGAACCGGAAAGATTCTCAAAAGCACGAGCCTCCACACCCCGTAAAACCTCGCGGAGAGAATGCAGCTCCTGCCGACGCCTCTCAGCATCGTCCTGATGGGCGACCAGCCGCTTCCGAGTGTTCTCCAATTCCGAGTGAAGGAGCATAATCTCGGAAGGATGTTCAACTTCATCCCTAAGACGGGCCACCTCGTGAGTCAAGGACTTAATCTCGCGTCCTTGATCCTTACACTCCAATTTCTTTGCGGACAGCTGCCTCTATACGTCCGCCAACCTCTTCTGGGAGACCTCCAAAGCCTGACTCTTGGAAGGCATAACACCGGAAAACTGGTCCCGGTCAAGATTGATCTCCCCTTGCAAAAAGGAAAATTCAGGAACACGAAGGATAATCCAAAATGAGCAGAACACCAGGATAAGGGAACTCACCGCACGCTTCTCCCACTCAAAGCCATCTTGGTGGAAGTCAGCTAATGCTTCAGCAACTCTGCTGAAGCCTCGAACGGCAAGATTCAGGGGAGAAGTGTCCAACCCTCTGGCTTTCCTCTCCCGCATCTCCACGGGGAAGCGCCTGCCCAATGTCACCAACTCAAAAGGTAGTTCCCCTCCGGTGGCTTAAGGGGTTCAAAAGGGACGACGCTCGACCCCGAGACAAGATCTTTTGTGGCAGCCGTTTGACTCACCACTACAATCCCTTTGTTTGAGAGGGCTCCAGCCTCCATTGCCGCATCACCAGACTCCCAACTCTGGCTCAAATCTAAGCCACGGGTTCGCCCGCCTGAACCCGAGTCGCGGCAGAATATTTTGCCGGCTGCTCAACGACTACCTTGGCCCTCTTAGCAGCAGGCTGATCGACCCCCTCAACGGGGCTTAGGACGAGAGGACGAGTTGATAGAATCACCCACATGTGTGATTGACGGACAGAAGCGGAAGTGGGAACAGAGGCAGGAACAGAGGATGGAACAGCACCTTCCACCGGAGCCTCCACCTGCAAATCCCCCTGGTTAGAACTCCGCCGTACCGCCTGCATAGACAACCGCGACTACACACTGGAAGGCCGTTTCTTGAACCCCCCCTTCTCTGCCCTTGGGCAACTCCGTCGCAGATGCTCCTTTCCTTTCCCTCTCTCAGGGTTCGCTCGTGCCACTTCTTCCATCCTTCTTCCTCTTCTCGCTATGAAGACCCTCCTTCCGGCGGTCTTTCTCGAAAGATGGCAGTACGGGAAGCCGTCCCTCTCTCCAACCACCAGCAGGTACCATGGTAGGGACACCCTCCACCGCCTCCGAAGAAAGACTCTGTTGACCGCATTTCTTCCCCTTACTCGGATTGGCGTCACGATTACGGCTAAGAGGAGGAGGAGGAGGAGAAGAAGAAGGGAGATCCTTTAAGTCAGTAAAGTCAAAGGGGTAGAAGCTATAGTCGTCACCACCAGCCATGGCGAAATCCCGGTGAAGACGGAAAACAAAGGGAAGAAGGGGCAAGAATGATCAGAGAGAGCAAAGCAAAGGCAGGGGTACGGAGAAGGGTGAGAATGCAAATGCAAAATCACAAACTTTCAAACGCTAGATGCTTATAGGATACCTAGAGGCGTGACGATTCAAAATCTCAACCCCTTCATATCGCGCAACGGATAAAAATAATTATCCTCTGCAAGCAACATAGGCTGCAATCGCCCACTCCGACTGAACACGTGGAGAAGAAGAACGGTTCGGATTCATAGCCAGGGCAACAGAGGTACAAAGACCGAAAGGCCCTCGAAAACCTAAAAGTCACCCGGAGAGGTCGAGGGGTATTTTTGAAAAACCCTCTATCCAGGCTAATGATGGCTACCCTCGGAAACGAACCCGCATTTAATAAAGGGGAAACGGCTGCAAATCATCCGACGACAGAAGCATCCATCAAATCCCCGACGCGTTGCACCTGTAGCAGTCTGCTCCTCTAACAGACAACTCTCAGCAAAATTCCTTGCCCAGTCACCAGCCGCGAGCGAGCTCGACCAAAGGAGAGCACCCCGAAATGACAAAACGACCCGTGACCTTTTGATTTCTTCAGCTTACCCGCAAAGTGTATTCCGAGAAATTCTCCTCTGAGCAATGATGAATCCTCCTCGGTAAATCGCGTGCTTTCTTCAAGAACGGCTCGAAAACTTGCTAAGGAAGTCAAGCAGTCAGCTACTCGAAGCAAGACGCGCGTCACCTTCCAAACGTTTCCCCTTCCACGGAGCGAAACGAAGCACACTATCTTCGCAAGTCGGACGATCAGCGCAGAGTAACCATGACCTTGCGCAGATGTGCCCTTCCAGGTTTAAGGATGATGAAAATTCCTAAGTAGCTTACAAACAAGAGAACTTAAGTCCACGGGCGCCCGACACCCATAGACTTGGGGGACTCAGGTAACTACGAAATATTCTGCCTTGGGACACGTGGCATTAAGCTTCTAGAAACCTAGCCGCCGCGCATGCTAGTTGCGCGTGAGACCACTCATCTGCTACTTACGTGGCCCTAGCCCGCGTCACTTCACGAAGCCCCTACTTAACTAGACGTGGGAACTCCCTAAGCATCGTGGGGCGACCCACAATGCAAGAGATCATGGGTTGAGCACGACCTCCCCACACTTAGTATAAATAGACCCTCACCCGGGGGACTAGAGATACGCAACTTGAAGGGCTACATCACCTAATCTAAGACTCCTCATATACTCCTAGCAACCTGAGTATTCTCAGATACCTTGTGTTGGAGCAACAACCTGAAAATAAGAATAAACACAAAAAATAGGGAAAGGTAAATTTCTTAGAGAAATCATAAAATTCGCGGTACCGACTGAGGCACGGATATCTCGTTATCTTCAAGGTATTTCACGCCTCCCACGGGTTGATTTTGCTATATCATCCGGTGCAGGGGTACTCAGACGCGTTACCTCCAGGATACAACAGCCAGTACTCGCCTTCTTGTCTACAACCTCTGCACGTAGGAGGCAGACAGAACTCTGTCTCCCACACCTTTTCTCTACCCAAATAACACACACATGATATATTTCATACAAAATCTTCTTACGATTTCTTCCCATACTTGTAAGATTTTCCTCCTGTGTGTCTTTCATACATGATGCAAATCCATATTTATAGGTGAGTCTACACTACCCATTGACACACAATTAAATATATAATTTATTGATAAAACCTTACATTTGAAAAGGTCAACAACGTTTTGCCTCAATAATAATTATAGGTTTTAATTACAATTATGTATCATTTATTTCATTTATTAAATTTTATTAATTTTAATAATATTCCAACAATCCCCCACTTATTATTATAAATTAATACATACATTTAGATTTGTTTTTACATTTGGGTAGAGACAGACTATTATGCATAATATAGATAGCTAAATTGCCTTGAATCTATATTTAGCAAAAATATATATCTTGATCCAGAGTCATGGTGGTATTCGCCTTGAACGACAACTGCTTAAGAGAGACAAGACATATATCATGCACATAATAATCCAGGTGCAATATATGAGCCCTAGCCCGTACATTATGCGGCCGTGTGCGCACCCTGTTTCTTGAATGTGTTTCAAGAATATATGCCCTTTTATATTCTCATAGGAGTGGCTCCACTCCATCACATTCAAATAGGTGAATTCTGTCAAGAGTATTCCTGCAATTAAGATACCCCACTCTTATAGAGCTACAGATTTCATTAAGAATTTTTGAAAAACTCAACCTCACATATCATTGCAAGAAAATGCACTTACATCATAGGGATAAATTAAGAGTTTAAACTCTTTTAAATGTGCATTTCGATAGCCACTCTATGATTCGTTCGTCCCTTTGAATCAAGTTCTTAGGATCTCTAATCACAAGGTAGGGTATCCTCATAGGTTGCTTTTAATCCATACGGGCTTTAAATATTTGTCCCCCTCAATGTACACACACTAGATTCTTTGACTATGGCTATATATAGTTTCAGAAAAACACACAATTCAAAGAATCTAGTAATGATGGTATTCATCACATTAAGTGATCACAACTTATTGGCTCCAAAAATTTTCATAATTATTATTGGTAGGTTTCCCAAAATTCATAAAATATATTTTTAATATATTCTTCCACCAAATAATAATACTAACCAATAAAATGAAACATTAATCCATTTAAGGAACTTTTTAAACTCAATAATGTGACCACAAATTAATTATTGTTGTACCTCTTTGTACAATAAAAAATATTTAATTAGCACCAAGTGCTTATTAAATTAAATTAAGCATATCATCATATCTAATTTGAGATGGTATCATCAATTTAATAAATTGATCACTAATAAATATATGCTTAATCTTACAATATCATTTGGGTCACATATTCACAATAAACTTAGTTCAAAAAATGAATGATGTAATTCCCATTATAAATTGCATAGCAATTTTTAATAAAAATAATATACCGTCAAAAACTTTGGTGAACTCATTTTTTAATTTCCACAAAATTATATACCCCCACTATTGATGGGTTTTGTGCCTTTCACAAGTATTTCACAATTTCTTTTGTTCACCCAAAAAATAATATTCTTGTGGCACTTATAAAGTATCACATATGAATTTTTAAATTCATTTTTGTGAAAATATCACAAAATCCACAATTATAAAAATTATTTTTCACAAGTATATATGTATGCATACTTATTCACTATAAAGTGAATTCTCATTGTTTGAAAATATTTTCTCAAAATATTACTCATAAAATTCACTATAAATATTTTCACAAGTATTTTCATATTTTTTATGAATATTACTCATAAAATTAATTAAGAAATTTGATTGCATATTAGTGATATTTAAGATATCAACCATTTTCCCAATAAAATATTTGTATCACACAATGCTTTCATCCATTCTAATAACAGGCATATATTCACACCAATTGTACAGACAAAGCATATAGCAAACTATCTTAAATAGTTCGACAAATAGTTCAACGTGGCTTGTCATGTACATTGAATATTTTAGTCATCATACTCTTAATTCTCAATTTATTGAATATCTCAGAGAATTCACATAAAATAAATTTTATATTTGCTCTGGGTAGATATTCAAAACTTTCATAACTATATGAAATATACTTTGGTATATCATAATCCCTTCCAAAACTAAATTTTAAATTTTGTGAGTCATCACCAAATAAAATATAAATATATTAATATTCACATGCTCAGAAAAATTTAATCAAAATATACCAAAAACGTATGAATATATTTTTTGAGTTATTTTATGAAATAGAACTCAAAATTTTTTCTCACTATTCTTATTTTTCATTTGCTGCATTATGGGATTAGCCATGAATTACCTTAAACTTGTTGGAGTATTATTATAATTTAAGAATAAGTTACAAATTTTATTAGAATAAAAACGGGTTTAATATGAATTTAATTGCTCAACAATATATGGACAGTTTCATACACCTAAATTAAACATGCATATGGACGTTGGAAAACTAAATATTCCATTGGGGTCCTGTTTAAATGCACTTAATATATATGTTTAATATGTGTATAAACTACCATCAATTCGAAGCTTCGATTTTAGCTGTAAAAAGGAATTGCCATAAGCCATTTGAACATGATCAATATGAAGTTAAAAGAGAAAGCTTCAGATTACAAAATATAAACATATATTTGTGTGTTATTTGGGTAGAGAAAGGTGTGGGTGACAGAGTCCTATCTACCTCCTACATGCAGAGGTTGTAGACAAACAGGCGAGTATTGGGCTATTGTATCTTGGAGGTAACACGTCTGAGTACCCCTGCACCGGGTGATACAGCAAAATCAACCCGCGGGAGGCGTGAATTACCTTAAAGATAACGAGATACCGGTGCCTCAGTCCGGTACCACGCATTTTATTATTTCTCTAACAAATTTACATTTCCCTAGATTTTGTGTTTATTCTTATTTTTAGGTTGCTGCTCCAACACCTTGCACAAATCCTCTCCACGCATTCTGAGCTCAGTTGTAGGCCCCGCCTATAATACCCCAGAAAATTTCGAGGATTAAAGAATGATTTATTTAAAATTTCGAGTAATTAAGAATGTTTTATTCCGGGGCTAGGAATTGAAACTTTAAAAAGATTATAGAAAAAGAAAAAAAAAAGTATGAATGTTAAAAGAAACTAAAAAAGGAATTTTTTTTAGATGGTAATACCCGAAAATTTTTTTGAAGTTTAAAATAAAATAAAAGGGAAAGGAAGGAAGCAGAAAATAATTTGTAGGATTTAATTCAGGACTTAAGGAATTGGAAACTTGAATTAAATAGGGGAAATGGATTAAATTAAAAATACAAAATTGTTTTTATTTTTTAATTATTAATCTATTTATTTTTAATAATATTTATTTATTTCTTATTTAATTATTAATTATTTTATTTTATTTTAATTATATTTATGTATTTGTTTATTATCATTATTTTGTTAGTTAGGGGGGGGGGGGAAGACGTGGGCTTTAAAAGAGAATAAGAAAGGAAAAGAAAAGAATAAAAAGGAAAAGGAAAGAAGAAGAAAAAGTGAGAGATGCGGGCACAAGAGAAAGAAATAGAAAGAAGAGAGAGAGAGGGTGGCAATGTGGAGAAGAAGAAGGGGAAGGAGGGGGATTTCGCCGGAAACTCGCCGGAGGAGAGCGGTCCGACGCCGGCCACGACCACCGGAGCTCGATTCCAACCTCTTCCACACCGCCCACCAATCGAATCAAGGTTGGTAACCCCAATTTCATTCTAAACCCTCAATTTCTCCATTTTTAAGGATTTCTTCGATTGACCTTCGATTGAGTTATTTCGAGGGTAGATTGAGACCTAGAAAGTGTTCTTGAACACTTAGTTGGGGTAGGAATCAAGATTATATTCTCGGATTTGCCCAAATTCGAATTTGGAAGGATTTGGGGTTGAAATTATGATTATTTCCAAATTGGGGAAAATTGTTGATAATTAGAATTGCGCGTGGATTTGATTAAATAGGCTTGGATTGATATTATTGAAATTATATGGTTGAAATATTAGCTGAACAAGACCCGTGAAGAGTTGGCCCGAGGTTACTAAGGTTGAACCTTTACGTTAATGTGCCGGGTCCCCACTCGGTTTGCCCAAATATGCTTTAAGGGTGACGTTGAGAGTTCTAAACCTCTTCTTTTCAATCTTAAACACCCTAGAATAATTCTAAGTATGCTACCAATAATCAAGGATTATTTTCGGTACCTTCTTGTTTCCCAAGGATGGAAACTTGCGGAACAATGAAGTCCAAATTCTAGAACGTCAACTTTATTCTTTCATAATTATTAGGATGCTTGAAGTAGGATGAATTAGAGGTGTATTGAGGTTTAGAAACTAAACTTCTTAGAACCCGAGTAAGAACACAAGTTGAATCAAAATGCTTAGACCTTCCTAAAATTAAGATTCCATCCAACCAAGCTAGAGAAACTTCCTTAGATGCGAATACAAGTTAGATAGAGGTCTAATACTCAAATCCAAGTATGTGAAACACTCAAGTAGAGTGTTATATTCGAGTAAGTCAAGTGTCCGAGGAAGGATACGCATAAGTCGGGATAGTGAAGTCCAATAAGACCAAGAGCTTGACTCTCTGGCAACCATGGACTACGTGTGAGAGTAATGGAGAGATAAATAACAAGTTAAGCTAAGTAATAACTTTAATGAAGAAAATGTTGTTCTTATAGGAACAACGATACGCAATAGAGTGCAACAGGAACTCCGAGGAGACTAAAGTTACAGGAGAGGATTGCATGGAAGGTTGGCCAAGGTGAGGGTTCTTCCATCTCTGCTCCTAGGGTTGTATGCTTTTGTGGATTACATGAGTATGTATATTCTCTGCTTGTTTGGTATTTGTTAGCTAGAGGTATAGAATGTTAAAAGAATAAAGGAACTAGAAAATAGGTTGTGGAAGGTAGCTTAGATAGGAAGACATAGGAGTAGAGAGTAATCGTTTGCTATTTTTGGTGTGTTACAAATCCAACTCATACACTCCGGAGGCATGATGAGTATTTTATTAAATCTTTTCCACGACGGTGGCAAGAGTCCTTGTACGGAAGGGCTAAACTTTATTTTGAAAACTCGTCACGATGGGGACTTAAATTATAATCATGCAAAGGGAGTTATTGGTGGGTTTCAGATTTGGTTATGCTAGCAATGTGAGACATCGACTATTGAGAAAGGTTTTATATTGCTATGACGATAGCTTGAGGCTCAAAGAGTGCATCTGGACGGGTATATGGGTTATATCCTATTGAGAAAACTTGTACATATTAATAAGGAGAGGAATTGTTGATCCTTCGGGAAAGATACAAAGAATTCTATTAATATGTGAGAATAAGGTAACGAGACGCGGGAGGAACCTACGGGTGAACCGTGAGCCTATCCTAGTAAAAGAGAAATCATCCTGTGGAGTTGGTCCAGGGTGTGTTAGTGGTCAATCTTCGAGACGTCGTGCCGTGCCCACCTTGTGGCCTGGTTGGGTAATGGACGAGTGGGCTCAAGCTATTGCCCCGCAGTTAGGGGCAGGACGTGCCACTTGGTGGCTATGTGTCAGTTGTTTGATAGAGAGAGATTGATTGTGTTTGATTAATAGAATTGTCACGAGGTGACCAGTACCCAAGTGAATGGGTAAAGTATTGTTTGATTAACAGAATTGTAACGAGGTGACCAGTACCCAAGTGAATGGGTTAAGTATGTTTTGCCACGTGGTGGCCAGCAACCCGAGTGCATGGGTTCAAAGTGAGAAAGCCACGTAGTGGCTAGTAGATACCCTAGAGTTGGGGAGATTAAGTAGATGTATGTTTAGCATCGGTGTTTATGTAGAAATTGCCTGTGTTTGCATATAATTGCTGATTGTGCAGCGTAGTGGTAACGTAGAGGATTACGTCACCACACGTCTTGTTTGATTCAGACATGCTGAAACGTGAGAAGACCGGTAAGTAAAAGCTGGCACTATATGTTACATGTTTACTTGCTGATTGATGACGTGGAATAAAATGCTGCATGATTACAGTTATTAAATGCATGTGAGTGTTTGGGTGAAATTTCTGTTGTTGTGTTATCGCCAAGAATGTATGCTAATTAACAGTAACCAGTTGTTTTTGCATATGGTTGTGTATGACTCCCAATCCCAGTGCCATGGTACCCGCCTTGCGTTGGGGATGGGAGAGTTCTCACTGAGTCGCGTGGTTAAGACTCACACCTCATTTTTACTACACAGAGACAGGTTAAGTACAGGTGGAAGAAGTCTCGGTGGAACGAGGGACAAGCAAAACTTTCCAAGACCCACAACTTGTTCATGTGGGTAAATAAATTAAAATTGTAATTTAATTTACTTTATTATTGTATCATAAAGTAAAGGGTAGACGTACCCAATTCAGTTGTATCACTAAATCTAGAACTGTCAGTTTCACACACCTTAAAGATCAAGATTTATTTTACTGCGATACAGAAAAAATTTGTTTTCAAAATATATATACATGCATATATCTGTTGCATGTGAATAGGATAGGCAGCATCTTCGGATGTGTAGCCAGTACACAGGTTATATATATTATGTGTGTTTCCTATATCTATATCCTGAAGCGTCATTGGCCGTGGATTTGCTTGCCTAGTATAGGCCACCATTTCGGTGTTGCCATGGTATTATACTGCATGTGGATTTATTTTCAATACTAGATATTCTGTCCATTAGGTGATAAGGCTTACAGGCATGGGGATATTCCCCGTCTCTGTGCCGGTCACAGTCCTCTAAACGGGAGTTGTGACACCGCCGAGTCCGACCTCCGGCAAGCTCACCTCCATCCCGGAGCACATCACCACTTGGGCTTCCAGTAGCCCTCAGAGACCAGAGTTCTCCAACACTAAGGCAACCTCCTAAGAGCGGCTTGCCCGCTCGGAGTACCTTCGGCACGTCTTAGCCGCACACGGCCCGATACAGGTAATCACCTCACCTAACGGCTCTTATAGACGTCACCAAACACACACCCCATTCCATCCAGCAACACGCAAGGCAGAGAAAAAAGAAGAAGAAAAGAAAGCAAAACGTGAAGCAAGCAGGAGCAAAACGCGAGAAGCAAACCGGAAAGGAGAGGGAGGAAGAGCCCGACGTTCTCTGGCCTGAAACTCACTGGAAAACGCCGTCTCTTCATCGGGGAAGGTGGCTGGGAGTCTCCTCTACTCCATATCATCCTTCTAACCGATTGAATCGAGGTGACAAGTCCCGAAACTCTCAAACCCCAATTTTATCAATTTTAGGGATTTTTGGAAAATCCCCATTTGATTCAATTTGAGTATTCTGGGACCTAAATTGAAGTATTTGAATGTTATGAGGTGAGTTGGAAGCTTAGGAATCGGAACCAATTTGATGGAAATTGTCCGGGTTGGAAAACTGTAGGAAAATGGGGTTGGAATTGTTTTAATGGGGTTGTGGACTGATTTGGGATGTAATAATAGGTTGAATTGTAATTATATAAATGTTAAAATTATTCGAATGTACGAGGGATTAAAACCCGAGTAATCACCGTCTCACCCGGAACCCAATTCGGGGAAAAAGAGACAACTTTCCAATTTTAAGCGTATCCGGTTATGTGTATTCATATGTAAGTAAAGTGTTGAAAATTCTTTCCGTAAATGGAAATTTTGGACAAGTAGGATTTATGCCTCTATTGAGCCATAAATTCAAGACTTGGTTAATGGAAATTACATATGGACACAGAGAGGTGGAATTGGGTAAATTTGCATTCCCAAATCAAGGTTTCCAAATAGTTCAAATAGTGTGAATAAGCAAGGGTTGGACACGAATAGAAGCATGCTAGATGTTCTGAAAACTAGTTGAGGGCATTCCAAGCCAACAACTAGTCTATGGAATTAATTAGAGAGAACATGAACATTAGCATGACATGTACACGATAGTGGCTAAATTTCAAGTTTCTAAATTTCTCCAGTATATGTGTATAGGGCACCATACAGTGAGTGGAGCTTCGGGCACACCGAGAGCCGATCAGAGGGGCCAACCAGGTGAGGGGCTTTCCCATCCTTGCCCTATAGGGTTGATTGCGGATGTGGATACATGGTTTGCCTTCTTGCCTACTTGTAGGAATCATATAATAGATAACATGCTGTTGTTATTCCTAAATTATAATATATGTGATAACGTGCTATATGTGTATATCTGAACTGTAAAAGCTATGGTGGCTCGATGAGCCTTATATGAAAAGGAGGCCCTCGGAACCCTATATGATATCGGGGGTAAGATCGAGTCAATTTTATATGTGAGGGTCCTATGGTACTAGAAACCAACCTCATTGATTATTATTGAAAAGTATATTTGTGTATGGAAATTTTTAAAGCAAATGAACATGGGGTCAGATGAGTCGCCGGCTATGCTGCAAGTGGAGTCTTGGGGTCAGACTAATGTTCCAAGTAAAGTCTTGGGGCCAGGGGTTCCTAGAATGATCAACTAGGTTCCTATACCGCTCACGTGAGATATGCCTTCGGGCCAGTTTCCCTCCTAACGGAGATATGCCTTCGGGCCAGTTTATCTCCCCAAAGGGAGACATGCCTTCGGGTCAGTTTATGATTGTAGTTATTTGAACATGGATATCCACATAGACTTATATGTTAAATTATGATATGATGTATGTATGAAATTAAACGTATGTAAAACCATGCTTTAAATTCTATATTGTGAATGTGATATATGCTAATTGCATGACCACTTAACATATGGAAATTTAAATCCGTTATATGCGTATGTGATTGTGATTGGCTCCCTTCCCCCAGTTGTAGTGGTACCCGCTACTACACCAGGGATGGGAGAGCCTCTCACTGAGTCCGTTTGACTCACCCCGATGTTAAATGTTACAGACAAAGGTGGTATAGGCATCGGGAGCGCGTCCACTTCTTCTCAGGGAGGCGGACAGATTTAGAGACCGCACGCATTGTTCGCGTGGGTAGTATTTATATATGTATTTTTTCAGGATATATATGTATATGAATCATTTAATATAGCATTGTTTATGTACCATTGCTATATATATATATATATGTATATGTCACACGCTAGAATTGTCGGCTTCATACAGATTAATGTTAGGTCTTGGTATTGGGACTTTAGGCTATGATATAACGTATATCATGTATATGTATATATGACTTCCGCATGCAACTAGCATAGGTCACACGCCTTGTGGGGTGTGATCAATATGTAAATTATATGTATGTGTGATTGAATATTTGATTGTATGAAAATATGGCTTCCGCAAGTGACTAAGGACAGGAGAGATCAAGGACTGCAATACAAGATCAGAGATATCAATAGCACCTCTAGAGAACGTTACCCATAACCATCCTAGCAGGCATTCTGAGCACTCTCAGATACCTTACACAACATCCATCGCATATCCCGAGCTCTGCCTTACACACCGCCAGGTCCGGTCATCGGCAGACTTATCTCTGCCCCCGGAGCATCTCACCCATTGGGCTTCTAGCAGCTCTCCGAGACTCAAGCTCTCACTCTCTAAGGCAACCTCCTAAGAGCGGCTCGCCCGCTCGGAGTACCTTAAGCACGTCTTAGCCGCACACGACCCGACACAGGTAACCACCTTGCCTAACGGCTTCTTCAGACGTCACCATGACGAACTACGTTGACTTTGATCCCTTGGTACGTAGGCACCTAGGCGCATCGCCTAAGGACAAGTGCCCCAAGGCTAAGACCTCTTGCGGTCCTTAATTGCAAATAACAATTATCTGAACCAAAAACGACAGTTACAGTGGCGCCAACACAGTCTTGCTCAGACCACAATGCCTTGCGCACTCTGCCGCTAAACGGCATTTCTTTTTCGGGGAGTAGGAGTATCAACCTAACACATAGAAACCCGTATTTTTTACCTTTTTTACAGGATATACTATAGGTTGACCGACTCAAACTCCCCCACGGCCACGACCGACGCAAGCACTCTAAGGCGCAGCACAAGGAACAGGCAGGGAGCGGCCGAAGCGGTCGATTCAAATGCAACTCAACCCCAAAGCACCTCGACGACGCAGGTAGCTGTTGCAAAAATTGTGGTCCAGAACCCAGCACCTAGAGGGGAAGCATGCCCCCAACATCCTTATGGCATGCCACATATTCCTTGCCCTACAGTCGGCAACCAAGAAACAACAGAGCCGACGAGGATCTATGACTCTACTTGCCTACAAGATGAAGTTGAATTTCTTAACAATCAGTCAAAGCAAGACCTTCAGAAAACAAACGTGATAAATTATTTGAATGTTTTTAAATTTAAGGAAATCTGACTTGCATTCCCTGTCGAACAGATTGATGGTAATCTCAAACTTAGTCATGTGAATTTGCTTTTTATGTAGAGGCCATTGTTGCTTACTTAACCAATACAATGATACATTGGTTAGACTAATGTAATGATCTAATTCTTCCAGCTATAGTCCGAGCTCACTCTTTTTCATCATTGATATTTTTTAATCATTTTACCATATTACAATCATACTTTTTTTTGAAATTTTATTATATACAATCATATTCCATGATTTTTCTTTTGATGGGCATATTCCATGATTATATTTCAATCATATATCAAAATAAACTATTTTTATTTGAATTTTGTTGTTTCCTTTTTTAAAATCAATTTTCCTAATTCATTCGCACAAATAAGTGAAATATATGTAATTGTGATATGAGTTTATATATTTGATTTTATCCCATATTTAATTTTCTGGATAGTACGTTTTAAAAGTTCAAATTGTAAATTAAATAATTCAACTAAATCTATTTGTGAATGTTATCTGCATATATTTCATCAATATTATCCCAATTATTTGAACATATATTAGAATGCTTTGGAACATAAAAAAAAAATAATAACTAATGTCCAAGATCATTGTGCTTTGCAAGATGCTGAACCAAATTATAGAGAAATTGGGAAGCTATGTGAATTTGTTGCTAAGAACCCATATTATTTAGTTAATTTTCAGTAATATTAAACTTAAAACTTAAAATTAATTTTGAATTTTAATATTAACACATTTAATTTTTTAGATATATATACATATATTATAATATAATTAAAGTTTTGTAATTGCAAAATAAAAAAGTTGTTGATAAGAATTTGATGTGTAATATATTTATCGTTAAAAGAAAGTTAAGCATGTTTATAAATTTTAAAAAAATTTTAAGAAAATTAATACTCCATTAGACCACTTCCGAATCTCATCAATAATGTAAAAAAAGAAAAATAAAATAAATTATCTTACTTTTTTTTATTTGAAACAAGAGTTGCTTTTTTCCCTAAACAAGATTACATTTTTTTTTATAAACAACAATTTTACTTATGAAATAGCTAAACAATTATTTGAAAACAATAAATGTATATACTAAGAAGAACAAGGCTATTAAAAAAATTTCATTTTAACGTACTCAAAATTTCTTTTCGAAGGATCTGTATGAATTAACATAATTAGTATATTTAGCAAATTTTAGAAAAAAAATATAGATGATCATAGATCTTTTGGATTTGTTATGGAGATTATTTAGTTCTATATGGATATTTCTTGTGTTCAATAAAATCATAAAAGTGGTCCCTTTTAGAACCGAAGGAATCGGTAAAAGCCAATAAAGTTGCTGATACGCATTTAATGTGATATATTTATTGTTAAAAGAAAGTTAATCATGTTTATAAATTTTAAAGACATTTAAAGAAAATTAATACTCCATTGGACCACTTCCAAATCTCATCAATAATTTAAAAATAGAAAAATAAAAAAAAATATCTTACTTTTTTTTATTTGAAACAAGAGTTAGGGTTGGTCTAATGTCCGTATCATTGTCCGGACGTCGATGCTTGCCCGATACCTGTATTTGAAATATTGAAGCAGGGGGAGTGAGTCAAACAGACTCAGTGAGAAGCTTCCCATCCTTGGCGTAGCGGCGGGTACCACTACAGTTGGGGAAAGGGAAACACTCACAATCACATGCGCATGAAAATTCAGTTTATCAAATGTTATATTACGTTCAGGCAATATTAATATAACATAAAGTCAAAGATAAACATACAGATCATGCTCTTCTGACATGCTTTTCATAAATAAAGAATCACTTTTAACATGTCATCTGAAAGTTATAAATCACTCAACTGATCCATGTATCTCACAATGGACAATGGCCTCAACAAGTAAATCTTTTTAATCTTTAACTGACCCTAGTGCCAGGCTAGGGAAATGGCCACAACCGACAATTTCTTTTAATCTTTAACTGACCCTAGTGCCAGGCTAGGGCAAGGCCTCAACGGGCAATTTCTTTTAATCTTTAACTGACCCTAGTGCTAGGCTAGGGCAATGGCCTTAACAGACAATTTCTTTTTAATCTTTAACTGGCCCTAGTGCCAGGCTAGGGCAATGGCCTCCATGGGCAATTAAATCAACTGGCCCAAGAACAAGCTAGAGCAATGGCCTCCACGGGCGACTTTATCTGACTTGTTTCTCCTCCCCAGCTTTCAGCTGGGATTCTGACTCTATCTACCCGTTACTATCCTAAATTGACTTTACCTAGGTAGTGTGAACCTCCCTATGACGCACTAATCAATTATGAGATCTTCTTAATCCCTATTTAATACCCAAACCCTTGATTAGATCATAACCTAGCTTTAAGGTCTTTCCTAAGTTCGATTACCATAAAACGTCGACGTTTACAAACAAATTCTTTACGATTTCTTAAATTAGTTTCTAATTAATAGGGTAAACCAAACCTTGGACTCAATCAATAACTTACCCCATTATTTGTATTGTTCGGTGTATCTCATGTCATCATATGGATACCCTCCAGTACCTCTTTGCCTGTAATCAAATACACATATACAAGTACTTTCATATATTACAATTTAGGAACAACAATAGCATGTTAACCACTGAATAATTTCTTACAAATAGGCAAGTAGGCAAACCACATATCCACATCCTCAATCAACCCTATAGGGCAAGGATGGGAAACCCCTCACCTAGACGGCTTTTTTGTGCTTGTCCTGGAGAAACTCCCGCTTCGGACGAATCGTGGTTTCCTATCAAACACATTCACGTGGTTAACATCTTACACTATATGCAACTCATATGCATACGACATGCTCATGCCTAAAGATGCACCTAGACGTCGCCAAGAACTGAGTTCTTAGACATATCCGTCTTCGCTCTCTTCTATGAGAGTCTCAAATGCTTCGCACTTGGTTTCATAACAACTATCACTTATTTGAAGTGATTACAGAGCCTTGGATTTGAGTTACTAAACCTCAATATACTTCTAAATTGTCCTACTTAAGGTTTCCTAATAATTACGAAGGAATTAAATTGCCATTTTAGAATCTGGACTTTATTGTTCCGCAAGTTTCCATCCTTGAGAAACAAGAAAGTACCTAAAATAATTCTTGATGCTTGATAGCATATTTAAAATTATTCTAGGGTGTTTAGGATCGAAGAGAGGAGGTTTAAAATGCTCAACGTCACCCTAAAAGTGTATTTGGGCAATCCGAGTAGGGACCCAACATGTTAACGTCAAGATTCAACCTTAGTAACCTCGAGCCAGCTCTTCACGGGCCTTGTTCAGCTAATATTTCAACAATATAATTTCAATAATTCCAATCCAAGCCTATTTCCTCAAATCCAAGCTCAACCCTAATTATCAACAATTTCCCCAATTTAGGAATACCTAGAATTTCAACCCCAAACCCTTCAAAATTCGAATTCGGCTAAACCCGAGGGTATAGTTTCGATTTTTACCCCAACTAAGTGTTCAAGAACACTTTCTAGGTCTCAATCTACCCTCGAAACAACTCAATCAAAGGTGAATTGAAGAAATCCCTAAAAATGGAGAACTTGAGGATTTCGAATGAATTTGGGGTTACCAACCTTGATTCGATTGGTGGGAGATGTGGAAGATGTTGTATTCGAGTTCCGGTGAGCTTTTTCGGCGTCGGACCGCTCTCTCCGGTGAATTTTCCGACGGTTTCCTCCCTTCCCCTTCTTCTTCCTCCACGGCGCTTCCCTCTCTCTCTACCTCTCGATTTACTTTCTTTTCTTTCTCTTTCTTCTACTCTTCTTTCCCCGTGCCCCTCTCTCTTTTCTTCCCTTTTATTATTATTATTTTTCTTTTATTTACTACCTAAACCCACGACAATCCCCACCCCAAATAAAATAAAAAAAATAAATAATTATACTAATTAAATAATAATTAAATAAATAAATATAATTAAAAATAAATTAATTAATAATTAAATAAATAATAACTAATATGTATTTTAATTTAATCCCTTTTCCCTATTTAATTCAGGCATCCAATTTCTTAAGTCCTGAATTAAATCCTAAAAATTATTTTCTACTTCTTTTCTTTCCCTTTTATGTTATTTTAAACTTCGAAAAATTTCTCGGGTATTACAATCTTCTCCCCTTAAGAAATTCGGTCCTCGAATTTTAATTAACATACTAACCTCAGTCTTGAAATGGGTGAGGATGTGTTCTGTGCATCTCAGCCTCAACTTCTCACGTTACTTCCTGGACTGAATTGTTTTGCCACAGAACTTTCACCAATGGTATTTCCTTCGATCTTAGCCTCTTCAACTGGCGATCTAAGATTTCCACTGCCATCTCCTCATAAGTTAGACCTTCAACTAGTTGTAGTTCCTGGGGTTGGATTACATGAGAGGGGTCTGGCAGGTACTTGCGAAGCATAGACACGTGAAACACCGGATGGACTCCTTCCGATTCTGCCAGCAATTCTAGACGGTAGGCAACATTTCCTACGCGTTCTAGAATCTCAAACGGTCTGATGTACCTTGGACTTAGCTTGCCTTTCTTGCCAAATCTCATCACTCCCCTCATTGGTGAAATTTTCAAGAAAACCTGCTCACCCACAACAAATTCTAAGTCTCTTCTTCGGTTGTCAGCATACGACTTCTGCCTACTCTGAGCCATGACAAGCTTTTCTCTAATGGAGTTTATCTTGTCCAAAGCATCCTGAACAAGTTCTGGACCAACTAACTGGGCCTCTCTGACCTCGAACCACCCAAACGGGGACCTGCACTTCCGACCGTACAAAGCCTCGAAGAGTGCCATTTGAATACTGGATTGGTAACTGTTATTGTAAGAAAACTCCGCCAACGGCAGGTATTTATCCCACCCTCCGCCTAATTCCATAATGCATGCCCTAAGCATGTCCTCTAAAATCTGAATGGTCCTCTCAGACTGCCCATCTGTTTGGGCATGAAATGTTGTACTCAGATCAACCCTCGTCCCCAATGCCTCCTGCAATACTCTCCAGAATCGAGAGGTAAACTGTGGCCCCCTATTAGAGATAATTGACACCGGTACTCCGTGCAACCTCACTATCTCTAATAGGTACAACTGGGCATACTGACTCACTCCATAAGTGGTCTTAACTGGCAGGAAACGTGCGGACTTGGAAATCCGGTCAACGATTACCCAAGATGAATCGAAACCTCTCTATAATCGCGGCAATCCTGACGCAAAATTCATAGTAATCCCCTCCCATTTCCATTCAAGAATTTCTATCTATTGATGTGTTCCGGCGGGCTTTTGGTGCTCAGCCTTAACATGTTGAAACACTAGACATCTAGATACGTAGTCTGCCACATCTGTCTTCATACCATTCCACCAGTATAATTCTCTCAGATCCTGATACATCTTATTGCTACTTGGATGGGTTGCGTACGCTGTCTTGTGTGCCTCATCAAGAATTCTTTCTTTCAAACCATCCACCATAGGTACACACAACCGTCCCTCCAACCGGAGTATGCCACTGTCATCTCTGAAGAATCGAACGTCGTCCTTCTCCCTCTTAACCACTGTATCTCTGATCTGTTTGAGGTTGGTATCTTGATCTTGCTTGGATTTAACTTCTTCAATTAGAGCTGACTTAGCTTGGATGTGGGCTAGAAACAAGTTGGAATGCCCAATTTTAAACTGAGTTCCAGACTGTTCCTGACCACAACAGTGGATATGATGTAATTAGTTCTCCGAGGAGTTAACTATTGCCTTCTCAAGTGAGGCTTACCTAGACTCAATCTGCTTGTCTGAGTAGCTACCTTCGTAGTGACTTCTTATATTCGTCTTGGAACACGCCAAGACACTAGCTATTTGCAAAGCACACTAGGTTTTATTTCTATAAACTCTAACTGACGAAGTACTCCCCTACATTGGAGTCCCCGTACCTAAGTATCCTCTACTACCAAGCAGCTACCCTTTTGCTGGTATTCCCCCGATATATTCTTTGTAAACGACTCCTCCAGAAAAGTCCATTTACATCTTACTACACCCCTTACTCTACATCTAGACTTACCGCTTACGCGACATGCACCCTACATAGGTGTTTATACTTCGTGCCATCAGTGTACCCAACCCTTCCGAGATTGTTACACTCACTACCGACTCGATTTACCCTACTCGTCTCCTGACGAAGCTAAATGCCATGACACTAGCACAACTATGTATTACACTTACCGTTTCTCCACCAAACGATAAAGGATCCTACATTTATGACTCGTGTTTCCCTTTCTTTTCCGGACTTCTACACTTACCCTTAGTGATTTCCATAACCACTTCAGGTTACTCCCTGTCGACATCCCATGTCTTACTGACTTAGACTCTTCTCTGACTACTACTTGTAGTCATTTCTATTTATAATGGAAACTCACAAGTGTCCTCCTTACCATCATACTCATTACTCTACCTTAGGCTTAGTTCGGTCTTCACATCCGAAGACCTCGCTTAACACGACTTTGACTGTGGATCCATACCATCCTCAGGTTAGTCCACTTAGAGTTGCACATCCTATGCTAACTCTACTCATTGGGTTTCCGTTGGCTTTTACCCCAACTTGGCCCACTCGGACTCCTCAACTCACTTAGATCTTGTATTCCTACTTGGAATACTTGATCTGTTAACTCCAGCATGAACCTTTCCGGACATGCTCTACTCCCCTTGACCAAACGGGATCCGCTCCCACGATTTGACTCTTCCCTTTCTTACAGTGTGGCATATGTTCACGAACATATATCGCCTCTTGCAAGTGTGTTACCCGTTGGGTTCCAATCGCCCCCAACGGTAGCATACTTGTTTTATCATTTGGCTCGCATCCCCAGATGCTTACACGACTCTGTTCCCATATTCACTCTCTTATTTTCATTTTGTACCTACGTTGTACTCTTTCTTCGAGTATTTCTCAATACTAGTTACTCACTAAATTCTCCTTCTCGATTAACCAAATTTACGATTAATTTTCCCTTTATGGCACCCACATGGCCACTTATACGTTTGGTTTTTCCACTCAGTCTCCACCCATACACGGGCTTCAGACTAATGGATTTACGGTTCACCAACCTGTGGAACTAGCTTACCAAGTTTTGTCCACTACAATCTGTGTACTATACATGCGTTTACGGTAGTAATTGGTTCTCCACCTCCTACTTGACTCTTATCCTATGGGGTCTGTGAAGACTAGAGCCTTCGACGGGAGTCGCCACCAAATTTTCAATCAAAATTTGGAAAAAGAAAAATAAGTTCAAAATGGGGTAAAATGAATTTCAACAAAAGTGTTAGGTTTGGGAGTCTGATTGGGATGAAGGGAAGGTGTTAGGCACCCTTCTTCCCCTGTGCGAAGACAGTTACTCTAAAAATTAATATTAAAGTTATTTGGCCTTAAAAATACATACACATATGAGAGAGAATTGAGAAAGGAAACAGGGGAGCTTGACCTAGGATAAAAGCCTAGGGCCTACGTACCTACAATGGGGGATCAAAGCCCAAGTAGTTCCTGTGTCATGCAAGTGTGTGAGTGGAGGGAGACTCATTAAGTGAATACACAGATGGCCTCCCAGTGCAATGTACCTAAGGTGGCCAACGCCTTTTGGTACTTATCTACCTTACAATCAATCAAGAATATAAGAAGGTGCATGTGTGAGAGCTCAATAGGCGTGATACCTAGATGGCGTGTAGGCTAGTGCTCCTATAAAGACGAAGGTCTCTTGGTGGCACTAGGTTATATAATAAACATTTCCTTGCTAAGTAAATAATTAATTGGACATTTTTATCCCCCAAAAGACAGGGGGTCGCGACGGGTATCCTTTACCGTCGCGACCCACTTCTGTGCAACGGAGACCGTCGCGACGCATGGAGGAAAGCGTCGTGATGGTTCCTTTACTTGGGGGGAGGGCGCGACGGTGGTAAGAATCCGTCGCGACCCCTTCAGTTTTTCAGAGAAAAGAAAGGCAGAAAAGAGGGAGAGGATACTTTTGGGGTACGTGGATCAGATGTTGGATGGAATACCAACACTGAGGGGTCACAACCCGAGAGGAATATGTTTATACAAGAAGAAAAATGGCTCCCAACAATCAAGTGAGTATGAATAAAATCAAAGAAAGTATAAAATATCACTCATAGTGTGCATTGTACCTGCTTGCTTCTTGCTTTTTACTTCCAGCCTTTTAGTTCGTAATCTTTTGATCCTCTACACTGTGAAACGAAGCTTAATTTATAGTGGGTCAGAAGGAGCTATTCAGGGAAAGAAATCCGGCCATTAATGGCATCACCGTCGTGACGAGTATCGTGTAGATACGACCCTGATCTGCTATAAATGCCAGGGGCATCGCGACGTGGTGGACTTACGCGTCCCGATGGGCTCTGACTGATGCTTCGATAGATTCTCTCATGAATGCGTGAGGGGCGTTGCGACACATATACTACTCGTCACGACGGTATTTCGCCAGAGAAAGGGTCACGACAGGTTGTAATACCCATCGCGACGCCCCCTTTTATTTTTATTATTATTTTTTAATTTATTTTTATTTCCCATTTTCTTTTGTTTTATTATATTTGTTTATTTATTTTGCTTGCTTGGGCGGACAAAGTGAGGTTCTCACAGAGTCCCCTCTTTACTTTTCTTTTAAACCTTTAAAGGAATTAGTAAAGAAATTAAATGAAACCGAGCTTCGTCATATATCATCATTTTGGTTTTTGGGGCACAAAGTGCAATGGAATAAAGCCGAAAAAATTCCTATGGTCTCTGGATGGTTCCACCCTACTCATTACCGCTGCCTTCTCGATCACTCTCGGAGAGTACTCTGGGCAAGGGCTCTGGGACAACATCTTCAAACAGGTGGAAATGTCTCAAAAGGGATCGCATTCCTCCTTGCAGCCTGCGGACGTCCTCTCGTGACCCATTTATCTCTTGCTCCTGCCGTTGGATCTCCCCTCTCTATTCTTGGATTTCCCGAGTTAGGGCCTCAATACGCCGTGCTTCAGATCCTGCAGGTACGCCTTGCCCTTGGGGTTGACCCTGCTCCGGTTGCTGCTGCCTCTGCTGTGGCGCTGGCTGTGGCTCCGGGTTTTCCAGGAGGATATTTACCCAATCCAAATCCTGATCAGGGAAATCTGCATGTTTTGATCTACCTTCATGTAGTAGGTAGTGGCTACCTCGAAGTAGTCTAGCGCTCGGCGGGTAACCTGGAAGCGCTCGCAGAAGGCAGTAAGAAAGTGGGGGAAGGCGATGGCGGAAGGAGAGCCCCGAGATCCAGGCTCCAGCCTGACATCATTGACGTTACTGTGGAACTCCCTGCACATAATGGTTGGGAAGCAGAGCGACGCTCTCTTCATGATGAGGTGGATGAGGATGCTTAGTTTTCTGCTTAGGGACTCCCTGTGCTTCACAGGGATGACATTGCTGGTGAGGAAGTTTTGCCAATTCTTGGTCATGTGGTGGGTGCCATTCCTCTTAAGCCTGCCACTCCTGGACTCCCACATGTCCTGCCCTGGGTAGGTGAGAGCCGCTGCAATTTCTTCCTTTGGATATTCCCCAGCTAGTGTCTATGTGAAGACACAGTTAGGCTCCATCTTCATATTGTACATCTCAGCGAAGTGCTGGGGTGTCACTTCTGGAAGAGCGCAGTCTCTAAGTATAAATGCCCTGCTCCGCGTGCTGGCATATTCTGCATGGTACTGATACACAAAAGGGACGTTTCTCTGGTTTGTGACCTTCAGCAGGTCACGGAGGCCGTAGAATTTGACACCCTCTACGAATGAAGGGCTTATCTCCAATCGCTCCATGTTCCTCATTGGATTTAAGGATTTGGCCTGAATAGCAACCCGGTAACGCTCAGGATCCACGGGAGGCTAAGACGATGAAGAGGCAGCGGTACGAGAGCTCTTCTGTTGAACCATTTTCCTAGAAGAATAGACTTAGGGTTAGTGCTAAAAATAATCAAATACCCAAAAAAATGCCCCCACGAGTGCTTTGGGTCGCGACGGGTGAATCAAGGCGTCGCGACCCATACATTGAGGCGCTGCGACGGCAGTACCCAACCGTCGTGACGGGAAGATGAAAAGAAGGGGGGTCGCGATGGTTTATGATACCGTTAAGAATTTTACTTACCTCGTTGATTTAGAAGGCTGAAAGGAGAATCCGAACCGAAGGGGGTGATGGAATACTTGAGGCAATTCTATTAACCGGTCTTCTTTTCGTCATGGCTTAAGGAAATCTAGGAGAGGAGAAAGGAGTCGTGACCCTCAATGTGCGACGGTTTTCCTTAAAAATCTTTTCTGAGAAGACCCGTCGCGACAGTCTTATTAATGAGGCTGCCTCTCAGAGCCAATCAAAAGATACCACCTCACCCGTCGCGACGCTCTTTTGGTCAATTTCTGACCGTTTGACCGACCGTTGGTGGGGTCGCAACGGTAAGTCAGGACCGTCGCGACGGTTAGCATTTATGGCCTCGTAATTCGTATCATCACTATCCGTCGCGACGCCTATGTTTCTTCCATCGTGACGTTCTGCTTTCCCTTTTTATTTTTTTTTCAAATCCTCATATGCCTGCAAGATATTTGTTCCCCCATTTCTTATTCGTGGGACAAGATATTTAATCCTGAAACACTCATTGCTACGATTCGATGGGGCCAGATCACGTAACACTCATTGGTGAGATTTGGTCTAATTAAAAGGTGGGTATCGTTATCCTCAAACAGTCCTTGGTAGGATATCGATTCCCATATCCGACCCGAAAACACTCACTGGCGGGATAGGATACTGAACCCTAGAACACTCATTGGTAGGATTCAATGGGGTCAGATCTCGTAATACTTATTGGGGAGATTTGGTAAAAAAGTTGGGTATCATTATCCTTGAACACTCCTTGGTAGGATATTGATTCCCGTATCCAACCCGAAAACACTCACTGGCGGGATAGGATAGTGAACCCTAGAACACTCTTTGGTAGGATTCAATGAGGCCAGATCTCATAACACTTATTGGTGAGATTTGGTCAAAAAGGTGGGTATCATTATCCTTGAATACTCCTTGGTAGGATATTGATTCCCGTATCTGACTCGAAAACACTCACTGGCGGGATAGGATATTGAACCCTAGAACACTCATTGGTAGGATTCAATGGGGCCAGATCCCATAACACTTTTTTGGTGAGTTTCAGCTCGAAAAATCAAAATCCTTAAACAATTATTGGTGGGATATTGACTCCTAATCCCAAAACACTCATTGGTAGGATATTGAAATAAATTTGTAGAGTTGCAGATAACCCACAGGTTAGAAGTATCTTCCATCAGGTATTACCTTTGGGAGTAACTAGCTTTTCCGAAGGCTTTTGGTGCCATGAATTGCCTTCCTAGTCGTACTTTGATTTGCATGGTAAAGGAAAAAGTTAAAGAGACTTTATTAGAAGAATAATTCTCTTTTCAATATTTATGTGTCAAAGTTGGTACATTTTTGAAAATTAAGAACCACTAGAATCTTGTAGCGGCTTTTCAGAAATGCGTGAAGGACGGTGCCTGGCGATCCCATGATATTTACTGAGATATGAAACATATGCAATTCGAATGTCTCTCTTCTGAAGCAATCTTCCTACGCGTAGAATCTTTTGACAGAGTCAGAATTAATCAACCGACCATATTTCCCCCCATTTGGATCTTCTAGGATGAGTGCGCCACCCGAAAATGCGCGTTTGACCATGAACGGTCCCTCGTATGTTGGGCCCATTTTCCTCTTGGATCGTTCTAGTTTCGTAAAATCTTCTTTATTACCAAGTCTCCTTCTTCAAATAAATGAGGTTGCACCTTTTTGTTAAAGGCTCGGGCCATCCTTGCTTGGTAGAGCTGCCCGTGGCATATGGCCTTTAAGCGTTTTCCGTCAGTCAAGCTAATTTATCATATCGGTTTTGCACCCATTGGTCTTCATCAAGGTTGGCTTCCGCGATGATTCGCAGAGAGGGAATTTGTACTTCTATGGGTAGAACTGCCTCCTAGGCTAGTGAAAAAGGGTAGCTCCGGTTGAGGAACGAGTGGTAGTGCGGTACCCCAACAAAGCAAAGGGGAGCATCTCATGCCAATCTTTGTATGTAGTAGTCATCTTTTCGATGATCTTTTTGACATTTTTTTTGGCCGCCTCAACCGCACCATTCATCTGGGGACGGTATGGTGCTGAATTGTTCTGATTTATCCCGAATTCTTCACAAATCCTTTGCACCTCAGTTCCATTTAAGTTAGTCCCATTATTAGTAATTATCCTTTCCGGGACTCCATATCTGCAAATGATATTGGCCTTTAGGAATCTGACAAATGTTTTTTGGGTAATCTTGGCATAAGAACTTGCTTCTATCTATTTGGTGAAATAATCGATTGCTACTAGGATGAAGCGATGACCATTTGATGCTTTTGGATTTATGGGACCAATAATATCAATTCCCCACACAAAGAAGCGCCATGGGGTAGTCATATTGTGGAGCATTGTAGGAGTATTGATTCTATCTGCGTAAACCTGGCATTTGTAACATTTGCGAACGTACTTGATGCAATCGCTTTCGAGTGTCATCCAAAAATACCCCATTCTTTGGATTTGGCGTGCCAGAGTGTGCCCATTAGAGTGGGTCCCACATACCCCTTCATGTGTTTCAGCCAAAATTTGATTGGCTTCGGATGCTTCAACACATCGAAGTAATACTTCGTCTGGCCTTTTCTTATATAGCGTCTTTCCACTAAGGAAGAAACCCATGGCTAACCATCGGAGAGTTCTTTTTTCATTTTCACTAGCTCCATCGAGATATTCCTGTTTCTCCATATATGTTTGGATGTCATGAAACAAATGGAGACCATCGGGCTCTTGTTCAATTACCGAGCAGTGGATTTCCGTGTGCTTCTATACTCCACTCTGATGGGTTGGAGGAGAACTGCGCAATTGGTGTCCAACATCAATGCCAAGGTATCCAAGGCGTCGGCGAATGAGTTCCTGCATCTATGCAAGTGATGGAATTCTATGGACTCAAATCGCCTTGTTAATTTTGTTTGGAATTTTTGATATGGGACTAACTTGGGGTCCTTGGTCTGCCATTCCCCTTTCGTTTGGTAAATTATCAATGCTGAATCACCGAAGACATCTATTTTCTTGACTTTTAGTCTTACGGCAACTTGCAACCCACAAATACAAGCTTCGTACTCTGCCATATTGTTGGTACATTTGAAATCAAGCTTGACCACAATTGGGAACTATTTCCCTTCGGGAGATATAAGGACGGCTCCGATCCCATTCCCAAAGACATTAACCGCTCCTTCAAAGAACATTTCCCAAGCCTTCGTGTGGGATTCTTTTTCTATAGCATTTAACTCTTCATCAGGGAACTGGTAATCCGAGATGTGTTCTTCATCCAGCAGATTGTTGGCGAGGTAGTCTGCTATTGCACTCCCTTTGATGGACTTTTGAGTGACATGCTTGATGTCGTATTCTGCTAATATCACCTGTCACTTGCAGACTCGTCCTGACACGTGTGGGCTTTCAAAGATGTATTTCATTGGATCCATTCGCGATATGAGGAATGTCTCATAATAGAGCATGTAATGTCTTAGGCGCCGTACCGTCCATGCGAGAGTGCAGCATGACTTTTCTACTAGGGGTACCGTGACTCATTCGGGTCAAAATTCTTGCTTAATTAGTAAATTGCTCATTCCTTTCTTGTCGCGGGATCGTATTGTCCTAGGATGGCTCCCATAGATTCTTCTAGGACGGTCAGATACAATATTTAGGGGCTTCCGGGTGTAGGAGGTACCAACACTGATGGATTGGTAAGGTACTCCTTTACCGCATCAAATGCTAATTGACATTCTGCGCTCCATTCTAGTGATAGATTCTTCTTGAGGAGTTTGAAAAGAGGTGTACATGTAGCCGTCAAGTTGCATATCAAGCAGGCAATGTAATTCACTTTGCCTAGAAAGCTCCGTATTTGTTTTTCCGTGGTGGGGGGCGGCATTTCTCTGATGGCCCTGATCTTGTCAGGGTCGACTTTAATTCCTTTTCGACTTAATATAAATCCGAGGAGCTTTCCAGACTGGGCCCCGAAAATATACTTGTTAGGTTTAAGTCGTAGTTTGAACTTCCGAAGTTTATCGAATAACTTCCTCAGGACCTTGACATGACTTTTCCCTTCTGCCGACTTGGCCACCATGTTGTCTGCATAGACTTCAATCTCATTGTGGATCATGTCATGGAATAATACCACAATGGCTTGTTGGTAGGTCGCCCCTGCATTCTTGAGTCCGAATGGCATAACCTTATAACAGTAAGTCCCCCATTGCGTAATGAAGGTAGTCTTGGCCTTATCCTCGGGGTGCATGAGTATCTGGTTGTAGCCTGAATACCCGTCCATGAATGAGTAGCGGAAACTTCCAGCGATGTTATCTGCCAAAACATCAATGTGTGGAAGCGGAAAATCGTCTTTGGGGGAAGCTTTATTCAGGTCCCTATAGTCAACACACATTCGGACTTTCCCATCTTTCTTAGGGACGAGTACTATGTTGGCCATCCACTCCGGATAAACTGACACCTCTAGAAAGCTGGTTTCCCATTGCTTTTGCAGTTCTTCTTTTATCTTAAGGGACATATTAGGCTTCATGCGCCTTAATTTTTGTTTCTTTGGTTCCATGTGGGGGAACGTTGGTATTTTGTGAGACACAATCCCTGAGTCAAGTCTTGGCATATCTTGGTATGATCATGCAAATACATCTGAGTATTCTTTTAATAATGAGATCAGTTCTTCTCTTTCCGGATTATCCACGATCTTTACTTCCCTTTTTCCTTCTTCAGTCCCAGATTTATGAGCTCAATTGTTTCTTGATATGGGACTATTCCTTTCTCATCAGATTTGACCATTTTAGTGAAGATAGGAGGGGCATCCTCATCATTAGAGTCGTACTCATTTTGCATATGTTCGTTATCCCGATATTCGTAAAAACCAGGAACCACCAAATTGGGCGGAATCTCAGAGAATTCTAATTCCTGAGGGCAAAGAAAAACACTAATTAAGAAGTGAAGAAGAGGGCTAGAAAGAAACACATACGAACTATCTTTTAGTAAAATATGAAAGCCATCTTTATTGAAAAGTTTAGAAATAGCAACAGATAAGCTCATAGATGTATTATTCTTTGATCTAAGCTTAAAGCTCGGCTTTAGACCAATTACAATTCGTTCTTTACTTGGAACTATTGATTGCTAAGACCCAGTCTGCTTCCCAATTTCCTAGGCTAGCTCCTTCTGTCGTGCGCCATATGAGGGGACTGTTGCTCCTCGCTTCTCCTTCTTCAATGGCTAGGACGTGATTGCCCTCCCTTGTTATTTTGGTGGGCACGAATCGTTGAGCGAGGGGAAGATATTCTCCTTGGGCATACTTACTTTGTGTCGTCTCAGTGTAGCCTAACCCGACCAGAGCTTCTCGTCCTTTTGGTTTCATGCAGCGTGGTATTCCAGCCAGTATGGGACCTAAGCCACGCCCCTGTTGGTAGCCCTGTTTTGCCATAATCTTGGTGGCTACAGTGTTGATTTGGAAAGTTTCCTTGGAATGTTCTTCTATTTCCAATCCTTGAAAAGAGGGCTCCAGAGCCTCCTCAGCACTGTCGACGAAAGGCACGGAGAGGGATGACTTATCAGCATGCTTTCTTCCCCTTTAATGGTGATGACTCTTCCTTCTTTGAGGAACTCGATCTTTTGGTGGAGAGTAGAGGGTACGGCCTTAGCCTCATGGATCTAAGGCCTCCCTAATAGCATGGTGTAGGCTGCATCCACTTCCATAAGTTGGAAGGATATGTCAAAAGTGAAAGGCCCTATTTCATTGGGGAGAGTGACCCCTCCCATGGCTTCCCTTCTGGTTCCATCAAAGGCCCGAACAATCATATTGCTAGCATCGATTCGTCTTGATTCTACCGGAAGCTACTGAAAGGTAGCAATGGGCAAGACGTTCAAGGCGGATCCTCCATCTATGAGGACCTTTGCTATTGTGAAGCCATAGCATTTAACAGTGATGTGCAAGGCCTTCATGCCTGGACAAATTTCCTCCTCAGAGAAAGAAAGGACAGACGCATGTTTAGCTGCATCTACCAAATTCACCATTTTTTCTGGTGTGATTTCCTTCGGGACATGTGTGTCAGCCAATGCTTTGAGGAGGGCTTGACGATGTCCATCAGAAGTTAATATGAGGGCAAGCATAGAGATTTTAGATGGAGTTTTCCTCAGTTGCACCACGATGTCATAGTCGCTCTTCTTAACTACGCTCAAAAATTCTTTTTCGAAATCACCCTCTTCTTGCTCCGATTGATTTTCAGCAACTTTTTCTATGTCAAGAGTCTCTTTTGGTGCTCCTGATATGTTTCTTGCGTATAATCTCCCACTTCTGGTAAATCCCTGCCCTGGGGCAGCACTGGTGTTCGCGAGCACTTTTCCCACATCTTCTTTTGTTTCCCTGATCTCTACGATTGCTTGATACCTCCAAGGCACTACTTTATTGGAGGCATAGGGGTGGGTCTTGGTGGATAGATGGTCATTTGAGGGCACGTCACATTCGGCGAACTAGGCTTTTTGAAGGTAAAAAGGGGTGAAGACTTCGAGACTTGCACAAGAGGTCCCGTATTGGGTAACTTGAGAGTAAACGACAACGATTTCTTTTCCTTGTTAGAGGTCGTACATACCTGGATTTCAGGCTTCCCCCTTTTTACGGTTATGATTCCCAGGCCCATATATTTGTTTACCTGCCTTTTCCAGAGCTTACACCTATTAGTGGAATGATTGTTGGTCTGATGGTAATACCAGGAAAGTGCATTATATTCTTTGAGGTGTGGTACGTGGCCTGCTTTAGCAAGAGCTCGGTAGATCTGCTCGAGAGAAAAGGACACCTGCGCCAACTCCTTGTTTGTCCATTCTTCCTCCTCTATAGCACTTGCCCCATGCTCAGGCAATGGGTTCTTGGTGATATTTGGGAGGTTAATCCAGCCAGCATCTATCATTTGTAGGACGTGTGTTTTGAAGTGATCGCATGTATCGATTGAATGCCCTTTAGTGCCTTGGTGATATATACAAGACAACTCCGACTTGTACCAAGCTGGGTATAGGGGTTCCCATGCCTTTCCCGGCCGAGCACACATCATCTGCTGCTCTTTTAGATGCTCGAATAGCTCTGTCTGCGTGAGGCCTAACTCAGGTAAATCCCTGTCCCGATTGTTTAACCTATTGTTGTTTTTCTGCGCTTGATTCTGTTGAGAAGTCCCTGAATTCCCTACAACGTTGACTGAGAATGTTTTTGGGACATTCTGCACAAAGTTTGTGCTTTCTTCTTCCTTTTTCCCGTAATTAGGAGTAAAGCTCTTTTTGGGCGAAGGTGCCTCTTTGCTTCTTGCGTCGATGTCCTCTCCTATAGCAACCAGATCAACAAAATCCTGGTGAGGCAAAATTGCCAAAACTTCTTAAGCTGGGTCACCCAGTGCCTTGACAAAGTAGCAGCAGGTCTCTCTTTTATTCATGGGAGGTTGGACATCTACTGAAGCTTCCTTCCACCTGGAAGCGTATTCTCGGAAGGTTTCATTAGTCCTCCTTTTCAATGCTATCATGCTTTCTCTAGTCATCTCACTATGGATGTTGTGCTTGAAATTATTGCGGAAGGCTCTTATCATGGTGGCCCATGACTTCATAGTCTCATTCTCTTGTCTCATGAACCACTTATACGCGGCTCCTTTCAGACTATTGTGGAAATGAGCAAGCAAGAACGCTGGTTCTGAGCTATAGGTTGCCATAGTGGCATAATACCCTTTAACATGATGGTCCGGGTTTGACAAACCATCGTACCTTTCAAAGAGTAGAAGCTTGAACTTAGGGGGCTTGGATTTTAGGGTAGATGAACAAGGCCACTTCTTCTTCGTCTTCAACTCTTGTGGCCATTTTGAGCGCACGACTCACTTCCTTTTCTATTTGTTCCCCGATTGCATCTCCTTCGTCTTTTTCTTGATTCTGCTTGTCTTGCTGGGCTTTCAAGGCAGCCATGACCGCAGCCACATTGATCGAAACACCTTCGTTGGTTTTAGATTCATTGACCTTGGGTGATTCCTCCACAGGTATTTCTTCGACATATTCCTCTTCATGGTTTTCAGGGATTATAACCTGAGGAATCTTCTTTCCTTTGGAGGCTTTATCTAAACCCTCCCCTTGTTCTTGTTGGCCTCCGGCCAAGAAGGCCAAGAATTTATCCATCTTGTCATTCAATGTAGCTACTTGGGATTTAGTTATGTCAAAACGTTTTTCCATTTCAGCTATCTTTACTGCGGATTCAGCTGCTTGGGATTCCATTTGCATTCTTCGAGTCCAAGTGTAATATTGATGACTTGATTGCGCTATTTTGAAAAGCCTGCGAGACCAAATTCTTTTAGTAATTTTAAATTCATTTTTGAGTTGGGTTATTTTGTTAATATTAGTCATTTAGCACCTAAAATCCCCATTCAGTCCCTCTATGAGTTAGAATACCCAATAGGGAAAGAAGGTTGATAATTTGCTATGAGAACTATGTTCATCATGCAAATATTGTAGCCAATCAATTGGAGCTTTTGGGAGACCGAGAGACACAGAGTAGGGATAAAAGAGGAAAGTTTATTCATAAAAATATTATTCTCAAAAATGCTCCTCCTAACATTGTTTCCTACGAGGAGTCTTCCATACATTTCTTTCTAAAAGCTCCCTACTTCTATTTCTTAGCAGCTTCTTTTTCTGCCTGCTCTTCAAAGTACAACCTCTGAAGTTTGGCCAAATCTACCCAACGACACATCTCGCAGTACTCGTGGTGGAAATTGAATGTCAGTCGCTCATTCTCGAGGGATTCCAAGCGATACTTTTCTGCCTGTTGACGGAGTTCCTTCTCTTTTTTCATATGTGAGCGCCTTTGTGCCGCCATTTCTGCCTTGATGATCTTGTTTTCTTGTCTGAGAAACTCCATCTCTTGTTTATCTAATGCGTTCCTTCTCTCTTCCAGCTTAGTGCGAGCATTCTCTGGTTTCTTGGATGGGTGGATTTTAGGTGCAATTATTATAGATATTATTGTAAACCCACTTTTATTATTAAAACAGAAAAAAAAAAGAAATGACGTTGGAATAAAAAATAAGAGAAAAACTGCAGATTTTATTAATATGGCAATCAGAACATCCTTATTCCCATTCCTAAATATAACATTCAATGATGGGAAAAGTTGATAAGGCACTACGAAATCTACGAGCCCATCGTGCACCTATCCAGGCCTTTTATCCTATACTACATGCTTAGCATTGCGTTTCATTTGTTGATTAAGATACGGCCGAATACTATGAGTTCTTCAAGCTCCGGCGGGACATGAGGCAAGTAGATTCGCCATTCAACTATTTTGAAGGCGTCAATGAAAGATGGGACAGACATATTGATCAATCGAGCCATTTGCTCGATTTTGTTATGCAACCGAATTGCATCATTTTTCCATGGTTCTATCTCCTTTTCGAATTCTTTCATAACTTCTTCTCTTGCTTTGCATTTCTCCTGCAGGCTTTCTATTGCCAAACTCATGGCCTGTATTTGGAGCAACTCCCTATTGAGTTGTTCCTGAGCAGCTAGGTTGTAATTGAGTAACTGAGTCTGTAGCCCCTGATTATGGGCCTCTAGTTCCCTGACGCGGGCCTCTAGTGCTTGTGCTCTAGATTCTTTGATTTGGAGTTCAGCATTCATGTGTTCCCCCCATTCTCTCTCTTTCTTTGCTAGCTCATCTCTCAAGTTATAGTTCGCCTCCTTGAGATTCCTATTTTCGATGAGCAGAGGAGAATTATTGCGGACATCTTCACTGTTCACCCTTACACTGACGTACTCCCACTCCGCTTCGCGAATAGTCTTCATTTTTCTGTCTCTTTGAGTTTTGAGGTTACCAATGCATTTTTGTGTTCATCAATCTTTCTTTTTAGGGCCTTTTCAATCTTCAGTTGATCATTCCCTAGGAGAGGATTTAATGGCAGAAACCTCTCCATTACTTTGCCATTGATCATTTCTTGTAGCCAGGCCCTAAAGTCACTTGTTGGCGCAAGTCCCCGGATTCCCAACTCAGCTTTTCCTTTGAAACGCATGTGGTCCCAAGCTCTTGAAATGGTGATGCTGTGTATAGAATCAGGTCCCCTGAGGGAATGTAAAAATGAGCGCACCAATTCCTCTGTGGGCACCTCTTGGCGAAATGTCAGCTGGGTATGCGCCAAGGACGGATTGTAGTTGGTCGCAAACCTTGGCCCTACCAATGGTACGTTGAGGAATGGACCACAACTGTATAGTACTTCCTCAGTTAGCCACCAAACCAATTTCCAACGGACGTCTTTTTCTTTGACCTGAGCAAGAAAGTGTATCCACCATTCCGATCCTATAGGACCTTGTGATTCAAAATCGTATAATCGGAGACCCTCACGTCGAGAGAAATCTTGAAGAGGATGATGACCCCCTTCCATAATTCCCCCAGTAGAATACGCTTTACCAAAATTATGGTTGGCCAGCCAAACCGTCAGATGTTGAAGACAACATTGTAACTTCTTTCCCTTCTCTGCCTGACAATAGGTAAGAGTCCCTACTATTTCTGCTAGAATGGCGGGCACAGGATTTATTCCATACCTTTCGATAGCCAAGAATACCCCAATAGAAGATAGATTGACTACGTCAAGAGTAGTGGGGAAAAGGACTAGTCCATAGACTGACAAAGCAAGCGTCCTCCCAAACGTTGTCCAATCTCCTTTTCTTTTCATTGCCTCCATGTGTTCCAAGAGGAACTTAGCAGAGATGGTTCCCCCTTGGATATGATTCCTGATGACGGCCTTCTTCTCTGGTATCCCGAGTAAATCAGCAACCTCTTTTTGTATTGGAAGAATCCCCGAAAGCCTATGTACTTGGCTTGTGGGGAGGAGGGGATTTTTTTAGTAGCCCAGCATATTCCTCGGGCACTAGGGATAACATAAAATTGGGGAACACGAAATCCCTCAGTTTATTATCCTAAAATTAAAGGAGAGCTTGTAGGATTTCTTCCATGATTTTTATGTCCAGGAGATCCAAGATATCCCCATACCGGCCTCGAAACTTCTTGAGTTCGTCCCCTGGCAAGTACTCCCTCATCTTGATTACGTCATCTACTGCATTGGCTTGAACCTTGACTTGGATTCTTCTTCCATTGAGGGCCAAGCTTGTAGGAGAATAAAAGGTCGTAACATGTTTTGATGCCATTTCGAAAGGTTTTTTTCAAAGTAAAAGCACAAACAATAATCTTTGCTAAAAAAAGAAAAGGAAAGAGGGTTAGTACATTTGATAAAACAAATCACTTTGATAATATATAGAAGAAGAAGGTATATGATATACAATGCGTGTGATGCTGGGGTTCTTGCTCCTTGTGTCATATGGGTTAGGCTCTTAAAGTCTCTAAAATTGGCTTTCCTAATAAAGGTAGGCTTTTAAGGTCAACTTGTACATAGTTTAGCTTGGGATCTAGATACCCTAAAAAGGCCCATAGATTGCCCCGATCAGAGATAGAGACCTTGACTTAAGAGAGGACCCTATCACAGAGAATTCTGCGCGGATCAACCCTTAAGGCAAGAAACAATCTAAGTAGGATAGATAGCTCAACCTCTGTAGGCCTAAGCCCATCAGGGAAAGATTCTCATATCCCATTCTAACTTATTTGGACGTACTCCAGGTATAGGAGCCAATTGATAGGTTGAAATAAATGTAAATAGTGCATTTATGAATTTGCGGAGCATCCTACCTACCCTTCCCTTCCACTCGAAGGTGGAAACACTGCAAAAAGAGACAAAGAAACTACAAGTATACAAAGATATATACAAACAAATATAGGAGGCCAAACAATTTTAATATTAATTTTTGAAAGAAAAGGGCTTGACTCTCTAATTAAAAGTCCCCAGTGGAGTTGCAAACTGTGAAGACCAGAGCCTTCGAGGGAGTCGACACCAAATTTTCAATCAAAATTTGGAAAAAGAAAAATAAGTTCAAAAATGGGGAAAATGAATTTTCACAAAATGTTGGGTTCGGGATTCTGATTAGGATGAAGAGAAGGTGTTAGGCACCCTTCTTCCCCTGTGCAAAGACAGTTACCCTAAAAATTAATATTAAAGTTATTTGGCCTTAAAAATACATTCACTTATGAGAGAGAATTGAGAAAGGAAAGAGGGAGGGCTTGACCTAGGATAAAAGCCTAGGGCCTACGTACCCACAATGGGGGATCAAAGCCCACGTAGTTCCTGTGTCATGCAAGTGTGTGAGTGGAGGGAGACTCATCAAGTGAATACTCAGATGGCCTCCCAGTGCAATGTACCTAAAGAGGCCAACGCCTTTTGGTACCTATCTACCATACAACCAATCAAGAATATAAAAAGGTGCATGTGTGAGAGCTCATCAGGTGTGATACCCAAATGGCGTGTAGGCTAGTGCTCCTATAAAGACGAAGGTCTCTTGGTGGCACTAGGTTATATAATAAAAATTTCCTTGCTAAGTAAATAATTAATTGGACATTTTTATCCCCCAAAAGACAAGGGGTCGCGACGGGTATCCTTTACCGTCGCGACCCACTGCTGTGCAACAGAGATCGTTGCGACGCATGGAGGAAAGCGAAATGATGACTCCTCTACTTGGGGGTCGCAACGGTGGTGAGAACCCGTCGCGACCCCTTCGATTTTTCAAAGAAAAGAAAGGCATAAAAGAGGGAGAGGATACATTTGGGGTACGTGGATCAGATGTTGGATGGTATACCAAAAATGAGGGGTCACAACCCGAGAGGAATATGTTTATACAAGAAGAAAAATGGCTCCCAACAATCAAATGAGTATGAATAAAATCAAAGAAATAATAAAATATCACTCATTGTGTGCATTCTACCTGCTTGCCTCTTGCTTTTTACTTCCAGCCTTTCTGTTCGTAATCTTTTGATCTTCTACACTGTGAAACATAGCTTAATTTATAGTGGGTCAGAAGGAGCTATTCCGGGAAGGAAATCCGGCAATTAATGGCATCACCGTCGTGAGGCGCACCATTTTCCGTCGCGACGGGTATCGCGTAGATACGATCCTGATCTGCTATAAATTCCAGGGGCGTCGCAACGTGTGGACTTACGCGTCACGATGGCCAGAAACATGCCATAGATCCTCTGCGCTGATAAGTCCCCTTGGAGATCAGCGACGTCGGCAACTTTATCCTCGGCCGCCAGCCAGCCAGAAAGGTTCTCAGAAGCTCTTGCCTCCGCACCCTGCAAAGCTTCGCGGAGAGAATATAGGTCCTGCTGACACCTCTCAGCGTCATCCCGACGGGCGGCCAGCTCCTTGCGAGTCTTCTCCAATTCCGAGCGAATGAGCCTAACCTCGGAAGGATGTCCAGCTTCAGCCCTAAGACGGGCAACCTCTTCAGTCAAGGACTTAACCTTGCGTCCTTGATCCTCACAATCCAGCTTCTTCGCGGACAGCTACCCATGCACGTCCGCCAACCTCTTGTGGGAGACCTCCAAAGCCAGACTTTTGGAGGACGCAACACTGGCAAACTGATCCCGGTCGAGATGGATCTCCCCCTACAAAAAGGCAAAGTCAGGAACACAAGAGATAAACCAAAATGAGCAAAACACCAGGATAAGGGTGCTCACCACACGTTTCTCCCACTCAAAGCCAGTTTGGTGGAAGTCAGCTAGGGCCTCAGCAACCCGGCTGAAGCCTCGAACGGCAAGATTCAGAGGAGAAGTGTCTAGCCCCTGGCTTCCCTCTCCCGCATCTCGACGGGGAAGCGCCTACCTAATGCCACCAGCTCAAAAGGTCGTCCCCCCTCCGGTGGCCCAAGGGGTTCAGAAGGGTCGACGCTCGACCTCGAGACAATATCTTTTGTGGCAGCCGCTTGACTCGCCACCACATTCCCTCTATTTGAGAGGGCTCCGGCCACCACGGTCGCATCACTAGACTCTGCAACTCTGGCCAATACATTAGCTGCGGGTTCGCCCGCCGGGACCCAAGTCACAAGAGAATCTCCAGCAGGCTCCTCAACGACCACCCTAGCCCTCTTAGCAACAGGCTAATCGGCCCCCTCAGCGGGGCTCAGGACGGGAAGACGAGTTGATAGAACCACCCTCATGGGTGATTGACGAACAGGAGCGGAAGTGGGAACAAAGGTAGGAATAGAGGCTGGGATAGAGGATGGAGCAGCACTTTCCGCCGGAGCCTCCACCTGCAAATTCCCCAGTCAGAACTCTGTCGTACCACTTGCGAAGACAACCGCAACTCTACACCGGTAGGCTGTTTCTTGAGCCCTCCTTCCCTGCCCTTGGGCAACTCCGCCGCAGAAGCTCATTTCTTTTCCCCCTCCTAGGGTCCGCTCGCTCTACCTCTTCCATCCTTCTTCCTTTTCTCCCTTTGAAGACCCTCCTGCCGGCGGTCTCTCTCGGAAGACGGAGGTGCGGGAAACTGTCCTTCCCTCTCATCACCAGCGGGTACCACAGCAGGGACATCGGCCGCTACCTTCGGAGAAAGACTCTGTTGATCGCCTTTCTTCCCCCTAATCCGACCAACATCGCTAGTACGGCTAAGAGGGGGAGGAGGAAGAGAAGAAGAAGGAAGATTCTCCAAATCAGTAAAGTCAAAGGGGTAGAAGCTATAGTCATCACCACCAGCCATGGGAAAATCCCGACGAAAATAGAGAACAAGAAGAAGGGGCAAGAATCAGAGAGAACGAAAGAGAGGCAGGGAAAACAGAGGCAACGGAGAAGGGTGAATGCAAATGCAAAGTCACAAATTTTCAAACGCTGGACATTTATAGGATACCCAGAGGCGTGACGATTCAAAAACCTTAGCCCCCTCGTATCCCGCAACGGATAGAATTTACTATCCTCCACAACCAGGTCCAGCTACAGCCGCTTACCTCAATCGAACACGTGGAGAGGAAGAATGACCAAGATTCGCCGCCAAGGCAACAGAAACCCAAAGACCGAAAAACCCTCAAGAATCCAAGAGTCACCCAGAGACGGCTAAGGGTCTTTTTGGAAAAGTACTCGGCATTTAATGAAGGAGAAACGAACCTGCATTTAATGAAGGAGAAACGGTGCAAAAACACCCAACGCCAGAGGCACCCATTTAAGCTCTGACACGTGGCACCTGCAACAACCCGCTCTCTCAACAGGCAACTCTCGGGAAGAAATCTCGTCAGCTACTAGCCGCGAGCGAACTCGACCAGAGGAGAACCCTCCAAAAATGACCAAGCGGCCCCTGACCTTCGAATTTCTCCCACTTACCCCCAAAGGGTATTCCGAGAAATGCCCCTCTGAGCAATGATGACTGCACCTCGGTAAGTCACGTACTTTCTGCAGAGACGGCTCGAAAACTTGCTGAGGAAGTCAAGTAGTCAGCCACTCGAAGCAGGACGCGTGTCACCTCCCGAATGTCTCCCCTTCCGTGGAACGAAACGAAGGACACTGCCTTTGCAAGTCGGACGATCAACACAGAGCAACCCTGACCTTGCGCGGGCGAGCCCTCCTATGTTCACAGGCAACAAAAATTCCTAAGTGACTTACAAACAAGAGAACTTAAGTCCACGAGCGCCCGATGTAATTCCCCGGAAAAATTTCGAGGATAAAAGAATGATTTATTTAAAATTTTGAGGATTAAAGAGTGATTTATTTCGGGGCTAGGAATTAAAACTTTAAAAAGAATATTGAAAAGTTTACCAAAAAAAAAAGAATATAGAAAAAGTTTGAAAGTTAAAAAGAAACCGGAAAGGAAAATTTTTTTTCAAAGATTGTAATACCCAAGAAAATTTTTTGAAGTTTAAAATAAAATAAAAGGGGAGGAAAAATAAGTAGAAAATAATTTTTTAGGATTTAATTCGGGTCCTAAGAAATTGGAAACCTGAATTAAATAGGGAAAGGGATTAAATTAAAAATACAAATTTGTTATTATTTTATTTAATTATTAATTAATTATTTTTTAATAATATTTATTTATTTAATTATTTAATTATTATAATTATTTATTTATTTATTTTAATTCTGTTCAATTGTATTTTTTTTATTGGGCGTGGGGTTTAGAAATATGAAAAGGAAGTAGGAAATTCAACCAAAATACATTTTGTTATATTTAATTTAGTTATTGATTATTTTTATTTTTATTATTCATTTACTTATTTTATTAATTGCGGGGTGCCGTGGGGAAGGTTGGTGAAATAAGAAGGAAAGAAGAAGGATTAAAACAAAGAAAAAGAAAAGAGAAAGAGAGGGGATCTTGAGAGAGAAAGAAAACGGAAGAAGAGGAAGAGAGAGAAGGAGCCGTGAGGTAGAGAGAGAGAGGGGGGGTTAACCGAAAATTCACCGGAAACTCGCCGGAGAAGAGCTAGCCAACGTCGGGAAAAGTCACCGGAGCTCGGTTACAACATCTTCCACACCTCCCACCAATCGAATCAAGCTTGGTAACCCCAATTTCATTCTAAACCCTCAATTTCTCCATTTTTATGGATTTCTTCGATTAACCTTTGATTTAATTATTTTGAGGGTAGATTGAGACCTAGAAAGTGTTCTTCAACACTTAGTTGGGGTAGGAATCGAGATTTTGTTCTCGGATTTGTCCAAATTCGAATTTGGAAGGATTTGGGGTTGAAATTATAATTATTTCCAAATTGGGGAAAATTGTTGATAATTAGGATTGAGCTTGGATTGACATTATTAAAATTATATGGTTGAAATATTAGCCGAACAACACCCGTGAAGAGCTAGCCCGAGGTTACTAAGGTTGAACCTTGACGTTAACGTACCGGGTCCCTGCTCGGGTTGCCCAAATACACTTTAAGGGTGAGGTTGAGGGCTCCAAACCTCTTCTTTTCAAACTTAAACACCCTAGAATAATTCTAAATATGTTATCAAGCATCAAGAATTATTTTAGGTATCTTCTTGTTTCTCAAGGATGGAAACTTGTGGAACAATGAAGTCCAAATTCTAAAATTGTAATTTTATTCCTTCATAATTATTAGGAAACCTTAAGTGGGATGAACTGGAAGTATATTGAGGTTTAGAAACTAGATTTCTTAGAATCCAAGTAGGAACACAAGCTGATTCAAAATACTTAGACCTTCCTAAAATTAGGATTTCCTTCCAACCAAGTTAGATAAGCCTCCTGAGGTGTGAATACAAGTTAGATAGAGGTCTAATACTCAAATCCAAGTTGTGAAACACTCAAGTAGAGTGTTATATGCGAGTAAGTCAAGTGTCCAAGGAAGGATACGAATAAGTCGGGATAAAGAAGTCCGATAAGACCAAGAGCTTGACTCTGTGGCAACCATGGACTACATGTGAGAGTAATGGAGAGATAAATAACAAGTTAAGCTAAGTAATAACCTTAATGAAATAAATGTTGTTCTTATAGGAATAACGGTACACAATAGAGTGCAACAGAAACTCCGAGGAGACTCAAGTTATAGGAGAGGATTGCATGGAAGGTTGGCCAAGGTGAGGGCTCTTTCATCTCTGCTCCAAGGGTTGTATGCTTATGTGGATTACATGAGTATGTATATTCTCTGCTTGTCTGGTATGTGTTAGCTAGAGGTATAGAATGCTAAAAGAATAAAAGAACTAGAAGATAGGTTGTGGAAAGTAGCTTGGATAGGAAGACATAGGAGTAGAGTGTGATTGTTTCCTATGATTGGTGTGTTACAAATCCAACTCATACACTCCGGAAGCATGATGAATATTTTATTAAATCTTGTCCACGACCGTGGCAAGAGTTCTTGTATTGAAGGACTAAACTTTTATTTTGAAAACTCGTCACGACGGTGACTTAAATTATAATCATGCAAAGGGAGTTATTGGTGAGTTTCGGATTTTGTTATGCTAGCGATGTTGGACATCGACTAGAACAACGTCAGATGGCACTTGAGTCCTCAATTTTATAATCAACATGACGATGGTCATTGCCCTATCTTGACAATAGGGTCAGAAAGGTTTTATATTGCTATGACGATAGCTTGAGGCTCAGAGAGTGCATCTGGATGGGTATATGAGTTATATCCTGTTAAGGATACTCGTCCATATTAACAAGGAGAACAATTGTTGATCCTTCGGGAAAGATACAAAGAATCCTATTAATATGTGAGACTAAGGTAAAGAGACACGGGAGGAACCTACGGGTGAACCGTGAGCCTAACCTAGTAAAAGAGAAATCATCCTGTGGAGTTGGTCCAGGGTGTGTCAGTGGCCATGCTTCGAGCGTCGTGCCGTGCCCGCCATTGTGGCCTGGTTGGGTAATGGACGAGTGGGCTCAAGCTATTGCCCCGCAGCAAGGGGTCAGAACGTGCCACTTGGTGGCTATGGATCAGTTGTTTGATAGATAGAGTTTGGTTGTGTTTGATTAATAGAGTTGTCACGAGGTGACTAGTACCCAAGTGAATGGGTTAAGTATGTTTTGCCACTTGCATATAATTGCTAATTATGCAGCGGAGTGGTGACGTACAGGATTACGTCATCACAATGTCTTGTTTGATTCAAACATGCTGAACGTGAGAAGACCGGTAAGTAAAAGCCGGCACTATATGTTACATGTTACTTGCTGATTGATGACGTGGAACAAACTGCTGCATGCTTATATCTGTTAAATGCATGTGAGTGTTTGGGTGAAATTTTTGTTATTGAGTGATCACCAAGATTGTATGCTAACTAACAGTAACTAGTTGTTTTTGCATGTGGTTGTGTATGACTCCCAAATCCAGCGCTATGGTACCCACCTTGCGCCGGGGATGGGAGAGTCCTCACTGAGTCACATGGTTAAGACTCACAACTCATTTTTACTACACAGAGACAAGTTAAGTACAGGTGGAAGAAGTCTCGGTGGAGCGAGGAACGAATAAAACTTTCCAAGACCCACAACTTGTTCATGTGGGTGAATAAATTGTAATTGTAATTTAATTTACTTTATTATTGTATCATAAAGTAAAGGGTAGACGTACCCAATTAGATTGTATTACTAAATCTAGAACTGTCAGCTTCACATACGTTAAAGATCAGGATTAATTATCTTGCGATATAGGGAAAACTTGTTTTCAAAATATATATATATATATACATATATCTGTTGCATGTAAATAGGAGAGGCAGCATCTTCGGATGTGTAGCCAGTACATAGGTTATATATATTATGTGTGTTTTCCTATATCTATATCCTGAAGTGGCACTGGTCGTGGATCTGCTTGCCTAGGATAGGCCACCATTTCGGTGTAGCCATGGTATTATACTGCATGTGAATGTATTTTCAATAATAGATATTCTGTCAATCAGGTGATAAGGCTTATAGGCATAGGGGCATTCCCTGTGTTTGTGCCGGCCACGGTCCTCTAAACAGGGGTCATGACACCCGACACCCGTAGACTTGGGGGACTTATGTAACTACGGAATATTCCACCTCGGAACACGTGGCATTAAGCTTCTAGAAATCTGGCCTCCGCGCATGCTAATGACACATGGCACCACTAATCTACTACTTACGTGGCCCTCTCCCATGTCATTTCACGAAGCACCCGCTTAACCAGACGTGGGAGCTCCTCAAGCATCGTGGGGCGACCCACGATGCACGAGATCGTTGGTCGAGCAAGACCTCCCCACACTCAGTTTAAATAGACCCTCACCCGGGGGACTAAGGTATACGCAACCTGAGAGACTACGACACCTAATCTAAGATACCTCACGTACTCTTGGTAACCTGAGCACTCTCAGACATCTCATGAAATCCTTTACACATCCTGAGCTCCGTCGTAGGTTCCATTAAGGCCAACCTCCGGCAAGCTCACCTCCATCCTGGAGTCTACCACTTACGTGTCTGGAGTACCTTAGACACGTCTTAGCCGCACATGGACCGATACAGGTAACCACCTTGCCTAACGGCTCCTATAGACGTCACCATGACGAACTACGTGGATTTTGATCCCTTCCCAAGGGTACGTAGGCACCTAGGTGCATCACCTAAGGACAAGTCCCCCATGGTTATGACCCCCTGCGGTCCTAATTACAAATTACAATTGTCTGAGTCAAAAACGACAGTTACATTTTTTAATGCACTTCACAAGTGTAAGTGTGCGTGTGTTTTCTTTATCTTCTTTAATTCACTTCACAAAAATTTATATCTTCTTCTTGTTATGTGTCATGTGGATGAGTAGTCCTAGGATTTTATGAACATAGGGCTCATTAATGGCTTCATAGACAAATTAAAGTCCATATTGTTAAATCTCCACTCAAAGGTTCTAATTAACTCTTATAGTTTTCATTGCATAAGCCTTTTAGTTTGATTAATTAATTGTGAACTTGATGGGTGCAGGTTCAACTTAACATGTAATGCTAATGGTTTCTCCAAAAATTATATTTGGACCAAATGGTAAGCTATTAATTTCCATATAGGCAACAGAGATACTAGAATAAAAGCATCTTTCCTGTTATGTTTGTGTCTCGTTTTGATAGGTGAATGGCCAAAAAGAGATAAGTGAGGCCACTGTTCATCAAACGAGAACCAGCATAAAACAAGCCATGGTTAAACAGGTAGCTCTAAGATTTCTCAGTTTTGACTTTCTTAGAACTACAAAAAAGATGGATACGGATTCCTTTTTTTAAAAAAAAAAATTGGTTCATCATAATTAAAGCCAAAGTAAGAAAGACATTCGTGCTCAAAAGACAGTATTTATATTTTTCAATTGCACTGCAAGATTGAATTCATCTTCCAAACAAAAGTGCATAAAAGTGGGAGAAAAATAGTATAAAGAATAGCTCAACTCTACTTCTAAAATAACTTTGAAACTTTATTCAAAAGAAGAAAAGAATTCAATTACTTGTTTCAATATTGTATAGAATCTCAAGCAATTCTTATGCTGTGTTGCTGTCACCTGACTATCAAAATCACCAAAATGGCTTATGAATTTGAACTATGGCTTTTCTTTGCTCTTTTCTTTTTCAAGTATCTAATCCAATCTTTTTTTGTAACGTCCTAGTTTATTTATTGATTTTAGTTGCGGAATTAGGTTATTTACTTAACTTCTTAAAGACACGGTCTAATTTTTTTCTTTTTCCTTTCATGAAGTTAAGTGTTTCCCAAGGATCGTTTACTCTCGGTTGGTTACTTTAACCTAAGAAACTAGAAGTTACATGTTTGAAACTCTCACGCTCTCCCAACATACGCATACCAATAAGGTTAACTGAAAATGAGGTATTATACCTCTGCATATTACCTAAGCAGTTAAAACCTAAGTTCACAGCATAAAATCCATACAGACATATATACATACAAACATAAGTATTTAAGTTAGTGGCTCGCAGGCCCAAAATAGTAAGTAATAAGTCTAAACTAGAGTGACATCAGAGTCACTGCCAAAAATGTGAGTCAGCTCCTGCTATCTGTCCACCTCACCCATTTCTAAGTCCCTGAGGCATTTTCAACCGAAGGGAAGAAGAAAAGGATGTTAACCGCCTTCAGGACTTGGAAGTATCCCAAGAGGGGTACCTCCAGGAGCTCTACCTCAATCTCCAGCAACAGTATGTACCTGGGCATCTGAACACACTAACGTAATGAGATATAAAATCCCAGTAACATAAATTACCAATTTTATATATAAAAACTAATTAGTGGTTCAGTTGCATTCCTAAGAATACAGAAAAAGGCTTCCTTCTCAATCAACAGATAATTTAAATATAAAACACATCGATTACAAGATATTTCCAATCATACCAAGGGTCATGCTGAAAACTGTAAACAGATGAAAAATCATGTTCAGTTTCAAGACATGCATATTTACCACTATATGCAAATTTTCAGTCATGCCAGTATTTTCAAAAAAAGTTCATGTTTACCTCTACATGCAACCATCAAGTCTCTCCGGGACCTGTTACAACTGGTTAAACCATTACCATCAATTTAAAAACCAATCTAATGAAACAGGACAATGCCGACTTACCATTTAACACTATGGAAAGCCTACCCAAATAGGGCTAACAGGTAATTACCTAACATCCCAGGGCGTCCCCCGGTGTGCGCACAAAGTTAGAACCTTAGGATCACCAGTCCCGGACTGGATTATTTCCTCACTAGTTGCTAGGCAGCTACGTCCCGGACGCATTCCTAGCCAGCCTAGTGTGTCCTTTTTCATACAGATCAAATTATACATTATAATTTTTATCCACAGGTAATGTTTACTCAGTTGCCAAATACATTGCATCTCCAGGGCATCAAAACACAATCATTGCCTCTCCAGGGCAGAAACACATAATCATTGCCTCTCCGGGGCAGAAATACAAACATTGCCTCTCCAGGGCAAATTACCATTTTACCCTTCCAGGGCATATGCACATCAGAATACAGATGCTTGCTCAAAAGCCTGCCCTCCAAGGCATTTTCAGTTCACAGATGCATGCAAAAGTTCATTTTCATGATTTGGATGCCACATACTTCAATAGCCTGATAAAATCAATAATTTCAACCATTGGTCAACAAAAGTCAACCAGAAGTCAACCATATTGTCAAACATAACTTGCATATCAAGTAACAGGCATAACTAGCAATTTAAGCATTCAAAGGTCATGGAATTTTACCAAAATCATCTTTAATACATACTCAATAGCTTTAACCAATTTTCCAGTAAAGACAATTGCATTTGGACCCTTAAATTCACAAATCATTTCAAAGGAGTCCATTTCTTTAAAATAAAGAATTCAAAGCACATTTCAAGCAATTTGACTTCACTTAATCAACAAAATGGTCAATTAGGACCTGCTACACACACCCAGAAAATCCCAATAGAATTTAACCAGAATTTGGGTAGAAATAGGACTTTTCAGTTTTTATCAAGTTTTTCTTGCAAATTAGTCCCTATTCACACCCAAATTCCGTTCTGGGTTGTTTCAAGTCAAAACCAGAGTGCAGCAAGTACCTAAAAGCTAATTGGGACTTGCTCATGCAGTTTCCACAGAAAAATAGCAACCAGAGCACATACTTTTGCAGCAAAACAGATGAATTCTCCTAAAAATCAACTTGAGCATAAAAAGAGGTTAGAGGCCACTCTGACCACCTCCCTGCCAACACATAGGTACATACATATATATAAAACCAGAAAGTACAGGAATTTCACCACAGATAACTCAGTTTACACAGATTCTGAAAAAGGGGCAAAAATAGAAAAATCAGTTCAGTTTAGTCCCTACTACCTCTCTTTTTCTGTTTTAAGCTCTTACCTGCCCATCCTGGTGTCTCCCAAGCATATTTAAGCCACTTGTGACTTGCACAACAAGTTGGTGCAGTCACACTAGTACAGAGCTACTGTTTCTGCACACTTTTCCTTTCTTTTGCCATTTTTCTTATCTTTTAGTTACTCTAATCACTTAGGGTGCCTAAACCAGATTAAACAAAAGTTCTAGAGCATTTACAGGGTGACTAGCTAACTAAAAGGTTCCAAAGAAAAAGAATCACCAAAGCTCACAGCCACACTCAGTATGTTTGAATCTCAAGACCCCACTTTGTCATGCCTAGGCTTTCCCATATAATTGATTTAAGCTACCAGCAAGCTTTTCTTGGGGTCATGCCAGCTAGAACACTAACCATGATGTACTCATAAAAAGGAAATGCAACTTTGATGCCTTATTCTGTAAAACTTAGGCTATTCTTTCGAAAATCACACTTCACTTGTTATTTACCCTCCATAAGTTTCAAAACAGAATTTTAGCATTAGGTAAGTGCATTTTTCAGCATGTAACTATTGTGAAAATTCAGAAGGTACATGGAGAAAAATACCCCCACTTTCCAGCAGTGATTCAAAGAGGGTTTTCCAAGCATTTTATTTCAAAAAGTTCATGGCCTCTTTGTTTTTAACATAGTAAATTTTTCCTACTTGTTTTCTTACCATCACTGTATTCTTTCTCTAGCATTTTACCAAAGGATTGCCAGGAAATAGCAAAATTTGCAGCAAATGGCAGAAATGAAAGTCCAGTGCAGTTTCTATGTGAAGAAGAAATTTCAGTTTAGAATTCAATCTCAGGCTCATGACTCCTTTTCTACTTTCAAACCAGACATTCATCCTACCCTCTTCATACCAGAAACTAACCTTCCCAATTCCCTTAGAAGGATTCACAGCAACCAATTGTCAGAAATAAGGAAAATGCCATGGGGATTTCCAGCAAATAGTAGTGACAACCTTACTTCTAGCAAAAGGACATTTTCAAAGTCAAAAGCTGAAATTCATCACTGCCAAACCAGAAACTTACTGAGTCACCATGAAAAATCCTATCCACTAAGAGGTGCTAATAACATTTAGTTAAACATTTCAAGTCAATTCAGGACTCAGAACATCAGAGACACAAAGTTCAGCAAGCATATAAATCAATCATCAAAAATAGCATGTTTAGCAGAAAAATTCACAAGTTTTCGAGGCTCTGAACCCTTGTACGGCAGACTCTGATCATACATGTATTGAAGGGATTTTAAAGATTATTCTCTTAGCTTTCTAATGACTACTCACATGCTCAAATTGGATAACAGATGAAGGAGATATGCCCCATGGAAGCTTCACTGCCCAAAACAGGGCATTCTGTGGCAGCCTCGGGAAAATGAGTCATAGAGGCTCATACCACCGTTTCTGGTGGATGCTCTTGGCTCAGTGATGGAGAAGGAAGGGTAACACTACGTTACCTTGATTTCCAGAAGAAGAAACACGGATTTGGACCTCTGAATGGCTTGGGCAAATTGGTGGAGACAAAACAGAATTCTGGTGTGTGGTGAGTGTGAACTTTCAGCTCCTATCTCTTCCTCCAGCTGCTAACTCTCGAATTCCCAGCTTCTCCACAGCTCCAGCTACCTCCCTGAACCCTCAACTCACAACTCTCAGCTCTGGTTTTTCGTTTTGCCTCCTAATGCCCTCTCTCAATCGGTTTCCTTCCTTATATAAGCCTTAAGCCATGTGAAAACCTAATTATTAGTGGGATTATGTGTTGGCTGGATGGGGCTCGTGGGTTAGCATTAGGACACATATTAAGGGATGCTGGCACTTCTTAAGGGCTTGTTTGGGTGGTGATTAATTACTTAAGTCTCGGGTAGGACTTGATCTAGGTGCGTTAGTAGTTAATGCTTAAGAGCTTGCCTAATTTAAGCTATACCTCATATGGCCTCGGGTTTCCAGACTCAATTCACAAATTTTAATCTTGTATTTCTGCTTACTTAAGTTGCTGGATGTAGTAACTACCTTAATTGGGTTTTTAATTGGCTTTAAAACTAGTAAATTCAGTTACAAGCTTTTAAATGCATTAAAAGGGGTTAATTTGTCATAAGTTTTCTTATTTATTTCCACTTTTAAAATATGTGACTCACCTAATTGTGCTTGTTTTTGATTAAATTCATGGCTGAAATTTTGTAGAATAGTTTAGGGTGTCTCTAAGTGATTAAATTGGGCTTCCTCAGGCCTTAAGTAAGCTAAAGGGGTTAAAGCTCTCATTTTTCAGTTCTTTCATTTTAGTCCTGAATTTTGACTGGAAAAAATGTGTCCTTTTAGGACTTTTCTTGGGGTTGGGGTCCCTTAGCTAGGTCTTAGGGTATCTTTAGAGTGTCTTAGGGTATCTTTCTAGGGTCAAATAGGCCTTTTCTGCCCTATTTCACTTATTAAAGAAAAGGGTTAAAACTAACTTATTCTTTTCAATTTAGTCCCTAGTGTCAGGGTTAAGGTTCCTCTGGTCATTTTTCTCTGGTTTTTGGGTCTCTTGACCTCTAGTTAGGGTTTCATAGACTCAATTACAAACAAAAATAAAGGCAAACACATCCAAACACTCAAAAATCAAAAAGTCAAACAATTTAAAGAAAAGTCAACACGAAAGTCAACAACTTAGAAAAGTCAACATTTTGACTTTTTGGTCAAAGTTGAGTCTCCATTTTTTTGGGATGTTACATTTTTTCTTATTTTAGATTGGAAAATAATGAAGTGAACAAGACCGAACGACCAAAATCTCACTTGGATTTTGGAGAGGACATTTTTGTATGCTGTCTTTATTATTCTTCATACTTAGGTTAACATAGAATCAAATGATGTTACATGTACTCTTTATTGTTCTTTCTACTTTTGTATGGTGAGCTTTCCAAAAACATGACTGTATGGAAAATAATAAGAAATAATGTGCTTTTTTATTTTAAATTAGAATAGAAGGATTAATAAAAAAACTGGTTGAATGCTAAAATCTTGAAAAGCATGTAGTCCATCATTAATATAATTTTGTATTTAATATTTTTTTTGCAGGAAAAATATAACAGATTTTCATCCATCATCTTCAAGTCAAGCAACATAAATTTGGATCATATTTATTTTGAAAAACTTAAATACATTATTATTATTATTATTATTATTATTATCATTATTATTATTATTATTATTATTATTATTATTATTATACTTTGGACCTTTGAAACATATATCAATTATTACTTCTTTTGTAGAATATAGTATATTTTATAGAAAGAATTATTAATGGAAAACCTAGTATGAATTATATTTCATAGAATAAATTTTATATTTGAGTCAACTTTTTCAATGTAGAATTGTAACATTTGATTTTAAATATTAAAAAATTTTAAGGAACGGTAAAATGGTAAGTAAATCACGAAATAATACATATAAAACTAAAATTATCTACAAACAATTGAAATTCGTCAGAAAGTGCAAAAAATAATGGAAAATTTTTGTCTTTTAGCGGCGGTTTTCAACCGCGGTTAAAAACTAAAAACTGCTGGAATTAATTTACCGGCGGTTATTCCGGCGGTTTGAATTTAACCGCCATAAAAGGGCTTGTGACGGTAGTATATTTGAACCATTGGGCATTCTTCCAAATCATTTAAAATATCTAAACATATCATTTAAAGTTCATACATATCAACAAGCATCAAGAAAATCCTCAAACTCCAAATTTTTCCCAAAATTCATAGGTTATGAACCCTAGGGTTAAAATCTTCATATAACTCATGTTTTTGGAAGCTAACCTTGTGGAAATCCGAAATTAGGAGTTTGACAAGGTTGCCCAAGCTCCTTGATGTTCCAAGATGGTGGAACAAGCTTGTGGGAGCCTTAGATTGTTGAGAGGAAGCAAGGATCTTCATGGAAAATGGTGGATTCTTTGATTTCTCCTTTGCCCTAGGAGAGAAATGAAGAGGAGAAGAAGATGAAATGAATGGAGCATATGGCGTGGTGCTATGTTCTGGAAGGAAAGAATAGATACTTTCATATATTGGGTTTGGAATTTAAGGGTAATTTGGATATTTGACTTCATTTTGGGATATAGTGAAATAGAGTTTTGATTGGCTTTTCTCATTTAGATTTATTTGTGGGTAAGAATAGGAAAGTTTTGAAAATTTTGACTAAACATACGCCTACAAAAAATATATGAGAATGTGACTTCTATCAGTAAGAATTTTTTATTGGGTAAAATTTTAATCTAAAAAAATTCCCAAATTTGAACTATAAGTCCAAAATAATTCATATGATAACTTTTTAACTAAATTATAATTTTTCAACCTAATTTTCATATTTATTTTAATTTTCTTAAATTCTCAAATCTAAAGCTATTAAAATCTAAATATTAACCCAAAAATCTTATTTCATTCTAATTTTTTTTTTCTTTTTTCTTAGTCAAAATATCCAACCTCAATGTCACAAATCTATCAAGTTCCTATTATCCCATTAATTCTTAATTAAATATATATATATATATATATATATATATATATATATATATATATATATATATATATATATTATCTTAGTTGGATTTTATAAATTCTTCTGCAATGTGTTTAATCTAAGCATACTGAACTGAAGGACATTAAGTTATCATAGTGAACATCTAGCGAGCGTTGCTATGTTAACGTAAGGATGATTAGTATTTAATATTTAGTAAAATATCAAAATGCCGACATCTATGCCACAAATTTGATGTTCTTAGCTTCCAAGAGTTAATTACCTATTTCAAGCCCTAGTTTAACATTTATAATGATGATCTAGGGTTCAAGTATAGAAATATGAGGTAATGAGAAATTATTTTAGAATAAAATTTAGTTATGAGTTATAAATTATAGAATAGGAAATTTAGAAGTTCAAGTTAGGAACTTAGAATTTGGCCTTAGCCTAAGAATTGGAAATAAAGATGTGAATAGAGAATTTAGAAAGTGAAATAGAAAATTTGAATAAGGATGTTAATGTTATAAGATGGTTACTAAGGGACTTAGACTAAATGAGGGATATTAGGAACTTCCATGGATGCATTTAATGTGATGTCTGATTGAAGAATGGTGGAGCATATTTTCTCTACTTGGATTACATGTGAGTAGATGATGCATACTATATGTTCTTTTCACCTACACCTACCTATCTTGTGCATTTTGATAAAATTTAGCCTACTAGTTTAGTATGGGGAACAAATCAAATTTGTATAATTTCCTCTCTCCTTTAATCTTTAATTGATCATCTCTGTATACTTAAATGGATATTTTGATCATCATTATCTGTTCCTTTTTTGAATATTGTAAGGCATGGTTCAATGATCTCACTTGATGTTTACTTTTAACCTGGTGGTAAGAGGATTGTGGCTTGATGACCTACCAAAATGGGAACAGTTATTATTGGCTTAATCTTTTTAATTGTACTTCAAAAATTTTTAGAAACTCACATTTGGATCTGTAAAGCATACGAGAGTTCTTACTAATGTCTTATTGAAAGTGATATCTTAATTTGGGATGCATATTATGTCACAATTGTTGATTTGCATGTTATCTAGCTGATTAATGTAAGAAGCTCTTTCTAAACTCTATAGGTGTCACAAGATGTGATGTATGTTTTTTTCCCTTTTGGATGAATATCTGAGATTCTTTTACACTTGTTCTCTTGTTTATCATTGTTTAGTTGTCTCCCTATATATCCTCATTTCTGATTTTCCTTGTGCATCCCTACAACTGAGTACTTTTTGTTCCATTCGAGACGGAGGAGCATAGATGGTAATACACAGTAAAATCAATGGAGGGGAGGGGTACCCCATATATTAAGATAAAATGTGTGTGTGTATATATATATATATAAATTTGAGGCTTCGCATTTACAGAGGTGTATACAAATGTTTTTATTATTATATTTTTAATTAATAAATTAAATAACTACTCATTAATTTTAAAATTCTCTATCATCACTTTTCTAATAAATACTCTATCCATTATCTTTACTTTCTCTCTTATTTATCTTCCAATGAACATAGCAGTTGAGATTTCTGAGACCCGATGTCGCCACCGCCTCTTGTATCCTTAAGGGTATGTTTGGATTGGGGAATAAGGAGGGGAAGGGAAGGGGAGAGGATCAAGACATCTTCCCTATGTTTGGAAAGTTAAGAATTGGAGGGGAAGATAATGGCTGATTAATGCTTAATCCCTCGTTATCCTTTCTCCTTCACAAATTTAAGATACTACAAATTGGGGTATTTTAAAGGAAGTATCAATATCCAAACAAGGACAGGACATATGGAAGGTTAACCTTCCCTTCTCTCCCCTCCCCTTCCCTTCCTCTCCTCATTCCCAAACAAACCCTTACAGAAGTAAACGAAAAATTAGAGACGTGGAGACAAGCTTTGGCGATATAGATTCCATATAAGTCAAAGCAAAATGGAGTATATGGAATGTTAATTTAGTGTAAGAGAAGCTAATACTAGGGTAGAGGTGAAACTTGGATATTAGTCCATACAAGAAGTCATAAGTTTTAAGTATTTGGGAACAATAATGAAGAAATAGAGGAGGATGTAAACCATAGGATACAAGCTGGATGGATGAAATAAAGGAAGGTTTTAGGTGTTATTTGGGATAGAAAAGTACCACTTGAAGGAAAATTTTATTGCGCAGCTACAAGACTTGCTTTATTGTATGGTACTGAATGTTGGGCGATAAAAAGCCAACATGAGCATAAATTCAACTTGGCGGAAATGAGAAAGTTGGGGTAGCACATATCATAGAAAAGTTATTTCAAACACGCCTTGGGTGGTTTGGTCATGTACAAAGAGGCCATTAGAGGCTTTTGTACATAGAGTTGACCATATAGAAGATACCCCCATAACTAGAGGTAGGGGAAGACCAAAGAGAACAATAGGGGAAACTATAAGGATGTATCTAATTGTTAATAACCTAACTGTATAAATGTGTAAAGACATAACACGTTGGTGTCGCTTGATTCATACAGCTGACCCCACCTAATTGGAAAGGCTTTGGGTGCTGTTGTTGTTGAGGGCTTTTTATACTGTAAGCCACACTTTGATCAACTCTTTAAGAAGACTGGCAGCTTGAACAAAAGTTTTGAAGGTGAATTGTTGGTATTGAGTTGTTTTTGAAACATATGCACTTCTACTAAGTTCTAAGCTTCTTATTTTCTCCATCAAAGGTATTCAAGAATTGATAGAGTTGACAGATCTGCTAATCAGGTAATGGATAGTGGGTAAAGATTTTTAGCTAACTTTCAGACAGATCCTGCGCTTTGTGGCTGGATTGGTTGATTATGGGATTTGGTATGCTGCAAATTCCTATTTTTTTCTAATGGGTTTTTCCGATAGTGATTGGGCAGGTTCTTTGGAGGATAGGAAGAGCACTTCAGGATGCAATTTTCACTTGGTTCTGGAACTATATCACGTGGAGTTATAAGAAGCATGCAACTACAACACTTTCATCATCTGAAGCAGTATACTGCTGCAACTTCAGCAACTTGTCAAGCAGTATGGCTTAGACGTTTACTTGTTGATTTTTTCCAAGAGCAAAAGGGAGCTACTCCAATTTTTTGTGACAGCAAGAGTGCAATTACAATGACTGAAAATTCAGCATTTCATGGACAAAGCACATCGACATTTGAGTTCATTTTATTGGTGACTTAGTTGCTGAAGATTAAGTTCAATTATGAAAAGCATGTTTATTCCAGATTGAACCTTGGGATATGCAATTTTGAATCAAGGGGGAGTGTTGAAAATATGTTTCAAAATTAATTATTTGTTAAGCATATTCTATTATGCCTTTCTTCTGTTTACCATATCTTTCCAAGGGTCGTTGCTAAGTTCCTATTTTTTAGGATAGTTATTTGTTTTATGCTTTCTGTTATTCCGTTATCTGTTTGAGAGATATGGGACTGATTCTCAGCATAGTGGCTCAGGATTTATAGCTAACTTTCAGACTTCGTACGCCTATATAATGGGAATTTTTTTTATTGAATAATACACACATATTCATAATATCTCTTTGCTCTTCTCTCTCAAGTTCAGTATTTTATTTATTGCACTATATTCCTTATCCTTATCTTCTTCATCTCTTGTTTTGCTCTGCTTTTTTAGTTTTCTAAAATTCCCAACACCCTTCCCCTCTAAAATTTTAAAAACAAGACAAGGGGAAGGTTACTAAACTCTCTCCCCTTCCCTTCCCTTTCCCTCCATAATCCCTAATCCAAACATACTCTTAGTGTCGGCGTTATTGATTTGATGAATTTCATAGAAATCATGAACTCCATTGAAGCAAATGTGAATCCTTCAATACTTAGATGGATTACACGTCAGTGTTTCCATTAGATTTATGGAGCACCACCACCACGACAGAAACTCTTGTTCCCGCCGCGGCTTACAATTCTTTCATCGCCTATTTTGTTCCTTAGAAAGCGTTCAAGGGACTCCAAAAATTACCCTATTCACTCCTATCCTGCAGCAGCCACTCACACCCACAAAAACTGTGGATATTTCACATTTCATGGTGAGGACATTATGGACGAGATCCACCAGCAACAACACAATATCGATCGTCTTATGTGAGTATATATATTATATCATCATATGCTTATATTGTGTGGTTTATTATCATGAATGGTTCTGATGTATTTATTTTTCTTGGTGATTTGTTTTAGATGGAGAACGTGGGGATGGAAATAGAGGAAAAGTGGAAGGGGCAAGCAAAATTTGAGTGCTACTTTTGCATTCAGTGTGAACTGTGAAGGAAGAGAGAATAAAAAAGGAAATAGAATGTAGGGGCCAAAATGAAATTTCTGAGTTTGAAGAAGGGTGAAAGTATAATTTTCGAAAAGTTTTCATCATACCACGTCTACACATAACAAAGGAATTGGACGGTTAGACTCGAGGACCAAAGTAAAATAAGTTGCAAAATACACGACATTAACGAAACTTTTGAAACATCAAGGACAAGTATAAAAAAAGCATCATAAGGATCAAATGAGGTTTTTGAAAAAATGTTCGAAATTCAAAAGCAGAGGAGTGAAGAGGACGACTATGAACAAACGCAAGCGCCAACTATCAACACACGCTGTTGCATAAATAAAGATTGACAATAGAGATTTAATTTTTCTCGTTATTCTCTGATGAACTTTGGTTTGTAGTGATGTCTAGCTGAACGAGACGGCCTAAATGATGATGGGTTGCCTCATTGGATGGAGAGGATGAGAAAAATGCGTGAATTTGTAGAAGAAGTGTCTGAGTGAAGGACCAGTCGGTGACTTAACATTTACAACAAACTACACATTAATTTGTAAATCGGATGTGTTTTAGTTATTTTATTATTGTATAAAATCTAATTTATCATTTTAGTTAACTTTCAATCCATCATTCTAAAAAAGAAAAAAATTCTTTCTATATTCATATTAATCCAAGGAACAAACTGATTAGGAATTTATCATTCAGGACAAAATCGAGACATTTTACCTTTTCAGGGACCAAAATGAGAGAATATACACTTTTTAGGGATTTTCAATTAACTTTGGGATTTAATTTAGGTTTTATTATTAAAACAGACTAGGGATAGTTTGAGTATGCCATAGTAGGGGGCGAATGAACCAATTTTTTAGAACTATACAGAGGGTTATGGAGGAATTTTTGAACAAAGTTTTGCTGAGTACTTTGTTTATGCTTTTTGTTGAGATTCTCTATAAGTATTTCTATTTTGTTTCCCTTTCTCCTTGCCTTGAATTTCTACCAATGGTGTGTAATTGTTTTCTTCAAACTTCTCCTCTTCAAAATGTTGAAAATTTGTTACAATGTCTCCCCTAGGTACGGTTTGTTTTACCTCATCGCCCTTTTTAGGTAGAATGAATGGCTTAGGATACTGAAGAAGCGGGAAATTTAGGGGTTTTGGTGGCTAATCGATCCGGGGATGTCAGCGTTTTCCTACCTTTTCAGTTGGATGAAGGGCTGGCGAATTAGATTAGCTTGGAAGTCAAAAAGCACAAGTCTGTTATACAGACAGATGATGTTCTGGAAAGTTTATGGAATGAGTATTTTCTTCCCACGGGGCGGAATGGTTTCGGGCTGGCTTGTATTGGTATGGAGTTCGACGTTACACACACAGATGGCCTAGGTTTTATTATGTATAAATATACTGTACAGACCTTGGAGATTATTTCCCCCTTTTTCTGCATTTCAGATGGGTGTCCTAAATCGTCTTCAACTATGCCCAAGTCAATTGAGTCCGAAATCCTGGACTATTATTCAAAGCTTTTGTTTGCCGTGTGAGAAGCTCAAAGTTGAGGCTTTGGTAAATGTCTTTTTTTTTGTAAGCCTCTGTGGAAAGGGATAAGTGGGTCTATTTTCAAACCCGGCCTGGTAGGTCGCCCTTGGTGGATGGTTTGAAGAGTAATGTTAAATACTAGCATGACAAGTTTTTCCGGGTGGTGCCTAGGAAGGCCGACCACCCTTTTTGGATAAGAAAGGAGGATTGGTGCCCTCTTTTTCCCATTCAATGGGGGCACCCTAATTTTAATTCAGATGTTGCATAAGATTTTCTCAATGAGATGGAGAAACAGGTGGTCAACTTTCTGGAAACGGAGAAGATAAATATCAGCACACTTCGTAAGTTTTCATGTCTGTGGGTTTGTAAATTGCTGGGTTGATTGATCTAACGAGTAACGTCTGTGTGTGTAGATTTAACCCTTGGGATTATTGCCAAGGGCCGTCAATATGGTTGTCGTAGGTTGGACAAGAAGTCGTTGAAGCAAAGGAGCATGGCTCGTGAGGAGGTGAGCCAAGCACAAGTTGCTCCCCCTCAGTTTGAGATTAACGGGGGGAATGTTGAAGTCTTTGGCAAGGAAGTTGCGAGTCATCCTCTGATGGTAAGGAAAAGAAAGGGGTGGCCAAGAGAGGGTGAGTATGAGCCTACCTGCAAAACAGCTCGTGGGAAAGGCAAGGAAGTGACAACGAGACCAAGCAAGCTCTAGTCGTTTGTGGGTCTTGAATTTGACCTAGATTTCCTTAGACGGAAAGCCTTTCTTAAATAGTTTGGCCTAGATGCTCTTGCTCGTCGAGGGGCTGTATGTCTTACTAACTCCCATGCAGACTTCTAGACTTTAACCAATCAGCATCAGGAATTCATGGTAAGTTTGTGTTGTCTTTGTTTTTCATTTTACTAGGCGTAGTATGATGATTGTCATTTTGAAATTGTAGGCCGAGTACCGTCGGTTGAAGACCATCATGGGACAAATGCAAAATAAGATCCTTCAGGTGGAATCAGACGACTGTGACAATGAGAGTGCACATCAAGCCGCTGAGACGAGAGAGCGGCAACTCAGGCAATAGTAAATGCAGTTGAGACTGAGAAGAAAAATCTTCAGCATGAACTTGAGATAGCGCAGTTAGAGCTCAACTCGCTAAAGCTTGAAAACAAGGACCTCTAGACTAAACTTAGTAAGCTTGAGCGAAATGCCGTGATACCCCAATTAAAGCTGAATTTGCAGAAGAGCGAATATGACGGCCTAAAGACTAAAGTTGGTGTGCTTGGGCGAGAATTGGAGCTCTGGAAAGTACGAATAGTGGCCGCCATCTACTTTAGTTGGTGCAACTGTTTGAATCAATTGAACGTGGTTCTCCCTGAGCCACTTTTTGATGAAGTCCGGAGGAAGATTTACCCTCTTCGAGAAGTGTTTAATGGGGGCATTCGCCCAAGGGACATGGACATTGATGGTCTCCTTTCGTTGGACCCTTATATGCTTGTAGATGAGGGAAAAGGTGCAGCAGGTCCCAGCAGACTTGCCAATGATGGTGTTGATGTCATTCCCCAAGATAAAGAAATGGGAGTGGTAGGCGCCAACATAGTGTTTGTGTAGCAGGTTGCACTTGTGAGTAATGAGTCGATGATTTTCGAAGAAACTCCCGAGACTGCGCAGACATATCAATTTTGTAAGAATTAAATTTGCACTTTTCCTTTAAATAGCATATTATTTTATTCAGAGAATAAGAGAAAAATCACAATTTTTTAGCCTCTAATTCACAATACTGATATGTTCTTAAGTTCAATGTGACAATTTCACATAAATTGAAAATAAGGATTTGTTATAGTTGTTGTTCTAAAACAAATTATAGTTACTTCCCAAAATTGTAATACCCCGAAAAATTTTGAGGATTAAAGAATTATTTATTTAAAACTTCGAGTATTAAAGAATGATTTATTTCGGGGCTAGGAATTAAAACTTTAAAAAGAATGTAGAAAAAATGTGAAAGTTAAAAGAAACTGAAAAGGAAATTTTTTCAAAGATTGTGATACCCGAGAAAATTTTTCGAAGTTTAAAATAAAAAAAAGGGGAAGAAAAGAAGTAGAAAATAATTTTTAGGATTTAATTCAGGACCTAAGAAATTGAAAACATGAATTAAATAGGGAAAGGAAATTAAATTAAAAATATACCTTTATTATTTTTAAGTGATTATTATTGATCTTATTATCTATTCTAAAAGAAAAATAAATAAAAATAAATATATTCTAGTTATGACTTATTTTAATTATTAATTATTAATTATTTGATTTTTTTATTTATATTTAATTATTTTACTTTATTTTAATTATTTATTTACTTATTTTATTATTACTATTATGTAAATGGAGGTGGTGTCGTGGCCATTAAAAGAAAAAAGAAGAGAGGAAAAGAATTATTAAGAAGGAAAAAGAAAGAGAAAAAGAGAGAAAGAAAAAGAGAAACTCGAGAGAGAAGAAGAAAGTGAAAGAAAATGGAAGAGAGGGTGAGAGAGAGTGACGAGACGGAGAAGAGGAAGGGGAAGGAGGAGGAACCGCCAGAAACTCGCAGGAGAAGAGCTAGCTGACGCCGGAAAAAGTCGCCGGAGCTCGGTTACAACATCTTCCACATCTCCTACCAATCGAATCAAGGTTGGTAACCCCAATTTCATTTGAAACCTTCAATTTCTTCATTTTTAGTTGTTTCAAGGGTTGATTGAGACCTAGAAAGTGTTCTTGAACACTTAGTTGGGGTAGTAATCAAGATTATATTCTCGGAATTGCTCGAATTCGAATTTGGAAGGATTTGGGGTTGAAATTATAATTATTTCCAAATTGAGGAAAATTGTTGATAATTAGGATTGAGCTTGGATTTGAGTAAATAGGCTTGGATTGATATTATTAAACTTATATAGTTGGAGGTTACTAAGGTTGAACCTTGACGTTAACGTACCGGGTCCCTACTCGGTTTGCCCAAATACACTTTAAGGGTGATGTTGAGGGCTCCAAACCTCTTCTTTTCAATCTTAAACACCCTAGAATAATTCTAAATATGCTATCAAGCATCAAGAATTTCTTTTAGATACCTTCTTGTTTCTCAAGGATGGAAACTTGCGGAACAATGAAGTCCAAATTCTAAAATGGTAATTTTATTCCTTCATAATTATTAGGAAGCCTTAAGTAGGATAAATTGGAGGTATATTGAGGTTTAGAAACTAGATTTCTTAGAACCCAAGTAGGAACACAAGTTGAATCAAAATGTTTATACCTTCCTAAAAATTTTGATTCCTTCCAACCAAGCTAGATAAGTTTCCTTAGATGTGAATACAAGTGAGATAGAGGTCTAATACTCAAATCCAAGTATGTGAAACACTCAAGTAGAGTGTTATATTCAAGTAAGTCAAGTGTCCAAGGAAGGATACGCATAAGTTGGGATAGAGAAGTCCAATATGACCAAGAGCTTGACTTTGTGGCAACCATGGACTACACGTAAGAGTAATGGGGAGATAAATAACAAGTTAAGCTAAGTAATAATCTTAATGAATTAAATGTTGTTCTTATAGGATCAACGACGCACAATAGAGTGCAACAGGAACTCCGAGGATACTAAAGTTCTAAGAGAAGATTGCCTAGAAGGTTGGTCATGGTGAGGGTTCTTCCATCTCTGCTCCTAGGGTTGTATGCTTGTTTGGATTAAATGAGTATGTACATTCTCTGGTTGTTTGGTATGTGTTAGCTAGAGGTATAGAATGTTAAAAGAATAAAGGAAGTAAAAAATGGTTTGTGGAAAGTAGCTTAGATTGGAAGACATAGGAGTAAAGAGTAATTGTTTGCTATGATTGGTGTGTTACAAATCAAAGTCATACACTCCAGAGGCATGATGAGTATTTTATTAAATCTTTTCCACGACGGTGGCAAGATTCCTTGTACGGAAGGACTAAACTTTTATTTTGAAAACTCGTCACGACGGTGACTTAAATTATAATCATGCAAAGGGAGTTATTGGTGGGTTTCAGATTTGGTTATGCTAGCGATGTGAGACATCGACTAGAGCAACGTCATATGGCACTTGAGACATCAGTTTTTATAATCACCATGACGATGGTCATTACCCTATCCCCATAATAGGGTCAGAAAGGTTTTATATTGCTATAACGACAGCCTGATGCTCAGAGAGTGCATCTGGACGGGTATATGAGTTATATCTTGTTGAGGATACTTGTACATATTAATAAGGAGAGGAATTGTTGATCCTTTGGGAAAGATACAAAGAATCCTATTAATATGTGAGACCAAGATAAGGAGACACGGGAGGAACCTACGGGTGAATTGTGAGCCTGATCTTGCAGAAGAGAAATCATCCTGCTGAGATGGTCCAGGGTTTATCAGTGGCCAGGTTTTGAGACGTCGTGCCGTGCCTGCCATTGTGAACTGGTTGGGTAATGGACGAGTGGGCTCAAGCTATTGCCACGCAGTAAGGGGTCAGGACGTGCCACGTGGTGGCTATGCGTCATTTTTTTGATAGATAGGAGTTGATTGTGCTTGGTTAACAGAATTGTCATGAGGTGACCAGTACCGAAGTGAATGTGTTAAGTATGTTTTGCCACTTGGTGGCCAGTAACCCGAGTGCACGGGTTCAAAGTGGGAAAGCCACGTAGTGGCTAGTATATACTCCAGAGTTGGGGATATTAAGTAGATGTATGTTTAGCATCTGTGTGTATGTACAAATTATCTGTGTTTGCATATAATTGCTGATTGTGCAGTGTAGTGGTAACGTACATGATTACGTCACCACACGTCTTGTTGGATTCAGACATGCTGAAACGTGAGAAGACCGGTAGGTAAAAGCCGACACTATATGTTACATGTTTACTTGCTGATTGATGACGTGGAATAAACTGCTGCATGTTTACAGTTATTAAATGCATGTGAGTGTTTAGGTGAAATTTCTGTTGTTGTGTGATCACCAAGAATGTATGCTAACAAAAGTAACTAGTTGTTTTTGCATGTGGTTGTGTATGACTCCCAATCCCAGCGCTATGGTACCCACCTTGCGCCGGGGATGGGAGAATCCTCACTGTGTCGTGTGGTTAAGACTCTCTTCTCATTTTTACTACACAGAGACATGTTAAGTACATGTGGAAGAAGTCTCGGTGGAACGACGGACAGACAATACTTTCCAAGACCCACAACTTGTTCATGTGGGTGAATAAAGTGAAATTGTAATTTAATTTACTTTATTAATGTATCATAAAGTAAAGGGTAGACGTACCTAATTAGACTGTATTACTAAATCTAGAACTGTCAGCTTCATACACCTTAAAGATCAGGATCTGTTAGATTACGTTGCAGGGAAAACTTGTTTCCAAAATATATACATATAGATATCTGTTGCATGTGAATATGATAGGTAGCATCTTCGTATGTGTAGCCAGTACACAGGTTATATATATTATGAGTGTTTTCCTATACCTATATCCTAAAGCGGCACTGGCCGTGGATTTGCTTGCCTAGGGTAGGCCACCATTTCGGTGTAGTCATGATATTATAATGCATGTGAATGTATTTTCAATAATAGATATTCTGTCAATTAGGTGATAAGGCTTACAGGCATAAGGGTATTCCCTGTGTCTGTGCCGGTCATGGTCCTCTAAACGGGGGTCGTGACAAAAATAAAGTGGGTGAAGCTTCCCAACAGGCTGTCGGCGGTGAAGCGGGGTTTGTGCAGCAAGTTGCGCTGGCAAGTAATGAGCCCATGATTATTGAAGAAAAGCCCGAGAATCCAAGGCATAAATTTTATAACAAATTTAAATTTTTACTTTTCCTTTAAATAGGTTTTATTTTATTTTATTCAGGGAGTAAGAGGAAAATTACATTTTTTCTACCTCTAACTCACAATACTGATATGTTCTGAAGTTTAGACGTTGACGAACAGACATAGAATGTAAATACTGATTTGTTATAGTTGTTTCTGTTCTAAGATAGATTGTAGTTGCTTTCCAAAATAAAGCGGCTGAAGCTTCGGAGCAGGAGGTGGGCAGTGAAGTGGGATTTGTGCAGCAGTTTGCACTAACGAGTAATGAGCCCTTGATTATTGAAGAAAAGCCCGAGCCTTCCAAGGCATAAATTTTTTAACAAAGTTATATTTGTACTTTTCCTTTAAATAGCATTTTATTATATTTTATTGTGAGAATAAAAGGAAAATTACATTTTTTTAGCCTCTAACTCACAATACTGATATGTCCTGAAGTTTAAACATTGACAAATAGACATAGACTGGAAATATTGATCTGTTATAATTGTTTTTGTTCTAAGATAGATTGTAGTTGCTTCATAAAATATAGTGGGCAAAGCTTTTGAGCAGGTGGTGGATGATAAAATGGAGCTTGTGAAGCAGGTGGCTCAAGTAGACAAGTTCATGAACTTCGTAAGTTATGAAGGTTTAGCTTAAAATGTACAAGTTTTCAATGAACTGCACGTATTTTAATTTGGTGTATATATATAAATATTTTTATATTTTCTTTTTCCTTACAATTTCAAGGATGAAAAAATAAATTCGCTTGCACCAGCAATACCAGACCTGAATTTCGTCAAAGGAAAAGATATGAAATTCTTGAATATTTGGAGACCAAGTGGTAATGTTGCTTTGGAAAAAAATTGAATGCCTGCATCAATGGATTTCAAAATGGGTAAGTTGATAATTGTTGGCTTTATTTAAAAAGATGTGTTGTGTTTACCAAAAGAAAAAAAAGGATATGTTGTTGTTTTCTTATTTGCTTTTTTATTGTTGATAGTGGGTCAATGAAATCAAATTCACTGTGGGAGGATTACTTGAAAGATTTTCAGGGATCAAAGTGGTTCGATGATACAGTTAAGATTTTTGTTCTCCTATCAACTCTTTTTGTCAAGGGTTAGTCTTGAGTTCAATCAAGGCTTTGGTGGCATGGGATGCCACCACACATGGGCCAATCCCAAGCTGACATGTGGCGAACCATGCCTTTTGTGTATTTGTAGCTAAGTCCCTACGTTTTTTGATAATTATATTTTTAGCATATCTAATGATTTTATAATTTGACTCCCAAAGTTTATAAAATATACTATTACCATTTTTTTAATTTTTTTATGATTTTGCTCCTAAACTTATGATAATTATATTTTTAGTAATTATTTTTTATGAAAAATGTTTATATTATTTATTACATTTTATTAATTAAAAACAAACATAAATATAAATGAAAATCCTTTGTCGCTTGGCTTCACTCTTCTTCTTCTTCTTCTTTTTCAACCTAACCTAACTTAGAACTTATGAAAATGGTGAGGTAATTCGATCTAAATTTTCTGGTGAAGGACGGCACTTTAGGTTGAAGAAGAAGAAGGGTGAAGTTTAACGACAAGGATTCTGATTTAGATTTAGGTTGGTTTTTTGTTTTTTTTTAATTTATAAAATATAATATAAATAAATAAATTTTTATAAAAAATATACTAAAAATATAATTATCATAAGTTTAGGGGTAAAGACATAAGAAATTTACAATCACAATAATACGAGAGCAGATCCTTGTGTAGTTCCCGCAGTTCATTATTTTACACATTAACTCGCATGCGGATTAATGTATAAAAAAATTAGTGAACTAGGGGAACTACACAAAATTTGAAATACAGTGGATCCGGATTCCAATAATTCACCTCTTTAATTTTTATTTTTTACACCCACCACATGTGTGTTCATGTGTGCAGGTATTTTTCCTTGGCACCAAATCCTTGATTGCATTATAGACTATCTCGTTCCTTAATAGCTTTTTAAAACTATAAATTTATACATTTAATCTTTTTTTATTATTTTAGATTATATGAATGTATTTGAACTTACTCCAGAGGAAGTTCTTGTAATTTGCATTTGTACCACCTCGGGTTTTGGTAAGTTCTGTTAAGCATTAAGATATTTTTTAAATACTCCTTGAGTTCTGCTTTAATTATTAATTAGCTCACTTACTATTTATTGTTCTCCTTTAGTTCTGCTTTAATTATTAATCAGCTAGGGTTAGGTTACGTGTTGACTATTTTGCATTGTGTAATGTTTACTCAGATGTATGGTGCGACACAGTCTAATATATGTCTCTCTTACAAAGTTCATTTTTCTCTTTTTTTTTTCATTCTTCTCTTTACACTTTAAAAAGTTCAAATGTTTTTTAATTGCTTATTTGCATTTATGATAAACTTTCCCTTGTGATTGACAAGTATATTTCTGAAATGTTCATTTAGGTAAGTCTTGCATATACCAATCCGAAAATGGAGGTTAAAGATTGTTTATTCTTTCAAGACTTCCCAAAAGGGAATTTTTTAACAGCAAAAAAGGTAACTTATTGCTCATGTAGATGATGGTATAGTAAATTTTTGTGATTGTTTATTGTATGATATTGAAAGCTTGGTATCAGGAGAGAAAATGGAAAACTGACACTGACAATGGGTGAGTAATGCACATTAATGAGATGTGTTCATATACAACAAAATATTGACTATGCAACAAACTACTGACTATGCAAATAATTACTCCTAACATTTACACATATTTACAAACAAGTCCTTAAACTTATAAGATATTGTAGATTTTTGTACCAGTAAATTATAAGTGGCACTGGTTCGCAATGATTGCTCATGTGGAGGAAGAGAAAATCTATGTATTGGATACTCTCCAGCATGATAAGCATTACTATACAACGGTTATTGAGGTTGTGGTACATACATCTTAATAACAACTTATCTTACTATGAAAGAACATAAGATGGATACATTAGTGTATTTCTTTTTCCTGGGTGTTGGGATTTGTTATTAATGAATTAATTAACAAGAATTGCAAATGGGCATACCATCTTGTGAAGAATGGACGAAGGCAACCAGATAGAGACAATTGTGGACCTCTCATGTTGAAAATTATGCAATGTTGGGCGATGGGACGTCTATCTTCATTTCCATCGAAAGTAAGTATAAAGAAAATGCTATTCTTTTTGTAAGATAGTCTTTTATTTAATGTAGGAGACCTGATTTGAATTTTTTTATGCACAGAATGATGCTGATATTGCAAGAAAATTTATTATTTAGGAGATTAAAATGAACAGGGTCATAGAGCCTTGGAACTATAGACCATATTATAGAGAGTTTTTGAAATTTTGTGATAGAAATTTTGATTGCGATATGGTCGTCAAAGAAATATGTCACAGAGACATGTGAAGATCTGGTTAGGGAACTATAGACCATATTATAGACTAGCGGGTTAATGTGAAAAATGGTTTTGCGCATTACCCACGATTGTGTTAAAAAACAAAAAGAAACAAAGAAAGGATAATGTGGAACTTGCAAAGGATCCGAAATCCATCCATGTTATTTGGTATTCTGTAATCTGTAGAATCAAGATAAATGCAACATATCGGAAAAGAAAGTCTTGGGCAACAAGGGGAAGCCCATCATGTTTAAAGATTTGAGAAAGTCTTGATCAATCAAACACAGTATTGATTGATGATTCTGCTTACAAATCAAATCTTAATCCTGTAAGTACACCAAGTTACTTTTCATTGTATGGTTTATTATTCTATTTTGTTCTAATGATGCCCTTTCTTTTGTTTCCTTGTCTCATCACTATTTAGGAACATACTTCCATCATTACCAAGTCATTTGTTGGTGTGAAAGATGACTATCTAGGAAAGAAGCTTTCTTCTGTAGTTGTACTGTATATTACCCCATGATGGAATTTTTCTGAATATAGAGGGAGGAAGAAGAATAAGAAGAGAAGAAAAGACATAAAAATAGAGGCTTCATAACATTATTATTGAAAAATAGTTATTGAAAAAGTTTGACATGCATGTATGTGCATGCAGAGCCTCTAGGCCGGGTCAAAACGGGCCAATACCGTGTCAATGACTTAACGGTCCTTTTGAGGTACTCGGACCGGTTTTGACTCCGGTTTGGCGGCTCGACGGTCAGACTAGCCCGTCTGGTCCGGGTCCAATGACTATGGTATCAACAACTCATCAACCCATATGGTTTCCTAACAAGGAAACCAAACCCTTCCAGCTGAATCCTATGATTTTGTAAGTTATTTGAAGAAGCTGGCTGCCGCAAACAATGTCTAAGAGTACATCAAGAACAACCACTTCGGTGAGCTGGACACACAAAATGCTGAAGAGAGAAATTATTACAAAGATGCTGCAAAAGAATTTAAATGAACAACCATAATGTCACTGTACAACTCAGTTCTCTTTCGGATTTGGATCCAAAATCCATTTTGTTTGGTATTCTGTATTCTACAGAATCAAGATAAATGTAGCTTATCAGGAAAAAAAGTCTTGGTCATGGGTAACAAGGGAAAGCCCATAATGTTTAAAGATTTGAGAAAGGTTTGGGAATTGTTTAAGGATTATGATCAATCAAACACAATATTGATTGGTGATTTTGTTTACAAATAATATCTTAATCCTGTAAGTACACCAAGTTACTTTTCATTGTGTGGTGTACTATTCTATTTTGTTGTAGTGATGCCCTTTTTTTGTTTCCTTGTCTCATTATTATTTAGGAACATATATACCTCCATCATTTCCAAGTCATTTAATTTGTTGGTGTGAAAGATGACTATCTAGGTAAGAAGCATTCTTCTGTAGTTGTTGTAATATTCGAGATATTAATTTTATTAGTATCATTATTATTAATTTATTTTTCTTTGGGAAAGAAAAATAAATTAAATTAAAAGTTGAAATAATAAGAAGAAGAAAAAATGGGGAAAATATATTAATTCTTGGACTTAAATGAAAAAACAGAACTAAAAGGGGGGAAGAAAATGGGGTTTAACAACATATAATATATATTTTTTAACTTATTATATTTTATGGGGGCCAAACCGTGACCCCCATTTAGCACTTACTAAAACAAATAAAAAAAAGAAATATAACAATAAAATATATATGGGGGGCCAACCGTGACCCCCCTTTCACTAACACACAAAACATAAAAAAAAAGAGAGAAGCAAACAGAGGCAGAAATGAGCGAACAGCAGCACGTACACTAGAGCAAACCGAGAAGAAGGAGGAGAGCACGAGACGGTGGGTTTGGTCGGTTTCTCGCCGGAGAACGTGCGTCAGCGCCGGAGAAGGTGACCGGAGTCCTCTTTCATCACCACCAAGCTTCCCATCCGATTGAATCAAGGTATGAAAGCCCCAATCTTTCAAAACCTCAGTTTCTCTAATTTTGGGTATTTTAGGAATTCTTCAATCTTCTCCAATCAGGGCATTCCGGGGTTAAATTCGACCTTTGTGGGTGTTATTGGAAGCTTAGTGAAGTTCAGAATCGAAGTGAAATCGTAGGAATGGACCGGTTTTGGAAATTAGGATAATTTAGTTAGAAAATTGCTATAAATTGAATTTTTCTGGTTTAAAGCATGAATAGTCTTGGAATGGAGTAGTATAATTGTCGTAGTTGCTGGAAATATACAAGGGAATAAAGCCCGAGTATTTACCATCTCAACCGGAACCCAATCCGTTGAAAAAGAGGTGAAATACTAAGCTACCGTACAGTAAGGAGCTGTGTTGTGGGTTGGACACCTCGATCTAGTCCGTGGTGGACACCTAAGACCAACTAAATTGGTTTCAAGGCTCAACTTATACCCGATTATAATTATGTATATAATTAAAGAGGTAGTAGTTAAGCTTTTACCCGACAAATAAGGGAGACGGTGGAATGGATGAGCTAAGACCTCTTTTGAGCCGTGAATTTATTCTTTTATTAGTTAAATACCATTATGAACACATGAAGTGAAATTTAAACAGGTGGGAATCTCTAACCTAAGCACTTAGAGGTTCTAAGTGGCTCGAATGTGTGAAAGCCGATATAAGATAGTATTGACTTTCAAAAAGAACAAGTAAGACGACGTAACGAACTAAATAAATAGTTCTTGGAAATATCTAGAGGGTGCATAAGCATTAGCATGACACGTGCATGGTAGATGCTTTGTTACGCATTTTAAATTTCTTAAATATATATGTGTATAGGGCACCATAGGGTAATTGGAGCTCCAGGCATTCCGATGACTGATCAGGAGGGCCAACAAGGTGAGGGGCTCTCCCATCCCTGCCCCACAGGGTTGGATGACTACGTGGAAAATGTGGTTTGCTCTATTTGTGTAATTAATATATGAATGAAAATTAAAGGACGAAATTGATTTGGATTAAATTAAGACATTTTATTTTTTAGGGACTAAATTGAGGGAAAATGCATATTTCAAGGACTAAGTTATTAATTTAGTCTAAAATAAGCATACTAATTTAATAACACAATATCGCAGAAGAAACAAATTTTTTTTTTATAAACAGAAGAAACAAATTAAGAGAATATACTTGTTTTTAAAAAATTATTGAATTAAAACAAAAGTTTATTGATGGTGACAAAAAGATTTGGAATTGAACTAGTCAAATGTGATCCTTTCGGAGCAAACGCAATGGGTTTCTATGACTTGAAAGGGGTTTTTTAGTCATTTACCCTAGAGAGTTTTGACTTCACTTCAGTAGTCCGCCTTTTGGTTTGCCTAGGCAAGCTTCGTATCTCAGAGTCTCTAACTCCTTTTTTATCATTTGCAATGTTTTCAGAATTTAATGGAGGTGTTGTGTATCGTTTTCGTGCAAAGGTCTTGCTTTTTTACAAACTAATATATATAAACTCATTTGTGCATCAACATGTTTAAACTTGTACTTCTTGAGTTCTTTTGAGATTCAATCGCGATTTTGAAATCAAAATGTGTTGAGGCGTGACTTGACACACCTTCCATGCGATCACGAGCCCTATTCGAGCATTAAATCCAATCGAATTCCAAATACAACGCGAAGCTATCGGTTTGACTCACTTGTACAACAACACCTTTAAACTTGTACTTCTTGAGTTCTTTTGAGATTCAAACGCGACTTTCAATTCAAAATGTGTTTAGGCAGGACTTGACACACCTTCCATGCGATCACGAGCCCCATTCGAGCATTAAATCCAATCGGATTCCCAAATACAATGTGAAGCGATCGGTTTGAGTCACTTGTGCAACAACACGTTTAAACTTGTACTTCTTGAGTTCTTTTGAGATTCAATCGCAATTTTCAATTCAAAATGTCTTTAGGCATGACTTGATACACCTTCCATACGATCACGAGCACCATTTGAGCATTGAATCCGCTCGGATTCCCAAACACAACGCGAAGCGATCGATTTCACTCACTTGTGCAACAACACGTTTAAACTTGTACTTCTCATTTTCTTTTGAAATTCAATTGCATTTTTCAGTACAAAATGTGTTTAGGCATCAGTTGACACACCTTCAATGCGATCACGAGCCCTATTCGAGCTTAAATCCCCTCGGATTCCCAAATACAACGCGAAGCGATAAGTTTGACTCACTTGTGCAACAACACGTTTAAACTTGTACTTCTTGAGTTCTTTTGGGATTCAATCGTGATTTTCAATTCAAAATGTGTTTAGGCATGACTTGACACACCTCTCATGCGATAACAAGCCCCATTCGAGCATTAAATCCACTCGATATCTCAAATACAACGCGAAGCGATCGGTTTGACTCACTTGTGCAACAGCACGTTTAAACATGTACTTCTCAGGTTCGTTTGAGATTCAATCATGATTTTCAGTTCAAAATGTCTTTAGGCATGAATTGGAACACCTTCCATGCGATCACGAGCTCCATTCAAGCATTAAATGCACACGGATTCCCAAATACAAAGCGAAGCGATCTGTTTGACTCGCTTATGCAACAACACGTTTAAACTTGTACTTCTCAGGTTTGTTAGAGATTCAATCACAATTTCCAATTCAAAATGTGTTTAGGCATGACTTGACACACCTTCCATGCAATCGTGAGCCCTATTCGAGCATTAAATCCATTCGAATTCCCAAATACAACGCGAAGCGATCGGTGTAACTCGCTTGTGCAACAAGATGTTTAAATTTGCACTTCTTTAGTTCTTTTGAGATTCAATCACGATTTTCAAGTCAAAATGTGTCTAGGCATTACTTGTCACACCTTCCATGCAATCACGAGCCCCATTCGAGCATTAAATCCACTCGGATTCCCAAATACAACGCGATGCGATCAGTTTCACTCCCTTGTGCAACAACATCTTTAAACATGTACTTCTCAGGTTCTTTTGAGATTCAATAGCATTTTTCAGTTCAAAATGTGTTTAGACATGACTTGACACTCCTTCCAAGCGATCAAGAGCCTCATTCGAGCTTAAATGCTCTCGAATTCCCAAATACAACGCGAAGCGATCAGTTTGACTCACTTTTGCAACAACACAATTAAACTTGTACTTCTTGAGTTCTTTTGCGATTCAATCGCGATTTTCAATTAAAAATGTGTTTAGGCATGACTTGACACACCTTCCATTCAATCACTAGCCCCATTCGAGCGTTAAATCCACTCGGATTCCCAAATACAACACAAAGCGATCGGTTTGACTCCCTTGTACAACAACACGTTTAAACTTGTACTTCTTGATTGTGATTCAAACGCGATTTTCTATTCAAAATGTGTTTAGGCATGACTTGACACACCTTCCATGCGATCACGAGCCTCATTTGAGCATTAAATCCTTGCGGATTCCGAAATACAATGAGAAGCAATCGGTTTGAGTCACTTGTGCAACAACACGATTAAACTTATACTTCTTGAGTTCTTTTGACTTTCAATCGCAATTTTCAATTTAAAATGTGTTTAGGGATTACTTGAAAAACCTTCCATGCGATCAAAAGCTCCATTTTAAGTATTGAATCCGCTCAGATTCCCAAATACAACGCGAAGCAATCGATTTCACTCACCTGTGCAACAACATGTTTAAACTTGTACTTCTAATTTTCTTTTGAGATTTAATCGCATTTTTCAGTACAAAAAGTGTTTAGGCATGAGTTGACACACCTTCCATGCGATCACGAGCCCCATTCGAGCTTTAATGCACTCGGATTCCCAAATACAACGAGAAGCGATCAGTTTGACTCACTTGTGCAACAACACGTTTAAACTTCTACTTCTTGAGTTCTTTTGAGATTCAATCGTGATTTTCAAATTAAAATGGGTTTGACCATGACTTGACACACATTCCATGCGATCACGAGCCCCATTCGCGCTTTAAATCCACTCAGATTCCCAAATACAACGCGAACCGATCTATTCAGATTAAATCATGATTTTTAGTTCAAAATGTATTTAGGCATGATTTAACACACCTTCCATGCGATCACGAACACCATTCGAGCTTAAATCCACTCGGATTCCCAAATACAACGCTAAGCGATCAGTTTGACTCACTTTTGCAACAACACGTTTAAACTTGGACTTCCTGAGTTCTTTTGAGATTCAATAGCGATTTTCAATTCAAAATGTGTTTAGGCATGACTTGACACATCTTACATACGATCACGAGCCGCATTCGAGCTTAAATCCACTTGGATTCCCAAATACAACGCGAAGCGATCAGTTAGACTCACTTGTGCAACAACACGTTTAGACTTGTACTTCTTTAGTTCTTTTGAGATTCAATCAGGATTTTCAATTCAAAATGTGTTTAGAGATGACTTGACACATCTTCCATGCGATCACGAGCCCCATTCAAACATTAAATCCACTCGAATTGCCAAACACAACGCGAAGCGATCGGTTTGACTCACTTGTGCAATAACACGTTTAAAAATGTACTTCTGGAGTTCTAATGAGATTCAATCACGATTTTTAATTCAAAATTGTTTTATGAAGGAATTGACACACCTTCCATGCGATCACGAGCCCCATTCGAGCATTAAATCCATTCGGATTCCTAAATACAACGCGAACAGATCTGTTTGTCTCCCTGTGCAACAACACGTTTAAACTTGTACTTATTATGTTCATTTGAGATTCAATCATGATTTTCAGTTCAAAATGTGTTTAGGAATGCCTTAAAACACCTTCCATGCGCTCACGAACCCCATTCGAGCATTAAATCCCCTCGGATTCTGAAATACAACCCGAAGCTATCGATGTGACTCACTTGTGGAACAACATGTTTAAACTTGTACTTCTTGAGTTTTCTTGAGATTCAATCGCGATTTTCAATTCAAAATGTTTATAGGCATGACTTGACACACCTTCCATGCGATCACGAGCCCTCTTCGAGCATTAAATCCACTCGGATTCCCAAATACAACGCGATGCGATTGGTTTGACTCACTTGTGCAACAACACGTTTAAACTTGTACCTCTTGAGTTCTTTTGAGATTCAATCGCGATTTTCAATTGAAAATTGGTTTAGCAATCAATTGACACACTTTCCATGCGATCACAAGTCCCATTCGCGCATTAAATCCACTCGGATTCCCAAATACAACGCGAATCGATGTATTTGAGTCCTTGTGCAACAACAGGTTTGAACTACTACTTCTCAGGTTCGTTTTAGATTCAATCATGATTTTCAGTTCAAAATGTGTTTAGGCATGACTTGACACACCTTCCATGAGATCATGAACCCCATTCGAGCATTAAATCTACTCGCATTCCCAAATACAACGCGAAGCTCTCGGTGTGACTCACTTGCGCAACAACACATTTAAACTTGTACTTCTTGAGTTATTTTGAGATTCAATCGTGATTTTCAATTAATAATGCATTTATGCATGACTTGACACACCTTCCATGCGATCACGAGGCCCATTTGAGCATTAAAACAACTATGATTCCCAAATACAACGTGAAGCGATTGGTTTCCCTCACTTGTGCAACAAGAAGTTTAAACTTGTACTTCTCAGTTTCTTTTGAGATTCAATCGCATTCTTTAGTTCAAAATGTGATTATGCATGAATTGACACACCTTTCATACGATCACGAGCCCCATTCGAGCTTAAATCCACTCGCATTCCCAAATTCAACGCGAAGCGATCAGTTTGACTCACTTGTGGAACAACAATTTTAAACTTGTACTTCTTGCGTTCTTTTGAGATTCAATCGCGATTTTCAATTCAAATTGTGTTATGACATGACTTGACACACCTTCCCTCCGATCACGAGCCCCAGTCGATCCACTCGGATTCCCAAATACAACGCGAAGCGATCGGTTTGACTCATTTATGCAAGAACACATTTAAACTTGTACTTCTTGAGTTCTTTTGAGATTCAATCGTGATTTTCATTTAAAAATGGGTTTAGGCATGACTTGACATACCTTCCATGTGATCACAAACCCCTTTCGAGCATTAAATCCACTCGGATTCCCAAATACAACACGAAGTGATCGGTTTCATTGACTTGTGCAACAACACTTTTAAACTTGTACTTCTCAGGTTCTTTTGAGTTTCAATCGCACTTTTCAATTCAAAATGTGTTTTGGCATGAATTGACACACCTTCTATGTGATCACGAGCCCCATTCGAGCTTAAATCCACCCGGATTCCCAAATACATTGCGAAGCTATCAGTTTGACTCACATGTGCAACAACACGTTTAAACTTGTGCTTCTCTAGTTCTTTTGAGTTTCAATAGCGATTTTCAATTCAAATTGTGTTTAGGCATGACTTGACACACCTTCCATGCGATCACGAGCCCGATTCGAGCATTAAAACCACTCGAATTCCCAAATACAACGCGAAGCGATCGATTTCACTCACTTGTGCAACAATTTTAAACATGTACTTATTATTTTCTTTTGAGATTCAATCGAATTTTTCAGTCCAAAATGTGTTTAGGCATGACTTGATGCACCTTCCATGCGGTCACAAGCCCCATTCGAGAATAAATCCACTCGGATTCCCAAATACAACGCGAAGGCATCAGTTTGACTCTCTTGTGCAAGAATACGTCTAAACTTGTACATCTTGCGTTCTCTTGAGATTAAATCACAATTTTCAATTCAAAATGTGTTTAGACAGGAGTGGACAAACCTTCCATGCTATCACGAGCCCCATTCGAGCATTAAATCCACTCGGATTCCCAAATACAACGAGAAGAGATCGGTTTGACAGACTTGTTCAACAACACGTTTAAACTTGTACTTCTTGAGTTCTTTTGAGATTCAATCGCGATTTTCAATTACAAATGTGTTTAAACATGACTTGACACACCTTCCATCCAATCACGAGCCCCATTCGATCGTTAAATCCACTCGGATTTCCAAATACAACGCGAAGCGATCGGTTTGACACACTTGTGCAACAACATGTTTAAACATTTACTTCTTGAATTCATTTTAGATTCAATTGCGATTTTCAATTCAAAATTGGTTTAGGCATGACTTGACTTACCTTCCATGCAATCACGAGCCCTATTTGAGCTTTAAGTCGACTCGGATTCCCGAATACAACACAAAGCGATCGGTTTGACTCACTTGTGCAACAACACACTTAAACTTGTACTTCTCAAGTTCGTTTGATATTCAATCATGATTTTCAGTTCAAACTGTGCTTAGGCAAGACTGGACACACCTTCGAGGATGAAATCACGAGCCCAATTCGAGGATGAAATCCGCTCGAATTCCCAAATACAACGCGAAGCAATCGGTTTGACCCACTAGTGCAACAACACATTTAAACTTGCCCTTCTTGAAATCATTTGACATTTAATCGCGATTTTCAATTCAAAATGGGTATAGGCATGACTTGACACACCTTCCATGCGATCACGAACCCCATTCGAGCATTAAATCCACTCGGATTCTCATATACAACGCGAAGCGATTGGTTTGACTCACTTGTGCAACAACACGTTTAAACTTGTACTTCTTGAATTCTTTTAAGAATCAATCGTGATTTTCAATTCAAGAAGTGATTTGGCATGACTTGACACGCCTAGCATGCAATCACGAACCCCATTCGAGCATTAAATCTACTCGGATTCCTAAATACAACGAGAAGCGATCGGTTTGACTCATTTGTTCAACAACACATTTAAACTTGTACTTCTCAGGTTCTTTTGAGATTCAATCATGTTTGTCAATTCAAAATGTGTTTAAGCGTAACTTGACACACCTTCCATACGATCACGAGCCCCATTCGACCTTAAATCCGCTCGGATTCCAAAATATAATGCGAAGCGATAAGTTTGACTCTCTTGTGCAAGAACACGTTTAAACTTGTACTTCTTGAGTACTTTTTAGATTCAATCACGAGTTTCAATTCAAAATGTGTTTATACATGATTGGATATACCTGCCATGCGATCACGAGCCCTATTCGAGCATTAAATCCACTGGGATTCCTAAATACAACGCGAAGTGATCGTTTTGACTCACTTGTGCAACAACACGTTTAAAATTGTACTTCTTGAGTTCTTTTGAGATTCAGTCTCGATTTTCAATTCAAAGAGGGTTTAGGCATGACTTGTCATACCTTCCATGCGATCACGAGCCTCATTCGAGCATTAAACCCACTCGGGTTCCTAAATATAACGCAAAGCGAATGGTTTGACTCACTTGTGCAACAACACATTGAAACTTGTACTTCTCATGTTTGTTTGATACTCAATCATGATTTTCATTTCAAAATGTGTTTAGGCATGGCTTGACACAACTTCCATGCGATCACGAGCGCCATTCAAGCATGATATCCACTCGGATTTGCAAGTACAACGCGAAGCGATTGGTTTGACTCACTTGTGCAACAACACGTTTAAACTTGTACTTCTTGAGTTCTTTTGAGATTCAATCACGTTTTTCAATTCAAAATGTGTTTAGACATAACTTGACACACCTTCCAAGCGATCACGAGCCCCATTCGACCTTAAATCCACTCGAATTCCCAAATACATCGCGAAGCGATCAGTCTGACTCTGTTGTGCAACAATGTGTTTAAACTTGTACTTCTTGAGTTCTTTTGAGATTCAATCGCGATTTTCAATTCAAAATGTGATTATACATGATTGGACACGCTTGCCATGCGATCATGAGCCCCATTCAAGCATAAAATCTACTCGGATTCCCAAATACAACGCGAAGCGACCGGTTTGACTCACTTGTGCAACAACATGTTTAAACTTGCACTTCTTTGTTTCTTTTGACATTTAATTGCGATTTTCAATTCAAAATGGGTTTAAGCATGACTTGACACACCTTTCATGCGATCACGAGCCCTATTCGAGCATTAAATCCACTCGCATTCCTAAATACAACGCGAAGAGATCTATGTGACTCACTCGTGCAACAACACGTTTAATCTAGTACTTCTTGAGTTATTTTGAGATTCATTCACGATTCTAAAGTCAAAATGTTTTTATGCATGACTTGACACACCTTCCATGCGATCACGAGCCCCATTCGAGCATTAAAATGGAATCCCAAATACAACGGGAAGCGATCGATTTGACTCAGTTATGCAACAACATGTTTAAACGTGTATTGCTTTAGTTCTTTTGAGATTCAATCGTGATTTTCAATTAAGAATGGGTTTGTGCATGACTTGACACACCTTCCACGTGATCTCGAACCCCAGTCGAGCATTAAATCCACTAGGATTCCCAAATACAACAGGGAGCGATCGGTTTGACTCACTTATGCAACAACACGTTTAAACGTGTACTTCTTGAGTTCTTTTGAGATTCAATCGTGATTTTCAGTTAAAAAAGGGTTTAGGCATGACTTGACACACCTATTCATGCAATCACGAGCCCCATTCGAGCATAAATCCACTCGAATTCCCAAATACAACGCGAAGCTATCAGTTTGACTCACTTGTGCAACAACACGTTTAAACTTGTGGTTCTCGAGTTCTTTTGAGTTTCAATCGTGATTTTCAATTCAAAATGTGTTTAGGCATGACTTGACACACCTTCCATACGATCACGAGCCCCACTCGATCATTAAATCCACTCATATTCCCAAATACAACGTGTAGCGATCGGTTTGACTCACTTATGCAACAACACTTTTAAACTTTACGTCTGAGGTTCTTTTGAGATTCAATCGCATTTTTGAATTCAAAATGCGTTTTGGCATGACTTGACACACCTTCTATGCGATCACGAGCCCCATTCAAGCTTAAATTGACTCGGATTCCCAAATACAACGGGAAGTTATCAGTTTGACTCACTTGTGCAACAACACAGATAAACTCATGCTTCTCGAGTTATTTTGAGTTTCAATCGTGATTTTCAATTCAGAATGTGTTTAGGCATGACTTTAACACCAAACATACGATCACGAGCCCCATTTGAGCATTAAAACCACTCAGATTCCAAAATACAAGACGAAGCAATCGGTTTCACTCACTTGTGCAAGAACAAGTTTAAACTTGTACTTCTCAGTTTCTTTTAAGATTCAATCGCATTTTTCAGTTCAAAATGTGTTTAGGAAGGACTTTTGAGTTCCAATCGCGATTTTCAATTCAAAATGTGTTTAGGCATGACTTGACACACCTTCCATACGATCACGAGCCCCATTCGAGAATAAATCCACTCGGATTCCCAAATACAATGCGAAGCGATCAGTTTGACTCACTTGTGCAACAACACGTTTAAACTTGTACATCTTGCATTATGCTGTAATTAAATCACGATTTTCAATTCAAAATGTGTTTAGACATGACTTGACACAACTTCCATGCGATCACGAGCCCCATTCGAGCATTAAAACCACTCAGATTCCTAAATACAACGCGAAGTGACCGGTTTGACTCACTTGTGCAACAACACGTTTAAACTTGTACTTCTTGAGTTCTTTTGAGATTCAATCGCGATTTTCAGTCTAAAATGTGTTTAGGCATGACTTGACACACCTTCCATGCTGTCACAAGCCCCATTCGAGAATAAATCCACTCGGATTCCCAAATACAACGGGAAGCGATCAGTTTTGACTCACTTGTGCAACAACACGTTTAAACTTGTACATCTTGCGTTCTCTTGTAATTAAATCATGATTTTCAATTCGAAATGTGTTTAGACATGACTGGACACACCTTCCATGCGATCATGACTCCTATTCGAGCATTAAGTCTACTCGGATTCCTAAATACAACGATTTTCAAATCAAAATGTGTTTAGACATCACTTGACACACCTTCCATCCAATCACGAGCCCCATTCGATTATTAACTCCACTTGGATTTCCAAATACAATGCGAAGCGATCGGTTTGACTCACTTGTGCAATAACACATTTAAACATGTACTACTTGGATTCATTTAAGATTCAATTGCGATTTTCAATTCAAAATGGGTTTAGGCATGACTTGTCTTACCTTCCATGCGATCACGAGCCCCATTCGCGCATTAAATCCACTTGGATTCCAAAATACAACGCGAAGCGATCGGTTTGACTCTCTTGTGCAACAACACGTTTAAACTTGTACTACTAAGGTTCGTTTGATATTCAATCATGATTTTCAGTTCAAACTTTGCTTAGGCATAGCGGGACACACCTTCCATGCGATCACGAGCCCCATTCAAGCATTAAATCCACTCGTGATTTTCAATTCAAAATGTGTTTAGATAAGACTTGACACACCTTCCATGCGATCACGAGCCCCATTCGAGTATTAAATCCACTCATGATTTTCAATTCAAAATGTGTTTAGATAGGACTTGACACACCTTCCATGCGATCACGAACCCCATTCGAGCATTAAATCCACTCGGATTCCCAAATACACTGCGAAGCGATCGGTTTGACTCACTTGTGCAACAACATGTTTAAACTTGTTCTTATGAAGTACTTTTGATATTCAATCGTGATTTTCAATTCAAAATGAGTTTAGACATGAATTGACACACCTTCCATGCGATCACGTGCCCCATTAGAGCATCAAATCCACTCGGATTCCCAAATAGAACGCGAAGCGATTTGTTTGACTCGCTTGTGCAACAACACGTTTAAACTTGTACTTCTCAGATTCGTTTGAGATTCAATCATGATTTTTAGTTAAAAATGGGTTTAGGCCAGAGTTGACATACCTTCCATGCGATGACGAGCCCTGTTTGAGCATTAAATCCACTCTGATTCATAAATACAACGCGAAGCGATGGGTTTGACTCACTTGTGCAAAAACACGATTAAACTTATACTTCTTGAGTTCTTTTAAGATTCAATCGTGATTTTCAATTCATAATGTGTTTAGGCATGACTTGACACACCTTCCAGACGATCACGTGCCCCATTCAAGCATTAAATCCACTCGGACTCCCAAATACAACGCGAAGCTATTAGTTTGACTCACTTGAGCATCAACTCGTTTAAACTTGTACTTCCGTGTTCTCTTGAGATTCAATCTCATTTTTCAATTCAAAATGTGTTTAGACATGACTTGACACACCTTCCATGCGATCACGAGCCCCATTCGAGCAATAAATCTACTCGAATTCCCAAATACAATGCAAAGCTATCAGTTTGACTCACTTGTGCAACAACACGTTTAAAGTAGTACTTCATCGGTTATTTTGAGATTCAATCGCATTTTTTAGTTCAAAATGTCTTTAGATATGACTTGACACCCCTTCCATGCGATCAGGAGCCCCATTCAAAATGTGCTATAGCATGACTTGACTTCCAATTCAAAATGTGCATTGGGATGACTTGATTTTCTGTACAATATGTGTTTCAGCAAGACTTGACACACCTTCCATACGATCACGAGCCCCATTCGAGGATTACATCCACTAGGATTCCCATATACAACGCGAAGCTATCAGATTGACTTACTTGTGCAACAACACGTTTAAACTAGTACTTTACCGGTTCTTTTGAGATTCAATCGCATTTTTCAGTTCAAAATGTCTTTAAGCATGACTTGACACCCCTCCCATGCGATCCAAAACCCCATTCAAAATGTGCTTTGGCATGACTTGATTTTCAATTCAAAATGTGCATTGGCATGACTTGATTTTTTGTTCAATATGTGTTTCGGTATGACTTGACACACCTTCTGTGCTCTCACGAGCCCCATTCGATCATTAAATCCACTCAGATTCCCAAATACAATGAGAAGCGATCGGTAGGATTCACTTGGGCAATAACACGTTTATACTTGTACTTCTTCAGTTATTTTGAAATTCAATCGCGATTTTCAAGTCAAAATGTGTTTAGGCATCACTTGACACACCTTCCATTCGATCACGAGCCCCATTTGAGCATCAAATCCACTCGGATTCCCAAATCGAACGCGAAGCGATCTGTTTGACTCACTTGTGCAACAACACGTTTAAACTTGTGCTACTCTTGTTTGTTTGAGATTCAATCATGATTTCTAGTTCAAAATGTGTTTACGCATGACTTGACACACCTTCGATGCGATAACAACCCTCATTCGAGCATTAAATCTACTTGGATTCCTCAATACAACGCGAAGCGATCAGTTTGACTAACTTGTGCAACAACACGTTTAAACATGCAATTCTTGAATTCTTTTGAGATTCAATCACGATTTTCAATTCAAAATGGGTTTAGGCATGACTTGACATACCTTCCATGCGATCACGAGCCCCATTCGAGCATTAAATCCACTCGGATTCTCAAATACAACACGAAGCGATCAATTTGACTCACTTGCGCACCAACACGTTTAAACTAGTACTTCTTGGGTTCTTTTGAGATTCATTCACCATTCTAAAGTGAAAATGTCTTTATGCATGACTTGACACACCTTCCATGCGATCACGAGCCCCATTCGAGCATTAAATCCACTTGGAATCTCAAATACAACGAGAAGCGATCGGTTTGATTCACTTGTGCATCAACACGTTTAAACTTGCACTTCTTGAATTCTTTTGAGATTCAATCGCGATTTTCAATTCAAAATGGGTTTAGGCAAGACTTGACACACCATCCATGCGATCACGAGCCCCATTCGAGCATTAAATCCACTCGGATTCCCAAATAGAACGCAAAGCGATCGGTTTGACTCACTTGTGCAACAACACGTTTAAACTTGTACTTCTTGAATTCTTTTGAGATTCAATCACGGTTTTCAATTCAAAATTTGTTTAGGCATGACTTGACACACCTTCTGTGCGATCGAGAGCCCCTTTTGAGCATTAAATCCACTCGGTTTCCCAAATACAACGTGAAGCGATCAGTTTGACTCATTTCTGCTTCAACACTATTAAACTTGTAGTTCTCAGGTTCTTCTGAGATTCAGTCACATTTTTCAGTTCAAAATGTGTTTAGGCATCACTTGACACACCTTCCATGCGATCACGAGCCCCATTGGAGCTTAAATCCACTTGGATTCTCAAATACAACTCGACGCTATCAGCTTAACTCACTTGTACAACAACACAATTAAACATGTGCTTCTTTAGTTCTTTTGAGATTAAATCGAGATTTTCAATTCAATATGAGTTTAGACATGATTGGACAAACCTTTCGTGCGACCAGGAGCCCCATTCGAGCATTAAGTCCACTTGGATTCTCAAATACAACGCGAAGCGATCGGTTTGACACACTTTTGCAACAACATGTTTAAACTTGCACTTCTTGAATTCTTTAGAAATTCAATCGCGATTTTCAATACAAAATGGGTTTAGGCGTGACTTGACGCACCTTCCATGCGATCATGAGCCTTATTTGAGTTTTAAATCCACTTGGATTTTAAAATACAACTTGAAGCGATCGGTTTGACTCACTTGTGCAACAACACGTTTAAACTTGCACTTCTTGAATTCTTTTTAGATTCAATCGCGATTTTCAATTCGAAATGGGTTTAGGCATGACTTGACACACCTTCCATGCGATCACGAGCCCCATTTGAGCATTAAATCCACTCAGATTCCCAAATACAACGCGAAGTGATAAGTTTGACTCACTTGTGCAACAAGTTTAAACATGTTGTTGCGCAGGTGAGTGAAGTCGATCATTTCGCGTTGTATTTGGGAATCCGAGTGGCTTTAATGCTAAAATGGGGCTCCTGATCGCATGGAAGGTGTGTCTAGTCATGCCTAAACACATTTCGAATTTAAAATCGTGATTGAAACTCAAAAGAACTCAAGAAGTACAAGTTTAAACGTGTTGTTGCACAAGTGAGTCAAACAGATGGCTTCGCGTTGTATTTGGGAATCAGAATGCAAATAATGCTCAAATGGGGCTCGTGATCGCATGGAAGGTGCGTCAAGTCATGTCTAAACACATTTTGAATTGAAAATCGCGATTGAGTCTTAAAAGAACAAAAGAAGTAGAAGTTTAAATGTGTTGTTGCACAAGTGAGTCAAACCAATCGCTTCGCGTTGTATTTGGGAATCCGATTGGATATAATGCTTGAATGGGGCTCGTGATCGCATGGAAGGTGTGTCCAGTCATGATAAAGCATATTTTGAATTGAAAATCGCGATTGAATCTCAAAAGAAAACAAGAAGTACAAGTTTAAACGTGTTGTTGCACAAGTGAGTCACACCGATCGCTTCGCGTTGTGTTTGGGAATCCGAGTGGATTTAATTCTCGAATGGGGCTCGTGATCGCATGGAAGGTCTGTCATGTCATGCCTAAACACATTTTGATATGAAAATGGTGATTGAATCTCAAAAGAACCTGAGAATTACATGTTTAAACGTGTTGTTGCACACGTGACTCAAACCGATCACTTCGCGTTGTGTTTGGGAATCCGAGTGGATTTAATGCTCGAATGGGGCGTATGATCGCATGGAATGTGTGTTAAGTCATGACTAAACACATTTTGAACTAAACATCGCGATTGAATTTCAAAAGAACCTGAGAATTACAAGTTTAAACGTGTTGTTGCACAAGTGAGTCAAACCGATCGCTTTGAGTTGTGTTTGGGAATCCGTGTGGAATTAATGCTTGAATGGGGCTTGTGATCCATGTAATGTAACACCCGCCCCTCCCAATGATGTAATTAATTGTTTGCTAGATGAATTAAGGTTTTTGTTTGTGTTTGATGCATCTAGAAGCTTGTAAACTTGCATTAGAAGTAGGTTAATTATGTTAGAGGGACTTAGGTGTAAGGAAAAGCTTTATGGGGGATGTAATTCATAATTTTAGCTTAGAGTCATAGTGACCAACGAAATTTTGAGCACTTCCCGCCTGAGTGTCAAGGCAGAGTGATGAACACTATTTTTAATGAAAACAATGAATTGAGTAGAATGAAGTACTTAAATGCAAGGAAAGAATGTTTAGGGGTGAGTGACCACCTAATTGGCACTTAAGGATAGGGAGGAGCTGCCACCTCTCCACACACTCACCATTTTCTTCAACTAGAGAGAGAAAGGGGTAGAGAGAAGGAAGAGAAAAGCTTGAAGGGGAAGCTGGGAATTCGGACTAGGGCTAGATTCAGCTGGGGAAATTGATAGGATAGCGTCTACACATCACAAGAAACGTAATCTAGCTCGGAGTTAAGGTAATCATGGCTTCCAACTCTCACTTTTTGGAAAGTTAAGATTTTGATTGAAAATGGCCAATTTCTAATTTTGAACTTCTGGGCCGATATAGAGAGTATAAACCTTCATTTCTATGATTTTGGAACTCAGATGGATGCCTATTGATGTTTGCATGTATCTTTGAATGCTAACAATGAAGATTTAGAAATGGGTTTGGCTATGGGTTTTGGTAGCATGTTCATAATTAAGTCTAAGGATGTTTAAGCATGTTCGGGCTAAGATTGTTCATGGGTTTTATCATTTTTATGCTTGAGAATGTTTTGGACACCTTGCATGTATTTGGATGATAAATTTTGGGTTGGAATATATGATTTAAAGGTTTTGCAAAAACAGGGCAGAGGCACAATAGTCGACTGTTAGCCTCTAACAGTCTACTGTCGTGCCCAGAAATTCAAAGAAATTTAAGACAGAGGCACAACAGTCGACAGATAGGCTTAGCAGTTGACTGCTGTGTTCTTAACGCATCATATTTTTCCAGATTTTCCCGAAAGGCATATGGCAGTCGACTGCCATACCCAATCAGTCAACTTCCATGTTCTTGATTCATGAAAAACCCAGATCCAACCCAGAAATTCAATTTGGTAAATATTTACTTGTTGATGGTTTCAAGAGTAAGCAGCCAACTGCTATTCTTGGGACAGTCGACTGATGGAACACAGAGAGCTCCCAGTCGTCTGGTAAGTTCTAGAAGTTGACTGATAAGCTATTGCCTCTTTTTATATATTTTTAAAAGAGTGAACAGTCGACTGATGTCATGAGAGCAGTTGACTGATATAGGGCAGTTTATGAAAATGTTTTACATCTTATGAAACAAAGCTTTAAGAGCCCAATTACATACTTAAACTTAATTTTAAAGGATTAAATAACAATATGTGACAAAGATTATGGGAAATAACATAGTAGAATGAAAAGAGAGCTAAGTATTCCATATACATTCTTTGTAGAAGAAGAGGTCCATAATCGATTGACCAATTGTCGGTATGGGATGGCCTTTGAGATTTCCACGGTTGAACCATAATATGGGATGGTAAAAACATCCAATTGATTGATGACGAAAGTTTACGAAAACACCGTGTTGGTTGTTTAATTTTAAGCTAGTAGACTCTATAAGGCCAAATCAAGAGTGACATGCTTAAAATTAGATTAACCATGATTGGGACTATTTCTTTACATTGTATGTACATGAGAATAGCATACCAAGGGATAAAATCGTGATCCTTTAGGAAAGATACTTTGTGTCTCATAGCCTTGAGTGGTCATGGACAAAATGGTGATCCTTTGGCAAAGATGCGTTGTATCCTGTGAATGTAAGGGTAAAAGTGTGACCCTTTGGGGAAGAGATATTGTACCCTATGAATGAATGAATGTTAAAGGATAAAATTGTGACCCAAGATGGGAAGATGCATTGTATCCTATGAATGGAATGGACAAAACTGTTGCCCATAGGGGAAGACCAGTGTGTCAAATGAATGAAATGGACAAAACCGTGACTCATAGGGGAATATCAGTGTGTCAAAGGAATGAATGGATATGTGCGAGTAGTTGTTGGACAACTCTCACGATGCTCAATGTTTTTATGAAAGATTAGGGATAAATACCCATATCTTTTAAATTCTTGTTATTTCCATGTTTTATGAAATGATGATGAATGTTAATGAAATGTCCATATTGCTATGAAATGTTTAAATGTGAAGTATAATGATTGTACCATACCATGCCAATTGTATGTATGTTTTATTGAAGCATTGCCGACGATATATGCCAAGACATGTTTTAAAGTTAATGATAACGGTGCATCCAGGATTTTATGATATGAAATGTAATGAGAAATGCAGTGATTTATGTATGGTGATACAGTGGTACACATTAGCGGTGTTGGAAACAGGTTGCCATGATTATTGAGATTATAATCTCATGATTACGTTGATGTGTATCAGATGCCTAGGTACTTAGTCACGCTGGAGGCTAAGCTGGAGTGGAGGCATGACCTAATACAGGGCTGGATCATAGTTATTAGTGATGTAGTAATGCATGTAGTTACATATTTGACCCCTACTCAGCCTGTCTGACTTTATGATGGATGATTTTGTATGATTTTTGATTCTCCAATCCCTTGACCTTGTGCCTTATATGTTTTTGGAAAGGCCATAGAGGTTACTAGATGGTATGTATAGAAAGGGATGGAGTTATATCATGCTAATATATGGATAGTTTTTATGTATGTATGGACTAGAGTTCTGATCCACTAGTAGGTTAAGGCTAAGATCTTAAGAAGCTTGCTATCTCTAGATCTTCTTCCTTCTCAGGATTCTAGTTGACTATGACCTTTGATGGATGTACATATATATATATAAATATGAAAATATGTAATTATGTATGTAAAAGTTTATGAATGTACATATAAGTAAATATGGTTAATCAATTGTGTGTGTAGAGAATGTATTTTATGCTTCCGCTTGAGAGACGAGTGAGATACCCGAGAGATAGAACCTAAACCAACTCAATCTAATTAATCTATTTGGTAAAAGTTTTAATAAACTCGGGTAAGAAAAGTAGTAACACACTAATTCAAGATAACTATATGCTAAAAATGGACGTAGGGAATTGGGGTGTTACAGTTATGGTATCAGAGCACCACTACCGTAGTTAGAACCGGATTAGGGTGTTTTAACTAGGTAGATAGGGTATAGATTCCTCATATGAAGACTTGAACCAGTGATTGAGTCTGACTAGGGGAATGGAGTTAGGTTTGGGTAGGAAGTATTTTTACTTTGAGTCACATTAACTCTATGAATGAAACTGATATTGAAATTTCAATATTGTTTATTTTGTAGAGTGAAATATGCCTCCAAGGCGAAATACTGGGAATAACCGAAGGAATGAGACGAACCCTAATGGGGATGCACATACCATGAGGGAAATGGTAGAGGCAATGAAGAGACAAGCCGATGCCGCGACCCAAATGATGCGGCACATCCAAGAAGAGAGGAATGAAAGGGCTCCAAGTCCTAGAGTTAGGGATGATAGCTACCCTGGGTGGGCAGAGTTTCAAAAAGCTAGACCGTCAGCCTTTAGAGGTGAGTTTAATCCAATATTAGCCGAGGGATGGCTGAAGGAGTTGGAGAAATTGTTCAAAGTCCTTAAGTGTTCGGATGAGCAGAAGGTCGAATATGCCACCTACATGCTAGCTGGCGAGGTCGAAAATTGGTGGAAAGAAGCATTGCAGTTAATGGAGGCCCGCAATACTCCACTCACGTGGGAAAACTTTAAGATTTCCTTCTTAGAGAAGTATTACCGGATGAGCGTGAGAAACCAGAAGGAAATTGAGTTTATGCAAATTAAACAAGGAAACATGCCTTTGAGGAATTCATAGCCAGGTATAAAGAGTTGTCTCATTTCTCTTCTTACTTGGAACATAATCCAGACGAGGTTTGGAAGGCCATGCATGTGACCTCAACTCTTCATTCTGCTATGAGTAATGTGATAGCTCCTCTTGATATTAAGAACTATGCAGAATTAGTGAACAGGTGTCGCATTGTTGCCAGAAATTTGGAGAAGACCGATAGGGTGGAACTTGCCAGGGAAAGAAACCTATGATGAGCAAACCTGCACCCAAACTTTGTTCTAAATGCGGGAAAACCCATAGAGATAAACCATACCTGCGCGGATCGAATGTCTGTTACACTTGTGGTGTGACGGGGCATTTTGCTAGAGATTGCCCTCAGAAGAAGCAGACCCCTGATGGAGTGAAACCACCTACTAGAGGAAGAGTCTTTACCCTCAAGGGCGAAGAAGCGACTGAATTCGATGATTTTATCGAGGGAACATGTATAATAAATGGTAAGTCTTTACATGTACTGTTTAATTCGGGTGCCACGCACTCAATTATTAATTCTAAGTGTGTGAAGGATTTAAAGTTGCCATTGACTACTCTTCCGTATAATTTAATAATTTCTACTCCTACGGGAGAGTGTGTTGTGACTTCTTTGGTTTGTTTGAACTGTCCAATTGTTGTGGAGAATAGACGTTTTGAAATTGATTTGATTTGTTTGAATCTATCAGGGATTGATTTAATCTTAGGCATGAACTGGCTGTTCGAAAATAATGTGGTCCTTAACTGTTGTGAAAAATATGTGATGTTTATAGATACTAAACCTGTTAGTAAAAGAAATGAGGAAAAGATCCAAACAGTAAGTTTTCTATGTTCCTTTGAAGTAGAAATGTCGCATAAACTTAGCAGTATTCCTATTGTTTCCGATTTTCCTGATGTCTTTCCAGAGGAGATAACTAGTCTCCCTCCAGAACGGGAAGTTGAGTTCTCCATAGAGTTAGTCCCTGGGACGGGACCGATCTCTGTAGCTCCTTATAGAATGCTCCCTCCCAAGTTAGGTGAACTAAAAATACAGATAGAGTATCTTTTTAGTAAACAATTCATCAGGCCTAGTGCATCACCATGGGGTGCACCGATACTATTTGTTAAAAAGAAAGATGGGAGCCTTAGGATGTGTATCGATTATAGACAACTTAATAAGGTAACCATGAAGAATAAGTACCCACTTCCTAGAATAGATGATCTTTTAGATCAGTTAAGGGGAGCCACAGTATTTTCCAAGATTGATTTGAGGTCGGGGTACCATCAAATCAGAGTCAAGGCAAAGGATATCCCTAAGACTGCCTTTAGGACTAGATACGGGCATTGTGAATTCCTCGTGATGCCATTTGGCCTGACAAACGCTCCCACCATATTTATGGATTATATGAATTGTATCTTTAGACCCTACCTCGATCGGTTTGTGGTAGTGTTTATTGATGATATCTTAGTGTATTCTAGGAATAGGGAAGAACATGAGGAACATCTAAATGTCCTGCAAGAAGTGCTTAGGGAAAAACAATTGTATGCCAAGTTGTCTAAGTGTGAATTTTGGTTAGAGGAAGTCAAATTCTTAGGACATGTGATCTCTAAGGATGGAGTAGCTGTAGATCCTAGTAAGACGGATGCTGTGGCTAGTTGGGAGAGACCTAAGACAGTGACTGAAATACGTAGCTTTCTCCGATTAGCCGGTTATTACAGGAGGTTTATTGAAGGATTTTCGCAAATTGCATTACCCATGACGAGGTTGACACGAAAGGAGGCACCATATGTGTGGACCTTAGAGATATGAATTTATCCACTTTGAGTTTACCTGATAGGATATGTCTGAATCAGTTGAGGATAGAATGTGACCTTAGGGCTCAGACACTAGAAGCTCAAAAAGGGGATGAATTCTTAAAGTCTCTAAAGGGCTCAAAGAAATTCATTGAGTCATCAGACGGGGTTGTGACGTTTCAGGGTAGAGTGTATGTCCCAAATCAAGGAGGACTAAGGGATAAACTCTTAGAAGAAGCCCACAAGAGTAGCTATACCGTACACCCAGGTGCCACTAAGATGTATCAAGATCTCAAGAAGAGATTTTGGTGGCCAGGTATAAAAAGAGACATAGCAGAGTATGTCTCCAAGTGTCTAATATGTCAGCAGGTGAAGATTGAACATCAAAAACCTGCGGGATTGTTACAACCCTTAGATATCCCTGAATGGAAATGGGATCAGATTTCTATGGATTTTATTGTAGGTTTACTGAGGACACAGTCAGGAAATGATGCTATATGGGTGATAGTGGACAGATTGACTAAATCAGCACATTTCCTACCAATTAAAATAAGCTTCTCATTAGATAAGTTAGCTCACTTGTACATTCAAGAGATAGTGAGGTTGCATGGAGTTCCCTTTAGTATTGTCTCAGATAGAGACCCTAGATTCACTTCTAGATTTTGGAAAGCCTTGCAGGAAGCATTCGGTACAAAACTCAATTTTAGTACTGCGTATCATCCTCAGACTAATGGACAGACTGAGCGAACCATTCAGACCCTAGAGGATATGCTCAGAGCATGTGCTCTTGAACAGACAGGAAGTTGGGATAGGAACATTCCACTAGTGGAATTTGCGTATAATAATAGTTTTCACTCCACTATAGGGATGGCCCCATATGAAGCCTTGTATGGGAGGAAATGTAGATCACCCATTTGTTGGTTTGAGATTGGGGAGAGACAGTTGTTAGGTCCAGAACTTGTCCAAGAGACCACTGAACAGATAAAAATGATCAGAGAAAAGATGAGAAAAGCCCAGGATAGACAAAAGAATTATGCTGACAATAAGAGGAAACCATTAGAAATGAAGAGGGGGATCACGTTTTCCTCAAAGTTTTTCCGATTACAGGTATTGGTAGAGCTATTAAGTCAAGAAAACTATGTCCAAGATATATAGGACCTTTCCAAATTTTAAAAAGAGTCGGTTCATCAGCCAATCAGATTGCATTACCCACATTTTTGTCAAATCTCCACAATGTTTTCCATGTGTCACAACATTGAAAATATATTTCGGATCCTTCACATATTTTGGATGTTAGAACAGTACAAGTAAAAGAGAATTTGACTTGTCATCCTAGACCGATAAAGATCATTGATTCGGATGTTAAGCAATTGAGAAACAAGACTATTCCATTAGTGAAGGTTTCATGGGATGAATCTTCTCCTCAAGAAGCAACATGGGAGAAGGAAGAGGCTATGAGGCAATCATATCCGGAACTATTCCCATAAATAGGTGAGTTCTCAAATTTTGAGGACGAAATTTCAAATAAGGAGGGGGGAATTGTAACACCCGCCCCTCCCAATGATGTAATTAATTGTTTGCTAGATGAATTAAGGTTTTTGTATGTGTTTAATGCATCTAGAAGCATGTAAATTTGCATTAGTAAATGGTTAATTATGTTAGAGGGACTTGAATGAAAAGAAAAGAAGGGTTAGATGGAAGAGGACTTAGGTGTAAGGAAAAGCTTTATGGGGGATGTAATTCATAATTTTAGCTTAGAGTCATAGTGACCAACAGAATTTTGAACACTTCCCGCCTGAGTGTCATGGTAGAGTTATTAACTCAATTTTTAATGAATACAATGAATTGAGTAGAATTAAGTACTTAAATGCAAGGAAAGAATGTTTAGGGGTGAGTCACCACCTAATTGACACTTAAGGATAGAGAGGAGCTGCCACCTCTCCACACACTCACCATTTTCATCAACTAGAGAGAGAGACAGGTAGAGAGAAGGAAGAGAAAAGTTTGAAGGGGAATTTGGGAATTCGGACTAGGGCTGGATTCAGCTGGGAAATTGATTGGATAGTGTCTACACATCACAAGAAACGTAATCTAGCTCGGAGTTAAGGTAATCATGGCTTCCAACTCTCACTTTTTGGAAAGGTAAAATTTTGATTGAAAATGACCAATTTCTGATTTTGAACTTCTGGGCCGAAATAGAGAGTATAGACCTGCATTTCTATGATTTTAGAACTCAGATAGATGCCTATTGATGTTTGCATGTATCTTTGAATGCTAACAATGAAGATTAAGAAATGGGTTTGGCTATGGGTTTTGGTAGCATGTTCATAATTAAATCTAACGAAGTTTAAGCATGTTTGGGCTAAGATTGTTCATGGGTTTTATCATTTTTATGCTTGAGAATGTTTTGGACACCTTGCATGTATTTGGATGATAAATTTTGGGTTGGAATATGTGATTTAAAGGTTTTGTGAAAATAGGGCAGAGGCACAACAGTCGACTGTTAGCCTCTAACAGTCCACTGTCGTGCCCATAAATTCAAAGAAATTTAAGACAGGGGCACAATAGTCGACTGATAGGCTTAGCAGTTGACTGCTGTGTTCTTAACTCATCATAGTTTTTCAGATTTTCCAAAAACGCATATGGCAGTCGACTGCCATGCCCAATCAGTCGACTTCCATGTTCTTGATTCTTGAAAAACCCAGATCCAACCCAGAAATTCAATTTGGTAAATATTTAATTGTTGAAGGTTTCAAGAGTAAGCAGCCGACTGCTATGCTCGAGACAGTGGACTGATGGAACACAGAGAGCTCCCAGTCGACTGGTAAGTTCTAGCAGTTGACTGATAAGCTATAGTCTCTTTTTATATATTTTTCAAAGAGTGAACAGTCCAATGATGTCATGGGAGCAGTTGATTGATACAGGGCAGTTTATGAAAATGTTTTACATCTTATGAAACAAAGTTTTAAGAGCCCAATTACATACTTAAACTTAATTTTAAAGGATTAAAGAACAATATGTGACAAAGATTAAGGGAAATAACATAGTAGAATGAAAAGAGAGCTAAGTATTCCATATACGTTCTTTGTAGAAGGAGAGATCCATAATCGATTGACCAATTGTCGGTATGGTATAGGCATTGGGATTTCCACGGTGGAACCATAATATGGGATGGCAAAAACACCCAATTGATTGATGACGAAAGTTTACGAAAACACCGTGTTGGTTGTTTAATTTTAAGCTAGTAGACTTTATATGGCCAAATCAAGAGTGACATGCTTAAAATTAGATTAACCATGATTGGGACTATTTCTTTACATTGTATGTACATGAGAATAGCATATCAAGGGATAAAATCGTGATCCTTTAGGAAAGATACTTTGTGTCTCATAGCCTTGAGTGGTCATGGACAAAACACATTATTAAATGAAAATCGTGATTAAATCTGAAAAGAACTCAAGAAGTACAAGTTTAATTGTGTTGTTGCACAAGTGAGTCAATTCGATTGTTTCACATTGTATTTGGGAATCCCAGTGGATTTAATGCTCGAATGGGGCTCGTGATCACATGAAAGGTGTGTCAAGTCATGCCTAAACACATTTTTGAACTGAAAATCGAGATGGAATCTCAAAAGAACTCAAGAAGAACAGGTTTAAACGTGTTGTTGCGCAAGGGAGTCAAACGGATCGCTTCCCGTTGTAATTGGGAATCCGAGTGGAAATAATGCTCAATTGGGGAGCGTGATCGCATGAAAGGTGTGCCAAGTCATGCCTAAACACATTTTGAACTGAAAACCGCAATTGAATATCAAAAGAACCTGAGAAGTACCACGTTAAACGTGTAGTTGCACAAGTGAGTCAATCAGATCGCTTCGCTTTGTATTTTGGAATCCAAGTGGATTTAATGCCCAAATGGGGCTCATGATTGCATGGAATGTGTGTCAAGTCATGCCTAAACACATTTTGAATTGAAAATCGTGACTGAATCTAAAAAAACTCAATAGGTGCAAGTTATAATGTATTGTTGCACAAGTCAGTCACACCGATCGCTTCGCGTTGTATTTGGGAATCTGAGAAGGTTTTATGCTCGAATGGGGCTCGTGATCGCATGGAAGTTGTGTCAAGTCATGTTTAAACACATTTTGAATTGAATATCACAATTGAATCTCAAAAGAAATCAAGAAGCACAAGTTTAAACGTGTTGTTGCACAAGTGAGTCAAATCGATCGCTTCGCGTTGTATTTGGGAATCCGAGTAGGTTTAATGCTCGAGTGGGGCTCATGATCGCATGGATGGTGAGTCAGGTCATGCCTAATCACATTTGGAATTGAAAATCACGATTGATTCTCAAAAGAACTGAAGAAGTACAAGTTTAAACGTGTTGTTGCACAAGTGAGTCAAACCGATCGCTTCACGTTGTATTTCGGAATCAGAGTTCATTTAATTCTTGAATGAGGCTCGTGATCGCATGGAAGGTGTGTCAATACATGCCTAATCAGATTTTGAACTGAAAATTGCAATTGAATCTCAACAGAACCTGAGAAGTACAAGTTTAAATGTGTTGTTGGACAAGTGAGTCACACAGATCACTTCACGCTGTATTTGGGAATCCGAGTGGATTTAATGCTCGAATGGGGCTCGTGATCGTATGGAAGGTGTTTGAAGTCATGACTAAAAACATTTTGAACTGAACATTGTGATTGAATCTCAAAAGAACCTGAGAAGTACAAGTTTTAACGTGTCATTCCACAAGTGAGTCAAAGCGATCGCTTCGCATTGTATTTGGGGATCCGAGCAGATATATTGCTCATCAAATGGGGCTCGTGATCGCATGGAAGGTCTGTTAAGTCATGTATAAACACATTATGAATTGAAAATCGCAATTGAATGTGAAAACAACTCAAGAATTACAAGTTGAAACGTGTTGTTGCACAAGTGAGTCAAACAGATCGCTTCGAAGCGTATTTGGGAATCCGAGGGGATTTAATGCTCAAATGGGGCTCGTGAACAAATGGAAGGGGTGTCAAGTCATGCCGAAAAAAAATTTTGAACTGAAAATCGCGATTGAATCTCTAAAGATCTCAAGAAGTACAAGTTTAAATGTGTTGTTACAGAAGTGAGTCAAACCAATCGCTTCGCGTTGTATTTGGGAATCCGAGTAGATTTAATGGTCGATTAAGGCTCTTGATCGCATGGAAGGTGTGTCAAGTATTGTATAAACACATTTTGAATTGAAAATCACAATTGAATCTCAAAAGAACTCGAGAATTACAAGTTTAAACGTGTTGTTGCACAAGTGAGTCAAACCGATCGCTTCGCGTCGTATTTGGGAATTCGAGTGGAGTTCATGCTCGAATTGGGCTCGTGATCGCATGAAAGGTGTGTCAAGTCATACCGAAACACATTTTGAACTAAAAATCGCAATTGAATCTCAAAAGATCCTGAGAAGTACATGTTTAAATGTGTTGTTGTACAAGTGAGTCAAACATATCGCTTCGCGTTGTATTTGGGAATCCGAGTGAATTTAATCCTCGAATGGGGCTCGTGACCGCATGGAAGGTGTCTCAAGTCATGCCTAAACATATTTTGACCTGTAAATCGCGAATGAATCTCAAAAGAACCTGAGAAATACAAGTTTTAACGTTTTGTTGCACAAGTGATTCAAACCGATCGCTTTGCGTTGTATTTGCGAATCCGAGTGAATATAATGCTCAAATGGGGCTCCTGATCGCAAGGTGGATGTGTCAAGTCATTCCTAAACACATTTTTAACTAAAAATCATGATTCAATCTCAAAAGAACCTCAGAAGTGCAAGTTTGAACGCGTTGTTGCACAAGTGAGTAAAACAGATCGCTTCGCTTTGTAATTTGGAATCTGAGTGGATTTAGTGCTCGAATGGGACTCGTGATCGTATGGAAGGTGTGTCAAGTCATGCATAAGCCGATTTTGAACTGAAAATCGTGATTGAATCTCAAAAGAGCCAGAGAAGTACAATTCAAACGTGTTATTTCGCAAGTGAGTCAAACATATCGCTCCGCGTTGTATTTGCGAATCCGAGTAGATCTTATGCTCGAATGGGGCTCGTGATCGCATGGAAGGTGTGTCAAGTCATGCCTAAACACATTTTGCACTGAAAATCGAGATTGAATCTCAAAAGAAGTCAAGAAGTACAAGTTTAAACGTGTGGTTCCACAAGTGAGTCAAACGGATCGCTTCGCGTTGTATTTGAGAATCTGAGTGGATTTAATGCTTGATTAGGGCTCGTGATCGCATGAAAGGTGTGTCAAGTCATGCCTAACCATATTTGGATCTAAAATCGAGATTTAATCTCAAAACAACCTGAGAAGTTTAAGTTTAAACGTGTTGTTCCACAAGTGAGTTAAACATATCGCTCCGCGTTGGTTTTGGGAATCTGAGTGGATTTAATGCTCGAATGGGGCTCATGATTGCATGGAAGGTGTGTCAAGTTATTTCTAAACACATTTTGAATTGGAAATTACAATTGAATCTCAAATGAACCTGAGAAGTACAAGTTTAAACGTGTTGTCGCACAAGTGATTCCAATCTGCATTGTATTTTTGAATCCAAGTGGATTTAATGCTCGAATGGGGATCATGATTGCATGGAAGGTGTGTCAAGTCATGTCTAAACCCATTTTTACTTGAAACTCGCTGTGGATTCTCAAAAGAACTCAAAAGTACAAGTTTAAATGTGTTGTTGCACAAGTTAATCAAACTTTTCGCTTTGCACTGTATTTGGGAACCCGAGTGGATATAATGCCCCAAGGGACTCGTGATAGTGTGGAAGGTGTGTCAAGTCATGCTTAAACACATTTTAAACGTCTTGTTGCAAAAGTTAGTCAAACAAATCGCTACGCGTTCTATTTGGGAATCAGAGTGGATTTAATGCTTGAATGGGGCTCGTAATCCCATGGAAGGTGTGTCAAGTCGTATCTAAACACATTTTAAATTGAAAATCACGATCTAATCTCAAAAGAACTCATGAAGAACAAGGTTAAACATGTTGCACAAGTGAGTCAAACCGATTGCTTCTCGTTGTCTTTGGGAATCCATGTGGATTTAATCCTCGAATGGGGCTCGTGATCGCATGGAAGGTTTGTCAAGTCTAGCCTAAATACATTTTGAACTGAAAATCACGATTCAATCTGAAAAGAAACTAAGAAGTACAAGTTTAAACATGTTGTTCCATAAGTGAGTCAAACCGATCGCTTCGCGTTGTATTTAGAATCCGAGAGGATATAAAGCTTGAATGGGGCTCATGAACGAATGGTAGGTGTGGCAAGTCATGCCTAAACACATTTTCATCTGAAAGTCACGATAAAATCTCAAAAGAATCTAAGAAGTACAAGTTTAAACGTGTTCTTGCATAAGTGAGTAAAACAGATCGCTTCGCGTTGTATATGGGAATCCGAGTGGATTATATGCTCGAATGGGGCTCATGATCGCATGGAAGATGTGTCAAGTCATGTCTAAAGGTATTTTGAATTAAAAATCGTGATTGGATCTCAAAAGAACTCAAGAAGCACATGTTTATACGTGTTGTCGCACAAATGAGTCAAATTGATCGCTTCGCGATGTATTTCAGAATCCAAGTGGATATAATGCTTGAATGGGACTCGTGATCGCATGAAACGTGTGTCAAGTCATGCCTAAACACATTTTGAATTGAAAATCGCGATTGAATCTCAAAAGAACTCAAGAAGTATAAGTTTAAATCTATTGTTGACCGAGTCAAACTGATCCGTACACGTTGTATTTGGGAATCTGAGTGGATTTAATGCTGGAATGGGGCTCGTGACCGCAAGGATGGTGTGTCAAGTCATGTCTAAACACATTTTGAATTGAAAATAGCGATTAAATCTCCAAAGAACTAAAGAAGTACAAATTTAAATGTATAGTGAGTCAAACCGATTGCCTTGTTTTGTATTTGGAATCCGAGTGGATTTAATGCTCGAATGGGGCTCGTGACCGCATGGATGGTGTGTCAAGTCTTGTCTAAACACGTTTTGAATTGAAAATCACGATTAAATCTCAAAAGAACTCAAGAATTACAAGTTTAAACGTCTTGCTGCATAAGTGAGTCAAACCGATAGTTGCGCATTGTATTTGGGAGTTCGAGTGGATTTCTTGCTCGAATTGGGCTCGTGATCGCATGGAAGGTGTGTCAAGTCAAGTCTAAACACATTTTGAATTGAAAATCGCGTTTGAATTGCAAAAGAACTCAAGAAGTACAAGTTTAAACGTGTTGTTGCACAAGTGAGTCAAATCGATCGCTTCGCTTTGTATTTGGAATCCGAGTGGATATAATGCTCGAATGGGTCTCATGATTGCATGGAAGGTCTGTCAAGTCATGCCAAAACACATTTTGAAATGAAAATTGCGATTGAATCTAAAAAGAACTTGAGAAGTAGAAGTTCAAATGTGTTGTTACACGAGTCTAACAGATCGCTCCGTGTTGTTTTTGTGAATCCGAGTGGATTTTATGCACGAATGAGGCATGTGATCACATGAAAGGTGTTTCAAGTCATGTCTAAACACATTTTGAATTGAAAATCGCGAATAAATATGAACAAGTGTGTCAAACATATCGCTTTGCTTTGTATTTGGGAATTCGAGTGGATTTAATGCTCGAATGGGGCTCGTGATCGCGTGGAAGGTGTGTAGTTGCATAAGTGAGTGAAACAGATCGCTACACGTTCCATTTGGGAATCCGAGTAGATTTAATGCCCGAATGGGAATCGTGATGGCATGGAAGGTGTGTCAAGTCATGTATAAACCCATTTTTAATTGAAAATTGGGATGGAATCTCAAACGAACTCAAGAACTACAAGTTTAAATGTGTCGTTGCACAAGTGAGCCGAACCGATCGCTTCACGTTGTATTAGGGAATTCGAGTGGATATAATGCCCCAATGGGGCTCGTGATCGCATGGAAGGTGAGTCAAGTCATGCGTAAACACATTTTGAACTAAAAATCACGATTGAATCTCAAAAGAACCTAAGAAGTACAAGTCTAAATGTGATGTTGCATAAGTGAGTCGAACAGATCGCTCGAATGGGGCTCATGATTGCGTGGATGGTGTGTCAGGTCATGTCTAAACACATTTTGAATTGAAAATCACGATTGAATCACAAAAGAACTCAAGAAGTACAAGTTTAAACGTGTTGTTGCACAAGTGACTCAAACCGATCGCTTCGTGTTGTATTTAGGAATCTGAGTGGATTTAATGCTCGAATGGGGCTCGTGATCGCATGGATGATGTGTCAGGTCATGTATAAACACATTTTGAATTGAATATCGCGATTGAATCTTAAAAGAACTCAAGAAGTACAAGTTTAAACGTGGTGTTGCAAAAGTGAGTCAAACCGATCGCTTCGCGTTGTATTTGGGAACTCGGGTGGATTTAATGCTCGAATGGAGCTCGTGATCACATGGAAAGTGCACCAAGTCATGTATAAACACATTTTGAATTGAAAATCCTGATTGAATCTCAAAAGAACTCAGGAAGTACAAATTTAATAGTGTTGTTGCACAAGTGAGTCGAACCAATCGCTTCGTGTTGTATTTCGGAATCCGAGTGGATTTAATGCTCGAATGGGGCTCGTGATCGCATGGATGGTGTGTCAGGTCATGTCTAAACACATTTTGAATTGAATATCGTGATTGAATCTCAAAAGAACTCAAGAATTACAAGTTTACACGTGTTGTTGCGCAAGTGAGTCATACCGAGTGCTTCGCGTTGTATTTGGGAATCCGAGCGGATTTAATGCTCGAATGGGGATCCTGATCGCATGGATGGTGTGTCAGGTCATGTCTAAACACATTTTGAATAGAAAATCGCGATTGAATTTGAAAAGAACTCAAGAAGTACAAGTTTAAACGTGTTGCTGCACAAGTGAGTCAAACCGATTTTTTCGTGTTGTATTTCGGAATCCAAGTGGATTTAATGCTCGAATGGAGCTCGTAATCAAATGAAAGTTGCGTCAAGTCATGTATAAACACATTTTGAATTGAAAGTCGCGATTAAATATCAAAAGAACTCAAGAAATACAAGTTTAAATATGTTGTTGCACAAGTGAGTTAAACCGATCGCTTCGTGTTGTATTTGGTAATCCGCGCGGATTTAATGCTCGAATGGAGCTCGTGATCACATGGATGGTGTGTCAGGTCATGTCTAAACTCATTTGGTATGAAAATCGCGATTGAATATCAAAAGAACTCAAGAAGTACAGGTTTAAATGTGTTGTTGCACAAGTGAGTCAAACCGATCGCTTCGTGTTGTATTTGGGAATCCGAGTGGATTTAATGGTTGAATGGGGCTCGTGATCGTATGGATGGTGTCTCAGGTAATGTCTAAACACATTTTGAATTGAAAATCGCGATTAAATCTCAAAAGAACTCAAGAAGTACAAGTTTAAACATGTTGTTGCACAAGTGAGTTCAACCGATCGCTTCGCGTTGTCTTTGAGAATCCGAGTGGATTTAATGCTCGAATGGGGCTATTGATCGCATGGATGGTGAGTCAGGTCATTTCTAAACACATTTTGAATTGAAAATCGCGATTGAATCTCAAAAGAATTCAATAAGTACAAGTTTAAAGGTGTTGTTGCACAAGTGAGTCAAACCGATCGCTTTGCGTTGTATTTGGGAATCCGAGTGGATTTAATGCTCGAATGGGGCTTGTGATCGCATGTATGGTGTGTCAACTCATGTCTAAACACATTTTGAATTCAAAATCGCGATTGAATCACAAAAGAACCCAAGAAGTACAAGTTTAAACGTGTTGTTGCAAAAGTGGGTCAAACTGATCGCTTCGTGTTGTATTTGGGACCTCGAATGGATTTATTGCTCGAATGGAGCTCGTAATCCATGGAAGTTGCGTCAAGTCATGTGTAAACACATTTTGAATTGAAAATCATGATTGGATATCAAAAGAACTCAGGAAGTACAAGTTTAATCGTGTTGTTGCACAAGTGAGTCATACCGATCGCTTCGTGTTGTATTTGGGAATCCGAGTGGATTTAATGCTCGAATGGGGCTCGTGATCGCATGGATGTTGCGTCAGGTAATGTCTAAACACATTTTTAATTGAATATCATGATTGAATCTCAAAAGGACTCAAGAATTACAAGTTTAAACGTGTTGTTGCACAAGTGAGTCATACCGATTGCTTCGCGTTGTACTTGGGAATCCTAGCAGATTTAATACTCGAACGGGGATCATGATTGCATGGATGGTGTGTCAGGTCATGTCTAAACAAATTTTGAATTGAACATCGCGATTGAATCTCAAAAGAACTCAAGAAGTACAAGTTCAAACATGTTGTTGCACAAGTGAGTCAAACTGATCGCTTCGTGCTGTATTTGGGAATCCGAGTGGATTTCATGCTCGAATAGGGCTCGTGATCGCATGGATTGCGTGTCAGGTCATGTCTAAACACATTTTGAATTGAAAATCACGATTGAATCTCAAAAGAACTTAAGAAGTACAAGTTTAAATATGTTGTTGCACAAGTGAGTCAAACCGATCGCTTCGCGTTGTATTTAGGAATCCGAGCGGATTTAATGCTCGAATAGGGCTCGTGATCGCATGGAAGGTGTGTCAGGTCATGTCTAATCACATTTTGAGTGAAAATTGCGATTGAATCTCAAAAGAACTTAAGAAGTACAAGTTTAAATGTGTTGTTGCACAAGTGAGTCAAACTGATCGCTTCGTGTTGGATTTGGGAATCCGAGTGGATTTAATGCACCAATGGGGCTCTTGATCGTATGGATGGTGTGTCAGGTCATGTCTAAACACATTTTGAATTCAAAATCATGATTAAATCTCAAAAGAACTCAAGAAGTACAAGTTTAAACGTGTTGCTGCACACGTGAGTCATACCGATTGCTTCGCGTTGTATTTGGGAATCCGAGCGGATTTAATGCTCGAATGGGGATCCTGATCGCCTGGATGGCGTGTCAGGTCATGTCTAAACACATTTTGAATTGAAAATCGCGATTGAATTTCAAAACAACTCAAGAAGTACAAGTTTAAACGTGTTGCTGCGCAAGTGACTCATACCGATTGCTTCGTGTTGTATTTGGGAATCCGAGTGGATTTAATGCTCGAGTGGAGCTCGTAATCACATGAAAGTTGCGTCAAGTCATGTATAAACACATTTTGAATTGAAAATCCCGATTGAATCTCAAAAGAACTCAGAAGGTACAAGTTTAATCGTCTTGTTGTACAAGTGAGTCATACCGATTGCTTCGCGTTATATTTGGGAATCCGAGTGGATTTAATGCTCGAATGGGACTCGTCATCGCATGGATGGTGTGTCAGGTCATGTCTAAACACATTTTGAATTGAATATCGCAATTGAATCTCAAATGAACTCAAGAATAACAAGTTTAAACGTGTTGTTGCACAAGTGAGTCATACGGATTGCTTCGCGTTGTATTTGGGAATCTGAGCGGATTTAATGCTCGAATGGGGCTCGTGATCACATGGATGGTGTGTCAGGTCATGTCTAAACAATTTTGAATTGAAAATCGCGATTGAATCTCAAAAGAATTCAAGAAATACAAGTTTAAACGTGTTGTTTCACAAGTGAGTCAAACTTATTGCTTCGTGTTGTATTTGGGAATCCGAGTGGATTTAATGGTCGAATAGGGCTCGTGATAGCATGGATGGTGTGTCAGGTCATTTCTAAACACATTTGAATTGAAAATCATGATTGAATCTCAAATGAACTCAAGAAGTACATGTTTAAACGTGTTGTTGCACAAGTGAGTCAAACCGATCTCTTCGCGTTGTATTTGGGAATCCGAGTGGATTTAATGCTTGAAAGGGGCTTGTGATCGCAAGTGTGGTGTGTCAGCTCATGTCTAAACATATTTTGAATTGAAAATCACGATTGAATCACAAAAGAACTCAAGAAGTACAAGTTTAAACGTATTGTTGCACAAGTGAGTCAAACCGATCGCTTCGCGTTGTATTTTGGAACTCGAGTGGATTTAATGCTCGAATGGAGCTCGTGATCACATGGAAGGTGTGTAAAGTCATGTATAAACACATTTTGAATTGAAAAATTATGATTGAATCTCAAAAGAACTAAGGAAGTACAACTTTAAACGTGTTGTTGCACAAGTGAGTCAAACCGATCGCTTCGCGTTGTATTTGGGAATCCGAGTGGATTTAATGCTCGAATGGGGCTCGTGTTCACATGGATGGTGTGTCAGGTCATGTCTAAACACATTTTGAATTGAAAATCGCGATTGAATCTCAAAAGAACTCGAGAAGTACAAGTTTACACGTGTTGTTGAACAAGTGAGTCAAACCGATCGCTTCGTGTTGTATTTGGGAACCGAGTGGATTTAATGCTCGAATGGGGCTCGTGATCGCAAGGATGGTGTGTCAGGTCATGTCTAAACTCATTTTGAATTGAAAATCGTGATTGAATCACAAAAGAACCCAAGAAGTTCAAGTTTAAACGTGTTGTTGCACAAGTGAGTCAAACTGATCGCTCCGTGTTGTATTTGGGAATCCGAGTGGATTTAATGCTCGAAAGGGGCTTCTGATCGCATGGATGGTGTGTCAGGTCATGTCTAAACACATTTTTAATTGAAAATCACGATTCAATCACAAAAGAACTCAAGAAGTACACGTTTAAACGTTTTGTTGCAAAAGTGACTCAAACCGATCTCTTCGTGTTGTATTTAGGAATCTGAGTGGATTTAATGCTCGAATGGGGCTCGTGATCGCATGGATGATGTGTCAGGTCATGTATTAACACATTTTGAAATGAATATCGCGATTGAATCTCAAAAGAACTCAAGAATTACAAGTTTAAACGTGTTGTTGCACAAGTGAGTCATACCGATTGCTTCTCGTTGTATTTGGGAATCCGAGCGATTTTAAGGCTCGAATGGGACTCGTGATCGCATGGATGGTGTGTCAGGTCATGTCTAAACACATTTTGAATGAAACTGACGATTGAATCTCAAAAGAACTCAAGAAGTACACGTTTAAATGTGTTGTTGTACAAGTGAGTCAAAACGATCGCTTCGTGTTGTATTTGGGAATCCGAGCGGATTTAATGCTCGAATGGGGCTCGTTATCGTATGGATGGTGTGTCAGGTCATGTCTAAACACATTTTGAATGAAAATTGCGATTGAATCTCAAAACAGCTCAAGAAGTAGAAGTTTAAATGTGTTGCTGCATAAGTGCGTCAAAACGATAGCTTCGTGCTGTATTTAGGAATCCGAGTGTATTTCATGCTCAAATTGGGCTCGTGATCGCATGTATGGTGTGTCAGGTCATGTCTAAACACATTTTGAATTGAAAATCGCAATTCAATCTCAAAAGAACTCAAGAAGTACAAGTTTCAACGTGTTGTTGCACAAGTGAGTCAAACCGACCGCTTCGTGTTGTATTTGGAAATCCGAGTGGATTTAATGCTCCAATGGGGCTCGTGATCGGATGGATGGTGTGTCAAGTCATGTCTAAACACATTATGATTTGAAAATCACAATTCAACATCAAAAGAAATCAAGAAGTACAAGTTTAAACGTGTTGTTGCACAAGTGAGTCAAACCGATCGCTTCGTGGTGTATTTGGGAGTCCGAGTGGATTTAATGCTCGAATGGGGCTCGTGATCGCATGGCTGGTGTGTCAAGTCATGTCTAAACACATTTTGAATTGAAAATCATGATTGAATCACAAAAGAACCCAAGATGTACAAGTTTAAGCGTGGTGTTGCACAAATAAGTCAAACCTATCGCTTCTCATTGTATTTGGGAATCCGAGTGAATTTAATGCTCGAATGGGGCTCGTGATCGCATGCATCGTGTGTTAGGTCATTTCTAAACACATTTTGAATTGAAAATTGCAATTGAATCTCAAAAGAACTCACGAAGTACAAGTTTAAATGTGTTGTTGCACAAGTGAGTCAAATCGATTGCTTCGTGTGGTATTTGGGAATCCAAGTAGATTTAATGCTCGAATAGGGCTCGAGATCGCATGGACGGTGTGTCAGGTCATGTCTAAACTCATTTTGAATTGAAAATCGCGATTCAAGCTCAAAACAACTAAAGAAGTACAAGTTTAAACGTGTTGTTGCACAAGTGGGTCAAACTGATCTCTTCGTGTTGTATTAGGGAATCCGAGTGGATTTAATGCTCGAATGAGGCTCGTGATTGCATGGATGGTGTGTTAGGTCATGTCGAAACACATTTTGAATTGAGGATCGCGATTGAACCTCAAAAGAACTCATGATGTACAAGTTTAAATGTGTTGTTGCACAAGTGAGTCAAACCGATATCTTCTCGTTGTATTTGGGAGTCCGAGTGGATTTAATGCTCGAATGGGGCTCGTGATCGCATGGATGATGTGTCAGGTCATTTCTAAATACATTTTCAATTGAAAATCGTGATTGAATCTGAAAAGAACTCATAAAGTACAAGTTTAAACGTGTTGTTGCACGAGTGAGTCAAACCGATCGCTACGTGTTGTATTTGGGAATCCGAGTGGATTTAATGCTCGAATGGGGCTCGTGATTGCATGGATGGTGTGTCAAGTCATGTCTAAACAAATTTGGAATTGAAAATTGCGATTAAATGTCAAACAAACTCAAGAAGTACAAGTTTAAACGTGTTGTTGCACAAGTCAGTCAAACTGATCGGTTCGTGTTGTATTTGGGAATCCGAATGTATTTAAAGCTCGAATGGGGCTCGTGATCGCATGGATGGTGTGCCAGATCATTTCTAAACACAATTTGAATTGAACATCGTGATTGAATCTCAAAAGAAATCATGAAGTACAAGTTTAAACATGTTGTTGCACAACTGAGTCAAACCGATCTCTTCGTGTTATATTTGGGTGTCCGAGTGGATTTAATGCTCGAATGGGGCCCGTGATCGCATGGATGGTGTGTCAAGTCTTACTTAAAGACATTTTGAAATGAAAATCCTGATTGAATATCCTAAGAACTAGAGAATTATATGTTTAAACGTGTTGTTGCACAAGTGAGTCATACCGATTGCTTCTCGTTGTATTTGGGTATCCGCGTGGATTTAATGCTTGAATGGGGCTCGTGATCGCATGGATGGTGTTTCAGGTCATTTCTAATCACATTTTGAATTGAAAATCGCGATTGAATTTTAAAAGAACTCATAAAATGCAAGTTTAAACGTGTTGTTGCACAAGTGAGTCAAACCGATCGCTGCGCGTTGTATTTGGGAATCCGAGTGGATTTAATGCTCGAAATGGGCTCGTGATCGCATGGATGGCATGTCAAGTCATGTCTAAACACATTTTGAATTGAAAATCGTGATTGATTCACAAAAGAACCCAACAAGTACAAGTTTAAACGTGTTGTTGCACAAATGAGTCAAACCCATCGCTTCATGTTGTATTTGGGAATCCGCGAGGATTTAATGCTCGAATGGGGCTCGTGATCCCATGGATGGTGTGTCAGGTCATTTCTAAACACATTTTGAATTGAAAATCGCGATTGAATTTTAAAGGAACTCATGAAGTACAAGTTTAAACATGTTGTTGCACAAGTGAGTCAAACTGATCGGTTCGTGTTGTATTTGGGAATCCGAGTGGATTTAATGCTCGAATGGGGCTCGTGATCGCATGGATGGTGTTTCAAGTTATGTCTAAACACATTTCGAATTGAAGATCGTGATTGAATCACAAAAGTACCCAAGAAGTACAAGTTTAAACGTGTTGTTGCACAAGTGAGGCAAACCAATCGGTTCGTGTTGTATTTGGGAATCCGAGTGGATTTAATGCTCGAATGGGGCTCGTGATCGCATGGGTGGTGTTTCAAGTTATGTCTAAACACATTTTGAATTGAAAATCGTGATTGAATCATAAAAGTACCCAAGAAGTACATGTTTAAACGTGTTGTTGCTCAGGTGAATCAAACTGGTTGCTTCGTGTTGTATTTGGGCATGTTTAAACGTGTTGTTGCTCAGGTGAATCAAACTGGTCGCTTCGTGTTGTATTTGGGAATCCGAGTGGATTTTATGCTCGAATGGGGCTCGTGATCGGATGGATGGTGTGTCAAGTCATTTCTAAACACATTTTGAATTGAAAATCTCGATTGTATCACAAAATAACCCAAGAAGTAAAAGTTTAAACGTGTTGTTGCACAAGCGGATTTAATGCTCGAATGGGGCTCGTGTTGTTGCACAAGTGAGTCAAACCGATCGCTTCGCGTTGTATTTGGGAATACGAATGGATTTAACGTTCGAATGGGGCTCTTCATCGCATGGATGGTGTGTCAGGTCATGTCTAAACATATTTTGAATTGAAAATCGCGATTGAATCTCAAAAGAACTCAGGAAGTACAAGTTTAAACGTGTTATTGCACAAGTGAGTCAAACCTTTCGCTTCATGTTGTATTTAGGAACTCAGGTGGATTTAATTCTCGAATGAAGCTCGTTATCGCATGGAAGTTCCGTCAAGTCATGTATAAGCACATTTTGAATTGAAAATCGTGATTGAATCTCAAAAGAACTCAGGAAGTACAAGTTTAAACGTGTTGCTGCACAAGTGAGTCAAACCGATCGCTTCGTGCTGTATTTGGGAATCCGAGTGGTTTTAATACTTTAATGTGGCTCGTGATCGCATGGATGGCGTGTCAGGTCAGTTGTAAACACATTTTGAATTGAAAATCGCGATTGAATCTCAAATTGGTCTCGTGATCACAAGGAAGGTCTGTCAAGTCATGTCTAAACACATTTTCAATTGAAAATCGCAATTGAATCTCAAAGGAACTCAAGAAGTACAAATTTAAACTTGTTGCACAAGTGAGTCAAACCGACGCTCTGGGTTGTATTTCGGAATCCGAGCGGATATAATGCTCGAATGGGGCTCGTAATCGCATGGAAAGTCTATCAAGTCATGCTTAAACATATTTTGAACTAAAAATCCCGATTGAATATCCTACAAACTAGAGAAATATAAGTTTAAACGTGTTGTTGCACAAGTGAGTCACACCGATTGCTTTGCGTTGTATTTCGGAATCCGAGCGGATTTAATGCTGGAATTGGGCTCGTGATCACATGGATGGTGTGTCAGGTCATGTCTAAACACATTTTGAATTGAAAATCACGATTGAATCTCAAAAGAACTCAAGAAGTACAAGTTTAAACGTGTTGTTGCACAAGTGAGTCAAACAGATCGCATCGTGTTGTATTTGGGAATTCGAGTGGATTTAATACTTGAATGTGGCTCGTGATCGCATGGATGGTGTGTCAGGTCAGTTGTAAAAACATTTTAAATTGAAAATCGCGATTGAATCTCAAAAGAAGTCATGAAGTACAAGTTTAAACGAGTTGTTGCACAAGTGAGTCAAACCGATCGCTTCGTGTTGTAATTGGGAATCCAAGTGGATTTAATGCTCGAATGGGGCTCGTGATCGCATGGATGGAGTGTCAAGTCATGTCTAAACACTTGTTGAATTGAAACTCTCGATTGAATAACAAAAGAACCCAAGAAAAAAAAGTTTAAACGTGTTGTTGCACAAGCGGATTTAATGCTCGAATGGGGCTCGTGTTGTTGCACAAGTGAGTCTTATCGATCGGTTCGCGTTGTATTTTTGGATTCTGAGTGGATTTAATGCTCGAATGGGGCTCTTGATCGCATGGAATGTGTGTAAGTCATGCCTAAACACATTTTGCACTGAAAATCTCGATTGAATCTGAAAAGAAGCTGAGAATTACAAGTTTAAACATGTTGTTGAACAAGTGAATCAAACTGATCGATTCGAGTTGTATTTGCGGATCTGAGTAGATTTAATGCTCGAATGGGGCTCGTGATCGGATGGAAGGTGTGTCAAGTCATGCCTAAACACATTTTGAACTGAAAATCGGGATTGAATCTCCAAAGAACCTGAGAAGTAAAAGTTTGAACGTTTTGTTGCATAAGTAAGTCCAAAACTTGTCTCCGCGTTGTATTTAGGAATCCGAGTGGATTTAATGCTCGAATGCGGCTCATGATCGCATGGAAGGTTTGTTAAGTCATGTCTAAACACATTTTGCTTTGAAAATCGCAATTGATTCTCATAAGAACTCAAGAAGTACATGTTTAAATGTGTTGTTCCACAAGTGAGTCCAACCGATCGCTGCGCCATGTATTTGTGAATCTGAGTGGATATAATGCTCGAATGGGGCTCATGATCGCATGGAAGGTGTGTCAAGTCATGCCTAAACGCCTTATGAACTAAAAATCCCTATTGAATCTCAAAAGAACCTAAGAAGTGCAAGTTTAAATGTGTTGTTGCACAAGTGATTCAAACAGATCGCTCTGCGTTGTATTTGCGAATCCGAATGGATTTAATGCTTGAATGGGGATCATGATCGCAAGGAAAGTGTGTCAAGTCATGTCTAAACAAAGTTTGTATTGAAAATTGAGATTGAATCTCAAAAGAAATCAAGAAGTTCAAGGTTAAACGTGTTGTTGCACAATGAGTCAAGCCCATCGCTTACTGTTGTATTTTGGAATCCGAGTAGATTTAATGCTCGAATGGGGCTCGTGATCTCATGGAAGGTGTTTCAAGTCAATTCTAAACACATTTTGACTTCAAAATCGCGATTGAATTTCTAAACAACCTGTGAATTACAAGTTTAAACATGTTGTTGCACAAGTGAGATAGACCGATCGATTCACGTTGTATTTGGGAATCCGAGTAGATTTTCTGCTCGAATGGGGCTCGTGATTCATGGAAGGTTTTACAAGTCATGACTAAACACATTTTGAACTAAAAATCATGATTGATTCTCAAAAGAACCTGAGAAGTGCAAGTTTCAACGTGTTGTTGCACAAGTGACTCATACCGATCGCTCCGTGTTGTATTTGTGAATCCGAGTGGATTTACTGGTCGAATATCGCTTGTGATTGCATGGAAGGTGTGTCATGTCATGTGTAAACACATTTTGAATTGAAAATCGAGATTGAATCTCAAAAGAACTCAAGAAGTACAAGTTTAAACGTGTAGTTGAACAAGTGAGTCAAACCGATCGCTTCGCGTTGTATTTGGGAATAGGAGTTGATTTAATGCTCGAATGGGGCTCGTGATCGCATGGAAGGTGTGTCAAGTCATGTCTAAACACATTTTGAATTGAAAATTGCGATTGAGAATCAAAAGAACTCAAGAAGTACAAGTTTAAACGTGTTGTTGCACAAGGGAGTCAAACTGATCGCTTCGCGTTGTATTTGGAATCTGAGTGGATTTAATGCTCGAATGGGGCTCGTGATCGCATGGAAGGTGTGTCAATCGTGTCCAAACAAATTTTGAATTGAAAATCGCAATTGAATCTAAAAAGAACATGAGAATTACAAGTTTAAACATGTTGTTGCACAAGTGAGTCAAACCGATCGCTTCACGTTGTATTTGGGAATCCGAGTGGATATAATGCACGAATGGGGCTCGTGATCGCATGGAAGGTGTGTTGAGTCATCTATAAACACATTTTCACTTGAATATCACTATTGATTCTCAAAAGAACCTAAGAAGTGCTTGTTTAAACCTGTTGTTGCACAAGTGAGTCAAACAGATCGCTTCGCGTTGTATTTGGGAATTCGAGTGGATTTATTGCTCGAATGGGGATCATGATCACATGGAAGGTGTGTCAAGTCATGTCTAAACACATTTTTTATTGAAAATCACGATTGAATCTCAAAAGAACTCAGGAATTACAAGTTTAAACGTGTTGTTGCACAAGTGAGTCATATCGATCGATTCGCGTTGTATTTGGGAATCCGAGTGGATTTAATGCTCGAATAGGGCTCGTGATCACAAGGAAGGTGTGTCAAGTCTTGTCTAAACTCATTTTGAATTGAAAATCGCGATTGAATCTCAAAAGAACTCAAGAAGTACAAGTTTAAACTTGTTGTTGAACAAGTGGGTCAAACCGATCGCTTTGCGTTGTATTTGGGAATCAGAGTGGATTTAATGCTCGAATGGTGCTCGTGATCGCATGGAAGGTGTGTCAAGTCATGTCTAAACACATTTTGAATTGAAAATAGCGATTGAAAATCAAAAGAACTCAAGAAGTACAAGTTTAAACATGTTGGTGCACAAGTGAGTGAAACCGATCGCTTCGCGTTGTATTTGGGAATCCGAGTGGATTTAATGTTGGAATGGGGCTCGTGATCGCATGGAAGGTGCGTCAAGTCATGTTTAAACACATTTTCACTTGAAAATCGCTATTGAATCGCAAAAGAACCTAAGAAGTGCAAGTTTAAACGTGTTGTTGCACGAGTGAGTCAAACTTATATCTCCGCGTTGTATTTGGGAATCCGTGTTGATTTAATGCTAGAATGGGGATCATGATCGTATGGAAAGTGTGTCAAGTTATTTCTAAAAATAGTTTGGATTGAAAATCACGATTGCATCTGAAAAGAACTCAGGAATTACAAGTTTAAACGTATTGCTGCAAAAGTGAGTCATATCGATCGCTTCGTGTTGTATTTGGGAATCCGAGTGGATTTAATGCTCGAATGGAGCTCTTGATCGCATGGAACGTGTGTAAGTCATGCCTAAACACATTTTAAACTGAAAATCGCGATTAAATCTCAAAAGAACATGAGAATTACAAGTTTAAACATCTTGTTGCACATGTGAGTCAAACCGATCGCTTCGCGTTGTATTTGGGAATCAGAGTGGATTTAATGCTCGAATGGGGCTCGTGATCGCTTAGAAGGTGTGTCAAGTCATGTCTAAACACATTTTGAATTGAAAATCGCGATTGAAAATCAAAAAAACTCAAGAAGTACAAGTTTAAACGTGTTGTTGCACAAGTGAGACAAACCGATCGCTCCGCCTTGTATTTGTGAATCTGAATGGGGCTCGTGATCGGATGGAAGGTGTGTGAAGTCATGCCTAAACACATTTTGAACTAAAAATCGCTATTAAATTTCAAAAGAACCTAAGAAGTGCAAGTTTAAACGTGTTGTTGCACAAGTGAGTCAAACAGATCGCTCCGCGTTGTATTTGGGAATCCGAGCGGATTTAATGCTCGAATGGGGATCATGATCGCATGGAAAGTATGTCAAGTCATGTATAAACACAATTTGGATTGAAAATCGCGATTGAATCTCAAAAGAACTCAACAAGTACAAGTTTAAACGTGTTGTTGCACAAGTGAGTCCAACCGATCTCTTAGCATTTTATTTAGTAATCTGAGTGGAATTAATGCTCAAATGGGGCTCGTGATCTCATGGAAGGTATGTCAAGTCATTTCTAAGCACATTTTGAATTCAAAATCGTGATTGAATGATAAAAGAACCTGAGAATAACAAGTTTGAACATGTTGTTGCACAAGTGACTCAAACCGATCGCTTCGCATTGTATTTGGGAATCTGAGTGGATTTAATGCTCGAATGGGGCTCTTGATCGCATGGAATGTGTGTAAGTCATTCCTAAACACATTTTGAACTGAAAATCACGATTGAATCTCAAAAGAACTGTAGAATTACATGTTTCAACATGTAGTCGCACAAGAGAGTCAAACCGATCAGTTCGCATTGTATTTGTGAATCCGAGTGGATTTAATGCTCGAATGGGGCTCGTGATCGCATGGAAGGTGTGTCGAGTCATGTCTAAACACATTTTCACTTGAAAATCGCTATTGAATCTCAAAAGAACCTAAGAAGTGCAAGTTTAAACATGTTGTTGCACAAGTGAGTCAAACTGATCGCTTCGCGTTGTATTTGGGAATCCGAGTGGATTTAATGCTTTAATGGGGCTCGTGATCGCATGGAAGGTGTGTCAATCCTTGTCTAAACACATTTTCATTGAAAATCGTGATTGAATCTAAAAGGAACCTGAGAATTACAAGTTTAAACATGTTGTTGCATAAGTGAGTCAAACCAATCTCTTCGCGTTGTATTGTGGAATCTGAGTGGATTTAATGCTCGAAAAGGGCTCGTGATCACATGGAATATGTGTCAAGACATGTCTAAACACATATTCACATGAAAAAGGCGATGGAATCTCAAAAGAACTCAAGAAGTACAAGTTTAAACGTGTTGTTGCACAAGTGAGTCAAACCGATTGCTTCGCGTTGTATTTGGGAATCCGAGTGGATTTAATCCTCGAATGGGGCTCATCATCGCATGGAAGGTTTGTCTGGTCATTTCTAAACACATTTTAAATTTATAATCACGATTGAAAATGAAAAGAACTCAACAAGTACAAGTTTAAACGTGTTGTTGCACAAGTGAGACAAACTTATCGCTTCGCGTTGTATTTGGGAATCCAAGTAGATTTAATGGTCGAATGGGGCTCATGATGGCATGGAAGGTTTGTCAAATCATGCCTAAACACATCTTGAACTAAGAATCGTGATTGAAAATCAAAAGAATCTGAGAAGTGCAATTTTAAACGTGTTGTTGCACAAGTGAGTCAAACCGATCACTCCGCGTTGTATTTGGGAATCCGAGTGCATATAATGCTCGAATGGGGCTCAAGACGCATGGAAGGATTGTCAAGTCTTGCCTAAACACATTTTGAACTAAAATGAGTTGCCTAAACACATGTTTAAACGAGTTGATGCACAAGTGCGTCAAACTGATTGCTTCGCCTTGTAGTTGGGAATTCGAGTGGATTTAATGCTCAAATGGGGCTCGTGTTTGCATGGAAGGTGTGTGAATTCATGTCTAAACACATTTTGAATTGAAAATCGCAATCGAATCTCAAAAGAACTTGAGAATTATAAGTTTAAACATGTTGTTGCACAAGTGAGTCAAACCGATCGATTCGCGTTGTATTTGGAAATCCGAGTGGATTTAATGCTCAAATGGGGCTTGTGATCGCATGGAAAGTCAGGCAAGTCATCCCTAAACACATTTTGAACTGAAAATGGCGATTGAATCTCAAAACAACCTGAGAATTACAAGTTTAAACGTGTAGTTGAACAAGTGAGTCGAACCGATCGCTTCGCGTTGTATTTGGGAATAGGAGTTGATTTAATGCTCAAATGGGGCTCGTGATCGCATGGAAGGTGTGTCAAGTCATGTCTAAACACATTTTGAATTGAAAATCGCGATTAAGAATCAAAAGAACTCAAGAAGTACAAGTTTAAACGTGTTGTTGCACAAGTGAGTCAAACTGATCGCTTCGCGTTGTATTTGGGAATCCGAGTGGAATTAATGCTTGAATAGGGCTCGTGATCGCATGGAAGGTGTGTCAATCCATGTCTAAACACATTTTGAATTGAAAATCGCGATTTAATCTAAAAAGATAGTGAGAATTACAAGTTTAAACATGTTGCACAAGTGAGTCAAACCGATCTCTTCGCGTTGTATTTGGGAATCCGAGTGGATATAATGCTCGAATGGGGCTCGTGATCACGTGGAAGGTGTGTCAAGTCATGTCTAACCACATTTTCACTTGATAATCGCAATTGAATCTCAAAAGAACTCAAGAAGTACAAGCTTAAACGTGTTGTTGCACAAGTGAGTCATATCGATCGCTTCGCGTTGTATTTGGGAATCCGAGTGGATTTGATGCTCAAATGGGGCTTGTTATCGCATGGAACGTGTGTAAGTCTTGCCTTAACAAATTTTGAACATAGAATCGTGATTGAATCACAAAAGAACCTGAGAATTACAAGTTTAAACATGTCTTGCACAAGTAGGTCAAATCGATCGATTCGCTTAGTATTTGGGAATCCGAGTCGGTTTAATGCTTGAATGAGGCTCGTGATCGCATGGAAGGTGTGTCAAGTCATGCCTAAACACATTTTGAACTTAAAATCATGATTGAATCTCAAAATAACTTGAGTACTACAAGTTTGAACGTGTTATTGCAAAAGTGAGTCAAAAAGATCTCTCCGCGTTGTATTTTGGAATCCGAATGGATTTAATGCTCGAATGCGGCTTATGATCGCTTGGAAGGTGTGTCAAGTCATTTCTAAACACATTTTGAACTAAAAATCGCTATTGAATCTCAAAATGCCCTAAGAAGTGCAAGTTTAAATGTGTTGTTGCACAAGTGAGTCAAACAGATCGCTCCGCGTTGTATTTGGGAAGCCGAGTGGATTTAATGCTCGAATGGGGATAATGATCGCATGGAAAGTGTGTCAAGTCAAGTCCAAACACAATTTGGATTGAAAATCGCGATTGAATCTCAAAAGAACTCAATAAGTAGAAGTTTAAACTTCTTGTTTCACAAGTGAGTCAAACCAATCGCTTAGCGTTGTATTTGGGAATCTGATTGGATTTAATGCTCGAATGGGGCTTGTGATCTCATGGAAGGTGTGTCAAGTCATGTCTAAACACATTTTCAATTCAAAATCGCAATTGAATCTCAAAAGAACCTGAGAATTACAAGTTGAAACAAGTTGTTGCACAAGTGAGTCAAACCGATCGATTCACGTTGTATTTGGGAAATCGAGTAGATTTAATGCTCGAATGGGACTGGTGATCGAAGGAAGGTTTGTCAAGTCATTCCTAAGCACATCTTAAACTAAAAATCGTGATTCAATTTCAAAATAACCTGAGAAGTGCAAGTTTAAACGTGTTTTTGCACAAGTGAGATAAACTGATCGCTCCGCATTGTATTTGTGAATCCGAGTGGATATAATGCTCGAATGGGGCTCGAGATAGCATGGAAGGTGTGTCAAGTCATTCCTAAACACATTTTAAACTAACAATCGCGATTGAATCTCCAAAGAACCTGAGAATTACATGTTTAAACGTGTTGTTGCACAAGTGTGTCAAACTGATTGCCTCGCCTTGTAGTTGGGAATCCGAGTGGATTTAATTCTCGAATGGGGGTCGTGATCACATGGAAGGTTTGTCAATTTATGTCTAAACACACTATGAAATGAAAATTGCGATTGAATCTCAAAAGAACTCATGAAGTACAAGTTTAAACGTATTGTTGCACAAGTGAGTCATATTGATCGCTTCGCGTTGTATTCGACAATCCGAGTGGATTTAATCCTCGAATGGGGATCGTGATTGCATGGAAGGTGTGTCAAGTCATGTCTAAACACATTTTGAATGGAAAATCGGTATTGAAATTCAAAAGAATTCATGAAGTACATGTTTTATCTTGTTTTTGCACAAGTGAGTCAAACCGATCACTTGGCGTTGCATTTGGGAATCCGAGTGTATTTATTGCTAAAAATCATGCCCAAACACAATTGGAAACATGCCCAAACACATCTTGATCGCATGGAAGATGCGTCAAGTCATGCGCAAACAAGTGAGTCTAAACACATCTTGATCGCATGGAAGATGCGTCAAGTCATGCCCAAACACAATTTGAACTGAAAATCGCGATTGAATCTCAAAAGAACCTGAGAATTACAAGTGTAAACATGTTGTTGCACAAGTGAGTCAAACCAATCGATTCGCGTTCTATTTGGAAATCCGAGTGTATTTATTGCTCGAATGGGGCTCGTGATCGCATGGAAGGTGTGTCAAATCATGCCTAAACACATGTTGAACTAAAAATCATGGTTGAATCTTAAAAGAACCTGAGAAGTGCAAGTTTAAACGTGTTGTTGCACAAGTGACTCATACCGATCGATTCGCGTTGTAGTTGGGAATCCGAGTGGATTTAATCCTTAAATGGGGATCGTGATTGTGTGGAAGGTGTGTCAAGTCATGTCTAATCACATTTTTAATTGAAAATCGCGATTGAATCTCAAAAGAACATAAGAAGTACAAGTTTAAACGTGTTGTTGCACAAGTGAGTCAAACTGATCTCTTCGCGTTGTATTTGGGAATTTGAGTAGATTTAATGCTCGAATGGGGCTTGTGACCGCATGGAAGGTGTGTCAAGTCATCCCTAAACACATTTTCAACTAAAAATTGCGATTGAATATCGAAAGAACTAGAGAAGTGCAAGTTTAAATGTGTAGTTGCACAAGTGAGTCCAACCGATCGCTTGGCGTTGCATTTGGGAATCCGAGTGGATAAAATGCTCGAAAGGGGCTTGTGATCGCATGGAAGGTGTGTCAAGTCATGTCTAAACACATTTTGAATTGAAAATCGACATTGAAACTCAAAAGAACTAAAGAAGTACATGTCTAAACGTGTTGTTGCACAAGTGAGTTCAATCGATCACTTGGCGTTGTATTTGGGAATCCGAGTGGATATAATGCTCGAATGGGGCTCTTGATCTAATGGAAGGTGTGTCAAGTCATGCCTAAACAAATTTTGAACTGAAAATCGCGATTGAATCTCAAAAGAACCAGAGAATTACAAGTTTAAACATGTTGTTGCACAAATGAGTCAAACCAATCGATTCGCGTTGTATTTTGAAATCCGAGTCGATTGAATACTCGAATGGGGCTCGTGATCGCATGGAAGGAATTTCAAGTTATGTCCAAACACATTTTGAATTTAACATCGCAATTGAATCTCAAAATAACCTGATAACTACATGTTTAAACATGTTGCACATGTGAATCAAACCGATTGATTCGCGTTGTATTTGGAAATCCAAGTGGATTTAATGCTCGAATGGGGCTCGTGGTCACATGGAAGGTGTGTCAAGTCATGCCTAAACACAGTTTGAACTGAAAGTTGCGATTGAAACTCAAAAGAACCATGAGAATTACAAGTTTAAACATGTTGTTGCACAAGTGAGTCAAACCGATCGCTTCACATTGTATTTGGGAATCTGAGTGCATTTAATGCTCGAATGGGGCTCGTGATCGCATGAAATGTGTGTCATGTCATGCCTAACCACATTTTGAACTAAAAATCGTGATTGAATCTCAAAACAACCTGAGAAGTGCAACTTTAAACGTGTTGTTGCACAAGTAAGCCAAACCGATCGCTCCACGTTCTATTTGTGAATCCGAGTGGATATATTGCTCAAATGGTGCTCCTGATCGCACGGAAGGTTTGTCAAGTCATGTGTAATGACATTTTGAATTTAAAATAGCGATTGAATATCAAAATAACTCAAGAAGTACAAGCTTAAACGTGTTGTTGCACAAGTGAGTCAAACCGATGTTTTCGTGTTGTATTTGGGAATTCGAGTAGATTTCATACTTGAATCGGGCTTGTGATTGTATGGAAGGTGTGTTAGGTCATGCCTAAACACATTATGAATTGAACATCGTGATTGTATCTCAAAAGAACTAGAGAAGTGCAAGTTTAAACATGTTGATGCACAAGTGAGTCAAACAGATCGCTCCACGTTATATTTGGGAATCCAAGTGGATTTAATTCTCGAATGGGGATCGTGATCATATGGAAAGTGTGTCAAGTCATGTCTAACACAATTTGATTGAAAATCGCGATTTAATCTTAAAAGAACTCACGAAGTACAAGCTTAAACGTGTTGTTGCACAAGTGAGTCAAACCTATCGCTTAGCATTGTATTTAGGAATCCGAGTGGATTTAACGCTCGTATGGGGCTCGTGATCGCATGGAAGGTTTGTCAAGTCATGTCTAAAAAAATTTTAAATTGAAAATCGTGATTGAAACTCAAAAGAACTTGAGAATTACAAGTTTAAACATGTTGTTGCACAAGTGAGTCAAACCGATCGATTAACGTTGTATTTGGGAATCCGAGTGGATTTAATGCTCGAATGGGGCTCGTGATCGGATGGAAGGTGTGTCAAGTCATGTCCAAACACATTTTGAATTTAACATCACGATTGAATCTCAAAAGAACCTGATAATTACAAGTTTAAACATGTTGTTGCACAAGTGAAGCAAACCGATCGATTCACGTTGTACTTGGTAATCCGAGTGGATTTAATGCTTGAATGGGGCTTGTGATCGCATGGAAGGTGTGTCAAGTCAAGCCTAAACACATTTTGAACTGAAAATCATGATTGAATCTTAAAAGAACCCTGAGAATTACAAGTTGAAACATGTTGTTGCACAAGTGAATCAAACCGATCTTTTCGCGTTGTATTTGGGAATTCGAGTAGATTTAATGCTCGAATGGGGCTCGTGATTGGATTGAAGATGTGTTAGGTCATGCCTAAACACATTTTGAATTGAACATTGAGATTGAATCTCAAAAGAACCAGAGAGGTGCAAGTTTAAACATTTTGTTGCACAAGTGAGTTAAACAGATCGCTCCGCGTTATATTTGGGATTCCGAGTGGATTTAATTCTCGAATGGGGATCGTGATCACATGGAAAGTGTGTCAAGTAATGTCAAAACATAGTTTGATTGAAAATCGTGATTGAATCTTAAAAGAACTCAAAAAGTACAAGCTTAAACGTGTTGTTGCACAAGTGAGTCAAGCCTATCGCTTAGCGTTGTATTTAGCAATCCGAGTGGATTTAACGCTCGTATGGGGCTCGTGATTGCATGGAAGGTTTTTCAAGTCATGTCTAAACACATTTTGAATTGAAAATCGTGATTGAAACACAAAAGAACTTGAGAATTAGAAGTTTAAACATGTTGTTGCACAAGTGACTCAAACCGATCGATTCGCGTTGTATTAGGGAATCCGAGTAGCTTTAATGCTCAAATGGGGCTCGTAATCACATGGAAGGTGTGTCAAGTCATGTCCAAACACATTTTGAATTTAAAGTCGCGATTGAATCTCAAAAGAACAAGATAATTACAAGTTTAAACATGTCGCACAAGTGAGTTAAACCGATCTTTACGCGTTGCATTTGGGAATTCGAGTAGATTTAATGCTCAAATGGGACTCGTGATTGCATGGAAGGTGTGTCAGGTCATGTCTAAACACACTTTGAATTGAACATCGCGATTGAATCTCAGATGAACCAGACAATTGTAAGTTCAAACGTGTTGTTGAACAAGTGAGTTAAGCAGATTGCTCCGCGTTATATTTGGGAATCCAAGTGGATTTAATTCTCGAATGGGGATAGTGATCGCATGGAAAGTGTATCAAGTCATGTCTAAACACAGTTTGATTGAAAATCGCAATTAAATATCAAAAGTACTCAAGAGGTACAAGCTTAAACGTGTTGTTGCACAAGTGAGTCAAACTTATCGCTTAACGTTGTATTTAGGAATCCGAGTGGATTTAACGCTCGTATGGGGCTCGTGATCGCATTCAAGGTTTGCCAAGTCATGTTTAAACACATTTTGAATTCAAAATCACGATTGAAACTCAAAAGAACTGAAGAAGTACAAGTTTAAACATGTTGAACAAATGTGTCAAATTGTTCGCTTCGCATTATATTTTGGAATCCGAGTGGATTTAATGCTCGAATGGGGCTCGTGATCGAATAAAAGGTGTGTCAAGTCATGTCTTAACACATTTTGAATTCAAAATCGCGATTGAATCTCAAAAGAACTCAAGAAGTACAAGTTTAAACGTGTTGTTGCACAAGTTACTCAAACCGATCGCGTCGCGCTGTATTTGGGAATCCGAGTGGATTTAATGCTCGAATGGGGCTCGTGATCGCATGTAGGAGGTGTCAAGTCATGTCTAAACACATTTTGAATTGAACATCGAGATTTAATCTCAAAAGAACTCAAGAAGTACATGTTTAAACGTGTTGTTGCACATGTGAGTCAAATCGATCACTTGGCGTTGTATTTGGGAATCCGAGTGCATATAATACTCGAATGGGGTTGGAAATCCGAGTGGATTTAATGTGTTGTTGTACATGTTTGATCGCATGGAAGGTGTGTCATGTCATGCTGAAACACATTTTGAACTGAAAATCGCGATTGAATCTCAATAAAACCTGAGAATTACAAGTTTAAACATGTTGTTGCACAAGTCAGTCAAACCAATCGATTCGCGTTGTATTTGGAAATCCGAGTGGATTTAATGCTCGAATGGTGCTCGTGATCGCATGGAAGGTGTGTCAAGTCATGCCTAAACACATTTTGAACTGAAAATCGCGATTGAATCTCAAAACAACGTGAGAATTAGAAGTATAAACATGTTGTCGCACAAGTCAGTCAAACCGATCGATTCGCGTTGTATTTTGGAATCCGAGTTGATTTATTGCTCGAATGGGGCTCGTGATCGCATGGAAGGTGTGTCAAGTCATCCCTAAACACATTTTGAACTAAAAATCGTGATTGAATCTCGAAAGAACTAGAGAAGTGCAAGTTTAAACGTGTAGTTGCACAATTGAGTCCAACTGATCGCTTGGCGTTGTATTTGGGAATCCGAGTGGATAAAAGGCTCGAAAGGGGCTTCTGATCGCATGGAAGGTGTGTCAATACATGTCTAAACACATTTTGAATTGAAAATCGATATTGAAACTCAAAAAAACTAAAGAAGTACAAGTTTAAACGTGTTGTTGCACACGTGAAGTCAACCGATCACTTGGCGTTGTATTTGGGAATCCGAGTGGATATAATGATAGAATTGTACTCTTGATCTAATGCAAGGTGTGTCAAGTCATGCCTAAGCACATTTTGAACTGAGAATTGTGATTGAATCTCAAAAGAACCTGAGAAGTACAAATTTGAACATGTTGTTGCACAAGCGAGTCCAAAAGATCTCTCCGCGTTGTACTTGGGAATTCGAATGAATTTAATGCTCGAATGCGGCTCGTGATCGCATGAAAGGTGTGTCAAGTCATGTATAAAGACAGTTTGGATTGAAAATTGCAATTGAATCAATAAAGAACTCAATAAGTGAGTCAAGCCAATTGCTTAGCGTAATATTTAGGAATCCGAGTGGATTTAATGCTCGTATGGGGCTCGTGATCGCATGGAAGGTGTGTCAAGTCATGTCTAAACACATTTTGAATTGAAAATCGTGATTGAGTCTCAAAAGAACTCAAGATGTACAAGTTTAAACGTGTTGATGCACAAGTGAGTTAAACTGATCTCGTAGCGTAGTATTTAGGAATTCGTGTGGATTTAATGCTCGAATGGGGCTCGTGATCGCTTGGAAGGTGTGTCAAGTCATGTCTAAACACATTTGAAACTGAAAATCGTGATTGAATCTCAAAAGAACTCAAGAAGTACAAGTTTAAACATGTTGTTGCACAAGTGAGTCAAACCGATCACTCCACCTTGTATTTGTGAGCCAGAGTGGATATAATGCTCGAATGGGGCTCGTGATCGCATCAAAGGTGTGTCAAGTCATGCCTAAACACTTTTTGAATTGAAAATCGCGATTGAATCTCAAAAGAACTAAAGAAGTACAAGTTTAAACGTGTTGCACAAGTGAGTCAAACAGATCGCTTCGCAGTGTAATTGGGAATCCGAGTGGATATAATGCTTGAATGGGGATCCTGATCGCATGGAAGGTGTGTTAAGTAATGCCTAAACACATTTTGAACTGAAAATCACGATTGCATCTCAAAGGAACCGGAGAAGTACAAGTTTGAATGTGTTGTTGCACAAGCGAGTAAAAAAGATCTCTCCGCGTTGCACTTGGGAATCCGACTGGATTTAATGCTCGAATACGGCTGGTGATCGCATGGATGGTGTGTCAAGTCATGTCTCAAGACATTTTGGATTGAAAATCAAAAGAACTCAAGAAGTACAAGTTTAAACGTGTTGTTGCACAAGTGAGTCCTACCGATGGCTTAGAGTAGTATTTAAGAATCCGAGTGGATTTAATGCTCGTATAGGGCTCCTGGTCGCATGGAATGTGTGTCAAGTCATGTCTTGACACATTTTGAATTGAAAATCGCGATTGAATCCCAAAAGAACCTGAGAAGTACAAGTTTGAACGTGTTGTTGCACACGCGAGTCAAAAAGATCTCTCCGCGTTGTATTTGGGAATCCGAGTGGATTTAATGCTCGAATGCGGCTCGTGATTGCATGGAAGGTGTGTGAAGTCATGTCCAAACACATTTTGAATTGAAAATAGCAATTGAATCTCAAAAGAACTCAAGAAGTACAAGTTTAAACGTGTTGTTGCACAAGTGAGTAAAACTGATCACTCCGCCTTGTATTTGTGAGCCAGAGTGGATATAATGCTCGAATGGGGCTCGTGATCGCATCAAAGGTGTGTGAAGTCATGCCCAAACACATTTTGAACTAGAATTCGCTATTGAATCTCGAAAGAACCTAAGAAGTACAAGTTGAAAATCGCGATTCAATCTCAGAAGAACTCAAGAAGTACAAGTTTAAGCGTCTTGTTGCACAAGTGAGTCAAACTGATCGCTAGAGTAGTATTTAGGAATCCGCGTGGATTTAATGCTCATATGGGGCTTCTGGTCGCATTGAAGGTGTGTTAAGTCATGTGTTGACACATTTTGAATTGAAAATCGCAATTGAATCTCAAAAGAACCTGAGAAGTACAAGTTTGAACGTGTTGTTGCACAAGTGAGTCAAAAAGATCTCTCCGCGTTGTATTTGGGAATCCGAGTGGATTTAATGCTTGGATGTGGCTCGTGATCGCATGGAAGGTGTGTCAAGTCATGTCCAAACACATTTTGTATTGAAAATCGCAATTGAATCTCAAAAGAACTCAAGAAATACAAGTTTAAACGTGTTGTTGAACAAGTGGGTCAAACCGATCGGATTGACTCACTTCCGCAACAACATGTTTAAACTTGTACTTCTTGAGTACTTTTGAGATTCAATCGCCATTTTCAATTCAAAATGTTATTAGGCATGACTTCACACACCTTCCATGCAATCACGTGCCAGATTCGAGCATTAAATCCACTCGGATTCCCAAATACAACGCGAGGCGATCTTTTTCACTCACTTGTACAAGAACAAGTTTAATCTTTTACATCGTGAGTTTTTTATGATTCAATTGCGATTTTCAGTTAACTATGTGTTTAGCCATGACTTCACACACCTTCCATGCAATCATGAGACCCATTATAGCATTAAATCCACTCATATTGCCAAATACAAGGCGAAGCGATATTTTTCACTCACCTGTGCAAGAACATATTTAAACTTTTACTTCTTGAGTTCTTTTGATATTCAATCGCAATTTTCACTTCACAATGTGTTTAGACATGACTTGACACACCTTCAATGCGATCACGGGCCCCATTCGAGCGTTAAATCCACTCGAATTCCGAAATACAACGCAAAGCGATCGCTTTGACTCACTTGTGCAACAACGCATTGAAACTTGCACTTCTTGAGTTCTTTTGAGATTCAATCACGATTTTCAATTCAAAAAATGTGATTAGGCATGACTTCACACACCTTCCATGCGATCACGAGCCCCATTGTAGCATTCAATCCACTCGGATTCCCAATTACGACGCGAAGCGATCGGTTTGACTCACTTGTGCAATAACACGTTTAAAATTGTTCTTCTTGAGAGCTTTTGAGATTCAATCGCAATTTTCAATTCAAAATGTGTTTAGTCATAATTTGACACACGTTCCATGCGATCATGAGCCCCTATCGAGCATTAAATAAATTCAGATTCCGAAATACAACGCAAAGCGATCAGATTGACTCACTTGTGCAACAACACATCTAAACTTGTACTTCTTGAGTTATTTTGAGATTCAATCGCAATTTTCAATTCAAAATGTGATTAGGCATGACTTCACACACCTTCCATGCGAGCACGATCCACATTCGAGCACTAAATCGACTCAGATTCCCAAATACAATGCGCAGCGATCTGTTTCACTCACTTGTGCAAGAATACGTTTAAACTTTTACTTTTGAGTATTTTATAATTCAATTGCGATTTTCAATTAACTATGTGTTAAGCCATGACTTGACACACCTTCCATGCGATCATGAGCCCCATTATAGTATTAAATCCACTCATATTGCCAAATACAAGGCGAAACGATATTTTTCTCTCACTTGTGCAAGAACATATTTAAACTTTTACTTCTTCAGTTCTATTGATTTTCAATCGCAATTTTCATTTCACAATGTGTTTAGAAATGACTTGACACACCTTCCATGTGATCAAGGGCCCCATTCGAGCGTTAAATCCACTCGGATTCCCTAATACAACCCGAAGCGATTGGTTTGACTCACTTGTCCAACAACGCATTGAAACTTGTACTTCTTGAGTTCTTTTGACATTCAATCACGATTTCCAATTCAAAGAATGTGATTAGGCATGACTTCACACACCTTCCATGCGATCACGAGCCCCATTGTAGCATTCAATCCACTCGGATTCCCAATTATGACGCGAAGCGATCGGTTCGACTCACTTGTGCAATAACACGTTTAAAATTGTACTTCTTGATATCTTTTGAGATTCAATCGCGATTTTCAATTAACTATGAGTATAGCCATGACTTGACACACCTGTCATGCGATCATGAGCCCCATTAGAGCATTAAATCCACTCAGATTGCCAAATACAAGGCGAAGAGATATTTTTCACTTATTTGTGCAAGAATATATTTAAACTTTTACTTCTTGAGTTCTTTTGATATTCGATCGCAATTTTCACTTCACACTGTGTTTAGACATGACTTGGCACACCTTCAATGCGATCACGGGCCCCATTCGTGCGTTTAATCCACTCGGATTCCCAAATACAACGCGAAGCGATCAGTTTGACTCACTTTTGCAACAACACATTTAAACTTGTACTTCTTGAGTACTTTTGAGATTGAATCGTGATTTTCAATTCAAAATGTGATTAGGCATTACTTCAGACACCTTGCATGCGATCACGAGCCACATTTGAGCATTAAATCTGCAATGTTTCCCAAATACAACGCAAAGCGATATTTTTCACTTACTTGTGAGAGAACATATTTAAACTTTTACTTCTTGAGTTCTTTTGATATTTAATCGCAATTTTAACTTCACAATGTGTTTAGACATGACTTGACACACCTTTAATGTGATCACGGGCCCCATTCGAGCGTTAAATCCACTCGGATTCCCAAATACAACGCGCAGCGATCGGTTTGACTCACTTGTGCAACAACGCATTGAAACTTGTACTTCTTGACTGCTTTTGAGATTCAATCGTGATTTTCAATTCAAAATGTGTTTAGGCATGACTTGACACAACTCCCATGCAATCACGAGCCACATTGTAGCATTCAATCCTCTCATATTCCCAAATACAACGCGAAGCGATCGGTTTGACTCACTTGTGCAATAACACATTTAAAATTGTACTTCTTGAGATCTTTTGAGATTCAATCGCGATTTTCAATTCAAAATGTGTTTAGTCATGACTTGACACACTTTACATGCTCCATTCGAGCATTAAATCAAATCGGATTCCGAAATACAACGCAAACCAATCGGATTGACTCACTTTTGCAACAACATATTTAAAATTGTATTTCTTGAGTTCTTTTGAGATTCAATCACGATTTTAAATTCAAAATGTGATTAGGCATGACTTCACACACCTTCCATGAGATCATGAGCCACATTCGAGCATTAAATCGACTCGGATTCCCAAATACAACGCGAAGCGATCTTTTTCACTCACTTGTGCAAGAACACGTTTAAAATTGTACTTCTTGATATCTTTTGAGATTCAATCGCGATTTTCAATTAACTATGAGTATAGCTATGACTTGACACACTTGCCATGCGATCATGAGCCCCATTAGAGCATTAAATCCACTCAGATTGCCAAATACAAGGCGAAGTGATATTTTTCACTCACTTGTGCAAGAACATTTTAAACTTTTACTTCTTGAGTTCTTTTGATATTCAATAGCAGTTTTTACTTCACAATGTGTTTAGACATGACTTGACACACCTTTTAGGTGATCACAGGCCCCATTCGTGCATTAAATCCACTCGGATTCCCAAATACAACGTGAAGCGATCAGTTTGACTAACTTGTGCAACAACGCATTGAAACTTGTACTTCTTGAGTTCTTTTGAGATTCAATAATGATTTTCAATTCAAAATGTGTTTAGGCATGACTTGACACATGTTCCATGAGGTCACGAGCCCCATTCGAGCGATAAATCCACTCAGATTCCGAAATACAACAGAAAGCGATCGGATTGACTCACTTGTGCAACAACACGTTTAATCTTTGTACTTCTTGAGTACTTTTAAGATTCAATCGGGATTTTCAATTCAAAATTTGATTAGACATGACTTCATAAACCTTCCATGCGATCACGAGCCACATTCGAGCATTAAATCCACTCGGATTCCCAAATACAATGCGAAGCGATCTTTTTCACTCACTTGTGCAAGAACACCTTTAAACTTTTACTTTTTGAGTTTTTTTAGGATTCAATCGCGATTTTCAATTAACTATGTGTTTAGCCATGACTTGAGACACCTTCCATGCGATCATGAGCCCTATTAGAGCATTAAATCCACTCAGATTGCCAAATACAAGGCAAAGCGATCTTTTTCACTCACTTGTGCAATAACATGTTTAAATCGCAATTTTCACTTCAGAATGTGTTTAGACAAGACTTGACACACCTTCAATGCGATCACGTGCCCCATTCGAGCGTTAAATCCACTCGGATTCCCAAATACAACGACAAGCGATCAGTTTGACTCACTTGTGCAACAACGCATTGAAACTTGTACTTCTTGAGTTCTTTTGAGATTCAATTGCGATTTACAATTCAAAATGTGTTTAGGCATGACTTGCCACACGTTCCATGCGATCACGAGCCCCATTCCAGAAATAAATCCACTCGGATTCCGAAATACAACGCAAAGCGATCGGTTTCACTCACTTGTGCAACAACACATTTAAACTAGTACTTCTTGAGTTCTATTGAGATTCAATCGCGAATTTCAATATGTGCTTAGGTATGACTTGACACACCTCCCATGCGATCACAAGCCCTATTAGGGCATTAAATCCTCTCGGATTCCCAAATACAACGGAAAGCGATCGGTTTGACTCACTTGTCCAACAACACGTTTAAACTTATACTTCTTGAGTTCTTTATAGATTTAATCGCAAGTTTCAATTCGCAATGTGTTTAGACATGACTTGACACACCTTCCATGCGACCACGAGCCCAATTCGAGCATTAAATCCACTCGGATTCCCAAATACAATGCAAAGCGATCAGCTTGGCTCACTTGTGCAACAACACATTTAAACTTGTACTTTTTGAGTTCTTTACAGATTCAATCGGCAGTTTCAATTCACAATTTGTTTAGACATGACTTGACCCACCTTTCATGCGATCACGAGCCCCATTTGAGCATTAAATCCACTCGGATTAACAAATACAACGTGAAGCGATCTTTTTCACTCACTTCCGCAACAACACATTTAAACTTGTTCTTCTTGAGTTCTTTTGAGATTCAATCGCGACATTCAATTCAAAATATATTTAGGCATGACTTGACACGCCTCCCATTTGATCACGAGCCCCATCCCAACATTAAATCCACTCGGATTTCCCAATACAACGGGAATCGATCGGTTTGACTCACTTGTGCAATAACACGTTTAAACTTGTACTTCTTAAGATCATTTCAGATTCAATCGCGATTTTCAATTCAAAATGTGTTTAGGCATGCCATGACACGCCTTCCATGCGATCATGAGCCCCATTAGAGCAATAAATCCACTCGGATTCCCAAATACAACGCGAAGCGATCTTTTTCACTCACTTGTGCAAGAACACGTTTAAACTTTTACTTCTTGAGTTCTTTTGAGATTCAATCGCGATTTTCAATTCACTAATTTTTTAGACATGACTTGACACACCTTCCATGCGATAAAGAGCCCCATTTGAGCATTAAATCCACTCATATTGCCAAATACAAGGCGAAGCGATCTTTATCACTCACTTGTGCAAGAACATGTTTAAGGTTGTACTTCTTGAGTTCTTTTGAGATTCAATTGCGATTTTCAGTTCACGTTGTGTTTAGAGATGATTTGACACACCTTCCATGCGATCACGAGCCCCGTTCGAGCATTAAATCCACTCGGATTCCGAAATACAACGCAAAGCGATCGATTTGATGCACTTGTGCAACAACACGTTTGAACTTGTACTTCTTGAGTTCTTTTGAAATTCAATCGTGATTTTCAATTCAAAATGTGTTTAGGCATGGCTTCAGACGATTAAATCAACTCTGATTCCCAAATATAACATGAAGCGATCTTTTTCACTCACTTGTTCTACAACACGATTAAACTTGTACTTCTTGAGTTCATTTGAGATTCAATCTCAATTTTCAATCCACAATGTGTTTAGACAGGACATGACACACCTTCCATGTGATCACAAAACCAATTCGAGCTTCAAATCCACTCGGATTCCCAAATACAACACGAAGCCATCTTTTTCACTCACTTGTGCAACAACACGTTTAAACATATATTGCTTGAGTTCTTTTGAGATTCAATCGCAATTTTCAATTCACAATGTGGTTAGACAGGACTTGACAGACCTTCCATGTGATCACGAGCACAATTCGAGCATTAAATCCACTCGGATTCCGAAATACAACGCGAAGCGATTGGTTTGACTCAGTTGTGCAACAACATGTTTAAACTTGTAATTCTTGAGTTCTACACAGATTCAATCGCAAGTTTCAATTGACAATGTGTTTAGACATGACTTGACACACCTTCCATGCAACCACGAGTCCCATTCGAGCATTAAATCCACTCAGATTCCAAAATACAACGTGAAGTGATCGGTTTGACTCACTTGTGTAATAACAAGTTTAAACTTTTACTTCTTCTGATCTTTCGAGAATCAATCGCGATTTTCAACTCAAAATGTGTTTAGGCATGACTTGACACCCCCTCCATGAGATCATGAGCCCCATTAGAGCTTTAAATCCACTCGGATTTCCAAATAAAATGCGAAGAGATCTTTTTCACTCACTTGAGACACCTTCCATATGATCACGAACCACATTTGACCATTAAATCCACTCGGAATCTCAAATACAACGCGAGGCGTTGTTTTTCACTCACTTTTGCAAGAATACGTTTAAACTTGTACTTCTTGAGTTTTTTCAGATTCAATCGCAATTTTCAATTCAAAATGTGTTTAGGCATAACTTGACACTCCTTGCATGCAATCAAAAGCCCCAGTAGAGCATTAAATCCACTCGGATTCCCAGATACAACACTAAGCGATATTTTTGACTCACTTATGCAACAAGACGTTTTAACTTGTACTTCTTGAGTTCTTTTGAGATTCAATCGCAATTTTTAAATCACATTGTGTTTGGACAAGACTTGACACACCTTTCATGCGATCACAAGCACCATTCGAGCATTAAATCCACTCGGATTCCCAAATACAACGCAAAGCGATCGATTTGATGCACTTGTGCAACAACACGTTTAAACTTGTACTTCCTGAGTTCTTTTGAGTTCACTCGTGATTTTAAATTGAAAATTTGTTTAGGCATGGCTTCACATCATCCATGTGATCACGAGCCCCATTCGAGCATTAAATCCAGTCAGACCCAAATACAACGCAGAGCGATCTGTTTGACTCACTTGTGTAACAACAGTTTAAACATGTCCTGCTTGAGTTCTTTTGAGATTGAATCATGATTTTCAGTTGAAAATGTGTTTAGGCATGTCTTGACACACCTTCCATGCGATCATGAGCCCCAATCGAGCATTAAATCCACTTGGATTCCGAAATATAACGCGAACCGATCTTTTTCACTCCCATATGCAACAACACATTTAAACTTGTACTTCTTGAGTTCTTTTTAGATTCAATCACGATTTTCAATTCAAAATGAGTTTAGGCAAGACTTGACACACCTTCCATGTGATCACGAGCCCCTTTCGAGTATTAAATCCACTCGGATTCCGAAATACAATGCAAAGCGATCTTTTTTACTCAACTATGCAACAACACGTTTAAACTTGTACATCTTCAGTTCTTTTGAGATTCAATCACGATTTTCAATTCACAATGTGTTTAAACATGACTGGACACACCTTCCATGCGATCACGAGCCCCATTCGAGCATTAAATCCATGCGGATTCCCAAATACAACGCAATGCGATCTTTTTCGATCACTTGCGCAACAACACGTTTAAACTTGTACTTCATGAGTTATTTCGAGATTCAATCGCAATTTTCAATTCACAATGTGTTTAGACAGGACTTGTCACACCTTCCATGTGATCTGGAGCACAATTCGAGCATTAAATCCACATGAATTCCCAAAAACAACGGGAGGCGATCTTTTTCACTTGTGCAACAACACATTTAAACTTGTACTTCTCGAGTTCTTCTGAAATTCAATCGTGATTTTCAATTCAAAATGTGTTGAGCCATAACTTGACACACCTTCCATGCAATCACGAGCCCTATTCGAGCATTATATCTACTCGGATTCCGAAACACAATGCGGAGCGATATGTTTGACTCACTTGTGCAACAACACATTTAAACTTGTACTTCTTGAGTTATTTTGAGATTCAATCGCGATTATCAATTTAAAATGTGTTTAGGCATGACTTGACATACCTTCCATGCGATCACGAGGCCCATTCGAGCAATAAATCAACTCGGATTTCCAAATACAACGCGAAGCGATCTATTTCACTCACTTGTGCAAAAACACGTTTAAACATGTACATCTTGAGTTGTTTTGAGATTCAATCGTGATTTTCAATTCAAAACATCTTTAGGCATGACTTGACACACCTTCCATGCGATCACGAGGCACATTCGAGCATTAAATCCACTCAGATTTCTCAAATACAACGCAAAGCAATCTTTTTCACTTACTTGTGCAACAACACGTTTCAACTTTTACTTCTTGATTTCTTTTGAGATTTAATCACGATTTTCACATCAAGTTGTGTTTAGGCATGACTTGGCACACCTTCCATGCGATCTCAAGGCCCATTCGAGCATTAAATCCACTCGGATTCCCAAATACAGCGCGAAGCGATCTTTTTCACTCTCTTGTGCAACAACACATTTAAACTTGTACTTCTTGAGTTCTTTTGAGATTCAATTGAATTTTTCATTTCACAATGTGTTTAGGCATGACTTGGCACACCTTCCATGCGATCACGAGCCCCATTCGAACATTAAAGCCACTCGGATTCCCAAACCCAACGCAGAGTGATCTGTTTGACTCACTTGTGCAACAACACGTTTAAGCTAGTACTTATTGAGTTATTTTGACATTCAATCGCCATTTTCAATTCAAAATGTGATTAGGCATGACTTGACACCTTCCATGCGATCACGAGGCCCATTCGAACATTAAATCCTCTTGGATTTCTCAAATACAACGCGAAGCGATCTTTTTCACTCACTTGTGAAACAACACGTTTAAACTTGTACTTATTGATTTCTTTTGAGATTTAATCACGATTTTCACATCAAATCGTGTTTAGACATGACATGACACACCTTCCATGCGATCACGAGGCCCATTTGAGCATTAAATCCTCTCGGATTCCCAAATACAACGCGAAGCGATCTTTTTCACTCTCTTGTGCAAAAACACATTTAAACTTGTACTTTTTGAGTTATTTTGAGATTCAGTTACAATTTTCAATTCACAATGTGTTTAGATAGGACTTGACACACCTTCCAAGTGATCACGAGCCCAATTCAAGCATTAAATCCACTCGGATTCCTAAATTCAACGCGAAGCGATCGGTTTAACTCACTTGTGCAACAACACGTTTAGACATGTACTTCTTGAGTTATTTTGAGATTCAATCACGATTTTCAATTCAAAATATGTTTTTGCATGACCTTACACACCTTCCATGCGCTCCCGAGGCCCATTCGAGCATTAAATTCACTCGAATTCCCACATACAACGCGAAGAGATCTTTTTCACTCAATTTTGCAACAACACATTTAAACTTGTACTTCTCGAGTTCGTTCAAGATTCAATCGCACCTTTCAATTCAAAATGTGTTTAGGCATGAATTGACTCACCTTCCATGCGATCACGAGGCCCATTCGAGCATTAAATCCACTCGAATTCCCAAATACAACGTGACGCGATCTTTTTCTTTCAATTCTGGAACAACACATTTAAACTTGAACGTCTTGAGTTTCTTTTGAAATTCAATCCACGATTTCAATTCAAAATGTGTTGAGCCATAACTTGACACACCTTCCATGCAATCTCAAGCCCCATTCGAGCATTAAAATGACTCGGATTCGCAAACCCAACGCAACGCAATCTATTTGACTCACTTGTGCAACAACACGTTTAAATTGTACTTATTGAGTTGTTTTGACATTCAATCGCGATTTTCAATTCAAAATGTGTTTAGGCATGACTTGACACACCTCCATGCAATCACGAGGGCCATTCGAGCAATAAATCGACTGGGATTTCGAAATACGACGTGAAGCGATCTTTTTCACTCACTTGTGCAACTACACGTTTAAAACTTGTACTTCTTGACTTCTTTTGAGATTCACATCGCCTTTTTATTCAAAATGTGTTTGGGCATGACTAGGCACACCTTCCATGCGATAACGAGGCCCATTCGAGCAATAAATCCACTCGGATTCCCAAATACAACGCGAAGCGATCTTTTTCACTCTCTAGTCCAACAACACGTTTAAACTTGTACTTCTTGAGTTCTTTTGAGATTCAATTAAAATTTTCAGTTGACAACGTGTTTAGTCAGGACTTGACACACCTTCCATGCGATCACGAGCCTAATTCGAGCATTAAATCCACTCGGATTCCCAAATACAACGCGAAGCGATTGGTTTGACTCACTTGTGCAACAACACATTTAAACTTTTACTACTCGAGTTCTTTCAAGATTCAATCGTGACTTTAAATTCAAAATGTGGTTAGCCATAACTTGACAGACCTTCCATGCAATCACGAGCCCCATTAGAGCATTAGATCCACTCGGATTCCCAAACCCAACGCAAAGCGATCTATTTGACTCACTTGTGCAACAACACGTTTAAACTTGTACTTATTGAGTTATTTTGAGACTCAATCGCGATTTTCAATTCAAAATGTGTTTAGGCATGAATTGACACACCTTCCAAGTGACCACGAGCCCCATTCGAGCATTAAATATACTCGGATTCCCAAATACAACGCGAAGCGATAATTTTCACAACCTTGTGCAACAACACGTTTAAACTTGTACTTCATGAGTTTGTTTGAGATTCAATCATGATTTTCAATTCAAAATGTGTTTAGGCATGACTTGACACACCTTCCACGCGATAACGAGGTCCATTCGAGCATTAAATCCACTCGGATTCCGAAATACAACGCGAAGCGATATTTTTCACAGACTTGTGCAACAACACGTTTAAATTTGTACTGATGACTTCTTTTGAGAATCAATCACGATTTTCAATTCAAAATGTGTTTAGGCATAACTTGACGCACCTACTCTGCGATCACGAGCCCCATTCGAGCATTAAAACCACTCAGATTCAAAATTACAATGCGAAGCGATCTATTTGACTCACTTGTGCAACAACACATTTAAACTTGTACTTATTGAGTTATTTTGACATTCAATTGCGATTTTCAATTCAAATGTCTTTAGGCATTATTATCAACACCTTCCATGCGATCACGAGGCTCATTCGAGCATTAAATCCACTCGAATTCCCAAATACAACGCGAGACGATCTTTTTCACTCAATTGTGCAACAACACATTTAAACTTTTACTTCTCGAGTTCTTTCGAGATTCAATCGCGACTTTTAATCCCAAATGTGTTGATCCATTACTTGACACACCTTCCATGCAATCACGAGCCCCATTCGAGCATTAGATCCACTCGGATTCCAGAACACACGCGGAGCGATATGTTTGACTAACTTGTGCAACAACACGTTTAAAATTGTACTTCTTGAGTTATTTTGAGATTCAATCGCGATTTTCAATTCAAAATATGTTGAGCCATGACTTGACACACCTTCCATGCAATCTCAAGCTCCATTTGAGCTTTAAATCCACTCGGATTCCAAAACCCAACGCCAAACGATCTGTTTGACTGACTTGTGCAACATGTTTAAACTTTTACTTATTGAGTTATTTTGAGATTCAATCGCGATTTTCAATTCAAAATGTGTTTAGGCATGAGATGACACACCTTCCATGCGATCACGAGGCCCATTCGAGCATTAAATCCACTCGGATATCTCAAAAACAATGTGAAGCGATCTTTTTCACTCACTTGTGCAACAACACATTTAAACTTGTATTTCTTGATTTACTTTGAGATTTAATCCCGATTTTCACATCAAATTGTGTTTAGGAATGACTTGGCACACCTTCCATGCGATCACGAGGCCCATTCGAGCATTAAATCCTCCCGGATTTCCAAATACAACGCGAAGCAATCTTTTTCACTCTCTTGGGCAACAACACATTTAAACTTGTACTTCTTGACTTGTTTTGAGATTCAATCACGATTTTCAATTCAAAATGTGTTTAGGCATGACTTGGCACTCCTTCCATGCGATCACGAGGCCCATTCGAGCATTAAATCCACACGAATTCTGAAATACAACGCGAAGCGATCTTTTTCACTCTCTTGTGCAACAACACGTTTAAACTTGTACTTATTGAGTTTTTTTGAGATTCAATTGCGATTTTCAATTCAAAATGTGTTTAGGCATGAGTTGACACACCTTCCACGTGATCATGAGGCCCATTCGGGCATTAAATATACTCGGATTCCCAAATACAACGCGAAGAGATATTTTTCACACACTTGTGCAACAACACGTTTAAACTTGTACTTCTAGATTTTGTTTGAGATTCAATCGTGATTTTCAATTCAAATTGTGTTTAGGCATGACTTGACCCACCTTCCACGCAATCACGAGGCCCATTCGAGCAATAAATATACTCGGATTCCTGAATACAACGTGAAGCGAAATTTTTCACACACTTGTGCAACAACACGTTTAAACTTCTTCTTATTGAGTTATTTTGAGATTCAATCACGATTTCCAATTCAAAATCTATTTAGGCATGACTTGACACACCTTCCATGCGATCACGAGGCCCATTAGAGCATTAAATCCATTGGGATTCCCAAATACAACGCGAAGCGATCATTTTCACTGACTTTTGCAACTACACATTTAAACTTGTACTTCTTGAGTTTGTGTGAGATTCAATCACGATTTTCAATTCAAAATGTGTTTAGGCATGACTTTGCACACCTTCCATGCGATCACGAGGCCCATTCGAGCATTAAACCCACTCGGATTCCCTAATACAACGCGAAGAGATCTTTTTCACTCACTTGTGCAACTACACATTTAAACTTGTACTTCTTGAGTTATTTTGAGATTCAATTGCGATTTCCAATTCAGATTGTGTTTAATCATGGCTTAACACACCTTCCATTCGATTACGAGGCCCATTCGAGCAATAAATCCACTAGGATTCCCAAAAACAACGCGAAGCGATCTTTTTCACTCACTTGCGCAACTACACGTTTAAACTTGTACCTCTTGACTTGTTTTGAGATTCAATCACGATTTTCAATTCAAAATGTGTTTAGGCATGACTTGGCACACCTTCCATGCGATCACGAGGCCCATTTGACCATTAAAACCACCCGGATTCCCAAACACAACGCGAAGCGATCTTTTTCGCTCTCTTATGCAACAACACGTTTAAACTTGTACTTATTGAGTTTTTTGGAGATTCAATTGCGATTTTGAATTCAAAATGTGTTTAGGCATGAGTTGACACACCTTCCACGAGATCACGAGGCCCATTCGGCCATTAAATATACTCGGATTCCCAAATACAACGCGAAGCGATATTTTTCACATACTTGTGCAACAACACGTTTAAACTTGTACATCTTGAGTTTGTTTGAGATCCAATCATGATTTTCAAATCAAAATGTGTTTAGGCATGACTTGACCCACCTTCCACGCGATCACGAGGCCCATTTGAGCATTAAATATACTCGGATTCCTAGATACAACGTGAAGCGATATTTTTCACACACTTATGCAACAACACGTTTAAACTTTTACTTATTGAGTTATTTTGAGATTCAATCTCAATTTCCAATTCAAAATGTGTTTAGGCATGACTTGACACACCTTCCATGCGATCCCGAGGCCCATTCGAGCATTAAATCCACTGGGATTCCCAAATACAACGCGAAGCGATTTTTTCACTCACTTGTGTAACTACACGATTAAACTTGTACTTCTTGAGTTTGTGTGAGATTCATTCGCGATTTTCATTTTAAAATGTGTTTAGGCATGACTTGACACACCTTCCACGCGATCACGAGGCCCATTCGATCATTGAATCCACAGGGATTCCCAAATACAACGAGAAGCGATCTTTTTCACTTACTTGTGCAACTACACGTTTAAACGTGTACTTCTTGACTTCTTTTGAGATTCAATCGTGATTTTCAATTGAAAATTTTTTTAAGCATGACTTGGCACACCTTCTATATGATCACGAGGACCATTCGAGCATTAAAACCACTCGAATTCCCAAATACAACGCGAAGCGATCTTTTTCACTCTCTTGTGCAACAACACGTTTAAACTTGTACTTCTTGAGTTATTATGTGATTCAATCGCAATTTTCAATTCAAAATGTGTTTAGGCATCAGTTGAGACACCTTCCACGCGATCACGAGGCCCATTCGAGCATTAAATATACTCGGTTTCCTAAATACAACATGAAACGATATTTTTCACACGCTTGTGCAGCAACACGTTTAAACTTGTACTTCTTGAGTTTGTGTGAGATTCAATCACGATTTTCAATTTAAAATGTGTTTAGGCATGACTTGACACAGCTTCCATGCGATCACGAGGCCCATTCGAGCATTAAATCCACTGGGATTCCCAAATACAACGCGAAGCGATCTTCTTCAATCACTTGTGCAACTACACATTTAAACTTGTACTTCTTGACTTGTTTTGAGATTCAATCACGATTTTCAATTCAAAATGTGTTTAGGCATGACTTGGCACACCTTCCATGCGATCACGAGGCCCATTCGAGCATTAAATCCACTCGGATTCCCAAATACAACGCGAAGCAATCTTTTTCACTCTCTTGTGCAACAATACGTTTAAACTTGTACTTATTTAGTTTTCTTGAGATTCAATCGCGATTTTCAATTCAAAATGTGTTTAGGGATGAGATGACAAACCTTCCACGCTATCACGAGGCCCATTCGAGCATTAAATATACTCGAATTTCCAAATACAACGCGAAGCAATATTTTTCACACACTTGTGCAACAATACGTTAAAACTTGTACTTCTTGAGTTTGTTTGAGATTAAATGGTGATTTTCAATTCAAAATGTGTTTAGGCATGACTTGACCCACCTTCCACGCGATGAAGAGGCCCATTCGAGCTTTAAATATACTCGGATTCCCAGATACAACGCGAAGCGATCTTTTTCACACACTTGTGCAACAACATGTTTAAATTTGTACTTATTGAGTTATTTTAAGATTCAATTGCGATTTTCAATTCAAAATGTGTTTAGGCATGACTTGAAACACCTTCCATGCGATCATGAGGCCCATTCGAGCATTAAATCCACTGAGATTCCGAAATACAACACAAAGCGATCTTTTTCACTCACTTGTGCAACTGCACGTTTAAACTTGTACTTCTTGACTTCTTTTGAGATTCAATCGCGTTTTTCAATTCAAAATGTGTTTAGGCATGACTTGGCACACGTTTCGTGCGATCATGAGGCCCATTCGAGCATTAAATCCACACGGATTCTGAAATACAACGCGAAGCGATCTTTTTCACTCTCTTGTGCAACAACACGTTTAAACTTGTACTTATTGAGTTTTTTTGAGATTCAATTGCGATTTTCAATTCAAAATGTGTTTAGGCATGAGTTGACACACCTTCCACGTGATCATGAGGCCCATTCGGGCATTAAATATACTCGGATTCCCAAATACAACGCGAAGAGATATTTTTCACACACTTGTGCAACAACACGTTTAAACTTGTACTTCTAGATTTTGTTTGAGATTCAATCGTGATTTTCAATTCAAATTGTGTTTAGGCATGACTTGACCCACCTTCAACGGAATCACGAGGCCCATTCGAGCAATAAATATACTCGGATTCCTAAATACAACGTGAAGCGATATTTTTCACACACTTGTGCAACAACACGTTTAAACTTCTTCTCATTGAGTTATTTTGAGATTCAATCACGATTTCCAATTCAAAATCTGTTTAGGCATGACTTGACACACCTTCCATGCGATCACGAGGCCCATTAGAGCATTAAATCCATTGGGATTCCCAAATACAACGCGAAGCGATCATTTTCACTCACTTTTGCAACTACACGTTTAAACTTGTACTTCTTGAGTTTGTGTGAGATTCAATCACGATTTTCAATTCAAAATGTGTTTAGGCATGACTTTGCACACCTTCCATGCGATCACGAGGCCCATTCGAGCATTAAACCCACTCGGATTCCCTAATACAACGCGAAGAGATATTTTTCACTCACTTGTGCAACTACACATTTAAACTTGTACTTCTTGAGTTATTTTGAGATTCAATTGCGATTTCCAATTCAGATTGTGTTTAATCATGGCTTAACACACCTTCCATTCGATTACGAGGCCCATCGAGCAATAAATCCACTAGGATTCCCAAAAACAACGCGAAGCGATCTTTTTCACTCACTTGCGCAACTACACGTTTAAACTTGTACCTCTTGACTTGTTTTGAGATTCAATCACGATTTTCAATTCAAAATGTGTTTAGGCATGACTTGGCACACCTTCCATGCGATCACGGGGCCCATTTGACCATTAAAACCACCCGGATTTCCAAATACAACGCGAAGCGATCTTTTTCGCTCTCTTATGCAACAACACGTTTAAACTTGTACTTATTGAGTTTTTTGGAGATTCAATTGCGATTTTCAATTCAAAATGTGTTTAGGCATGAGTTGACACACCTTCCACGAGATCACGAGGCACATTCGGCCATTAAATATACTCGGATTCCCAAATACAACGCGAAGCGATATTTTTCACATACTTGTGCAACAACACGTTTAAACTTGTACTTCTTGAGTTTGTTTGAGATCCAATCATGATTTTCAAATCAAAATGTGTTTAGGCAAGACTTGACCCACCTTCCACGCGATCACGAGGCCCATTTGAGCATTAAATATACTCGGATTCCTAAATACAACGTGAAGCGATATTTTTCACACACTTGTGCAACAACACGTTTAAACTTTTACTTATTGAGTTATTTTGAGATTCAATCTCAATTTCCAATTCAAAATGTGTTTAGGCATGACTTGGCACACCTTCCTTGCGATCACGAGCCCCATTCGAGCATTAAAGCCACTCGGATTCCCAAACCCAACGCGAAGCGATCTGTTTGACTCACTTGTGCAACAACACTTTTAAACTTGTACTTCTTGAGTTCTTTTGAGATTCAATCGCGATTTTCAATTCAAAATGTGTTTAGGCATGACTTGCCACACCTTCCATGGGATCACGAGCCCCATTCGAGCTTTAAATCCACTCGAATTCCCAAATACAAGGCGAAGCGATCGGTTTGACTCACTTGTGCAACAACACGTTTAAACTTGTACTTCTTGAGTTCTTTTGAGATTCAATCGCGATTTTTAATTCAAAATGTGTTTAGGCATGACTTCCCACACCTTCCATGGGAACAAGAGCCCCATTCAAGCATTGAATCCACTCGGATTTCCAGATACAATGCGAAGCGATCTTTTTCAATCACTTGTGCAGAAACACGTTTAATCTTGTACTTCTTGAGTTATTTTGAGATTCAATCGCAATTTTCAATTCACAATGTGTTTAGACAGGACTTGCACACATTTCATGTGTTTACGAGCCCAATTCGAGCATTAAATCCACTCGGATTTCTAAATACAACACGAAGCAATCGGTTTGACTCACTTGTGCAACATCACGTTTAAACTTGTACTCCTTGAGTTCTTTCGAGATTCAATCGTGAATTTCAATTCAAAATGTGTTTACACATGGCTTGGCACACCTTCCATGCGATCACCGAGCCCTATTAAAGCATTAAACCCACTCGGATTCCTAAATACAACGCAAAGCGGTCTTTTTCACTCACATGTGCAACAACACATTCAAACTTGTACTTCTTGAGTTCTATTGAGATTCAATCGCGATTTTCAATTCCAAATGTGTTTAGGAATGACTTGACACACGTTCCATGCGATCACGGGCCCAATTCGTGCATTAAATCCAGTCAAATTCCCAAATACAATGCGGAGCGATCTTTATCGCTCACCTGTGCAAGAACACGTTTAATCTTGTACTTCCAGAGTTCTTTTAAGATTCATTCACGAATTTCAATTCAAAATGTTTTTAGACATGACTTGACACACCTTTAATGGGATTACGAGCCCCATTCGAGCATTAAATCCACTGGGATTCCCAAATACAACGTGAAGCGATTGGTTTGACTCACTTTTACCACAACACGATTAAATTTGTACTTCTGGAAATCTCTAGAGATCTAATCGTGAATTTCAATTCAAAATGTGTTTAGGCATGACTTGACACACATTCCATGCAATCACGAGCCCCATTCAAGCATTAAATCCACTCAGATTGCCAAACTCAACGGGAAGCGGTCTGCTTGACTCACTTGTGCAATAGAACATTTAAACTTGTAGTTCTTGAGTTCTTTTGAGATTCAATCGTGATTTTTAATTCAAAATATGTTTAGGCATGACATGCCACACGTTCCATGGGAACACGAGCCCCATTCAAGCATTAAATCCATTCGGATTCCCAAATACAATGCGAAGCGATCTTTTTCACTCTCTTGTGCACCAACACGTTTAAACTTGTAGTTCTTGAGTTCTTTTGAGATTCAATCGCAATTTTCAATTCACAATGTGTTTAGACAGGACTTGACACACATTTCATGTGTTTATGAGCCTAATTCGTGCATTAAATCCACTCGGATTCCCAAATACAACGCGAAGCGATCTTTTTCACTCACTTGTGCAATAACACGTTTAAACTGGTACTTCTTGAGTTATTTTGAGATTCAATCACGATTTTCATTTCATAATGTGTTTAGACATCACTTGACACAACGTCCATGCGATAACGAGCCCCATTCGAGCATTAAATCCACTCGGATTCCCAAATAGAACGCAAAGCGATCTTTTTCACTCACTTGTGCAACAACACATTTAAACTTGTACCTCTTGAGTTCGTTTGAGATTCAATACCAATTTTCAATTCAAAATTTTTTTAAGCATGACTTGTCACACCTTCCATGCGATCACGAGCCCCATTCGAGCATTAAATCCACTCGGTCTCCCCAAATATAAGATGAAGCTATTGGTTTGACTCACATGTGCAATAACATGTTTAAACTTGTACTTCTTGAGTTCTTTTGAAATTCAATCACAATTTTCAATTCATAATGTGTTTAGACATGACTTGACACACCTTCCAAGTGATCACGAGCCCAATTCCAGCATTAAATCCACTCGAATTCCTAAATACAAGACGAAGCGATCGGTTTGACTAACTTCTACAACAACACGTTTAAACTTGTACTTCTTGAGTTATTTTGATACTCAATCGCGATGTTCAATTCAAAACGTGTTTAGGCAAGACTTGACACACCTTCCATGCGGTCACAAGAACCATTTGAGCATTAAATCCAGTCGGGCTCCCAAATACAACGCGAAGCGATCTTTTTCACTCACATGTGCAAGAACACGTTTCAACTTGTACTTCTTGAGTTCGTTTGAGATTCAATCGTGATTTTCAATTCAAAATGTCTTTAGGTATGATTTGACACACCTCCCATGCGATAACGAGCCCCATTCGAGGATTAAATCAACTCAGATTCCCAAATACAACGCAAAGCGATCTTTTTCACTCACTTGTGCAACAACACATTTAAACTTGTTCTTCTTGAGTTCTTTTGAGATCCAATCGCGATTTTCAATTTAGAATGTGTTTAAACATGACTTGACACACCTTCCATGTGATCATGAGCCCAATTCGAGCATTAAATCCACTCGAATTCCCAAATACAAGATGAAGTGATCGGTTTGACTCACTTGTGCAACAACATTTTTAAACTTGTACTTCTTGAGTTCTTTTGAGATTCAATCGCAATTTTCAATTCAAAATGTGTTTAGGCATGACTTCCCACACCTTCCATGGGAACACGAGCCCCATTCGAGCATTAAATCCACTCGGATTCCTAAACACAATGTGAAGCGATCTTTTTCACTCACTTGTGCAACAACACGTTTAAACTTGTACTTCTTGAGTTCTTTTGAGATTCAATCTCAATTTTCAATTCACAATGGGTTTAGACAGGACTTTACACACATTTCATGTGTTTACGAGCCTAATTCGAGCATTAAATCCACTCGGATTTCCAAATACAACACGAAGCAATGGGTTTGACTCACTTGTGCAACATCACGATTAAACTTGTACTTCTAGATTTCTTTCGAGATTCAATCGAGAATTTCAATTCAAAATGTGTTTAGGCATGGCTTGGCACACGTTCCATGCGATCACGAGCCCCATTAAAGCATTAAACCCACTCGGATTCCCAAATACAACGCGAAGCGATCTTTTTCACTCATATGTGCAACAACACGTTCAAACTTGTACTTCTTGAGTTCTATTGAGATTCAATCGCGATTTTCAATTCCAAATGTGTTTAGGCATGACTTGACACACCTTTCATGCGATCACGAGGCCAATTCGAGCATTAAATCCAGTCAAATTCCCAAATACAACGCGAAACGATCTTTATTGCTCACCTGTGCAAGAACACGTTTAATCTTGTACTTCCTCCGTTCTTTTAAGATTCAATCACGATTTTCAATTCAAAATGTTTTTAGACATGACTTGACACACCTTTAAGGGGATCACGAGCCCCATTCGAGCATTAAATCCACTCGGATTCCCAAATATAACGTGAAGCGATCGGTTTGATTGACTTGTACCACAACACGTTTAAACTTGTACTTCTGGAATTCTCTTGAGATTCAATCGTGAATTTCAATTCAAAATGTTTTTAGGCATGACTTGACACACCTTCCATGCGATCACGAGCCCCATTCAAGCATTAAATCCACTTGGATTGCCTAACTCAACGGGAAGCCATCTACTTGACTCACTTCTGCAATAGCACGTTTAAACTTTTACTTCTTGAGTTCTTTTGAGATTCAATCGCGATTTTCAATTCAAAATATGTTTAGACATACTTGAAACACCTTCCATGTGATCACGAGCCCAATTCGAGCATTAAATCCACTCGGATTCCCAAATACAACGCGATGCGATCTTTTTCGGTCACTTGTGCAAGAACACGTTTAATCTACTACTTCTTGAGTTCTTTTAAGATTCAATCGCAATTTTCAATTCAATATGTGCTAAACATGTCTTGACACACCTTCCATGCGATCATGAGCCCTCTTTGAGCATTAAATCCACTCGGATTCCCAAATACAACACGAAGCGATCTGTTTGACTCTTTTGTGCAACAACCCGTTTAAACTTGTACTACTTGAGTTCTTTTGAGATTCAATAACGAATTTCAATTCAAAATGTGTTTATGCATGACTTGACACACCTTCCCTGCGATCTCTATCCCCATTCAAGCATTAAATCCACTCGGATTCCCAAACTCAACACGAAGCGATCTGTTTGACTCACTTGTTCAACAACAAGTTTAGACTTGTACTTATCGAGTTATTTTGAGATTCGATCATGATTTTCAATTCAAAATGTTTTTAGGCATGACTTGACACACCTTTCATGTGACCACGAGGCCCATTCGAGCATTAAATCCACTCGGATTCCCAAATACAACCCAAAGCGATCTTTTTCACTCACTTGTACAGGGATGCCGCTTACTACTAGGTAGGCTAGGAGGGGTGGTAGAGTCCCTACACGTACTGAGGAGGAGTCAGTTCAGGAGGAGAGAATGTCTCCCAAGTGCCGACCTAGAGGCCGTGCTCGCGGTCGTGGTAGGGCACAAGGACGGAGAGCATTTAGTCAACAATCTCCAAAGCCACAGGTTGAGACGGATGCTCCGTCAGTGGCTGAGATGCTGACTACAGGATTTCAGGAGTTGAGAGCTGAAGTGACCCATCAAATTCAACAGGAAGTTCGCCAGTTAGTTGTCGGCGAAGAAGAGGAACGGGTGATATCTACTGGACAGGGAACTGAAGTAGTTCAGGGACTGAATGAAAAACCAAGAAGGAGTGGCAACAGAGGGATGTGCCCCGGAGACCGAGGGGAGTTCCAAGGGAATTACCGATTACTAAGTTCTTGAAGCTAAATCCGCCTACCTTTTGCGGAATCGAAACCAAGGAGGACCCTCAACATTTCCTCCGTGATGTAATCAGAATTGGGCAATTGCTGAGGTGTCTAGGAGGAGGGTTGGCGGAACTTGCCTTGTTTCAGTTAAGAGGTGCTGCGAGAACCTGAATCGAATTAGTACAGAAGAGATATGCAAGAAGAGTTGCTCCTATGACCTGGGAAGATTTTCAGAGGGAATTCCTAGGTCGGTTTTTATCTGAAGGAACAAAGTTTGCCAAGCGTCAACAGTTTGAGGACTTGAGGAGGAGGATGATTAGGGCTTGAGCTTTGGCACTTACTAGGGAGTTTTTCTTTTTTTCCTTCTCCTTCTCTTTATAGATTCATTATTATCTTGTTGATTTTGATGGATATGTATTGATTGTGGTTCCATGGTTGTGGAACTTAACTTGGTTGTAGTTGGATATTAGGGATTGATATAGATTTGTGATTTGTATTTTCATTCTCCCATTGTGGGTTTTGATTACATTGGATTTGGTTAAATCTTATTGTAGTTTTGATTCATTGTGGAACTTACTCTAATGACAATGGTATTTGTTGAGTTGAATTCTTTTCTATATTAAATTCCCCATTTGCTTCATTGATGGTATTTGATTGGGCTTGTTAATTGTCCGGTTGGCTAATTGCATTCTCTAATTAAATTACCTAAGTTTAGTGGTCACTAAACTACATTAGAAAAATGGTTCCTCATTGATTAACTCCATAATTTTTAGAGAGGAAGGATAGCCCAAAGTATTCTCCAACAAAGCATATCCATCTTAACACATTCACCTCACTTTTACTTGCTTTGAAATATTGAAAAATCACAAAAAGATTTAGTTTTAGTTTCTTTTAGATACATTTACTCTTGTTGCACACCAACTGTTTGATAAAATTCCTCAGAGACATCCCTATTTTTGTGAATATCTTACATAATTGACCATTGAATACATAGGCTCCGCGAGAGAGATTCGACCTAGGGTGTGCCACTAGCTGCACATTCTAGAATTAATTTGATTGGTGTCGGCCTCGCGACAAGGCCGCGTTCATCAATTTGGCGCCGTTGCCGGGGAGCCATTTTGGTTCTTTTTGCAATTGTGCTAGATTTTCACGAAACATGTTGTCTTCGCGTGATTCCTTCGGGAATTTCATAGTTTTAGTTGAAATTAATTGTGTTTGTGTTTTCGTTTGTGTTTCTAGGTAGTTTATTTTTGTTTTGGCATTTTAATTGCATCCTTTTTGTTTTGTTTGTTTTACTGTTTTTCTGTGTGTTTTCTTTCTTTTGTTTGTTTGTTTAGTGCATGCTAAGAAGTTCTAGAGGAGACCTAATTCCCTTGGATTTGGAAATTGAAAGAACTCTTAGGAAAATTAGAAAACTCAAAAAGAAAGTAATTAAGGCTAACCAAGAAAGAGAAAGAGAACTAGCGATAGAAGAAATGGCCAAAGAAGATAATGGGGACAATGGGGTGGACAATAGAGAAAGGAATGAAGAAGGTAATAATGGGGTAGATCAACCTAAGAAGTCTATTAAACAATTGACCCAATTTGATGATAATTTTGAGCCTTTGGTTGTTGCTACTCCTACTTTTACTACTGATTTTGAAATTAAAGGTTTTCTTGTGCACTCACTTCCAAAATTTCATGGTCTTCCAGGTGAGAACCCGTATACACATTTGAGCTCTCTCCACATGCATTGCATGACGATGAAGCCCGTGGGGGCTAAACTTGAAGAAGTCATGTGGAAGGTTTTCCATCTCACTCTGGAAGGGAAGGCAAAGGTGTGGTATATGAGTTTGCCGAGGTACACCCCATATGCTTACCAGACATGGGATAATTTGAAGAAGCACTTTATTAAAAAATATTATCCTTCAAGCAAAGCTGCCGCAGCAAGGAAAGAAATCTCATCTTCAAGGCAGGAAGATGGTGAAACATTCTATGGATATTGGGCACGTGTTCAAGATATGGTAGCAAAATGTCCAAACCATCAAATGCCACTAGAGCACTTGGTCCAATCTTTTGTTTATAGGTTAACTGATGAAGATGCAAAAATGCTCAATGCAGCTGCTAATGGGTCCATAGAAGACACGCCCCCTGGTGAAGCAATGGAGTTGATCAAGAAGCTCGCCTTGAGTAGGCAGAACATTACCACAAGGGATACTCGAGCAGTAAAAGAGATATCTCCAGCAGATCGAGATCCATTGTTGGTCAAAGTGGTACATGAACTATCTGCACTAACCAAAAGGGTGGATGGACTGAGCATCCAATCTCCACAGTCACCAACTCAACAGCTAGCTATGGTATGCGCTAGTTGTACATTCTGCGATTCCCCTATGCACATATCAGCAGATTGCCCTAGTCAATATGAAGATGTGAATGCAATGTATCAAGCACGGCCTGGGCAGTACCAACAAAAGGACCCTTACTCCAATACATACAATCCTGGTTGGAGAGATCACCCTAACTTCAGATATGGGAATAGCGGTAATCAGAATACTCAAAGGTTTAGTAGTGGGCAAAGTCAAGGGAACTATCTTTCTAGAGGAGGAAATTCTTATGGTGGTCAATACTCAAATTTTCAAGGAGCTTCATCTAGCCAAGCACCAAAACAGAACACCACCAATGCCATGGTTCCCGTTAGTCAAGGTGCACCCTCTTCAAGCAATGATGAGATTAAACAGCTTCTAGTGAAAGGGTTCTCAGATATTGGTGCAAAATTTGACCTAGAGCGGAGTATCACTGATGATAAAATCAAGGCCGTTGCCTCACACGTTGACTCATGCTTCACCATATCATGAACAAGTTTGAACAAATGGAATTAAAGCATGACAACCTGAACTCATTTGTCACTCAGCTATCTAACAAGAAGAGTGATGAACAAGCTAGATCAAGTGGAGCAATGCCTTCCAACACTGTGATCAATCCTAAGTCACTGAATGCCATAAGCCTTAGAAGCGGCAGAAAGGTTAGATTTGAAGACAAGGAAGATGATGAAGAACTTGAAGAAATTGTCTGCGAAAGCCCTCCATTGTCACCACTAAAGCTTTCTGAGAGCTCCAAAGAAATTAGGCTACGGGAGAAACTTGAAGAAAAGAAGAAGGAGCAGCAAGAGGAACCAAAAGAAAAAGAGGAACAAAAGAAGAAGGAAGAGGCAATTAACAAAGCCATCTCCACCCAAAATGGTAAGGAGGTAAGTATAAGTGATCTTCCCTTTCCTAATTCATATTTGCTAAGTAAGAAGGTCAAGGAAGTTAAAACTGATGAAGAGGCACTGAATTTATTTACCAAGTTAGAAGTTAATATTCCTTTATTAGAGTTAAGAAAAGTGCCTAAATATGCAAAAGTTTTGAAAGAGCTTTGTACAAACAAGAGAAGATTTAGACCAAATGAGAGAGTTCAAGTGAGCTCTAATGTTTCTGCTCTTTTCAAACCCCAAATCCCAGTCAAGTGTCAAGACCCGGGGTCTTTCACAATCCCATGTACTATTGGTAAGGTTACTATAGGGGTTGCATTACTTGATCTAGGGCTGCTATTAATGTCATGCCTAAATCTGTTTATCAGGCCCTAGGTGTTAAAACACTCCAACCCACTACAGTAATCTTACAATTAGCAGATAGGTCTATTAGGCGACCTGATGGGATTATAGAGGGCCTTTTGGTCCGAGTGAAAGATTTGCTTATTCCAGGTCGTCCCTTCTTGAAATGGCTGCGGGAATGCCTCAAGATTCCACTCTCATTTTAGGTCGTCCCTTCTTGAAAACTGCTAACACTTTGATTAGCATGAAAGAAGGAACAATCTCTATGGAAGTGGGCGATCATAAAGTTAATTTTAATATGTATGAGGCCATGAAGCATCCATATGAGGACTATTCTTTACTTGGGGTTAGTGCAATAGATGTGATCATGGAAGATGAACATGTAGGTTATAAGTTTGATGATGATAATTCTGAATCTACTGTTGATGCATTTTTGATGGTTATTTTTCATTCCCTGAACTTTTGCATGCTGATGATAACACTCTTGCTTCATTCTCTTCTTTATTATTTCCCATCTACTTGCTCTTGTGGAGGTGATCTCTCATGTCTTTCTTAACTGCATGTCAGTTCATTGTACACATGGTACCCCACAATCTGATACATTTTCTGTGACTAGTTATTCTTTGGATTCTCTTTCTTCTTTGAGCAGTTATGATGGCCCTTTGGGGAAGTTATTCATTGAGTTTTCAGGTGAGTCAAGCAATGAAGCGGGGAAGGTGATCCAAAACAAAGTTCAATACATTCTACCATGTGAAGACCCCCTTGATACTTCTCCACCTTCTCACCTATTCCAAGGGCAACATAGTAAAAGAAAGGAGATCGTAGTTGAGGCTGAGTCAACCGAAGAAGGGAACATACTACCAAGGTTTGAATGCATGGAAGTTGAGGCAAGTGTTAAAAATGAAGTATAAATGGAAGTACTCTTGCCACTTTAGATGTTCAAAAATTAGTTCCTTCTGTAATTCAACATCCCACTCTAGAGCTCAAAGAGCTCCCTTCAAATCTAAAGTATGTTTTCTTAGAGTCAAATAACCAATTACCAGTGATCATTGCTAATGCGTTATCTGAAGAGAATGAAGGGAAGCTCTTAAACCTTTGAGAAAACAAAAAGAGCAATAAGGTGGACCTTAGCAGATATACCGGGAATTAGTCCCGCAGTTTGTACACACAGAATTCTGCTAGAGGAGGAGTCGCAGCCAAACAGGCAACCCAAAGGAGGTTAAATCCTTTGATTTAGATGTGGTCAAGAATGAGGTCACTAAGCTTTTGAGTACGGGTATTATATACCCAATTTCTGATAGTAAATGGGTTAGCCCTGTGCAGGTTGTACCAAAGAAGAGTGGGATCACAATAGTGAAAAATGACAAGGATGAGTTGATTCCCACTAGAGTCCAGAACTCGTGGAGCATGTGTATGACTATAGAAAATTGAATGACGCCACTAGAAAGGACCACTTCCCTTACCCTTTTTTGACCAAATGCTTGAGAGGCTTGCTGGTAAGTCATATTACTGTTTCCTTGATGGATGCTCTGGTTATTTTTCAGGTACCAATTGCTTTAGAGGATCAAGAAAAGACCACTTTTACTTGCCCCTTTGGTAGATTTGCATATAGGAGAATGCCTTTCGGTTTGTGTAATGCTCCTGGTACATTTCAGTGTTGTATGATGTCTATTTTTTCTGATTTCTTGAACAATGCATGGATATATTTATGGATGATTTTACAGTTTATGGAGAATTATTTGATGCATGTTTAGACAGCTTAGATAAAATTCTTGCTAGATGTTCTGAAAAAGGTCTTGTGCTAAATTATGAAAAGTGTCATTTTATGGTTGATCAAGGAATTGTTTTAGGTCATTTAATTTCTAAAAAAGGGATTGATGTGGATAAAGCAAAAGTAGAAGTAATCCTCCCTCCCATACCCCACATGTGTTAAAGAGATTAGATCATTTTTGGGTCATGCAGGGTTCTATAGGAGGTTCATTAAGGATTTTAGCAAAATTGCATATCCATTATCTCAATTACTTCAAAAAGATGCAGAGTTTAACTTTAGTGAAGCTTGTAAGGTAGCATTTGATGAACTTAAAGCTAGGCTTGTGACACACCCATTCTTACTGCGCTTAATTGGAATTTACACTTTGAAATTTCTTGTGATGCATCTAACTTTGCAGTGGGAACCATGTTAGGGCAAAAGGAGAAGAAGATGTCTAGGGTGACTGCTTATGCTTCCAAGACATTGGACTCGGCTCAGATCAATTACACCACTTCTGAGAAGGAACTTTTTGCGTAGTCTTTGCCTTGGAAAAATTCCGTCCTTACTTGTTAAATTCTAGAGTTGTTGTGTATTCTGACCATGCAGCAGTTAGGTACCTCTTTTCAAAGCCTCACTCCAAGCCGAGGCTACTTAGGTGGGCCCTTCTCCTACAGGAATTTGATATGGAGATAAAAGATAGAGTAGGAGGGAGAACCACGTAGCAGATCATTTGAGCCGTTTTCCAAATGTTACCCAGGGAGTTGACAATTTAATTCCATTTTTGATACATTCCCTGATTCTTCATTGTGTACCATTGCTCGTCGTGAGCCTTGGTACGGCCATATTGTTAATTTCATCACTAGTGGAATAACTCCTCCATCCATGTCTACATTTCAGGTTCAAAAGCTGAAGCACGATGCCAAATTCTATACTTGGGATGCGCCGCATCTTTGGAGGCTGTGTGCTGACCAAGTAATACGAAGATGATACAAGAAGAAGAGAAAGAAAGCATCCTCTCATCCTGCCATACCTTGTCTTGTGGAGGGCACTTAGTGGGAAAAAGACTTCTAGAAAGATCTTAGACAGTGGGTTTTATTGGCCAAACCTAGTCAGGGATTCTATAAACTTTTGTAAAGCATGTGATAGATGCCAACGTTTTGGGGGCATAGGATGGAAACAAGAGATGCCCCAACAACTATCCTTTTCTGTGAGCTTTTGATGTTTGGGGAATAGATTTTATGGGTCCTTTCCCTCCGTCCAATGAATTTTTATATATTTTGTTGGCTGTGGATTATGTTTCAAAGGGTAGAAGCTATCCCAACTAGGAAGGATGATGCCCAAACTGTGTCAAAGTTATCAAATCCCACATCCATGTAGGATTGGAGCACCTAGAGCGATCATCAGTGACCAAGGCACCCATTTCTGCAACAGGCTTTTCAATAACCTGTTGACAAAACATGGTGTCCAACATAAAGTTTCCACTGCTTACCATCCACAAACAAATGGCCAAGCTGAGGTCTCAACAGCGAAATCAAGAGAATTTTAGAAAGGATCGTCCAACCTTCAAGAAAAAATTGGAGCTTAAGGCTGGAAGAAGCCTTATAGGCTTACCGAATTGCTTTAAAGACCCAAATTGGTATGTCCCCATACCGGTTGGTTTTGGGAAGGTATATCATTTCCAGTAGAGCTGAACATAAAGCAGACTGGGCGGTCAGAAAGTGCAATTTGGACCTTGAAGAGTGGTGAGGAGAGAAAGCTTCAGATGCAAGAGCTGGACGATTTAAGAACTGAGGCATATGAGAACTCGAGGCTTTACAAAGAAAAGAAAGAAGATACATGATAGGAATCTTGAGGGAGAGTTTCAATGTCGGCGAAAGTGCTGAAGTTCAAGGCTCGTTACAAGTTTAAACAAGGGAAGCTGCAAACTCAATGGGATGGCCCTTATACGTGACAAGGGTGTTTCCTATGGTGCTATTGAGATAAAAGAGGATGCGAGTGGGGCAACACCTCGTTAATGGCCATTTGCTGAAGTTGTACAAGGAGAGCTTCAAGCCCCTAAGGGGCCAGGTCGTCTCTTTCCCTTCTCCTGTCTTGTGGCATTTTGATTGTTTTTGCCATGCTTTCTTAAGATAAGTGTGGGAAGAGACCTCAAGTAGTGGCAGATATAGAATTTTCCTTAAAATATGTTTTTAGTTACTTATTATGTCTTGTTTCCTTGCGTGTATTTGGTCTTGTATTTTTCGCTCCCCACATGATGAAATTATGATGTGTTGATGCTTGATGCTTGGTTGGTCTCGTGGTTGCCATGTGATGAATATTTGGAGTGATCTTGGTTGATTAAGATGTTAGAAATTTGGACCAATAGGTTTAGAATGTTTAGGAATTAGTTGTGTTAATGTTTGGAGTATATTTTGGCTTGTGTGATGTTTTCCCCACAATTTGCTCTCTGCTCGCAGGCCCTCTAAAAAGGGGCCTTGCTGCTCGCTATAGCGAGCAGTTTGCTCCCTATAGCGATCAGCCCTTAAATTGGTCCTTGCTGCTCGCTATAGCGAGCAGCTTGCTCTCTATAGCGAGCAGCCTTGGTAAGGCACGGGGTCTGACCCCAAAATTTTTTTTAATTAGTATTATATTTTAGTTGTTTTATAAAATATATTACATATATTGTTTAACTTTTATTTATAAAAATATATATTATATTTTATTATATTATTATTTTCTTCTTAAAAAAAATAGTATTCTTAATTAATTTTATTCTATTTTTCAATTCTCCTTCTCATTCCCGTAGCCCCCCTTCCTCTTCTTCTTTTCTTCCATTTCAAATCCTAACTTCTCCTCTCCCAAACCAAACCATCTCTTCTTCCCCATCTTCAAACCCCCTTAACCAACGGCATCCACACCACCAAACTAGCCGCCGTCACCGCCGTTCCAGCAGCCACTACCGCCGCCGCGTCGTCGCGCCGTCCTCCTTTCCTTTCTCTCTCCATTTTCCCATCTTCCTCTTTCCCTTCTTCCTCCACCATTTTTTTCGGTGAGAAGCTCGGCGGAAAACGACCCACTAAGTTCTTCCTCCTTTTCTCTTCATCTTTCCCTTCCCCCATTATTTTCACCTCTCTTCCACCCTTCTTCTTCCCCAAATCAACCCATTCCATCAATCTTCCAGCTTCTCCAAAACCGAACCATACCCTTTTATTTTTTTCCCTCTTCTCTGTTTCCTTCTCAGCCCCCCTCCAACCCGTGACCCCTTTGTGCCTCATTCCTCCTCTTTTCTTTCTCTTACCTCTTCCATCTTTCAAAGGGTGCCTAACCCATTTTTTTCTCTCTCCAATTTAGGCAATTTCCTAAATACCTATTTACTTATTAATTATTATTTTATTTTTATTTTCTTGTTTTCTGAAATTTCTATTTAGTTAGTTAAATTTTGTTAGATTTAGGCATTAGGTCCTGTGACTAGCATTAGGCATTTTTGATAAATAGTCTCATTTAGGTTTGGCTTTAGTTAGTTCTTTCTTTATTTACCTATGTTAAATCTAATTTCATTTTCTTAATTTTCTGAATGTCTTAGTTAATTAGTTAGTTTCTTGTTGTGTTGGTGTGTTAACTAGATAATTAGGTTGTGGAAACTCTTAGACATAGTTAGCGCTATTTAACTTTTGCTTAGTTTTAAAAGTGTCTAAGTTTGTTTAAATTAATTAAGTCCTAGAGCATTGTTAGTTTAGATTAGGTTAGTTTAGTTTCACTTTCCATCTCTTTTCATTTTTCTTTTTCTCTAGGCTTGGTAATTAGGTTGTGTATAACCTAGGACTGGATAGAGCATTTTTTCTTACTGTTATGTTTAGCTGATATCCTAGGACTGTTTGTTTGTATTTTGAATTTTCCTTGCCAGCTACCATGCCACCAAAGAAGTTGACCCGTAAACATGCTAGTGACCAGATTTTTATTTCCAATCTGCATCCTAAGCAGTGCTTTTCCAGCAAACAACAGAGTCGAATTCTTTTCAGCTTGAGCAAGGTAGCCTTGACAGTTTGATTCGGCATAGTGATTTCGGGAATGAAACCTTTGTGCGTCACTTTTATACCCATGCCATGTATTTGAAAGACATGGACATCAAATTTAGGAACGTGCAAGTTAAAACTTTCAATGCTTCTGGGATTAGGTCATATTACAATCTTCCTCGTGTCGAAGAGTGCCGCTACGAAGAGCTGAAAGGTGACGACAAGAATTTTCCTTGGAATGAATTGAAGAGGAATTGGGTGCATGTTAGGACCCACGAAGGGAAGTAAGCGCTACATTTTGCGTAGTGACATGAATGCCACAGCACGAATCTGGTTAATCTTGGTAGCCAGTAATATCAAACCTTCTAAATATTTGACCAAGATTTCTCGAAAGACAGTGCTTCTTCTTTACCTTCTCATGACCAATCAGCATGTTAAATTAGAAGTCATCATTCACAAGAGCTTGTGTAAATTTGCATACAATGGACGGGCGGGATGTGTTTTAATATTTCCACACATGATAACTGATTTTTACTTCAATGCTGGTGTCCTTGCAGATGATACTGATGCCAAGTTGAAACCCAAGCAACTATTAGATTATAAGAGGGTTGGCAAAGTCAGGGTTGATCCAGATGACCCGTGCACCAGTGAAGCACAAGCTCATCCTACTGCTGAGGCATCCTCAAAACTGTCTGACAGAGTTCTCTTACTCAGCATATTGGCAAATCAGGAGCGGATTCTGTGGGATCATGATCACTTCAGAGAACAGTTGCGCTGCATTAATGAGAGACTTGATTCCTATTCGCATCATATGGACATAGACATTCCACAGGGAACAGCGCTTAGATCCAGCCGCCAGTGGGGCCACAATGCCTCTCAACCTAGATGAGTTCGAGGACGAGAGTTGATTTGCTTTTGGAGGCATGGTTACTTCGGCTTCTCCACTGTTGCATGGGTTTTGCTTTATTATGAAGTGTAGCTGCAAAGTTTTAGTTTTAGTTTTTATCTTCATTGTTTTCTTTCCCTTTTGATGATGTGTTTATATTTTTCTTGTCTCTAGTAGTTAGTAGGTTTTGGTCCAAATACACTAACTTTGAGTAACTCAGGCTATGATAGCCTTTTAGTACTTAGTACTCTTGATGACTCATTTGTACCACTTTTCACATGGAAATTCTGAGTTCTAGTGGGCTGTTTATATTAATGCATTCTTCTTCCCTGGTTGCTATTTTTCTGTTTGTGCTGTTTTATTGTTCCTCCCTATCTGTCTTACCCCTTTTGTTCTCTTTTCCGCATTGAGGACAATGCTTAATCCAAGTGTGGGGAGGGATGTTTGCCATGCTTATCATGCTTTTAGATAACAGGAAATAGCTTAAATACATGTTAGACTAAGTTTTTTCGATTTTTGTTAGAAGAATTCTTGCTAAAGGATCCCTTTTGAGGAATGCATGTAGTTCTTAAATTAAATATGATTGATGCATGCAAATAGGGTATTATGCTTGATCTACTTGTATAACGTTCATGAGTTGATTCCTATGTATTTGAGGAACTCATGTTGCAGCAACTCATGAAATTTAATTGCAAATACCCAACTAAACCCATGCTTAATTCTTGCCTCTGATTTAGCTTTTTGATAAAGTGTTTTCAAGGTTTGCTTTAGAGTTCATTGGGTTTCTTGCTTAAGTCTAAATGGTTGCAACTTCTCAATTAGCTCACTTTCTTTGTTTTACAACTTAAGCAAGTTAACCAAGTTTAGTATCCAATTGGCTTTGCAAGTGACCAATTTGAGAGTCAAGCCTTGTGGGAAGCTATTTGAGCCAAACACTAATCTCTTTTTATTGATTATCATTGAGTGTAATTTGTTTTCTCATGCCAGTTCTAGAACTTGTTTAATCTTAATTGAAGCTTTACATGCATTAGTTTGATAGAAATGATTGAGGCATTCATTTCATTCACCCTTTTTCCCAAACACAAACCCATTTACATTTCCCTTTTGTCACCCATTTGAGACCTGTATTAGCAATTTTCAAGATATTCATCATTTGATTCTTGATTGAGTATGCATTTTGACCCGTTCATATATTGTCTAACCACTCAGTCCTCATGGGTTAGATTTGCCTAGTGATTCAAGTAAGCCAAAAAGGCTTGAAAAAAAGAAGAGAGAGATTAGAAAAAAAAGGAATGGAATCAAAGAAAAAAAAAAGAACGAAATAAAAGTGCACAAAATAATAATTAATAAATAAAATAAGGATCTAAGGCAATCTTCTTTGGTGGATAGAGAATGAGTGTTGGGTTGGCATTTTTTTTTCTTTTGGTCAATCTTCTGTACTTATTCAAAAGATCTATCCCGTTTGCTTGACAATTGCTAATTTCTTTTCCAAACACTTTTTCCTTTTTAGCCATTTCCTCATCATTTCAATCTTTTAAAGACCTCTTGAATCTATTTCATTATGCATTTGTAGTGGAGATATAGATTAATCACAAGCTTATGGCAACCGGCTGGTAAAACAAATTTGAGTGAAAATAGCACAACAATGGTGAGTGAGAGATTTATTTGTTCTTTGGTCGGTTGTATTTGCTGGTTGATACTCCACTAGTTTCCCTTCGCTTCAGTTGTTAAATTTAAGAATCAAGATACTTGCTTAGTTGCTTTCATATTTTGTCTTGGTGGAATCCTGTTGTTCTCGATGCTTTCTTTGATTAGACTTTTAACTAATTGCTTTGCTCAGGAGTGCAAAGATTTAAGTGTGGGGAGGTTGACAACACTCATTCTAATCATAATATTTTGTATCATTTGGCAAGGTTTTATTGTGTCCAAATGCATGATTTGATGGTATATTTATTCATATGAGTGTTGGATTTAATTCTAGCTAATTCCATGAGTTTATTGTATAAATTGTGTTAATTTCATAACTTTAGCATTTGTGCAAATTTAAATTCATGATTGGGATTTTCACAAGTGTTTCTGGATGTTTTTGTAGGTTATCTAGAGGAGGATTAGCAAGAAGATCAACATTTGGGAGCCATAAGGCAAGCGAGGGAGAAGAACCGGGCAAAAATCATGCAAAAATAACAAGTTTTCAATTCTGCTCATCGAAGCGAGCAGAATTGTGGAAAATGCCCTGTCTGCTCGCTGCAGCGAGCAAATTGCTCATTGTAGTGAGCGACATCAGATAAGCCCGCGTTTTACATCAGAAATTCACTTTTAGGCCGAATTTGTGGGCCCCACTCACCCCAATCTGACCAAATTTTGCCCCAATACATTAGGGTTAAGTGAGGAGACTAAGGGAGATCATTAACACTTCATCTTTTCTCCAAGTTCTCACCTTCCTCTCATCTCCAAGCTTCCATTTCATTCTCTCTTCATCTTCTCACTCCACCTCCATTCCCAGTCATTTCTTTTCCAACTTTCATCATCATCCATGGATGGGCACGGGTTGGAGAAGCTTGGTGAGCATTCTTCATCTCCATGAGTGGCTAAACTTCTAGTGCTTGAAAGAGGATGATTAGGGCTTGAGCTTTGGCACTTACTAGGGAGTTTTTCTTGTTTTCCTTCTACTTCTCTTTATAGATTCATTATTATCTTGTTGATTTTTATGGATTTGAATTGATTGTGGTTCCATGGCTGTGGAACTTAACTTGGTTGTAGTTGGATATTAGGGATTGATATAGATTTGTGATTTGTATTTTCATTCTCCCATTGTGGGTTTTCATTACATTGGATTTGGTTAAATCTTATTGTAGTTTGATTCTTTGTGGAAGTTACTCTAATGACAATGGTATTTGTTGAGTTGAATTCTTATCTATATTAAATTCCCCATTTGCTTCATTGATGGTATTTGATTGGGCTTGTTAATTGTCCGGTTGGCTAATTGCACTCTCTAATTAAATTACCTAGTTTAGTGGTCACTAAACTACATTAGAAAAATGGTTCCTCATTGATTAACTCCATAATTTTTAGAGAGCAAGGATAGCCCAAAGCATTCTCCAACAAAGCATATCCATCTTAACACATTCACCTCATTTTTACTTGCTTTGAAATATTGAAAAATCACAAAAAGATTTAGTTTTTAGTTTCTTTTAGATACATTTACGTTTCTTGCACACCAACTATTTGATAAAATTCCTCAGAGACATCCCTATTTTGTGAATATCTTACATAATTGACCAATTAATACATAGGCTCCGCGAGAGAGATTCGACCTAGGTTGTGCCACTAGCTGCACATTCTAGAATTAATTTGATTGGTGCCGGCCTCGCGACAAGTCCGCGTTCATCACAAGCCTTCCATGCAATCATGAGCCCCATTCGAGCCTTAAATCCACTCGGATTCCAAAATACAAAACGAATCGATCGATTTGTCTCACTTGTGCAACAACACGTTTAAACTTGTACTTCTTGAGTTATTTTGAGATTCAATCGCGATTTCAAATCCAAATGTGTTTAGACATGACTTGACTCACCTTCCATTCGATCACGAGCCCATTCGAGCATTAAATCCATTTGAATTCCCAAATACAACGCGTGGCGATCTTTTTCGCTCACTTGTGCAAGAATACGTTAATGTAGTACTTCTTGAGTTCTCTTAAGATTCCATCCCGATTTTGTCTTCAAAATGTCTTTAACAAAGACTTGACACACCCTCCATGCGATCACTAGCCCCATTCAAGCATTAAATCCACTCGGATTTCCAAATACAACGCGAAGCGATCGATTTGACTCAATTGTGCAACAACATGTTTAAACTTGTACTTCGTGAGTTCTTTTCAGATTCAATCGTGATTTAATTCAGAATGTGTTTAAGCATGACTTGACACACCTTCCATGCGATGACGAGCCCCATTCGAGCATTAAAATCCACTCGGATTCCTAAATTCAACGTGAAGCGATCTTTTTCACTCCCTTGTGCAACAACACATTTAAACTTGTACTGCTTGAGTTCTATTGAGATTCAATCGTGATTTTCAGCTCAAAATGTGTTTAAGCATGATTAGACACACCTTCCGTGCGATCACGAGCCCCATTCGAGCATTAAATCCACTCGGATTCCAAAATACAACGCGAAGCGATCTTCTTCACTCCCTTGTGCAACAACACGTTTAAACTTGTACTGCTTGAGTTCTTTTGATATTCAATCGCGATTATCAATTCACAATATGTTTAGAGATGAGTTAACCACACCTTCCATGTAATCACGAGCCCAATTCGAGCATTAAATCCAATCGGATTCCCAAATACAACTCGAAGCGATCGGTTTGACTCACTTTTGCAACAACAGGTTTAAACTTGTATTTCTTGAGTTCTTTTGATATTCAATCTCAATTTTCAATTCAAAATGTGTTTAGGCATGACTTGACACACCTTCCATTCGATCACGAGCCCAATTTGAGCATTAAATCCACTCAGATTCCCAAATACAACGGGAAGCGATCGGTTTGATTCACTTGTGCAACAACACGTTTAAACTTGTACTTCTTGAGTTCTTTTGAGATTCAATCGTGATTTTCAATTCAAAATATGTTTAGGCATGCGATCAAGAGCCCCATTCAAGCATTAATCCACTTGGATTCCCAAACACAACTCGAAGGGATCTGTTTGACTCACTTGTGCAATAACATGTTTAAATTTAGACTTCCTGAGTTATTTTGATATTCAATGCGATTTTTGATTCAAAATGAGTTTAGGAATGACTTGACACACCTTCCATGCGATCACGAGCCCCCATTCGAGCATTAAATCCACTCGGATTCCCAAATACAACGCGATCTTTTTAACTCACTTGTGCAGCAACGCTGTGAAACTTCTACTTCTTGAGTTTTTTTGAGATTCACTCACGATTTTCAATTCAAAATGTGTTTAGGCATGACTTGGCACACCTTCCATGCGATCACGAGCCTCATTCGAGCATTAAATCCACTCGGATTACAAAATACAACCCGAAGCGATCCTCTTGACTCACTTGTGCAACAACACGTTTAAACTTGTAATTCATGAGTTCTTTTGACATCAAATCGTGATTTTCAATTCAAAATGGGTTAAGGAATGACTTTGAACACCTTCCATGCGATCACGAGCCCTATTCGAGCATTAAATCCACTCGGATTTCCAAATACAACGCGAAGCGATCTTATTCACTCACTTGTGCAACAACACGTTTAAACGTGTAGTTCTTGAGTTCTTTTGAGGTTCAATCGCAATTTTTAATTCAAAATGTGTTTAGGCATGACTTGAGACACCTTCCATTCGATAACGAGCCCCATTCAAGCATTAAATCCACTCGGATTCCCGAATACAACACGAAGCGATCTTTTTCACTCCCTTGTGCAACAACACGTTTAAACTTGCACTTCTTGAGTTCTTTTAAGATTCAATCGCGATTTTCAATTCAAAATTTGTTTAGGCATGACTTGAGAAACCTTCCATGCGATCACGAGCCCCAAGGATTCCCAAATACAACGCGAAGCGATCTTTTTCACTCACTTGTGCAACAACACGGTTAAACTTCTACTTCTTGAGTTTTTTTTTTAGATTCACTCACGATTTTCAATTCAAAATGTGTTTAGGCATGATTTGGCACACCTTCCATGTGATCACAAGCCTCATTCGAGCATTAAATCCACTCGGATTCCAAAATACAACGCGATGCGATCCTCTTCTCTCACTTGTGCAACAACACGTTTAAACTTGTAATTCTTGAGTTCTTTTGACATCCAATCGTGATTTTAAATAAAAAATGGGTTTTGGAATGACTTGACACACCTTCCATGCGATCACGAGCCCCATTCGAGCATTAAATCGACTTGGATTCCCAAATTCAATGTGAAGCGAACTTTTCACTCACTTGTGCATCAACACATATAAACTTGTACTTCTTGAGTTTTTTTGAGAATCAATCGCGATTTCAATTCAAAATGTGTTTAGGCATGACTTGACACACCTTCCATGTGATCACGAGCCCCATTCGAGCATTAAATCCATTTGAATTCCCAAATACAACGCGAGGCGATCTTTTTCGCCCACTTGTGCAAGAATACGTTTAATATAGTACTTCTTGAGTTCTTTTAAGACTCAATCGTGATTTTGTCTTCAAAATGCCTTTAGAAAAGACTTGACACACCCTCCATGTGATCACTAGCCCCACTCGAGCATTAAATCCACTCGGATTTCCAAATACAACGTGAAGCGATCGGTTTGACTCAATTATGCAACAACACGTTTAAACTTGTACTTCGTGAGTTCTTTTGAGATTCAATCATAAATTTCAATTCAAAATGTGTTTAAGCATGACTTGACACACCTTCCGTGCGATCACGAACCCCATTCGAGCATTAAATACACTCGGATTCCAAAATACAACGCGAAGCGATCTTCTTCACTCCCTTGTGCAATAACACGTTTAAACTTGTACTGCTTGAGTTCTTTTGAGATTCAATCGCAATTATCAATTCACAATATGTTTAGAGATGAGTTAACACACCTTCCATGTAATCATGAACCCAATTCAAGCAATAAATCAAATCGGATTCCCATATACAACTCGAAGCGATCGGTTTGACTCACTTTTGCAACAACAGGTTTAAACTTGTACTTCTTGAGTTCTTTTGATATTCAATCTCAATTTTCAATTCAAAATGTGTTTAGGCATGACTTGACACACCTTCCATTCGATCATGAGCCCAATTCGAGCATTAAATCCACTCAGATTCCCAAATACAACGGGAAGCGATGGATTTGATTCACTTGTGCAACAACACGTTTAAACTTGTCCTTCTTGAGTTCTTTTGAGATTCAATCGTGATTTTCAATTCAAAATATGTTTAGGCATTACTTGGCACACCTTGCATGCGATCACGAGCCCCATTCAAGCATTAAATCCACTTGGATTCCACAACACAACTCGAAGGGATCTGTTTGACTCACATGTGCAACATCATGTTTAAATTTGTACTTCTTGAGTTATTTTGATATTCAATCGCGATTTTTGATTCAAAATGAGTTTAGGAATGACTTGACACACCTTCCATGGGATCACGAGCCCCATTCGAGCATTAATCCACTCGGATTCCCAAATACAACGCGAACGATCTTTTTAACTCACTTGTGCAACAACGCTGTGAAACTTCTACTTCTTGAGTTTTTTTGAGATTCACTCACGATTTTCAATTCAAAATGTGTTTAGGCATGATTTGGCACACCTTCCATGCGATCACGAGCCTCATTCGAGCATTAAATCCACTCGGATTACAAAATACAACCCGAAGCGATCCTCTTCACTCACTTGTGCAACAACACGTATAAACTTGTAATTCTTGAGTTCTTTTCACATCCAATCGTGATTTTCAATTCAAAATGTGTTTAGGCATGACTTTAAACACCTTCCATGCGATAACGAGCCCCATTCGAGTATTAAATCCACTCGGATTCCCAAAAACAACACGAAGCGATCTTATTCACTCACTTGTGCAACAACACGTTTAAACTTGTAGTTCTTGAGTTCTTTTGAGGTTCAATCGCAATTTTCAATTCAAAATGTGTTTAGGCATGACTTGAGACACCTCCCATGCGATAACGAGCCCCATTCAAGCATTAAATCCACTCAGATTCCCAAATACAACACGAAGCGATCTTTTTCACTCACTTGTGCAACAACACGTTTAAACTTGCACCTCTTGAGTTCTTTTAAGATTCAATTGCGATTTTCAATTCAAAATTTGTTTAGGCATGACTTGAGAAACCTTCCATGCGATCACGAGCCCCATTCGAGCATTAAATCTACTCGGATTCCCAAATACAACGCGAAGCGATCTTTTTCACTCACTTGTGCAACAACACGGTTAAACTTCTACTTCTTGAGTTTGTTTTAGATTCACTCACGATTTTCAATTCAAAATGTGTTTAGGCATGATTTGGCACACCTTCCATGCGATCACAAGCCTCATTCGAGCATTAAATCCACTCGGATTCCAAAATACAACGCGAAGCGATCCTCTTCACTCACTTGAGCAACAACACGTTTAAACTTGTAATTCTTGAGTTCTTTTGAAATCCAATCATGATTTTTAATAAAAAATGGGTTTAGGAATGACTTGACACACCTTCCATGCGATCACGAGCCTCATTCGAGCATTAAATCGACTTGGATTCCCAAATACAACATGAAGCGAACTTTTCACTCACTTGTGCATCAACACGTTTAAACTTGTACTTCTTGAGTTTTTTTGAGATTCAATCGCGATTTCAATTAAAAATGTGTTTAGGCATGACTTGACACACCTTCCATGTGATCACGAGCCCCATTCAAGCATTAAATCCATTTGAATTCCCAAATACAACGCGAGGCGATCTTTTTCGCCCACTTGTGCAAGAATACGTTGAATATAGTACTTCTTGAGTTCTTTTAAGACTCAATCATGATTTTGTCTTCAAAATGTCTTTAGAAAAGACTTGACACACCCTCCATGCGATCACTAGCCCCACTCGAGCATTAAATCCACTTGGATTTCCAAATACAACGCGAAGCTATTGGTTTGACTCAATTTTGCAACACGTTTAAACGTGTACTTCGTGAGTTCTTTTGAGATTCAATCGTGAATTTCAATTCAAAATGTGTTTAAGCATGACCTGACACACCTTCCGTGCGATCACTAGACCCATTCGAGCATTAAATCCACTCGGATTTCCAAATACAACGCGAAGCGATGGGTTTGACTCAATTATGCAACAACACGTTTAAGCTTGTACTTCGTGAGTTTTTTTGAGATTTAATCGTGAATTTCAATTCAAAATGTTTTAAGGATGACATGACACACCTTCTGTGCGATCACCAGCCCCATTCGAGCATTAAATACACTTGGATTCCAAAATACAACGCGAAGCGATCTTCTTCACTCCCTTGTGCAATAACACGTTTAAACTTGTACTGCTTGAGTTCTTTTGAGATTCAATCGCAATTATCAATTCACAATATGTTTAGAGATGAGTTAACACACCTTCCATGTAATCATGAACCCAGTTCAAGCAATAAATCAAATCGGATTCCCATATACAACTCGAAGCGATCGGTTTGACTCACTTTTGCAACAACAGGTTTAAACTTGTACTTCTTGAGTTCTTTTGATATTCAATCTCAATTTTCAATTCAAAATGTGTTTAGGCATGAATTGACACACCTTCCATTCGATCATGAGCCCAATTCGAGTATTAAATCCACTCAGATTCCCAAATACAACGGGAAGCGATCGATTTGATTCACTTGTGCAACAACACGTTTAAACTTGTACTTCTTAAGTTCTTTTGAGATTCAATCGTGATTTTCAATTCAAAATATGTTCAGGCATTACTTGGCACACCTTCCATGCGATCACGAGCCCCATTCAAGCATTAAATCCACTTGGATTCTGAAACACAACGCGAAGGGATCTGTTTGACTCACTTGTGCAACAACACGTTTAAATTTGTACTTCTTGAGTTATTTTTATATTCAATCGTGATTTTCGATTCAAAATGTGTTTAGAAATGACTTAACACACCTTCCATGCGATCACGAGCCCCATTCGAGCATTAAATCCACTCGGATTCCAAAACACAACGCGAAGCGATCATTTTAACTCACTTGTGCAACAACACGGTTAAACTTTTACTTCTTGAGTTTTTTTGAGATTCACTCACGAATTTCAATTCAAAATGTGTTTAGGCATGATTTGGCACACCTTCCATGCGATCATGAGCCTCATTTCAGCATTAAATCCACTCGGATTCCAAAATACAACCCGGAGCGATCCTCCTCACTCACTTGTGTAACAACACGTTTAAACTTGTAATTCTTGAGTTCTTTTGACATCCAATCGTGATTTTCAATTGAAAATGGGTTTAGGAATGACTTGACACACCTTCCATGCGATCACGACCCCATTCGAGCATTAAATCCACTCGGATTCCCAAATACAACGTGCAGCGATCTTATTCACTCACTTGCGCAACAACACGTTTAAACTTGTAGTTCTTGAGTTCTTTTGATGTTCAATCGCGATTTCAATTCAAAATGTGTTTAGGCATGACTTTAGACACCTTCCATGCGATAACGAGCCCCATTCGAGCATTAAATCCACTCGGATTCCCAAAAACAACGCGAAGCGATCTTTTTCACTCACTTGTGCAACAACACGTTTAAATTTGCACTTCTTGAGTTCTTTTAATATTCAATTGCGATTTTCAATTCAAAATGTGTTTAGGCTTGACTTGAGACACCTTCCATCTGATAACGAGCCCCATTCGAGCATTAAATCCACTCAGATTCCCAAAAACAACCCGAAGCGATCTTTTTCACTCACTTGTGCAACTACACGTTTAAACTTGTACTTCTTGAGTTGTTTTGAAATTCAGTCGCGATTTTCAATTCAAAATGTCTTTAGGCATGACTTGACTCACATTCCATGCGAGCACGAGCCCCATTCGAGCATTAAATCCACTCAGATTCCCAAATACAGCGCGAAGAGATCGGTTAGACTTACTTGTGCAACAACACGTTTAAACTTGTACTTCTTGAGTTCTTTTGAGATTCAATCGTAATTTTCAATTCAAAATGTGTTTGGTCATGACTTGACACACCTTCCATGTCATCACGAGCCCAATTCAAGCATTAAATCCACTCGGATTCCCAAATACAACGCGAAGCGATCGGCTTGACTTACTTGTGCCACAACACGTCACTACAACATTTTTGGGTTCTGGCAACACTTTTCTTGGCAACGGCTATAAAGTTGTTCCCTAAAAATGGAATAGGCAACATTCTTTGACGTGTAGCCAATAATGTATCCTTTGGGCAACATTTAGTGAGCTACAATAAAAAACCGTTACCATTGATTAAATAAGGAACCAATTTAAACAGTTGTCTATGATTTTTCTTTTAGACCACATTTTTATGTGTGGCCTATGAAATAATTGTTTTGGATACAAAATAAAACCGTTCCCAATAAAATATAAACCCAAAATTTATAAATTGTTCCCAATGCTATGATGTTTTTGCGCCAAAATATAAGTTTCCCTCTCAATTTTATTATTTTTTTCAATATTTTTTTTTCTCATGCTCTATCAACTTTTACATTTGGCACGCTTTAACTCAATTATATGCTTCACTCAACCCGAACCCCAAATCCATGCCCTAACTTCAGTCTTAGCAAAACCGTAGAAGAAGAAGTTGTGAAATCGTGTCGAGAGGTTTCTGCAGCAAAATCATAGAAGAAGAAGAAGAAGAAGAACAAGGTGCGTGCCCTAACGCACAAACGTACGATGCGTGCACTTCAATTCAGTTTGACTCTCTCTCTCTCTCTCTCTCGCTCTTTCTCTCAACTTTTCATTCCAATTATTTCCTTCTCTTGATCGAATTCTGATCTGAACTTCAAGTCTTTGCGCGTGAGAGAATGTCATACGCTTACCTCTTCAAGTACATCATCATCGGCGATACTGGTAATTTCAATTCTTTCTCCACTTTGTTAATTTTCGATCCTAACAAAACCTGGGTTTCGGAATTGCTTTGCTTAGCTGATCTGGGTTTGCGTGATTTCCCGAGTCGGGATTTAAGCCCGTTGTTTGCGTAACTTGATGGATGATAGCCATAGCGATTTGGTTGTGTTTTTAATTCTTTATCTTACGTTTATGCTCTGTCACTTGTGCTCTGTGTGTTTGTGCTCTGTTCTTGCAATTTATGACTCTTGAAAAGTTGATAATGGGATATGCATATAGAGCCCCTCTCCGTTAATTGCTGGGTCTGCAGACAACTTAAAAGGGCGCGTGATATATCAATTTATTTATTTTTCCATACCTCAAGCCGACATTATTTGAATACTAATGGGATATGCATGTGTTGGGAATAAGGAATAGGATATATATGTATATACTATATAGTGAAAGAGGATGAGGTTGTCCAATCCAACTGTGCTGCGTCTAATTTATTTGGTGTTGGGTTAGTTTAGTTTAATTTGGAGAAAAATGAGAATTTAGATGGCATTAAAATTTCAATAAAATATGGGTAGATTAGGACATGGCTTTAAGGAAACCTCCAAAGAAATAGATGCTTAGAACGTAACTTGATATATATTAAAATGGGGGTGAAACTTTTGTTAGCACGTAATAATATATTTGATTAAATTGAGGCACTAGTAGGTTAGTTTGTGGGGTTGTGGGGTTTAGGTGAAGAGGGGAAATAGTTAATAATGAGAAAGGAAGTGAATTCCAAGAATGGTATGGTGCACCAGTAGCACAGTTTGTCGGTATACCACCTTTTGAATTTGGCATTTGTCCTAAACCTAGCAATTATGGGTATCCTATTCTTCAAGGAAATGGATATAAAAATTTGAGCATAAAGATATATACAAAAAACAACATCCTTGTATTATCTAGGATGTTTAAGTATAACACACAAATTGTAAATTTTTCATATTTCATATAATATACTCAAACATCTTATACATAGATTTCCAAGGATTTAGAAACTAAAATCCCCATATACCAAACACCTCCCAAGTGTTTTACTTTTATTCCAGGTATTCTCAGTAAATCAGTTCCCATAGCAAATCTAAAGGCATTTATAGAAATTATGATTGTAGAGTATTGTTCCTTTTTTTCTTGAATTTAATTTGGCTCCAACTAGAATTCGAACTCAGATCCTTCAAACTCTTATTAAATGCAATTTGATAAGCACAAGCGTCATCCTAGAACTTGAAAAGCTTTCCTTGGATTCTTGATCATGCTATGCACTTCGTTTTTGTTTTTTCTCACTAATATATGTTTAGTGGATTGACCATTATTACCATACGTGTGAGCTTCATTTTTTTTCTTTTCTGCTTGTTGAACAATCATTGCCTGCCTAGCAAATTCCTTTTTTGTAACAAGGTTTTGAATTATTCAAATTCTTTACAGATAACCGTCCAAGCTTGTAACTGCTCCACTGGATGATGCATATGATGTTAGACAGTTCTGTGGTGCTGGATGCACCAGCAGCACAGTTTGAAATCTAAATGGTTTGCTTGAAAGTTGAAAGGTTTCCAATCATATATAGTGTGGGTTTTTATGGGGTCCCCTGCCCTGCCCTATCTGCTATAAAGGGTTCAGAAGGAGGAGGAAAAAAGTTGCAATATAAACAGGAAGAGCATTAAATTTGTCCCTTCCACAAGTAGGATGGGTATAGCCACTTAGCCATAGTACTCTGACCACTAAGTCTAAAATCCTAGGCTCAGACTCACACTCAGTCCCCACGTGAAAATGAACTAGGCCTCCTCCTCCTCCACAGGACCATCCTTTGTTCTATACCCTCCTTCAACTGCCCATTAAATGTTTGCAATGTCATCTCTCTTGTGTTTGGTCATTGTGATGGTATGTGAATGTGAAAAGAGAAGAGCAATTTCCAATTGTTTGTGTGTGTGCATATGCATATGTATATATTGGGTTGTTATCTAGGCTTATGCATACTTGTACTTTACAGGAAGCTGAAGCAATTCTGGAGGATCTTAGCCCTTCTCCTTTGCAAATTTTTGGTTTTGGTGTGGTAAGTGTCAAGTTACTTGTATGAAATCCTATTCTTTTGTCCAACTAAGTTATATATGATTTGGTCAGGTTTTGTGTATGAGAAGTTAATATAATAAGATGATTGATTGTAGCCATATTATTTTCCTTTCCATATACCTGGAGTAAAACTAATATTTTTTAGGGCAACTTATGCTTCTTTTTTGGCCAAGAAGGGCAACTTATGCTTAACCAGAATAACAAACAACTCAAAATGAAAAAGACAGTAAACTTTAGTAAACAATTATATATATGATGAAAGCATGCATGCATTCATAAATAATATTATTGAGAGATGATAAATTAAAGAATGACGTGTGTGTTTATTTGGAATCATCTTGTGTATGACTCACAATTTGCCGCCAAATTGCTTCATTATCAAAGAATAATAATGACGTGATTTAGTTTTCCACTATAAGAATCAAGTATATTTTGTTCCCTTTTATGAATTTCTTATTATAATTATCTGTAATTATATTATATTAATCGGACGTTTATTTTTCAACATAAAATTATAATACAACAAAACACTGTATTTTTTTGTACTTTTTGAATTGATATTTGATGGCTTCATTATCTATATTCTTTTTTGTCTCTCTTACATCTCTTTCTTTTACGTCATTCATTAATTAATCATCTCTCAATAATATTATTTATGCTTTTTTTTAAATGATTGTGTTATGTGATTATGTTCGAATTCATTCTTTTCTAATAAATGTAACTACATTTGTTGATTCAGGCTCTTCTTGCGGTGCCTTATGCATTATTAGGTGCGTATATTTTCTTCCTTAAGACTGTCAATTTGTTAAGAATTGAAAATTGCTGATAAATTAAACTCCATTAATTTTCTGTCGATCGAGTTGAATTCCTAACACTCTGACGTGGGCATTATGATAAAAATAGCTAAATAGAAGGGGGCATCACAAATGGAAGTGTGATGAAAGGCTCATTAACAAAGCTTGGAATTCTGAAAGGGATATGTCAGATATGACATGACTTAAAAGTGAATAACATTATTTTACTTTAAAAAAAAAAATCAATCACTTAAAAGTGAAAACTTCAAACTGCTTCTTTAAAGGTTTAAATATTCTAAAATATCTATTAACCTTTATATATTTTATTCTTAACTTAATTATGCACATTGTCAAAATAATATGACATTTGAAGGATTAACTTCCTTGATTGTTTAATTTTTATATAATTATTGTCATCTTTAATTACACACTTTTTTTCCTACTAATATATTAATTATTGTCAAAATAAAATGATTAAATTTTTATATAATTATTGTCATCTTTAACTACACACTTTTTTTTTCCTACTAATATATTAATTATTGCTACTGACTACTACAAGTTTAGGAAGGTTGAGATCTACTTCAACAATATCTCTTAATTCTCCAGCTTACACAAAGCAAGTGTTCCATCAACAATAGGAAGCTGAAAGAAAGGTTTCTTGTTTGTCGCATTTTATTCATATATTGTGTTGTTTTCCAATATTGCTTGTATTTAAGAATATCTAGGTCGAACAATATTCATAGTGTGTTGTTTTATAATATTAGTTACCTTTTTAAATCCTTATTAAAAATCTTAAAGTCTTTTTTCCATCAATGTTAAATATTTATCTCTATTGTAATAAACTCTATTACTCAAAATTTCTTTAGGAATTTTTCAATTTACAATAAAGCTAAAATATGGACAAGGGTTGGATTAATTTGCCAAGGTATAGCAATGACTACATCAATGGCGTAGAATCATTTTTAGACTTTGCTTTCACTAAAGGAAGACCACAAGGAGGAGAAATTTTATGCCCTTGTGTTATGTGCCGCAATCTTAATTGGCAAAAGAGACATGTAGTGTTGGATCACTTAGTATGTAAGGGATTTGTACAGGGCTATAAAGAATGGGTTTACCATGGTGAGGGAATTTCTTTTATAGATTCTAATGGTGATTTAGATGATGAGATGGACTCATATGATGACATTGATGACTTATTATATGACACATTTAGAGATGTAGCAGAAGCAGAGGGAATTTATGAAGGCCCTAATGAAGATGCTAGAAAATTCTATAATTTGATTGAAGAAGCAAAAGAAGAATTGTATACATGATGTAAAAATTTCTCAAAACTATCATTTGTCATTTGACTCTATATGTTAAAATGTCTTCATGGATGGAGTAATGCATCATTTACAGCCCTATTAGAATTAATGAGGGAGGCTATGACTCATTTGAACATTCCTCACTCTTTCAATCAAACAAAGGGAATGATTAGAGACTTGGGTCTTGACTACAAAAAAATTGATGCATGCCCAACTGATTGCATGCTATATCGGAAAGAGCATGTAAACGATACCTCTTGCCATATATGTGGAGCTTCAAGATGGAATGAAAGTCCTCAAGTGGATTGCGAATCTGGGGAGTCCAAGAAAGCCTATAAAGTACCTACTAAAATTCTTAGACACTTTCCTTTGGTTTCACGACTTAAAAGACTTTTTTTGTGCGCTGAGACTGCCAGTTCATTAAGATGGCACGAGGAAGAGCGTTCAAAGGATGGGAAGTTGAGACATCCTGCTAATGGCCAAGCATGGAAAGATTTTGATAAACTACATCATGATTTTGCTCACGATTCTCGTAATGTAAGACTTGGGTTGTTTAGTGATGGATTTAATCCATTTAGGACAATGAGCATATCTCATAGTACCTGGCCTGTTGTGTTGATGACTTATAATCTACCACCCTGGATGTGTATGAAGCTAGAATTTTATATGTTGTCCTTATTAATTCCTGGGCCACATTCACCTGGAAATGACATTGATGTGTATCTAGAACCGTTGATTGAGGAGTTAAAATTACTGTGGGACATAGGCATAGAAACTTATGATGTTTCAAAAAATGAAACCTTTCAAATGCGTGCATGCCTTCTTTGGACTATTAATGACTTTCCTGCATATGCTATGTTGTCTGGTTGAAGCACAAAAGGAAAGTTTGCATGTCCTTGCTGCAACTATGGGACTTCTTCCAAATATTTAAACCATAGTAAAAAGATGTGTTATATGGATCATCGTGTTTTTTTGCCTATGAATCACCCATGGAGATCTAATTCAAGGTCTTTCAATGGAAAAACAGAACATAGGTCTCCACCTCCATTGTTAGGAAGAGAAGAACGTTTACAAGACTTGGACAAGATAAACCATGTCATTGGGAAGACACAAAAGAAAAACGACAAATATCCTTTGAAGAAGAGATCTATTTTCTTTGAGTTGCCATATTGGGAGCATAACACATTGCGGCACAACCTTGATGTAATGCACATTGAGAAAAATATATGTGATAATATAATTGGCACTCTCTTAGAAATCCCATGGAAGACAAAGGATCATGCAAAAGCTCGTCTTGACTTACAGGATATGGGAATAAGAAAGAATCTTCAACCAAGGGAGATGGCTGGTTGGGAAAAATTTATATTGCCTAGAGCATGCTATTCTATGACTGCAACAGAGAAATCAAGTTTTTGTAGTGTTTTAAAGTCAGCAAAATTACCAGATGGCTATGCATCAAATATTTCACGATGTGTGCAAGTTGCTGAAAGAAAAGTATCGGGATATAAAAGTCATGATGCCCATTTCATGTTGCATTACTTGTTACCAGTAGCAATAAAAGGCTTATTGCCTGACCATGTTGCTATTCCTTTGATTCGTCTTTGTTCATTCTTTCGTTGTTTATGTCAAAAGGTTATACAGGTTGAAGACTTAATCCATTTGGAAGCAGAGATTGCAGAAACTCATTGCCAGCTAGAAAGAATTTTCCCTCCTTCTTTCTTTGATGTAATGGTTCATTTACCTATTCACCTAGCGAATGAAGTGAGATTAGGTGGCCCGGTTCAAAGTCGCTACATGTTTCCACCAGAAAGATATATGTGTAAATTGAAGTCTTATGTTCACAATAAGTCTCGCCCAGAAGGATCTATTGCAGAAGCATATTTAGTTGAAGAGTGCTTAACATTTAGCTCAAGGTATTTGCAAAGTGGTGTGGATAAAAGGTCAAATAGAATGGGAAGGAATAGTGATAAATAAAGTTTCAGTCAAGTTGATGCCTCTTCTGTTGGCCATCCTATTGGAACAGAAAATTGATATCTTTAGACCAGAAGTCATTGAACCAAGCTCATAGATACATATTGTTCAATTGTGATGATGTCCAACAATACATTAGGTATTTTCTTATTGCCAATCTTTTTAACAATTCTTTGTGAATATTTTTTATATACAAAGCATTAATGAATGGTTATACTTTCTTATTGTAGAGAGCATGAGGATATTGTTAATAGTCATACTGGGAAAAGAAAGTGGAGTAAAGCCAAAAGTCATAGCAATGATTTCATTGAATGGTTTGAAACTCGTGCGATGAATGATGATATATCAGACTTTGTTAAGGGAATATCCAGAGGACCAAATACTGTTGCAAATAAGTTTTCTGGATATGTTATTAATGGATATAGGTTCCACACTAGGATGAGTGATGGGAGATGCAAAACCCAGAACAATGGAGTGACGTGGAGGCAATAACTCGAAGCTTTGCAAGCTCCAAGGATGAAAGACCAAGAAAAGATAGTTTAACATACTATGGAGCGATTACTTATATAATTGAGTTAAACTATTATGAACTTTGCAAATACGTGTTATTTAAATGTGATTGGTTTGAAGTTAAAGAAGATAATTATGGAATGAAATTTGTGCACTTTGATAAGAGATGCTACCAAGAAGATCCATTTGTGCTAGAAACTCAAGTACATCAGTGTTTTTATGTTAGGGGTCATTTGGAAGAAAATAGATATTATGTCATGAAGAGTGCCCCTCGAGATTTATTCAATATGTGAGATCAATCAGATGGTGGCCAAGAATTTCATTGGGGCGAGCCATCTGATTCTTCATCAAATCCTACCCTACCAGTTGATGATGGTGAAGTTGATTTAGTTAGAACGGATGTATCAGCTACAATCATTGATCAACCTTTACCAACACTTGATGACCAACCACATGAAATAGATTATGAAGAGGATTCTGACTTTGATGACAGTGATTGGGACTATATGGAGTAGCTTTTCCAAAAGTCATGTAATATGTGTTAATCTAGCATTCTTAAAAATATGTCTTTTTCTATCCCAAACATATTTGTTAATCTAGTAATACTACTTTGAATACTTTATTAAGTTGTTGTTCTTTACTTCCACACATATTTTATAAAGTATTGAGTTTAAAATACATATTATGCATGTTGTAACGTGATTTTTCTTTACTTTGGTGCAGGTATGTAGATTCTAGAAGATAGTGGTGCACCTTAGTGTTACAATTTTATGAAGTATTGAGTTACTTTATTGATTCAAGTTTTATTTATTATGGTATGTGAAGGGCATCTTTGTTGGTCATTGGTTGAAATTAGAAAATACTAAAAGGAAAGGAAAAGAAGGTAGGCCACTTTAAATCTTACTTTGTGCTTACAATAAAGCTTCTAAATTTATATACAAATCATATATTTGATGTTAATTCTTCTTCTTCTTATTATTATGGTATGAGAAGGGCATCTTTATATACAAATCATATATGTTTGTTTTTACCATTTCATTTTTTATTACTGTAAAAGAAAATGAAGAAGGGAGAAACTTTTAAAGAAAAAGTGTTGGCTTCTGACAAAAAAGCTGAAAGTCCTAGCATTAGAAATGGTTTCAATTTTGATCTCCAAGCTAAATCAAGCACTGATTTGCTTAGACAATTCAAGAAAGTTAAGCGTGAAAAAGTTCACAATATGCAAGAAAGATTGTTGGAGAACAAATTGAAGGAGTCAAAAGGTGGATGTCATCAAAGACAATGTCAAAAGAAGCCTCCTTTACCTAAAACTTCAACTCAAGTTGAATCCCAAAGAGTTCAAGGAGATCAAAACCAATATAATAAGGTTAACACTATCAAGAAACCCAATCAAAATGTAGCTGAAGTTCAACAGAGCAACGAAGCACCACATGTTCCTAAGAAGTTGAAAAGAAAGCCAATGTGTCCACCATTATCAATGGATGACTGTCTTGGTAATGTTGAAAGTGATAATGAAGAAATTATGATGAATGAAGAAGTTGAACAAAATGAAATTGAACAAAATGAAGAAGACAATAACCATCATAATGAAGTTGAGGAAGAAAATAATGGTGATATAACAAAAGGTAATATTGTCACGACCCCCTATCGGGCGTCCGTGACCGGCATGGGAGGTAGGATTTCTCCTATCCCGTAAGCCTCTAATTCCTGATTTACATTCTTATATATGCATAACTACCCTTTTCTAATACAAACAATCTATAGTATATATGGCCATCCCTATACGGTGACCTAAGTAGCACACAATCCACAGCTCGCTCAACGCCGCTTCAGTCTATACATATACACATAGTCAATCACACGTACATATCATATACATATTGATCACGCGCTTCAGGGCGGGTGATCTATCCTATTTACATACAGAATTCCTGTGTACAGTCAAGTATATATATTCAATCACACACCTGCGTAAAATATACATATTGACCACACGCCTCAATGCGTGTGACCTATCCTATTCACATGCGGAAGCCGTATTTTCACACAATCAAATATTCAGTCACACATATATATAAATTTACATATTGACCACACGCTCGGTGCGTGTGATATATCCTATTCACATGCGGAAGTCACATTCATATATATATATATATACACACATGATATTCATCATATCATAACCTATGTTCCCAACAACGGACCAATCTTTAACCTGTATGAAGCCGACAGTTCTAGAGTGTGACGTATACATATATGCATATAGCAACTGTACAAAACAACGCTATACCAAAAGAATCATATACATATACATCCTGAAAAAATACATATATCAATACTACCCACGCGAACAATGCGTGCGGTCTCTTAGTTTGTCCGCCTCCCTGAGATGAAGTGGAAGCGCTCCCGATGCCTAGACCACCTGTGTCTGTAACATTTAACATTGGGGTGAGTCAAACGGACTCAGTGAGAGGCTTTCCCATCCCTGGTGTAGTAGCGGGTACCACTACAACTGGGGAAAGGAGCCAATCACAAACACATATGCATATAACGGGTTTAAATTTCCATACATTAAGTGGTCAGGCAATTAGCTTATATCATATTCTCAATAAAGAATTTAAAGCATGGATTTACATACATTTAAATTCACACATGCATCATATCAAGATTTAACATATAATTCCATGTGGTCATCTGTGTTCAAGTAACCATAATCGTAAACTGGCCCGAAGGCAATATCTCCGTTAGGAGAGAATCTAGCCCGAAGGCAATATCTCACGTGAGCAATATGGGAACCTAGTTGATCATTCTAGGAACCCCTGGTCCCAAGACTATACTTGGAACAATAGTCTGATCCCAAGACTTCACTTGGAGCATAGCCGGCGACTCATCTGACCTCGGTTTACCCAAGGCAATAGCCACAATGTGGTGTACTCATATACTTTGTATTTCTGTGAGTTTGACTCAAACAGGAGACTCAATCTACCTGGACCACCCGTGATAGAGTCGGTTCCCGCGTTGTACCATAAATGACCACTATGGACCATTACTTGTTCATTTTACTTCTTCTTAGGCAAATCTAGATTTCCAAGTGGTTTCTAATTCGGACTCTTGATTCAGAACAAAGCCACCTAGGTTTATTCTCTTTAAGGACTTACATACAAAACCACACCTTTCAGATAATATTTACTCGATCCTACCCCCGATATCGTATAGGTCCCGTGGACCTTCTTTTCATATAAGGCTCCTTGAGCCACTATTGTTTTTACAATTCACATACACACATATAGCACATTTTCAAATATACTGTAATTTCGGAACAACAATAGCATGTTATCTAACATGTAATTCCTACAAATAGGCAAGAAGGCAAACCATATATCCATATCCGCAGTCAACCCTATAGGATAAGGATAGGAAAGCCCCTCACCTGGTTGGCCCCTCTGATCGGCTCTCGGTGCGCCCGAAAGTCCACTCACAGTATGGTGCCCTATACACATATACTTGAGAGATTCAGAAACTTGCAATTTCAACCACTATAGTGTAAATGTAACACTAATGCTCATGTTCTTTCTAATTAATTCCATAGACTAGTTGTTGGCTTGGAATGCCCTCAACTAGTTTTCGGAACACCTATCATGCTTCTATTCGTATTCAACCCTTGCTTAGTCACACTATTCGGAAGCCTTGAGGTGGGAATGCAAGGTTACCCAATTTCATCTCTATGTGTCCATATGAAATTCCCATTACCCAAGTCTTGAATTTATGACTCAATAGAGTCATAAATTCTACTTGTCTAAAATTTCCATTTACCGAATTAACTTCCAACACCTTACCTGCATATGCATACACATATCCGGAAACGCTTAAAATTGGAAAAGTGTCTCTTTTTCCCCCAACCGGGTTCCGGGTGAGACGGGAATTACTCGGGTTTTAATCTCTCATACGTTCCAATAATTTTAACAATTATAGAATCACAATTTCCACCTATTACTGCACCCCCAATCAGTCCACAACACCCTTAAACCTTGACAACCACATTTTTCCTTCACTTTTTCCAACCCGAATAAATTCCATCAATTTGGTTCCGGTTCCTAAGCTTTCAACTCACTTCCTAACATGCATATACTTCAATTTAGGACCCAGAATACTCATATTGAATCAATTGGGGTCTTTCCAAAAATCCCTAAAATTGATAAAATTGGGGTTTGAGAGTTTCGGGACTTCTCACCTCGATTCAACCGGTTAGAAGGACGATATGGAGTAGAGGAGACTCCCAGCTACCTTCCCCGGTGAAGAAACGGCATTTTCCAGCGAGAAAGCCCTCTCCCTCTTGTTTCTCTCTCTAGCCCGAACTCACTCTCTCCAGCTAAACGACGGCGACTACGGCTCCGGTGGACACGACTCCAGCCACCACCGTGCTCAGCCCGTGCGTCCGGCCACCACGCGCTGCTCTCCGTCCGCCCGTGTGTGTTCCGTTCACGAAGCCCCTCACGGTTTGCTTCTCTCTCTCATCAACGCTCTTCCTCCCTCTCTCACGATTTGCTTCTGCTTTTTTTTCTTTCCTCTTTTCTTTATTCTTTTACACATATAATATATATATATATATATATATATATATATATATATATATATTAATATATATGCTTCCTTTTTCTTCTTTCTTTTACTTCCTTTTCTCTTTTATTTCTTTTTTTTTCTTATTCTACAATATATATATATATATATATATATATATATACTTAATAAATAATTATATATATACATATATAAAAAAAGAAATCTGATGGAGTAATAATAATAATGTAAAATTAGGATTTAAAAATAAGCTAGTGTATTTTTTTTTCATCTCATTTTCCTCTCTTAAATTAGTTAATTTAATTTAATTTCCGATGCTAGTTAAAATATTACTGGGTATTACAAATATCATTTGAATTTTCAAATTTAATTTACAAAAATTATGTTCCCAAACCTACCTTATATCTAATTTCTCTTATACTATGAAATGAATTTGACATAGGGACATCAAAGAAAAGAACTAGAGGGCAAACATCATGCTAGAATATTCATGCTAGATCAGTTGAAGAGCGAGAAGAAGTAATCTTAAATGATGATGGACAACCAATAGGACCTCGTGAGAAAACAATGAAGGACTTGAGTCTTTTCTTGGGTACAATGGCTAGAAATTCAACATTTTGTCCCTTGACTTACACTAATTGGAAGGCTATGCCAAGTGACCTTAAAGACCATATGTGGAAATATATCAATGTAAGTATTGGTTAATTAAATGTGCCTAAGTTATATTCCTTTGTACATTTACAAAATCATGCAACTTCTTTTACTGATTTTCATTCCATGCCTTTTATGTTATAGGCAAAATTCAATGTGCCAGATGAAGTGAAAAAGTGGGTAGAGTCTACCATTCAAGATGCTTGGAGACGATATAAATGCAAAATTAAGAAATTACACTTTAAAAAGTTTGCTAACATGATTGAAAGGCTCAAGCATCGTCCTGCAACTATACCAGAATCACACTTTAAGAAGCTGTGTTTATATTGGAGTAATGAAAATGTGAAAGTAAGAGAAGTATATATTTATATGTTGATTAAATTCATCACAAATATGTTCTTTGCATTAATTGATATATATATATATATATATTTGTTGTATGTAGAAAATTAGTAAATCAAACAACAAAAATAGGGCTACACAAAAGTGGAGGCATCGAATGGGGCCTACAAGTTTTGCTCTAGTTCGTCAAAGAATGGTAACATATTTCAAAAACTAGTACTTGCATCTAATTTTAATTTCTTATTTGATGTAGCATATACAATCAAAACTATTTACTTTCTATGTTTTCAATCATCATGTATTTATCTGAAGTTATTTACTTCAAGTTTAAAATTATTATTTATTGTAGATTGAAAAGAATGGTGAGGAGCCTACCCAAATAGAAGTGTTTATTGAAACACGTCAAAGTGTTAAAGGCAAGCAAGTGGATCTTGAGACACAAGATGTGATAGTAAGTTTTTATTTGAAAGACTTGTTTGCTTCATATGGATTCTAGGTTTAATGATATATAGACTTGTTTAATTTCTAGTTTATAATGATATATATAGTGTATGTATTGATGTAATAAAGCATTCAAGTACTTTTTATATGAAATTTAGTAAGAACTTTTTTTTCTTCTAAAATTTGGTTTATGATACTTAGAATATAACTTACTTATGCAATATATGTAATTTACTTGTGTTTAAAACGACATAACAATTTGTTTTGTAGTCACAACTTAAAGATCATTTGACCCAAAACCCTGAGCAAAATCATACCGAAGCCTTCAAAGAAGTGTTTGGAAAGGAAAAAGCTGGTAGAGTTCGTTGCTATGGTAGAAATGTCACACCAACTGCTTCAAAGCAAAAGGAAAAGCAAAACCAAATTATGGATTCTATGAAGCAAGAGCATGCTAAGGAGGTGAATTCTTTGAAAAGTGAGATGCAAGATGTGAAACAACAAATGCTTGGAATGCAATCTTTTATAAAAGTTTGGATGCAACAAAACAATTCAGGGATGAATATGGAGAATTCAGATGTTTTTTTCAGGTCTTTTCCAAGTGAAGCTAACAATGCACAAAATGATGAGGGACAATGTAATGAGCATTCTAAAACACATGCTTCAAATCCGGTATTTTGCTTTCTTATGCTTTTACTTCACATTTATATTGTCCAAAGAAAATGTGAGTTTCTTTAATTATATAATATTTTTTAAAAAATAAGATGTTTCATTGTTATTACATTTTAATTTTCTAATAATGTGTTATCTTTTTTATGTAGGGACAACTTGGTGAAAAAGATGCAAGTTTTTAGGAAGCTCATTGATGAATTGAAGACCTTTACTATATATTTTGGATACTTGTTAATCTTGTGAACTTTTATTAAACTTTTCTATGATATTACTTTTTGTTGGATATGTATCATACTTGAATCTTGGGAGCATTTTGTTGGAACTTTATGTGGAAATATTGTATTTTTATATTACTTTTCTATGATGACACATCTTGATTTAAATATATATTTTATTGAATGTAAAATGAGTTTAATGTTGGTTTATGATATTAGGAAATTATTATATAATTCATTTGTATATATTTGTTTAAAAATTGTTTCTAAAAATAATAGAAAAAAAAATTATTGCTTATTCTTTTAGAGAACGGTTCTTAAATGTTGTTCCAAATAACATTTGCAGAATCTAGAAAACCGTTGCCAGTTTTATGCTGTGGCAATATTCAATAAGCAACGGCTAATCTTTGTTGCTTAATGAAGCAATGGTTAACAAATCTTGCTAATTCGAAACTTGAAAACCGTTCCCTATTGATAAAGTATAGGGAACGGTTTTTTATATTTGTTGCCATAGGAACAAAAAACCGTTGCCTTATACAATAAGTATAGGCCGATTATAGTACGGCCAAAAACCGTTGTCTATTCTAATAGGCAACGGTTTTGGTATTATAGAGAACGGTTTTTGTGCGTTGTAAAAAGGCAAAAATGTTGTAGTGCGTTTAAACTTTTACTTCTTGAATTCTTTTGAGATTCAATTGTGATTTTCAATTCAAATCGTGTTTAGGCAAGACTTGACACACCTACCATGAGATCACGAGCCTTATTTGAGCATTAAATCCACTCGGATTCCCAAATACAACGCGAAGCGATCGGTTCGACTCACTTGTGGTACTACACGTTTAAACTTGTACTTCTTGAGTTCTTTTGAGATTCAATCATGATTTTCAATTCAAAATGTGTTTAGGCATGACTTGACACACCTTTCATGTGATCACGAGCCCAATTCGAGCATTAAATCCACTCGGATTCTAAAATACAACGCGAAGCGATCGGTTTGACTCACTTGTGCGACATCATGTTTAAACTTTCACTTCTTGAGTTCTTTTGAGATTCAATCGCGATTTTCAATTCACAATGTGTTTAGACATGACTTGAAACACCTTCCATGTGATCACAAGCCCAATTCCAGCTTTAAATCCACTCGGTTTGCCAAATACAATGCGAAGTAATCAGTTTGACTCACTTGTGCAACAACACGTTTAAACATGTACTTCTTCAGTTCTTTTGAGATTTAATCGCGATTTTCAATTCAAAATGTGTTTAGGCATGAGTTTACATACCTTCCATGCGATCACGAGCCCCATTCGAGCATTAAGTCCACTTGGATTCCCAAATACAACGCGAAGCGATCTTTTTCACTCACTTGTGCAACAACACTCTTAAACTTGTACTTCTTGAGATCTTTTCTGATTCAATTGCGATTATCAATTCAAAATGTGTTTAGTCCTGTCTTGACCCACCTTCCTTGCGATCACGAGCCCCATTCGAGCATTAAATCTCAAAATAGTATTTTTGCCAAATTTGAGAACTAAAGAGTAATTTAACCTACAATTCAGAGACGAAATAGTAATTTATTTCTTTTTTTTGTTTTAGAGTGCGTTTGGTAAAGATAAAAGAGAAGGGAATGTGAATGTGAATGAGGATGGGGATGGGAATGGAAATGGAAATGGAAATGTTGGAGGGAATAAAAATATCATGTCAATGTGATGTGATGTGAATGGAATAAAAGTGGGTAAAATGACCATTTTATTCTTACACTAAAAGTGGAAATGGAATAAAATTGGGTAAAAAGTAAGAACAAAAATATAATTTCATCACATTACAAAAAGTGTGGTTTGTTTGGTAAGAAGAAAAGAGGAGGGAGAAGTCTTCTCCCATGCTTTTTTATCTCCCTTTCTTGCTTTCAAACATAGCCTTAGTCTTTAGTAGGCACGTGATCACGTGATCTACTTCCTTCCTTTTCTGTATATAACTCTAACCATTCAGATTTCATTTCTTACCTCTCAAGTTTGTTAAATAATTTTAATACTTAGATAATGCAGGAATCTGATAACAATTACAAACATGAAGGTCCAAATTAAAATTAAACAAACATAAGGTCCAAATTGTTGTCATTTGGCAAATTTGAGATACTAAATTAAAATTGAACCAACATTATGGACTACAATGAAAAATGTACTAAATATCTATATATATATATATATATATATATATATATATATATATATATTTTGGGCAAGGATTTACTGTAGAACTACAGTATTCTTGCCCAGAACTTTCTTCTCCTAAATATAATTAAATTATTTTTTCTTCTAGTCAAATAAATTTGTGGGATTCATTTATTTTTTGGCCAAAATTTGTGGGATTCATGCATGATAATTATAAAATATATAGTTTTAAAAATAATGTTAATTACTTTATATAAAAAATTTATGTATATCTATAATTTTTGAACAAAGAACTACTGTAAACTTCTCATTTTTCGGTCCAATGTTTTTTTAATGAAGTAATGTTCAAAACTTGAAATTCATTTATAATATATAAGGAAAAGTAACATTTATTTGTTCCAAATAAGAAAAAAATTGGTGGGCTCATCACTTATTTATTCTCATATTTGTATATTCATGCATTTTTTTATGGGTAAACTACAGTTTGCCCCCTGTGGTTTGGCCTAATTTCAGTTTGCCCCCCTGTGGTTTAAAGTGCGACACTTAACTACCCTGTGGTTTGGCTTAAAATTAATGTGACCCCCTGTGGTTTAGAGTGTGACACTTGACCCCCCTGTGGTTTGTTATGTTATCACTTAACTACCTTCACCTACCTTCTATCCAAATTTTAGTCAAATTAATCATCATTTTTATACTTTTTATGTTTAAAATTTGTTATTCAACACTCTAGAATTATAAAATAATTCAAAAAAATTATATTTAATATAAAAAAATTATAATTTTAAAAAATCAATAATTTGAATATGTTAATACTTAATATGAAGTTGGATTGTCACTTTATTTTGGTACACTATTAACGTTATATGATTGGATAAATTAGATACTTTTCTAAGAAAATTATTGTTTAATGTTAGAGTTTCTAAGCTCAATAACGTTAACATTCAATTCAGGTATGTATGTTCCGAACTTGAACAATAAAAAAACTTAAATTTAGTTATATATTTATATTATATTATTCTCTTACAATTTTATTTTGATTGATTTAATAATTCTAAAATATTAAAGATAAAAAATAAAAATAAAATGAATAAATAACTAAATATAAATAATCAATAGAGTAAACAATAAATATTAAATTATTTTATTGATTTTTTAAAATTATAATTTTTTTTATATTAATTATATATTTTTTGAATTATTTTATAATTATAGAGTGTTGAATAACAAATTTTAAACATTAAAAGTATAAAAATGATGATTAATTTGACTAAAATTTGGATAGAAGGTAAGTGAAGGTCGTTAAGTGCTAACATAACAAACCACAGGGGGGTCAAGTGCCACACTCTAAACCACAGGGGGGTACATTAATTTTAAGCCAAACCACAGGGTAGTTAAGTGTCGCACTTTAAACTACAGGGGGGCAAACTGTAGTTTACCCTTTTTTTATTCTTAATAATCAATTATAACTAATTAAAAATAATACAACTTAATTCTATAACAAATTAATATTATTATTTAGATTTTTTAAAAACAAGAGTAATGAACCCATAATAAACTCTATTTAAGAGATCAAAGTAATTTAACAAAAAATTATAAGAATCAATATTAATAATTTACTTCAGATTTACACAGGAAGTTATAACTTTTGATTAAGTGAAATTATAATAAAATAAATATTGTTTAAGAAAAAAATATAATTTTAAATTTCAAATAAGAGTTATGATCTCATAAATTAATTTATATAAAAAAATTTAATTTAACAAAATAATTTAATTATTGTAATTATATTTGTTTATAATATTACCGAGCGATGCACAGGACACAATGCTAGTTAGGAACTAAAATAAGGGACCAAAATAAAAGTGTGATGATTCAAAAATATATGGAGAGATTCAGGCAAAAAAATATATGGAGAGAGGTAAAAGTGTACGACATAAAGAATTGATTGTGACTATACTTCCCTCCACCATACCCTTCCTCTGGGTCTAGTGACTAGTGTTGTCATTCATGATCCACCTTAGACAGAAGTCATCTTTGTTCACTTTTGTTTCTCCTTTGTAGTATTTTCTACCTCGCGGTGGGGCATTACTGCATTACTATTAAGCCAACTTTTGGATGGATTTAAGATAAAGTAAAGTGTCAGTTTAGGGTTTAAGGAAAGCGTCACTTTAATATATTTCCTTATTTCACGAAAAAGAAAGCGTCACTTTATTTTGGTTTCTTCTTTCAAATTTTGCATATTCTCTGATCCTTTTACATCATTCACCTCTTGTTTTGGTATTTACGTTTAGTTGTATTTTAGTTTAATTTTCTATTATATTTCTGGTTGTTTTGATCCTTGTTTTATTTTTGTGATTTAGTAAGTTAGGATTAATTTTATTTCCTTTCTTTGTTTTAGTCTTTAGTAGGCACGTGATCACGTGATCTGCTTCCTTCCTTTTCTCTGTATACAAGTCTGGTGTATTTATTACTGTGCAACCTTCTTTTTTTTGCTAAATGATCCTCTCAAATGTCATCTTTCTCTGCAATAAAGTATACTTGAATGATTTTTTTAAAAAAAATTATAACTTTTATAAATCTTTACAAAAATATTTTAAAAAAATTAGGTAAAAGTATTTATATCTTTCTGATAAAGTTTTTATATATTTTTTATGAAAAATCATGTAAAATGTGGTATTTCATTTAATAAAGATTTTATGAGGGATTTCTTTTCATAAAAAAACTGTTGAATTAAGATAACTAGATTGCGACCTGTTCTTTGCACGGGATGTTTCTATTCAAATTGTTTTAAAAGCTTACAAATTTTTTCAATTAATAATTATATTTAATATTTTTTATATGAATACAAAAAAAATATTAGATTATAAACAATATTTTTATCACATTTTAGGTCTGAACTAATTAAAAATAATATTCATAAGATAGTCTAATAATATAGTTTCCATTAAAGAAAAAAATAAGAATGAAAGTGTAAGGAAAAAATATTAAATTAAAGATATATCTTATTCTCAATCTCATTTTCTGTACTTTAAATGTATTGTGATACAAAATTTGGTGATTTGTCGCAGTGTATTAAAAATCGGTCAAGATAATAACCCGAACATGCTTTCGAGTCATAAGTTAACTAGTTTAATTGGTTCAGCCGTTAATTAGATCTGATGATGTCTTAAACAATGAGTTATTAGATTTTTATAATTAAAAAATATTCTTTCACAAAATCTAAAAATGTTATATAATTTTTATTATATCAAAGAATATAAGTTATATATAATTATATAAATATAATTTTATTATATTTTATAAATTTTGTTGCATTTACTTTAATAAAAACTTCATTTGCTCAGTGGTTATAAGCATATTTAAAAATTTAAGGATCGATGTTTGATTCTCCTTGTTGCAATTTGAAACAAGAATTTTGCAAAAGAAAGAAGGTATCAAAATCGGTGGTTGAGCATGTCACATTGACTTGACTGTTTGGTTCAATTGGATTTAGATATGTCCAAAGCGATTTTGAACCATTAAAACGATTATAAGATATTGTCCGAATTGAACAATTGGCCGGTTCCCAGTCTGGTCCGAGTTTCGAAACAATGGTTTGCCTTCAAGTGAAAGCAAACAATCTAATATGTTGTACTGTGATAATTTCCACCATACAACCTAAATTAATAAGATTCAACAACTTGAGTAATTGACCTATCAAATTTTTTGGTCAAGTCATCCACTCAACATTAATACACAAAGTTGATTTACAAATTTGAAGTGTTTTGTAGACTATATAATTATAAGCTCTAAGAATACATTTTTATTAAAATATTTTTACAAACTATAAACAAAATAGAAATGTGAAATACCATTCTAAATTTTGTATTAATATATTTTTGCTCTATTAATAAAAATTTTTAACCATTTTAATTTTTTCTCCTATGATTACATGATTTATCATGAACAATAATAAAAATTTAAAGATATATTCCAATACTAACCAACACTAAATTGTGAAAAAATAAAAACCTTTAAACTTGCATTTTCATTCTATCTTACAAAATATATTTAATCATTTCATTCAATTTCAACTTCTCTCATTCACTATCATTTTGCTATTTCTCACTTTACCAAGTAAATTTGGCTAAATTTTAACTAAATGCCAAAGATAAACAAAAATATATTTTTCTCCATGTAAACATAACTTAGAGTAACATAAAAAAAATAGTGTAAATTTTTTGTGCTCAAATACAAATAATGTAATAATGTGTCTTGATCACCCTATTTATTTTATAGTTAAATAGTAGTTTGTTTTTTTTTAATTTGAACTTCTAAAAGGAATTTTAAACATGCGATTTCTTTATATGCGACTTATTTTAATATATATATATATATATATATATATATATATATATATATTGTAACTGTCGTTTCTAGTTCAGACAATTGTAATTTGTAAATAAGGACCGCAAGGGGTCGTAACCTTGGGGGACTTGTCCTTAGGTGAGGACCTAGGTGCCTACGTACCCTTGTGAATGGATCAAAGTCCACGTAGTTCGTCACGGTGACGTCTATAGGAGCCGTTAGGCAAGTCAGTTACCTGTATAGGGCCGTGTGCGGCTAAGACGTGTGTAAGGTACTTCGGCCGGGCGAGCTACTCGTAAGAGGTTGCCTTAGGTTATGAGAGAGCAAGGGTCTCTTAGAGCTTTCGAGAGCTCTGTTTGAGGGAATCTCCAGGGTGGAGATACGCTAGATGATGGCCGGAACTCGGTGGTGCCGTGGGCTAAGCTATAGAGCTATGAGAAGATGTATTGTGTGAGGGAAGCTAAGTCTAGCTTAGCCGTATTCAGAGTGTGCATTATTTGCCTCTTGTTCTGTTCTGTTCTCCTTGAGTCCCCCGGGTGAGGGCTTTTTATACCCGGTGTGGGGGAGAACGTGGTCGACCCACGTTCTTGCTAGACGTGGGTCATCCCACGATGCCTGGAGGCTTTCCACGTCTCTTGAACGGGAGCCCAGGGAGGAGAGACGTAGGCACTGGCCATGTAGGGGATATATTAGTGGTGCCATGTGTTACTGGTCCAGGCTACCATGGAGCTTCTGGAAGCCTAATGCCACGTGTCCCTAGGCGGAATATTCCGTATTTACATAAGTCCCCCAAGTCTACGAGTGTCGGGCGCCCGTGAACTTTAGTTTCTTTTCAGCAAACTACTTAGGAAAATTCACCTGTTACCTTTTGTCAAATCGAGCTCGTCCGCAAGTGGGTCTGGACCTCTTGGTTGGTCGTTCGACTTGTGAGGCTTTGTGTACTTCTCAGTTTTACTCAGAGAGTAGAGACGTCGAAGATGCCATGCTATAGATGAGACCATGGCTGAGGCTCCATCTGGAGAGGCCAGAGCTGGTGAAGCGGCTGGAGAGGCCAGGGGCCTCTCTAGTGGAGGGAATGTAGTGGTGAGTCAAATGGCCGCCAAGGAGGATGTTTCTTTGGGGTTGGATGTCAGCTCCCCTAAGCCTGTCAAGCCACTGGAGGAAGAGCCTTCTTTCGAGCTGGTGGCTTTGGGCAGGCATTTTCCCATGGATTTGAGAGAGAAGTATGCTAGGGGGTTGGACACCCATCCCCTTAATATGGCTATTCGTGCCTTTGGCAGGGTTTCTGAGGCACAAGCTGGCTTCCACCAGGCTGGAACTTTGTGGGGGAAACACGTAGTAAGTATTTTTGCTCTATCCTATTGTCTTTCGTCTTTTTTCCGTGGTCTTTTCCTTGCTTGGTGACATTCTTGTTTTCTGCAGCATGAAGCCAGTCTCGACAGGGACCGGCTTCTTGTAATAGTAACCCCTAGGAGTTCAGCTCTGGAGGCCACTAGGAAAATTTTTTTGGGATGCGCGCGGGCAGCTGTCTGCGAAGGAGTTGGAATGCGAGGACCAAGGTCATGAGATAAGGTCCTTGACTCACGAGGTTGATCGCTTTAGGGCCGAGGGTACTCAGCCTTCTGAGGTCAAGGTTCTGTGATCCGAGATGGAGAGGACTCTCAAGGAGCTTGCCTCCCGTCGGGAGGACGCTGAGAAGCGCCGGCGAAGCTTTGAAGAGTGCTGAGGCTAGCGCCAGCGAGAATCTTACTAGTTGGATGGCGGCCGAGAGCAAGGTGGCTGATGTTGCTGATCTTCAGGGAGAGTTGCTGGCGCAGAGAATGTTCGCATGCTGCTGGCGGTTTAGCAACTCGAGTGTCTTCGCAGGGAGAGGTTCCCAGTTGAGTGGGTGGCTTCCCTGCATCCTTCTCTGGAGCTTCTTGATGGTGAGCTCAAAGGTCAGCTGGAGAATGATTCTCATTTGAACGTTGCTTATCTCCGCCAACTAGCTGACCGCCCGCTGGACCACTAGGTGCTTTCTGTTATTGGCGGGCGTGCTCTAGAGATTGGAGGTACTTCTCAGCAGTTGGCCGACGCAATGTAGGGAAGGCCGTCGGGAGATGCTGGCAACGCCGAGCCTATGGGGGCCGAAGTCAATGTAGATCATGGGAATGCCCAAGAGTAGGTTTATGTAGAGTTTTAGGCTTTTTCTCCTTGTAATAGGCGGACGTCTTCCTCATTTTTGATATCAATGAGAACTCATGTTGAATTTAACTGTCTCCCCTTTTACTTCTAGGCAAAAAGGTTTTGTATGAGTACAGTCTTTCTGATTTGGTTATCTTTTTACTTCTGGGCAAAAATATTTTTGCTAGCGTGTTTTGTGAACGTTCCTTTTGTGTTTTCCCACCCAAGGGGTTTTTAACCGCGCTTTTGGGGGAATCTTAGCTTCGCCTTAGAGGCTCTTGAGCGTTTCTTTGGGCGGTCGACCCACTTCCCTTCCTTGAGACTTATGCGAGTACTTCGCAAGTGTAGGTCACGTCTTTCTCAAAAGGGAAGCTTCGATTAATGATAAACAAAATGGTTACATTCGGGTAGCCTTGGTCAGGCTAGCCTCAGTCAGGCTGAAAGTCAACAAAATGATTACATTCGAAAAACCTTAGTCAGGCAAACCTTAGTCAGGTTGAGTGATAATCCTAACTTTGAAATAAACTGAGACGTGTGTAACTTGACCAAGAGGTGTTCTGAGAGTGCAAAGTGCGTTTAGAGCTTAGGTGGAGGTTTGGTCCAAGTGGGCAGACTCCTGCTTTTTTTTCTAGAGTCTTTACCCTAGGGGGTTTCCTCGCGTGATTCGGCAAGCGACCTTGATGGTCTTGGTTAGGCTTGTTGCGTAGCATGCTTGCGCTAGTTTTTAATCCGCCATGATTTCACCAACCCCGTGGGGCGTTGGGAACTTCATAGTGAGCTGTGCGGTGGACACTACAGCTCTGAGTTTGTTTAGGGACGGTCACCCCAAAATGGCGTAGTACGCCGAAGGTGCTAAGACGATGATGAAATCTACGTCAATGCTTGCAACCTTTGGTAAAGTGCCCATAGTCGTCAGGGCTGTTATGATTCCTTCTGCAGGAACTTGGGCTCCGGAGAACCCTATGAGTGTGTCGGGGAAAGGCCTCATGTGGGCCTCGTCCAACCTGAGCTTCTTAAAGGTGTCGAAGTAGAGGACGTCCACTGAGGATCCTTGGTCTATTAGGACTCGCATGACCTCGTAGTTAGCAATGACTGCGGACACTACCATGGGGTCGTCATGGATCGGTCCTTCCAGATTTGTGAGGTCGAACGTGATGGGGTCTCCTTTGGATTCTTCGCTTCTCTTTTTATGCTTCGGGGCATAGTCGAGGGTGAGTATGGAGCGTTCCACCCTTTTCTTGTTTTGCGGTTGCGAGGTAGTTCCTCTTTGCAGTCCGCCTGCAATGACGTTGATGACCCTGCAAGTAGGTGTTTGGTCGCTAGTCTCTCTCGAATGCTCCGTATTGGCTCTGCTCTCCTCTTTGATGTATCTACCCAATTGCCCTTTACGGATTAGATCCTCGATCTAATCTTTCAAGTGAATGCAGTCGTTGGTCTCGTGTCCATAATCTTTGTGGAACTGGCAGTACTTGGACTTGTTTACCGGCTTTCCAGTTTTCTGCCTCTTACTCTGCGGGGGGAAATTGGGCATGTCTGAGTGATACATTTCCTCGACAACCCCGATGTGGGACTTGTGGAGGGGATTGTAAATGGTGAACCGTCCTCTGGGACGCGTTTGAGGTCGCGGTGCTGAGCACTTTTTGTTATTTTTGTCCTTGGAGTTTTGGTTATCTGTTGCCATCTTCTCCTTCTTCTTCTCGGATTGCTCCATGTCGGATCTACTTATGGCGATCTGCGCATTTTCTTCCTGGATGAACCATTCCTCACAGTCCATCAATTCCTGTAAGGTAGAAATGGGACACCTGTTGAGTTCCCCATAGAATTGCGAACATCGGAGGCCTTGCTTAATGACGAAGATTGCAACGACATCTTGGAGGCCTCTGACTTGGAACGAGAGTTTGGTGAAGCGGGCCAAGAAGGCTTGTAGGGTCTCCCCTTCTTCCTGGTGAAAACCGATAAAGGATTCCTCATTCTTCTGGTATTCCTTACTACTGGCGAATTGGGTGAGGAATTTCTGAGCTAGTTGCTCGAAGTTGTGGATCGAGTTTGTAGGAAACAACGAGAACCACCTCAGAGCTGCCTCCTTTAAGGTCGAGGAGAAGACTCGGCATTGCTGGCCGTCCATCATCCCGAGTATTGACATAGCCGAATTGAAGGTGTTGATGTGATCTCGCGGATCAGTCTCTCTGCCATAGAATTCTATGTGAAAAGGCATCTTGAAACCCATGGGCACATGTTCGTTCATGATTTGTTGGGTGAAGGGGTGTCTTCCTTTCCCTTGGAAGTCGAAGCTGGGCCATTGATATTGTCATGACTGAGTGGACATGCCGTAGGGGGCGTATGGGTTGTAGGCTCCTACCCAAGGCATAATCAGATAAGATCCCGGTGGATGGTTTGGAATAGGTGGTCGCAGTTAATCTGCGGTCGGGCACACTGCTTTCCAGGCGACCATTGTAGGTCTAGGGGGGATTGATGGCGGGGGAGCTGGTGCTGTCAGTGATAGACGTGCGAATTCCATGGGTAGAGTTCCGAATTTTATTGCGGGCAAGCTGGTAGGGTCATTGGAAGGTCCTGCAAGTGCGTTATATGATGCCACCGGTAATTGGACGCCTACATTTGCTTAGGAGTGGTTCCTGTCCTCTTCCCATTGTTGTTGACGTATGGCCGCTATCTCTGCCTCAAGTCGAGCCAGCTCCATTTCTCGCGAGATCCTCGTTGGCTCTATTATTTCTCCGTTGCTGTTTGAGGGGCATGGGTTATGCAGCATGTCATAGGGATGCTGAGGGCAAGCTTCCTCTCCGGCTGCCGGTGTCTGGACCACGGTTTCTGCAACGGTCACTAGCGTCGTCGAGGTGTTCTGCGGCTGGCTTGTATTTTAGACACCTACTTCGGTTGTGACCACTTCAGCCGTCCCCTATCTACTCCTTGTGCTGCGCATTGGAGACTTGCATCGTTCGTGGCCATAGGAATATTCGACTCGGCCATTGTCGGATTCTTCCTGTATAAAAATTAAAAAATGCGGGTTTTCTGAGTGTTAAGCGGATACTCCTACTCCCCGAAAAAGGAATGCCGTTTAGCGGCAGTGTGCGCAAGGCATTATGGTCTGAGGAAGACCGCGGTGGGCGCCAATGTAACTGTCGTTCTAGGTTCAGACAATTGTAATTTGTAAATAAGGACCGCAAGGGGTCGTAACCTTGGGGGACTTGCCCTTAGGTGAGGACCTAGGTGCCTACGTACCCTTGTGAAGGGATCAAAGTCCACGTAGTTCATCATGGTGACATCTATAGGAGCCGTTGCGGCTAAGATGTGTGTAAGGTACTCCGGGCGAACTAGCCACTCGTAAGAGGTTGCCTTAGGTTATGAGAGAGCAAGAGTCTCTTAGAGCTATCGGGAATTTTGTTGGTGGGAATCACCGAGGCGGAGATACGCCGGATGATGACCGGGTGATGGGCGGAACCAGGTGCTGTTGTGGGCTAAGCTCTGGAGCTATGAGGAGATGAATTGTGAGAGGGAAGCTAAGTCTAGCTTAGGTGTATTCAGAGTGTGTGTTAATTGCTTTTTGTTATGATCCCCCCCCTGAGTCCCCCGGGTGAGGGCCTTTTATACCCAGTGTGGGGGAGAATGTGGTCGACCCACATTCTTGCTGGACGTGGGTCGTCCTACAATGCCTGGAGGCTTTCCACGTCTCTTGGACGGGAGCCCAGGGAGGAGAGACGTGGGTACCGGCCATGTAGGGAATAGATGACACTACAAGGAAACAGGCATCTAGCCACGGTTAGAAGATGCCTCTAACGGCAGTTGTGACCGTGGCTAGAATTTTAGCAGCGGTTGCTACGGAATATTTCGCCTACGGACACGTCGCATTAGGCTTCCAAAAGCTCCACGGCAACCTGCACCAGTAACACATGGCACCACTCATCTATTCCCTACGTGGTCGGTGCCCACTTCTCTCCTCCCTAGGCTCCCGTTCAAGAGTCGTGGAAAGCCTCTGGGCATCGTGGGATGACCCACGTCCAGCAAGAACATGGGTCGACCACGTTCTCTCCCACACTGGGTATAAAAGGCCCTCACCGGGGGGACTCAAGGAGAACAGAACAGAACAGAACAAGAGGCAAATAACGCATACTCTGAATAAGCCTAAGCTAGACTTAGCTTCCCTCACACAATACATCTCCTCATAGCTCCAGAGCTTAGCCCACGGCACCAGCGAGCTCCGGCCATCACCCGGTCATCATCTGGCGTATCTCCACCTCGGAGATTCACACCAACAGAGCTCTCGACAGCTCCAAGATACTCTTGCCTTATCATAACCTAAGGCAACCTCCTACGAGTGGCTCGCCCGCCCGGAGTACCTTACACACGTCTTAGCCGCACATGGTCCTATACAAGTAACTGCCTTGCCTAACGGCTCCTATAGACGTCACCATGACGAACTATGTGGACTTTGATCCCTTCACATGGGTACGTAGGCACCTAGGTCCTCACCTAAGGGCAAGTCCACCAAGGTTACGACCCCTTGCGGTCCTTATTTACAAATTACAATTGTCTGAACCAGAAACGACAGTTACAAGAAGAAATATTTTGAGACAAATGTAATATCCGTTAATTTCAAAAAGGAATTTGGGATTTATAATTTGGTGATATTGGAGTAGATAGTATGATAAAACAAATATATATATATATATGTAGTGGAACATACATTTTTACCAATATAAGGATTTTATTAATTTTAAAGTAAGGAAAGTTTAGAAATTAAAATAAATAGAAAAATTAAGTAGAAAAATAAAAAAATTAGTTAAATAGTTATTACATAAATTATTTTAAGCTTATTTTTTAAATTTGATAATTTTTCGAGATAAATTTTTATCCGATAGAAAATTTTCATTTGAGAGACCTTAACATCAGACATTTTTATAAGGCCTATAACTGTCCAGAAATTCTAAATCTTTTCTATCCTTACCAACAAGTAAATCTAAACTAGAAAATTTAACAAAAATTATGACTTTCGCATACCCAAATATTGTTATTTTCATTTAAAAATAATAATAAATAAACAAATACCAAAATACCAATATTGCCCATAAATTCTCTAAACAAATCTAGAGTCTTCCTATGATGCAGCGTCTATTTCAACCTACACTAGCATTCCATCTTAAAGAAAAATGTCCATGGATTTCTTTCTTTCTCAAACTCAAATCTCTACTTTGACTCTTCTTCTTTCCCATTGATTTTCACCAATTACCACCATGAATGGACACCATCGGTTGACCATCCACCATCAATCCAACCCTCTGTTGTTTGGGGAACATTTAACAACATAATATGTGAAAAACGCTCCATTATTTTAGGTGAAGAGTTGATGATATATATATTTCTATTATGGTATCCTTAATTGCTCTAGGTGTAATACCCCGGAAAATTTTGAGGATTAAAGAATGATTTATTTAAAATTTTGAGGATTAAAGAATGATCTATTTCGGGGCTAGGAATTTAAAACTTAAAAAAAATATAAAAAAAATATATGAAAGTTAAAAGAAACCAGAACGAATTTTTTTTCGAGGATTGTAATACCTGAAAATTTTTTCGAGGTTTAAAATAAAATAAAAGGTAAAGAAAAGAAGTAGAAAATAATTTTTGGGATTTAATTTAGGACCTAAGAAATTGGAATCCTGAATTAAATAGGGAAAGAGATTAAATTAAAAATACAGATTAGTTACTATTTATTTAATTATTAATTAATTTTTTAAATAATATTTATTTATTTATTATTTAATTATTAATTATTTTATTTTAATTATATTTATTTATTATAATTATTTTATTATTATTATTATTTAAGTGGAGTGGTGCCGTGGGGTTAGGTTAGGTAGATAGAATATATATATATATATATATATATATATATATATATATATATAGAAAGGAATGGAAAAAGAGAGAAGAAATAAAGGAAATAAAAAGAAATAAAAAAGAGAGAAAGGGCTACGGGGGACGCTTCACGCGAGAGAAGAAGAAGGAAGAAAGGAAATGGAGGAGAGGGAGAGAGAGGGGGAAGGAGGAGGAATTTCGCCGAAAACTCGTCGGAGGAGAGCGGTTCGACGCCGGCCATGACCACCGGAGCTCGAGTCCAACCTCTTCCACACCTCCCACCAATCGAGTCAAGGTTGGTATCCCTAATTTCATTCTAAACCCTCAATTTTTCCAATTTTAGGGATTCCTTCGATTCACCTTCGATTGGGTTGTTTCGAGGGCTGATTGAAACCTAGGAAGTGTTCTTGAACACTTAGTTGGGGTAGGAATCAAGATTATATTCTCGGATTTGCCCAAATTCGAATTTGGAAGCATTTGGGGTTAAAATTCTAATTATTTATAAATTGGGGAAATTGTTGATAATTAGGATTGAGCTTGAATTTGAGTAAATAGGCTTGGATTGGTGTTATTAGGGCATGTTTGCTTTGCAAAAATGGAGAGGGAGAGGGTGAGGGAGAGGGAAAGGAAATGGGTTTGATGTGTTTCGTAGTAAAAATTTGGGATGGAAATGGAATGGGAATGTATTAAAATTACCACTTTACTCCTTATATTAAAATAATAAAAAAAGGAAGGTTAGGATTGTGTCAAATAAAAGGGTATAATAGAAATTTTGTATTTTATTTTATTTTTCCTTTCCTTAGTTGTTTCTTGGAACCGAACATGCACTTAAAATTATATGGTTGGAATATTAGCTGAACAAGACCCGTGAAGAGCTGGCCCGAGGTTACTAAGGTTGAACCTTGACGTTAACGTGCCGGGTCCCCGCTCGGTTTGCCCAAATACACTTTAAGGGTGATGTTGAGGGCTCCAAACATCTTCTTTTCAATCTTAAACACCCTAGAATAATTCTAAATATGCTATCAAGCATCAATAATTATTTTAAGTACCTTCTTGTTTCTCAAGGATGGAAACTTGCGAAACAAATTAAGTCTAATTTCGTGAATTTCAACCTTATCCTTTCACAACCTTTAGGAAATCTTAAGTGGGATAAATTGGAGGTATATTGAGGTTTAGAAACTAAATTTCTTAGAACCCAAGTAGGAACACAAGTTGATTCAAAATACTTAGACCTTCCTAAAATTAGGATTCCTTCCAACCAAGCTAGATAAGCTTCCTTAGATGTGAATACAAGTGAGATAGAGGTCTAATACTCAAATCTAAGTATGTGAAACACTCAAGTAGAGTTTTATATTCGAGTAAGTCAAGTGTCCGAGGAAGGATACGCATAAGCTGGGATAGAGAAGTCCAATAAGACCAAGAGTTTGACTCCGTGGCAACCACGGACTACATGTGAGAGTAATGGAGAGATAAATAACAAGTTAAGCTAAGTAAGAACTTTATTGAAGTAAAAGTTGTTCTTATAGGGACAACGACACGAAATAAAGTGCAATAGGGACTCCGAGGAGACTAAAGTTACAGGAGATGATTGCATGGAAGGTTGGCCAAGGTGAGGGCTCTTTCATCTCTGCTCCCAGGGTTGTATGCTTATGTGGATTACATGAGTATGTACATTCTCTGCTTGTCTGATATGTGTTAGCTAGAGGTATAGAATGTTAAAAGAATAAAGGAACTTGAAAATAGGTTGTGGAAAGTAGCTTAGATAGGAAGACATAGGGGTAGAGAGAAATTGTTTGCTATGATTGGTGTGTTACAAATCTAACTCATACACTCCGGAGGCATGATGAGTATTTTATTAAATCTTTTCCACGACGGTGGCATGAGTCCTTGTATGGAAGGACTAAACTTTTATTTTGAAAACTCATCACGACGGTGACTTAAATTATAATCATACAAAGGGAGTTATTGGTGGGTTTCGGATTTAGTTATGCTAGCGATGCGAGACATCGACTAGAACAACGTCAGATGGCACTTGAGACCTCAGTTTTATAATCACCATGATGATGGTTATTGCCCTATCCTAGCAATATGGTCATAAAGGTTTTATATTGCTATGACAATAGCTTAAGGCTCAGAGAGTGCATCTGGACAGGTTCCATATTAATAAGGAGAAGAATTGTTGATCCTTCGAGAAAGATACAAAGAATCCTATTAATATGTTAAACTATGGTAAGGAGACACGGGAGGAACCTAGGGGTGAACCGTGAGCCCAACCTAGTAAAAGAGAAATTATCCTGTGGAGTTGGTCCAGGGTGTGACAATGGCCATGCTCCGAGACGTCGTACCATGCCCGCCATGTGGCCTGGTTGGGTAATGGACGAGTGGGCTCAAGCTATTGCCCCGTAGTGAGGGGTCAGGAGGACGTGCCACTTGGTGGCTACGGATCAGTTGTTTGATAGATAGAGGTTGATTGTGTTTGATTAACAGAATTGTCAGGACGTGACTAGTACCCAAGTGAATGGGTCAAGCATTTTTTGATTAACAGAATTGTTACGAGGTGACCAGTACCCAAGTGAATGGGTTCAGTATGCTTTTCCATGTGGTGGCAAGTAACCTGAGTGCGCGGGTTCGAAGTAGAAAAGCCACGTAGTAGCTAGTAGATACCATAGAGTGGGGGAGATTAAGTAGATGTATGTTATAGTATCTGTGTGTATATACAAATTGTCTGTGTTTGCCTATGATTGCTGATTGTGCAGCGTAGTAGTGAAGTACACGATTACATCACCACAACATCTTGGTTGATTCAAGCATGTTGAACGTGAGAAGACCAGTAAGTAAAAGCCAGCATAATATGTTATATGTTTACTTGTTGAATGATGATGTGAATTAAACTGCTGCATGCTTGTATCTGTTAAATGCATGTGAGTGGTTAGGTGAAATATCTGTTGTTGTGTGGTCGCCAAGAATGTATGCTAACTAACAGTAACCAGTTGATTTTGCATGTGGTTGTGTATGACTCCCAATCCCAGCGCCATGGTACCTGCCTTGCACCGGGGATGGGAGAGTCCTCACTGAGTCGCGTGGTTAAGACTCACACCTCATTTTTACTACACAGAGACAGGTTAAGTACAGGTGGAAGATGTCTCGGTGGAGCGAGGAACGAACAAAACTTTTCAAGACCCACAACTTGTTCATGTGGGTGAATAAATTGAAATTGAAATTTAATTTACTTTATTATTGTATCATAAAGTAAAGGGTAGACGTACCCAATTTTATTGTATTACTAAATCTAGAATTGTCAGCTTCACACACATTAATGATCAGGATCCGTTAGATTGTGATGCAGGGAAAACTTATTTCCAATATATATATACATTTATATGTTGCATGAGAATAGGATAGACAGCATCTACGAATGTGTAGCCAGTACACAGGTTATATATTATGTGTGTTTTCCTATATCTATATCCTGAAGCGGCACTGCCCGTGGATTTTCTTGCCTAGGATAGGCCACCATTTCGGTGTAGCCAAGGTATTATAATTGATGTGAATGTATTTTCAAAAATAGATATGTTGTCAATCAGGTGATAAGGCTTACAGGCATAGGGGTATTCCCTGTGTCTGTACCGGTCACGGTCCTCTAAACGGGGGTCGTGACATTAGGTGAGATTCCTTTCTTCTTAAATCATTTTGATTTCCATTGTTTGGGGTGGGTTTAGCTCTTTCAATGTTTATTAAAATTTTGGGAGTAGAGGGCGAAAGCTATGATTTTAGAGAGAGGAAAGTAATAGAGTGAGAGGAAGCTAAGAAAGACCACATGAAAGCCTTATTAGTCCTAGGAAACAATTATAAGAGGTCTTCATAAGTTTGGGCAACTTTAGAGAAATTAGATAGAAGTGAAAAATAGGAGAAAAGATATGTAAAGCCATGATTTTGAGAGATAGGGACTAAATAAATTTTTTTTCAGTTATAGGTAGTGAAGGAAAAATTCATAATTCATGGTCTTTTCTATAACATTTTGTTCGAAGGAGGTTAAAACATAAATTTGGGAAATTTTAAAGTCTATTGGGGGCTACTTTTGAATTTAGGGAAGTTTTAAGGACCATACTGAAAACTTTAGAAATTCTAGGTAATAGAGTAAATGTGTGAATCTAAATTTTTATACTAGTACTAGTTCCTATAGCATTGCAGAATGAATTTTTTTGTGGAAATTTATTAAGTGTTGAAGGGTCATCTTTGAAAGTAAGAAAGTGTTAAAGACTGAAGAAGAAAAAAAAGTACTAAACTTAAAATGTAAAACCCATAAATTTTGGACGACCTAGGATTTAGGGACGGTAAAAAATAGTGCTAGAAAGCAATTGGGCAAAATTTTGAATGAGGAGTACCGTGTTGTTAACTTACTGAAAGTGAGAATGACATTATATGTAATCTTTATAATCTTAGGTTGGTGGAGGATAGATGCTCTTAAACCGGAAGCTGGATTGGAGAACTTTTGGAGCATATTTTTCTTACCTTGGGTCACCAGTGAGTGGATGATGGTTACCATGCACTTTTTCTTACACACCTTCGGCATTTTTATGATTTTTTTAGCATCTTAGAATAGTATGGGGAACAAACCGAATTTTTTAAGTTTTATTCCTCTCGTTCGATCTCTAATTAATGAATTCGGTATACTTGATCTTTTAATCATTATGTTCTGCTCTCTCTGTGAAATAAGCACATGGTGAGACTCATTATAAGTTAAATCATTTTTGACGTATTTGTATAATTGTTATTCTATACATATTCATTTTGAGTTATGGTATATTTTTGCATTAAATAATCTTATCCTCACCTTGGATTGAATTTGAAATGATTCAATTGATGTGAAATTTTTGAAAGATTTATTGATCGTCATATTTATTCAATTTTAGAAGTATGATCTATTATATGAAAACTAGCCATATGTATTTTTGTTTCAGTTCAAGGATTGTGATTACTTAAGCAATTTTTACTCTCATTTCGAAATATATGAAATGTTTTAGTAAACTTGTATTAATATTTATCTGAAATATTTTGTGGGAAACCATCTGATATGGAACCCTGCTATCACGACCCCCTATCAGACGTCCATGACCGGCACAAGAGGTAGGATTCCTCCTATCCCGTAAGCCTCTAATCCCTGCTTAACATTTTTACATGTTCATAACTACCCATTCTAATACAAACAATATATAATATATATGGCCATCCATTTCCGGTGACCTAAGTAGCTCGCAATCCACGGCTCGCTCAGCGCCGCTTCAGTCTATATATATACACATATTCACTCACACGTACATATAGTTTACATATTGATCACGCGCTTCAGTGCGGGTGATCTATCCTAATCACATGCAGAAGTCCTGTATTCATTCATACATATATTCAACCACACACATACAGATAGTTTACATATTGATCACACGCCTCAATGCGTGCGATCTATCCTAGTCACATGCGAAAGTTATATTCACATACAAACATGTATTTAGCCACACATATATATAAATGTACATATTGATCACACGCCTCAATGCGTGTGATCTATCCTAGTCACATGCGGAAGTGACATAAATATATATGATATACACAATACCATAGTCTAAGTTCCCAACACCAAGACCTAACTTTAGTCTGTATGAAGCCGAAAAAACTAGAGTAGGACATATATAAACAACAGTTTGTATATGTACAAAGCTACATCCAAAAAGGATTTATATATATATACATCACGACATATTTACATAACCAAAATAACTATCGACGCGGACTAAGCGTGCGATCTTCAGATCTGTCCGCCTCCTTGAGAAGAAGTGGACGTATTCCCGACACCTGAACCACCTGTATCTGAAACATGCAAACAGGGGGTGAGTCGAATAGACTCAGTGAGAAGCTCCCCCATCCCTGGCGTAGCAGCGGGTACCACTACAGCTGGGGGAAGGGAGCAAACACAACCACATACGCATAAAACTGAATATATTACGACCTTTAATATGATCAGGCAGTCAATATATATCATATTCACAATAAATACCCTAGTTCATGCTTCTAACATAATTAATACTCCGCACGTAAATCAATCACAAACATATATCATATGGTTCCATAGTTAACACCTACTTATACAGGTAGGCATTCACTTTCTGTCTCCCGCATTACGCTAAGAGAAATATTGGCCCGAAGACAATTTCTTGTTCGAACATAGTTGATCACACTAGGAACTTTCTGACTCCAAGGCACGCTTAGAGTAATAGCCGACAACTTGTCTGACCTCGGTTAAACCAAGGTAATGGCAACTATGTGGCATGCTTACTGACGACAAAATCCTGTCTGTCCGACCAGGATGACCGACTCGATCTACCCGGACTAACCTAAACAAGCTCAACTAACATGTTTAACCTTGAAAGACACTCTATGAATAACTAATTGAATATTACACGTGTTTATTAGTTAGGCCTAGTTTCCCCCTTTCCGATTATGCAACACTCTCACTCACACTTAACAACCTATGTTCAGTTTCCTCAACATACCACACGAACGTGATCTTTACAATGACGATCAATATGATTGGTTTCTAATATTACTGAACTCTCACTTATGAAATCACGACTCAATCCTACCCACGGTAACATATAGGGCTCGGTGAGCCACAATAACACATATACACTTGAGAATAACCATATAAACACATATACAATTTGCACGTTCACTACTTACTTGCTAACCATATACGCGTAAGGCAAATTCATTCTAATAAATATATTTCATATAACAATTGCACAAAATAGAGCAAACCACATTTTCACGTAGTCATCCAACCCTGTGGGGCAGGGATGGGAGAACCCCTTACCTCGCTGGCCCTCCTGATCAGTCCTCGGAGTACCTGAAGCTCCAATTACTATGTGGTGCCCTATACACATGTATTTAAGCAATTTAGAAACGTGTAACTACCATCTACCATGCACGTGTCATGCTAATGCTCATGCACTCTCTAGATATTTACAAGAACTAGATATTTAGTTCGTTACGTCATCTTGTTTGCCCTTTTTGAAAGTCCTTAATGTCTTATACTCGACTCTCACACATTCGAGCCATTTAGAACCTCTAAAATCTTAGGTTAGAGTTTCTCATTTAACTAAACTCCACTTCATGTGTTCATAAGGACTTCTAACTAATAAAAGATTTTCTTTTGGCTCAAAAGAGGCCTTAGCTCACTCGTTCAACCATTTCCCCTTATTTGCCGAGTAAGAGTTCAACCACTACCTCTTTAATTATATATAGAATTATAATCGGGTATAAGTAGAGCCTTGGTACCAATTTAGTTGGTCTTAGGTGTCTACCATAGACTAGGTCAAGGTGTCCAGCCCACAGCACAGCTCTTTACTGTACGGTGGCTCGGAATATTGCCTCTTTTTCACCGGATTGGGTTCCGGTTGTTAAGGTAACTACTCGGGCTTTATTCCCTCAAATGTTTTCAGCAATTAGAACACCTATACTACTCCAATCCAAGCCTATTCATGCATCCAACTAGCAATTTCGAATTTTAGAGCAATTTCCTAACCCAATTTCCATGATTTCCATACCCGGTCAATTCATACGATTTAGCTTCGATTCTGAGCCTCACTAAGCATTCAACCACACCTACTAAGCTCTAATTTATCCCCAGAATGTCCCAATTGGATGTATTTGGAGATTTCCTAAAATACCCAAAATTGGAGAAATTAGGGTTTTCTTACCTTATTCCAATCCGATAGAAGGCTTGGGGGATGTTGAAAGAGGACTCCGGTCACCTACTCCGGCTTCAGAGCACTGTCTCCGGCGTATTTCCGGCCTGAACCCGCCGCGTGCCTTCCTTTTCTCTTCTCGGGTGTGCGTCTCGCTGCTTCTATTCGCGTCTGCTTCAGCTTCTTTTTTTTTGTGTTTTGTTGCTTGGCTGGAAGGGGGGTCACGGTTTGGCCCCCCTTTAAATTAGTAATAATAATAAGAAAAATATATTATTTATTTAGTTATTATATCCTCTTTTCCCCCCATCCTTTTTAATCCCCCTTTCATGTAGGTCCTAAAATAAATATACTCCCTATTTCTTTATCTTCTTCATTTTATTTTTAATTCTTTAATTTAATTTATTATTTCCTTTCAAAAAGAAAAATAAATTAAATAATAATGATAATAATTAAATTAAATATTTCGGATATTACACCTGCAGCTAACGCAGTATCGTTAGCCCTTGGTGCACCTTGGAACCCTAGCTAGCAGGGTTGTTGCTAGCCCCGTGTGTCGGCCAACACACGTGGATTGGAATTGTATTCGTGAGCCTTGTTGCTCATGTCTGTTCTAATTGGTTCTATGTATCTGGTTTCCCTAACTAGTTTTGATATGACATTAATAACTTTTGAGATAGTAATCTTACTTTGGTTTTGGAAAGCTTATATTATTATTCTATTGTATATATATTAGTTTTGATTTCTCTTCCTATGATTTTGACAAGTCTTTAAGGAAATATTTTTATTTAGAAAGGATTTGTAAATCAGTTTTGAAAGCTTATTCATAACTATTGATATATGAAATTTCCATTGGAACTCAACCGTGAAATATTTGTGAAAAACTCGTGCCTGCAGGTTTGTCCCCTTCTTGTTATGGTAAGTATTATCTGCTCACTGAGTTGCAAAATTCACCCCTCCTTTCATTTTTTTGCAGATAGAGGTTTGGATATGTCTCTGTTTGCGTAGTCGAAGTTATCTGATCCCTTGGTGGGCCTACTTTTTTTGTGAGCTATACTGTGCTTTATTCATTTTTTGTCAATATTTTGTCTCTAGATAGCTCAATTGATCACAGGCAAGGTCCATATTGTTCTTTCGTTATATTATAGATAATCGTATATTGATTTGGGACTGGTTGAGAGCTGAGCTCAGTAATAATATCATTGTATTAATTTTGATTGTTTAACAAATTGGAAATGTTAAGATTTTAGAGGCAACTCTTCCAAATTTTCATTGGATGTCTCTTATTACTTGATAGGGAAATATTAGGAACTGTATGCATATTTCATGTTGTTCGAGCTTATCGGATCGTAGGTCTTTCCTAGAATCTGGTGCCGGTCACCCCTCTTTCATATTTCTGGGGGTGTGACAACAAATCTCAAAACATATTCAATGACTTGGACTGAAGAGCCAAAACTCTTAAGAGATTTATATCATTTTCCTTGTCTTTTACTAATTATGACCCTGCATTTTCTCAGTTTTACTTAGTATATCTTATTTTACTAGCCTTTGAACCCTTGCAATGCACGAGTTGCATCTACAATTATGTATATAATTTATACTATTATTTTAACCAATACGCAAAAAAAAATATATGATATTTTGTATCTATTAAATAAATAAACATTAAAATCATATTAATTAAAGCATTAGCTAAATATATAATATTAGTATGTCTAATCTAAATAAAATCAGATTGATTAAAATATAAGTGTAAAGCTATAATTTAACTTATTCAAATATATGATATTAGATTTTGAATATCTTAATAATTAATTTTTGGGATAAAAGTTTAGTACTACCGTAGTGCTACTGAACATCAATGCATCGATTCAATCATGTTGTGTCATTTGTTAATATTAATTAAAATTCATATTAATTAGGGTCCACCTTGAATTGATTAGGGATCAACTGATTAGAAGGATGTATTGAAGTTTAATACTATCGTATTATTGAACATCTACTCAAATTTTTGAAAATATTATCTTATAGTGGAGTTTTAATTTGAAATAAAAATTTAATTACGATTTTTTTAAAAAATATTTTGTGATCTAAATTAATAAAATTGATAAATAACTTGAATAAATTATAAAGGCATCATTTATAATTTAATTTTTGGGATGAAAGTTTAGTACTACCGTTAGATATGTCTTGAGATTTCCATCATATTATATTTTTAAAAAAACTAATATTTTGACACAGATCTCCAGACAGATACAATAACTAATAGATAATGAGTTTGAATTCTTGATAACTATATAGCATTATCTCGCCATCAATAAAATGACTAACAATACTGAAAACACTTTAAATAATAATACTAAGCACATCAATAATATAACCTTATGAATTCTCCACGGGTTCTTAGCAGCGTATTCACATAGCTTTCCAATTTTTCTATAATTTGGTTCAGCATCTTGCAAAGCAGAATGATCATAGACATAAGTTATTATTTTTTTTATGTTCCAAAGCATTCTATTTTATGTTCAAATAATTTTATCCCATATTTATTTTTTTTTTGAAGTAGTCTCCAATTCCCGAGGTACTAAAATTTCGGCTATTGTTGAGTAAGTACAGATAATTGAGATAATATTGATGAAAATATTATATGCAGATAAATAATTGCATATATTTCACTTAGTTGTGCGAAAGAATTAGGAAAATTGATTTTAAAAAAGGAAACAACAGAATTTAAATAAAAGTAGTTGATTTTGATATATGATTGAAATATAATCATAGAATATGCCCATCAAAAGAAAAATCACGAAATATGATTGTAATATAATAAAATTTCAGAAAAAGTATGATTGTAATATGGTAAAATGATTAACATCTTTCTTATTTTTCTTTTGAAGGCCTTTCACCTATTAATTTATTCTACGGGAAAAAGGAGCAAAATAATATGGTATTAATTACTTTTCTTATTTGCTTGTGAAAGCCTTTCACATATCAATTTTTCATTACTGGAAAAGCAAAGTAAATTTTTAATACACTTATTCAAGTACATATTATTATTGCATCAAATTCATAACAAAGAGTTTCTTTGCTTCACAAATCACAATTAATAATTTGTAAAGATAATCAATAATAAAAAACAAACACCTCAATTTTTTTATGATTGATTAGTATCTGCTATAAAAAGGAGAAAAAACCATTAAAATAAAGAATTAGAAGAAATAATTTATGGGTAAAGAAGCCATTTTTGTGTTAATTATGAGAGATATAACGAAAGTGAAACACATAACATTCATCATAAGATACAAACATAAATAGTGACACAGAGGGATAAGGATGAGGAAGTGCCACTACAAGAAAACACGCTATTTGTGACGGAGTTTTTGTGACGGCCATTTTCCTGTCACAAGACCATCACTAATCTGTCCCAAGACCGTCACAAGAGGACAAAAGAAAAGGCGGGGATCAACATATGTATTTGTGATATAGATATTATAGATATAGATATATAGATAAGTCCATTAAATACAAATTATAATATATAAACGTACATTAATTTATTATTTAAATTAATAGTAATATTATTTTTAAAATGTCAAATAGTGAATGAATTATATTCTTTAAGAGATTCTTAAAGTTTTTTTTGTTTTAAAAAATTACACTCAATTTCTTTGAGAAATAAAATATTAAATATGTATAATATAAATGTTTTTAAAATATAAACTAAAATACAATAACTATTTTTTACTAAAAAAATAATATATCTATGGTAAAAACATAATTTTGGTCCTCTTTTTTTCACCCGAATATCGTTTTGGACTTTTATTATTCAAAAGTTCAAAACAAGTCCTTCATGTTTTAAAGTTGGAAAAAAATAGTCATTTTGCCTCATACAATTAACCACTTCTGTTAAAAGCTGATATAAAATACTGATGTATAAAATAAATTACAAGAAAATTTTGGTCTTTCCGGATGAGAGATTTTGAAAGACCCTCAAACTTTACCCGAAAATACTAGGGATAACCATTGGAAGACAAATTTTCATGAAAAATGTTTCTCAAATTGTGTCATTCCAATTGGTTCAACTCTGACCATTTACGAAAACCTTAGGTGTCATTTTCTAAGAAATAAACTTGAATTAATTTGTAAAACCCGCAGGATGCCTAAGAAAACTAACTCATGTGACCAATGCCCTACCAAACAATAGTCCTTTTACAGGTAACCTGTATAAGGATGGTAGATGTAGTTGAGAAATCACTCGCTTGAAGTGATTAAAGTTAAGTAGACATCGAAAAGCACTAGAGAGTGCTAAAGTGCCAAGGGAGTATACTGGTAAACCTAAGGATTACCAATTAAGGGGCCATAGGTGATAATGGACCCGAAAGTATTAGACCAGAGTAGGTCTAGTAGTGGAAATGGGCGTAGACCTTCGGATACTGTCCAGAGATAAGAAAATGAGTGCTATTGCAGTAGATAGCTTTCGAACGAGATAACGTGAGAGATAAACCCCAAAGGGACTCGTGGAGGCCCGAGGGGAGAGAAAGTAGATAGGGATAAGTAGTCCCATAAGGGGGGAAGAGCGGAAGCCTATAGGACCCCATAGGACAAGAGTCAAGTAGGAGTGGAGAACCAACTACTACCGTAAGTGAATGTATAGTACACAGATTGTAGTGGACATAGCTAGGTAAGCTAGTTCCACAGGTTGGTGAACCGTAAATCCGTTAGTCTGAAGCCCGTCTATGGGTGGAGACTGAGTGGACAAACCAAACGTATAAGTGGCCATGTGGGTGCCATAAAGGGAAAATTAATGGTAAGGACGGTTAATCGAGAAGGAGAATTTAGTAAGTAACGAGTATTGAGAAATACTCGAAGAAAGAGTACCACGTAGGTCTGAAATTAAAAGTAGAGAGTGAATACGAGAATGGAGTCAGGTAAGCATCGGGGGATGCGAGCCAAATGATAAAACATGTATGCTACCGTTCGGGGCGATTGGAACCCAACGAGTAACACACTTGCAAGTGGCGGTATAAGTTCGTGAAAATATGCCACACCGTAAGAAAGGAAAGAGTCAAACCGTGAGAGCGGATCCTGTTTGGTAAAGGGGAGTAGACAATGTTCGGAAAGGTTCATGTTGGAGTTAATGGATCAAGTATTCCAAGTAGGAATACAGGATCTAAGTGAGTTGAGGAGTCCGAGTGGGCCAAGTTGGGGTAAAATCCAACGGAAATCCAATTAGTAGAGTTAGCATAGGATGTGCAACTCTAAGTGGACTAACCTAAGGATGGTATAGATCCCCAGTCAGAGTCGTGTTAAGTGAGGTCTTCGGGTGTGAAGATCAAACTGAGTAAGGAGGAGACTAATGGTAAGGAGGAGACTGATGAGTTTCCATTATAAAGAAATGACTACAAGTAGTAGTCAGAGAAGAATCTAAGTCAGTCAGACATGGGATGTCGACAGGGAGTAACCTGAAGTTGTTATGGAAACCACTAAGGGTATGTGTAGAGGTCCGAAAAAGAAAGGGAAACACGAGTCATAAATGTAAGATCCTTTACCGTTTGGTGGAGAAATGGTAAGTGTAATACATAGTTGTAGTTGTGCTAGTGTCATGACATTTAGCTTCCTCAAAACACGAGTAGGGTAAACTGAGTCGGTAGTGAGTGTAACAACCTCGGAAGGGTTGGGTACACTGATGGCACAAAGTATAAACACCTACCTAGGGTGCATGTCGTGTAAGCGGTAAGTTTAGATGTAGAGTAGAGGGTGTAGTAAGATGTAAACAGACTTTTCTGAAAGAGTCGTTTACAAAGAATATATCGAGGGAAATACCAGCAGAAGGGTAGCTACTTGGTAGTAGAGGATACTTAGGTACAGGGACTCCGATGTAGGTGAGTACTTCGTCAGTTAGAGTTTATAGAAATAAAACCAAGTGTGCTATGCAAATAGCTAGTGTCTTGGCCTGTTTCAAGACAGATATAAGAAGTCACTACGAAGGTAGCTAGTCGGACAAGCAGATTTAGTAAAGGTAAGCCTCACTAGAGAAGGCAATAGTTAACTCCTCGGAGAACTAATTTCATCATATCCACCGTTGTGGTCAGGAACAGTCTGGAACTTAGTTTGAAATTGGGAATTCCAACTTGTTTCTAGCCCACATTCAAGCTAACTCAGCTCTAATAGAAGAAGTTAAATCCAAACAAGATCAAGACGTCGACCTTAAACAAATCAGAGATACAATGGTTAAGGGGGAGAAGGACGACGTTCGATTCTCCATAGATGATAGTGGCATACTCTGGTTGGAGGGATGGATGTGTGTACCTATGGTGGATGATTTGAAAGAAAGAATCATTGATGAGGCACACAAGACAGCGTACACAATCCATCCGGGTAGTAATAAAATGTATCAGGATCTAAGAGAATTGTACAAGTGGAATGGTATGAAGAAGGATGTGGCAGACTACGTATCTAGATGTCTAGTGTGTCACTAGGTTAAGGCTGAACACCAAAAGCCCGCCGGAACACTTCAATAGATAGAAATTCCTAAATGGAAATGAGAAAGAACTACAATGGATTTAGTGCCAGGATTGCCGCGATCACAGAGGGGTTTTGATTTAGTTTCGGTAATCATTGATCGAATGACCAAGTCCGCACATGTCCTACCAGTTAAGACCATTTACAGAGTGGTTCAGTATGCCCAGTTGTACTTATCAGAGATAGTGAGGTTGCATAGAGTACCGATGTCGATTATCTCTGATAGGGGGCCGCAGTTTACCTCTTGATTCTAGAGAGCATTGCAGGAGGCATTGGGGATAAGGGTTGATCTGAGTACAACATTTCATCCACAGACAGACGGGCTATCCGAGAGGACCATTCAGATTTTAGAGGACATGCTTAGGGCATGCATTATGGATTTCGGCGGAGGGTGGGAGAAATACCTGCCGTTAGTGGAGTTTGCTTTCAACAACAGTTACCAATCTAGTATTCAAATGGCACCCTTCGAGGCCTTTTACGGTCGGAAGTGTAGGTCCCCGATTGGGTGGTTCGAGGTCGGAGAGGCCAAGTTAGTTGGTCCAGAACTTGTTCAACATGCTCTTGAAAAGATAAAAACCATAAGAGAAAAGCTTGTGACAGCTCAGAGTAGGCAGAAGTCGTATGCTGACAATCGGAGATGGGAGTTAGAGTTTGCTGTGGGTGAGCAAGTTTTCCTGAAAATTTCACCGATGAGGGGCGTGATGAGATTTGGAAAGAAAGGCAAGTTAAGTCCAAGGTACATCGGACCGTTTGAGATTCTAGAACACGTGGGAAATGTTGCCTACTGTCTAGAATTGCCGGCGAAATTGGAAGGAGTTCATTCGGTGTTTCATGTGTCTATGCTTCACAAGTACTTTCCAGATCCCTCTCATGAGGAAATGCCAGTGGAAATCTTAGATCATCAGTTGAAGAAGCTGAGGTCAAAGGAGCGAAAGTCCTGTGGCGAAACCATTCGCTTGAGGAAGCAACGTGGGAAGTTGAGGCGGAGATGCGCAAGACATATTCTCACCTATTTCAAGACTAAGGTTAGTATGTTTTCTAAAATTCGGGGACCGAATTTCTTAAGGAGGGAAGATTGTAATACCCGAGAAATTTTTTTCGAAGCTTAAAATAAAATAAAGGGTAAAGAAAAGAAGTAGGAAATATATTTAGGATTTAATTCAGGACCTAAGAAATTGGAAACCTGAATTAAATATGGAAATAGATTAAATTAAAAATATATATTATTTATTATTTATTTAATTATTAATTAGTTATTTTAATTATAATTATTTTAATTAAATGGGGATGGGGATAGAAAGAGAAGGAGAACGGAGAAAAGAGAGGAAGAGAGAAAGAAAGTCGAGAGGTTGAGAGAGACGAAGAAGACGTGAAGAGAAGAAGGGGAAGAAGGAGGAAATCGCTGGAAAAATCGCCGGAGGGAGCTAGGCGACGCCAGAAAAAGTTATCGGAGCTCGGTTACAACGTCTCCTACACCTTCCACCGATCGAATCAAGGTTGGTAACCCCAATTTCATTCTAAACCCTCAATTTCTCCATTTTTAGGGATTTCTTCGATTCAATTTCGATTGAATTGTTTCAAGGGTAGATTGAGACCTAGGAAGTTTTGTTGAACACTTAGTGGGGCTAGGAATCGAGACTATACCCTCGGGTTTAGCCGAATTCGAATTTTGAAGGGTTTGGGGTTGAAATTCTAATTATTCCAAATTGGGGAAATTGTTGACAGCTTAGGAATTGAGCTTGGATTTGAGTAAATAGGCTTGGATTGGTATTAATGAAATTATATTGTTGAAATATTAGCTGAACAAGACCCGTGAAGAGCTGGCCCGAGGTTATTAAGGATGAACCTTAACGTTAACGTGCCGGGTCCCTGCTCGGTTTGCCCAAATACACCTTAATGGTGACGTTGAGAGTTTTAAACCTCCTCTCTTCGATCTTAAACACCCAAGGATAATTCTGAATATTTATCAAGAATTATCCTAAGTATTTTCTTGTTTCTCAAGAATGGAGGCTTGCGGAACAATTAAGTCCAAACTCTTAAATTTCAACTATTTTCCTTCACAATCCTTAGGAAACCTTAAGTAGGATAATTTTAAAATATATTGAGGTTTAGTAACTTGAATCCAAGGCTCCAAAAAATCAATTCAAGGTGAGCGATAATTGTACGAAACCAAGTGTGAAGCACTGGACACTCTCATGGAAGAGAGGGAAGATGGATTATACCAAGTTCTCAGTTCTTGGCAACGCCTAGGTGCATTTTTAGGCACGAGCATACCATACGCATATGAGTTGCATATAGTTAAGATTGTTAACCACGTGAATGCGATTGATAGGAAACCACAATTCGCCCGGAGCAGGAGTAACTCTAGGACAAGCACAAGGAAGTTGTCCAGGTGAGGGGTTTCCCATCCTTGCCCTATAGGGTTGATTGAGGATGTGGATATGTGGTTTGCCTACTTGTGTAAGAAATTATTTAGTGGTTAACATGCTATTGTTGTTCCTAATTTGTAATATATGAAAGTACTTGTATATGTGTGTTTGATTGCAGGCAAAGAGGTATTAGAGGGTATCCATGTGATGACATGAGATACACCGAACAGTACAAGCAAGGGGGTAAGTTATTGATTGAGTCCAAGGTTTGATTTACCCTATTAATTAGACACTCATTAAAGAAATCGTAAAGAATTTGTTTGTAAACGTCGACGTTTTATGGTAATCGAACTTAGGAAAGACCTTAGAGCTAGTTTATGATCTAATCAAGGGTTTGGGTATTAAATAAGGATTAAGAAGATCTCATAATTGATTAGTGAGTCATAGGGAGGTTCATACTACCTAGGTAAAGTGAACTTAGGATAGTAATGGGTATATAGAGTCAGAATCCCAGCTGAAAGCTCGGGAGGAGAAAGAAGTAAGATAAAGTCGCCCGTGGAGGCCATTGCTCTAGCTTGTTCTAGGGCCAGTTGATTTAATTGCCCATGGAGGCCATTGCCATAGCCTGGCACTAGGGTCAGTTAAAGATTAAAAGAAATTGCCCGTTGAGGCCATTGCTCTAGCCTGACACTAGGGTCAGTTAAAGATTAAAAGATTTGCCCGTTGAGGCCATTGTCCATTGTGAGATAGATGGACCAGTTGAGTGATTTATAGCTTTCAGATGACATGTTAAAAGTGATTGCTTGTTTATGAGAAGCATGATAGAAGATCATGATCCTTTGGTTTATCTTTGACTTTATGTTATATTAATATTGCCTGATCTTAATATAACATTTGATAAACTGGATTTTCATGCGCATGTGATTGTGGGTGTTTCCCTTTCCCCAGCTCTAGTGGTACCCGCCGCTACGCCGAGGATGAGAAGCTTCTCATTGAGTCTGTTTGACTCACTCCCTCTGCTTCAATGTTTCAGATGCAAGTATCGGGCATGCATTGACGTCCGAACAGTGATACGGACATCAGACCAACCCTAATGCACTTTTCGCGTGGGTGGATATTTTGTTATATTTTGATTTTGTTGTACATATTCTAAGTTGTAGATATTGTGTATATATTTACAACTTTTGATGTACGTCCACTCTAGAATTGTCGGCTTCACATGTACTTAAAGATAGGGTCCAGTTTGGGGAAAAACTAGGATATATGTATGAGTATATAAACTGCTGCTTGTGAATAGGATAGATCGTACGTATTGAGACGTACGATCAATATGATATGGATATATATATATATATATATATATATATATATATATATATTACGTGTTATTGCTGCGTGTGAATAGGATAGATCGTACGTATTGAGACGTGCGGTCAATATGATATAGATATATACTATGTGTGTTGAGATATATCTATATACTGGGCTGAAGCAGTATTGAGCGAACCGTGGATTGCAGGCTAATTAGGCCACCAGTGAGGTGTGGCCACTATTATGTTGTATATATTGACTGTATAGCAGGGTAGTTATAGTTGTGTTTACAGGGTAAGACTTACGGGATTGGAGGTAAAAATTTATTCCCGTGCCGGTCATGTACTCTAGATTTGGGGTCGTGACAATTACGGGTTTATTAATCTTGTTTTAAAAAAAATCTAAATAATTATATTAATTTGTTATAGAATTAAGTTATATTATTTTTTAATTAGTTAGAATTGATTATTAAGAATAAAAAATGTATGAATATACAAATATGAGAATAAATAAGTGATGAGCCCACCAGTTTTTTTTTCTTATTAGGAACAAATAAATGTTACTTTTCCATATATATTATAAATGAATTTCAAGTTGTCAACATTACTTCATTAAAAAAAATTGTACCAAAAAATGAGAAGTTTACAGTATTTCTTTGTTAAAAAATTATAGATATACATAAATTTTTATATAAAGTAATTAACATTATTTTTAAAACTATATATTTCATAAATATCATGCATGCATAAACATTTTTCTAGTTGAAATCAATAAAATCAAATTTCAGTGCAAATATCTTATTGAGAGTAGACATAAGCTCTTGAGAGATTGAAGATATATATATATTTTTAATTTGTCTACAAAAATAAGTTCTAGTTATTACAAAAATTGAAGAATAAATAAGTTTTATATTTAGGTTAAATAAAAAATTGTTTTGTATTTAGGTGACGAGATTCACAAAATTGTTAGAATAAAAAATAAATTAAACTGTTACCTATTTTGAAAGTTTGACCTCTGCTAGGTTTTCCTAGTGACGTTGAACAGCGGAATAGTTGACTGTTTTCCGGCGTTTCGCCGTCGATCGTTTGTCGCATTGTTGTGGTGGTGTTCAGATTTTTCTCTTTCGCTCACTAAAGTGGAAGATGTTGGAAGAAGGGACGAAGGGGTCAAGAAACGTTGAGCGTCGCTCTCGTCAAATAGATTCGCGCGAGAAGATGTCGGAGGTAGTTTTCGACGAGGAGGATGTTGACGTAGGGTTGGAAGGATGTCTGGTGGGAAGAGTTCTGACGACTAAAATGATCAATAGAGTCACATTGGAGACTGTGACAAGAAATATTTGGGGTATTCAAGGGGAGTTTAAGGTCGAGGAGGTGGCGCAACGAACATTCTTGTTCCACTTCCCCGAGGCTAAACAGGCTAAGAAGGTGGTCAATGGAGGGCCATGGGTATTTCGAAACTGCTGGTTGTCGCTATAGAGATGGGAACGGGATCCGCAGCTCATTGAGAAGGGCTTCGAAAAGTTAAGGGTATGGGTACAATTCTGGGATCTTCCGCCACACTGTAAGACGGTAGCAATGGCACGAAAGTTGGGCGAAACAGTGGGCACAATGTTGGAGATTGGTAGTTTTGTGATACCGAGTTCCCAAGCCATGTTCATAAAAGCGTGGGTCGAGACGCCAGTAGATAAACCACTTTCGGAGGGTACTTACGCTTCTAGTAAGAAGGATGGAAGGTTTTAGGTGGAGTTTAAGTACAAACGTCTGTCACTATTGTGGTCGAGTGGGTCATGGAGAAGAAGAGTGTAGTAGAGCTAAGAAGGACGAAGCTGAAGGGTCGAATAACTCTCTAAACTTGGGACCTTGGATCAAGGCTAACCACACACGGGTCAAACCGAAAGCAAAGAATGGAGTGGGGGGAAAGAATGAGAGAACAAAGAGAGACACACATAAGTGGGGTGAACCGCGAGAGACAAAATAGATGGAGGCCCTTACAAAGCCATTACCAAAGCTCAATGTTGATAAGGAAAGGTGTACAGAAGTAGGGTCAGATATTGTGCAACAAGAAGAGGTTGTTGATAAGGGTGACGTGGTGAGTAGTTTGTTAGTTGAACAATATAATCCGAGAAGGCAGTTGGTGGAAGATAAGTCTTCTAATTTAATCATGGAAGGTGGGGATATGTCTCGGGGGGCGAGGAAAGAAGCTGTTGCTCAAATTCCAATTAATGTAGAGCATGATGATGGTGTCCTAAAGGAGATGCAAAATTCTTTATATAGCGAGAATAATGATCGGGTGGTTCCTCAAAATAGTAGTACTGATAATGTTCTATCAAATCCAGGCAAGAAAAGCTGGAAAAAGTTGGGAAGAGCACAGTATGGAAATTCGAGTGCAACGGGAAAGGAGAATATGCCACTAAAGAGAAAGAGTCATGGGGTGGAAAACGAGATGGAGGGGGATGGTTTGTTGTTGGAATCGAACAAGTTAAGAATGTCGGCTGAGGATGTTTTACTTACAAATGATTTATCGGCAGGACCTGTCAATCTGGCCTGCCGGTCACAATGAAAATCATAGCGAGGAACTACTTGGCATGGGAAGCCCACAGGCAGTTAAATCTACACAGCTTCTTATTAGACAAGAGAAGCCAAACTTGTTGTTTATCAGTGAGTCTAAGTTGTCAGTAGGAGAGGCTAGAGCTGTCAAAATGGGTTCAACCCTCGGGTTAGGTTTGTTTAACCGCAAATTCGGGCGGGTTGGACTGATGAAAAAATGGCCTGCAGGTAAATGGACATGGCCCGTTTGACCTGTTTAGGATATGGGTTACCGGCGGGTAACCCGCAGGTAACCCGTTTTTTTAATAATTAATTACTTTGATGTATTATTGTGTTTGGATGTATTGGCTTTACTTAATTTATATTATCTGTTTTTATGAATTTATTTATTTTTTTGGTCTACCAACTCCAACTTTACCTCACCTCACACACTACACCCACAAACTCTGATTCTTGGGAATTCATGGAATCAAATAAATAATATACCCTTTTTTGCTAATCTATTATTCTTTCTTTCTTGTATTTTTCATTTTCAAACACAACTCCAAAAGCAAAATCAAATGGCATGCGCGGTGGTGAAGATGGGCAAAATTATGCAAATTATTGACTAGAACATCAGCATATAATATAAGCATCACTTCCTTTGCACACAATATGGAAATCTCAACTCCAACTCCAAGATTGCTTAGAAGTTAGAACATCAACATATAAGCATATTCCCCCCATTTACCCTTTTGGAAATTAGGAAATAAAAAAAACTTAAAAAAATTGATATTTAAAAAAAAATTTGACCCGTTTGGCCCGTTTAACCCGCAACCCGCACATATACGAGCCGAGTTGGTATTTTCCCAACCCGTGAAAATCTTGACTCGTGCGGGTTGGCCCGTTTGGCACGTGACCCGTGACAGGCCAACCCGTACGGGCCGGGTTGGCCCGTTTGACACCTCTAGCAGAGGCAGAGGGGGTAAAAGGTGAGTTGGGATTCAAAAATGGTATTTATCAACCATGCATTGGCAGAAGTGGTGGACTCATGCTCTTATGAAATGAAGAGTGTAATGTTACATTACTTTCATTATCAAAATACCATATAGATGTTAAAGTTGAGGAAGAAGGAGGCTACGGGTGGAGGTTTACAGGTTTTTATGGTGAACCGGTGACAAGTGAACGTTATAAAGGTTGGGATATCTTTAGAAGACTGAAAGCAAGAAGTAATCTTCCATGGCTGGTTATGGGTGATTTTAATGACATAATAAAAGCAGATGAACAAATGGGCAATAATCAACGCCCGTAGGGACAGATGCAGTTGTTTAGAATTGCAATAGATGATTGTTGTCTCGTGGATATTGGTTTTTGTGGGAACCCTTTCACATGGTGGAATAATAGAGAGCGGAACATTAAAGTCAGATTGGACAGAGGTCTGGCAAATGCAAAATGGTCCAATAAATTCCCTCATGCGCAACTGTTTCATATGAATAAATTCGACTCAGACTACCCAATTATCTGTAGTCTATTTTGGCATAAGGAGATGGCTTCGAGGGGTAGAAAGGGAGAAAGGGAGTTTCGCTTTCAACAGTTTTGGTGTGGGTATGACGAATGTATCGAGTTAGTCATAGAGTTCTAGCGTAGGAAGGGTTATGACGAATGGGAGGGAAGTATAAGCAGTAAGTTAAATGCAATCAAAGAACAATTGGGTCAATGGAGTAGAAGAAAGTTTGGTAATTTCCAAAAGCGTATAACTAGTTTACAGAATGACATCTCGGATGAGTTGGCAAGAAGCAACACTGATGTTCAGAAAGTGAAGGTGTTGGAGAAGGAAATTAAATAAAATACTTGAGGAGAAAGAGACATACTGGAGACAGAGGGCAAGAATCCAATGGCTTCGAGAAGGGGACAGGAACACGCGATTCTTTCATGCTTCGGCGTCAAAAAGAAAGAAAAAGAATAATATCAATAAGCTGAAAAAAAGTGATGGTAGTTGGGCCGAGGATTACAGGGATATACAGGAGACATCCCTTGAATATTTTAATGAACTTTTCTCTTCGTCATTCCTGAATGAGATTTCTCAAGTAATAGATACAATTCACCCAAAGGTTTCGAATGAAATGAATGTCACGTTGAATGCACCCTTTACTGAAGACGAGGTGAAAGAGGCCTTGTTCCAAATGGGTCCAACAAAGGCCCCGGGTATTGATGGTTTCCCGACGCTATTTTATCAGATGTATTGGAATACAGTGGGTAGAGATGTATCAAATACGATGCTCAATTTTCTGAATAACGGGTGTTTTGACAAGGACCTGAATAGTACCCGGATTGTCCTGATCCTGAAAACTAATAATCCAGAACACATGACACAGTTTAGACCCATTAGTCTTTGCAATGTTATCTACAAAATCATTGCAAAAACTCTAGCTAATAGATTGAAATTGGTACTACCAGACGTTATCTCACTCAATCAAAGTTCTTTTGTGCCAAACCGATAAATTTCTGACAACGTGTTCCTTGCTTACGAGCTTCTCCATGCTCTAAAAGGTAAACGATCCAACAGTTTCATGTCTGCTAAATTAGATATGAGTAAGGCTTATGACGGAGTGGAGTGGGCATTCCATGAGAAGATGATGGGAAAATTGGGTTTTCACAAAGATTGGGTTAAGAAGATCATGAAGTGTGTGACAACAGTCAGCTTCAAGGTGAGAACTAATGGCGAAGACTCAGAGACTTTTACACCGAACAGAGGCCTTAGACAGGGTGATCCACTATCGCCATATCTATTCCTTATTTGTGCAGAAGGTCTGAGTTCTTTACTGAAAGCAAGAGAAAGCAATGGAAGGATTCATGGGGTGAAGGTTAACATTCAAGCGCTGAGTGTATCACATTTATTTCTTGCGGATAATAGAACGGTCTTTTTGAGTGCCAATGCTGAAGAATGCAGAAATTTTAACGAAATCTTGAAAATTTATGAGTGTGCTTCAGGACAAAAAATCAACTTTGATAAGTTCGCCCTCTTCTTCAGTCTAAACTGTAATAATGAAGTTAAACAGGTAATTCAGGATACCCTAAATATTAGAAAGGTGGCGATGCTTTTAAATCTATAAAAGAGAGAGTATGGAGGAAGTTACAAGGATGGAAGGGTAAGATGCTCTCTAAGGCGGGGAAGGAGATCTTGATAAAAGCTATAGCACAACCAATTCCTACATATACAATGAGTTGTTTTCTCTTACCGAAAACGTTATGCCATGAACTAACCCAGATGATGGCACGCTTTTGGTGGGGTTCGGAACTGGAAAAGACAGGAATTCATTGGCTAAGCTGGGATAAAATGACGCTGCCAAAAAGTCAGGGAGGAATGGGCTTCATGGATTTAGAAAATTTCAACAAAGCTCTATTAGCGAAGCAATATTGGCGATTGCTCAACAACGATCAATCCCTCCTGTATAAGCTACTTAAAGCAAGGTATTTTATGAATTCTAACTTGTTACAGGCACAATTGGGGCGAGCACCATCTCAGACGTGGAGAAGCTTGTTGGTTGGAAAGGAGGTGTTCAAGGCAGGGGCCTACAAAGTCATTGGTGACGGGAAGTCAACACCTATCTGGGGTGAACCTTGGATACCGGGAAGCAATCAACCACCTACAAATCATGATTCAACTAGTGATGCGTTCGGTATAATGGTGTGTGACCTTATCGTGGACAATGGAGGCACGTGGGATGCTAAGAAGCTACAAGCAATCTTTAGCAATAAACTCTGTCAGCAAATTATGTGCATAAAGCCAAACTATGGCCAAGGCAGGGACCGATGGGCTTGGAAGGAAGATCACAGAGGAGGAGTAACGGTGAAAGGGGTGTATTGTTTCTTGATGGCACCAAGATGGAGCGAGTTAACAGTAACTCAAGACCTTTTTTTTCCATATCAACCCATCTTTTTGGAAGTCTTTATGGAAGCTACCACTACTTTCAAGGTATAGAGTTTTCTTATGGAGAGTGTGCCTGAATATTGTGCCTACTGTAGAAGCTTTGGAGAGAAGGGGAATGGACATTGGTGCGAAGTGTGTGTGGTGCAATTCTGAGGAAGAAAATACGTACCATGTCTTAGCCGAGTGTGGAGGCATTAAGTCAGTGTGGGATGCTGCAAGATTTGATTTTGGAAGCATATATGATCATGTTTCAATTCTTGAATGGTTGAGTGTGGCAGCGAGTTCTTGGAGCCTAGAAAAATGGTGCTGGGCCACGGTTTGCTTGTACCTAATCTGGGAGGAACGCAACAAGAGGAAGTTCAAGAATGAGTGTACTAATCTAGAAAGATTGGGAAAAAGAGTGGACCGATTGATTGATGAAGCTTAACTTGCAATCAGCAGACCCACAAATATTATTGACGCCCCTGTTTCTTTTAGGTGGGAGAAACCAGCTACATCGGAATTCAAGATCAATGTTGACGTTGGAGTGGATTGCAGCGGGAATGGAGTTGTAGGAGGGATCGCGAGAGACGAAGATGGCATCGTGCTAGGAGTGTTTGTTGAAGTGGTAAATTTTAGTAATGACCCAATACTGTTGGGAGCGGTGGCGATAAGGCGCGGGTTGGAGGTGGCAAGTAGTTTGAAGTTGGATAGAATCACGGTAGAGAGTGATGCTCATCTTGTTGTCGAGATGCTGGGAACAAGTTGTAGGAATGGTTCTTCTCTGAACACAATATGCCGTGAGATCTTGGAAGTTAGCTTGCATTTTCAACATATCAATTTTAGATGGATCCCAAGATTATGCAACACTGTGCCTGATTATTTAATTAAGCATGTGAAAATCTCCCCGTGTAATAGTTTGTGGACTGAGTTAGTCCCTTACTTTATTTCTGAAGTTTGTAGAAACGATCTCATTTGATGAATATATTATGCCCAGGTACCACCCTGGTTTCTCAAAAAAAAATTAATTAATTTAACTATCTAAAAATGCTTGAGTATGGTAAGTTTTTTTTTTTTTGAGAAAGAGTTTGTGTGGTAAGTTTTGTATTTAAGTTAAATTAAAAAATGTTTTTGAGTAATGAGTCCCACAAATTCTGGCCAAAAAATAATGAGTCCTACAAATTTATTTGACTTGAAGAAAAAATAATTTAACTATATATAGGAGAAGAAAGTTCTCGGTGGGAATATTGTAGTTCTACAGTAAATCCTTGCCCAATTGATATCAATGTGTGGCCCGCCGTTTGCGGGTCATTAATTTGATGAAAACAACCGATTGTCAGCAACGCCCTTCAGCAGCGCCCTGCAAGTATCTCAGAACACTCTAAACTGTGTGCCTGACCTATCACAAGGCCAACTACAAAAAGCACGTTGGAGCGAGTACACTCCTCATTGTACTTCAAGCTACCAAATACATGTATCAAAACATTATCCAACGCCTCCATCTCTGACTTAGTGTAAAGACGTCTAGCAAGACTCAAACTCTTGTCTCTTGCTACTAGCACATCACTTGGATTCAGGTTCCTTCAAATGGAATCCTCTAAGAATCTCTTCTTCATAGGATTCCTGTGACAGAGTGAGTCGATTCTTGGAGCAGTCTCAATGAATCTTGACTCCTACTGTCTAAATCATTTCCTTTATCTTCAAAGATTAAAGGATAGCCATCCTTAAGTGGCCAAAGCAGCCTCTGTGCCATTTTTAGCTAGCCATATGTCTTCTACATACGGTGTGAGGAAATTAAATACTCTCAGCTATCTTGAAATGGACTAAGTGGTCAATTACCACGAATTTAGATGAATATGCTAGATCTTCATAAATCTCTGGAGTCAGCATACTTTGCGCTCCTCGCCTTTTGCCATGAAACCTACATGCTTGTGCATGTAGATCCTTTCACCTAGTTTGCCATACAAGAAAAGTGGTCTTGACATCCTAATCGATGTACCCCCAGACTTAAACTGGTGACCAAAGCTAGAATCAGAGTCTGAACACACAATAAATGAGAAGGTTTCGTCACAGTCGATACCTTCTTATTGTGTGTACCTCTTCATTGCTTAATGTGCCTAGTAGTTGATTGACCCATCTGCCTCCCCTAACTTTTGAGAGCACACTTGTTCTCAAAATACCTTGTGACGCAGGGCAGATTCACCAAGTTTTATACTTGGTATGTCCTTATAGACTTTGTCTTTTCTTCTTCCATCGTTTTAGTCCACCTTTTACTAGTAGGGCCAGAGAGAGCCTTTTGAACTATCTTAGGCTCTACTTAATCATCTAATACTCTTCTAGCACTCCTCTTGGATTGTGCTTCGTGGAAGATATGCTTCCCGTAAGCATTACTCCTACTGGACTTAGTAACTGGAGATGCGTCTATACGCTCCTATCCATGTGTTGTAGGTCCACCTCCTTTCAATAAAGGTGCACATCACAAAATTCGTCTCCCTTACTCTTAGAAAAGTTAGTCTTGTGGATTATTACATCCTTAGACCCAAATTATGTTACCGGGGTGTCTTTATTCTCGCTAATGAAGAAGTATCCTTTTGAGTGACAAAGCTATCTTCCCAAGACACGCTACTTGCCTCTAGGGTCAAGCTTCCCATACTCATAGGAAGGATCAAGTATGTTGTATACCCTCATGGTCTCAGCATACTCTAATCAGGTCTTTTACCTAACTAGAACTCATAAGGAATCCCTCGCATAATTTGAAGGGCATATGGTTAAGTAAGAAAGTGACTGTTGGCAAGGCATCTCCGCAATGGGAACGTTCACCTAAGTCATTATCAACTTAACCAACTCCAAGAGTAACTCATTTTGTTGTGGAGTGTGTGGAATAGTTAGTTATCTAACTATCCCAATTTTATCTCGTAACTATGAGAAAATACTGGGCCACTTGCCTTGCCCCCACGCTTATCGGACCACTAATGTCCGAGTGGACTAATTTGATGAAAGCGAGTTTTCTGGCTTCATGACTGAATGGTTTTTAGGTTGCTTTGTCTGTAAGGCAACGTTTACAAACTAAAATTGGGAATTTGTCATCACAAATTCTCCTTTGCTAATACGTAATTGCGTCTCACACACACTTTCCAAACAGGTGTATCAACCTGCAACTAGTTGAATTACGAGAATGTAATTCAAAGTGTATTACAACAAAACCATTGTCATAAAATCAAAACTAACTCTAAGGAGTCATGATAAAACATGTAGATCACATTATTCCTAAGTTCTCTCACGGAAAAACAGCTCATAATAATTTTCGTTCATTATCTAGAACACATAACATATATAAAGATAAAGAGTGGCCACTACGCAACTTCGTTTTGTAGTTGCCCAACCTCTTGACTTTATTAATGGTTTGTTCCCTCAAGGATACTTCTGCTACCCTTGGGCAGAGAGCGAAACTTCACGAATCAATGTTCATAGGTGAGAGGGAAAGAATTACTGCAAACAGTTTTGCGCACAATTGCCTATGGGTTGGCACGAGCAACATTTGACCTTGGCCAAAATCTCTTTTCCTCCCATGTTTTTCCTTTGAACTGAGGCTACTTACCTTACAATCAACCTTTCTCTTCCTAGCACCACGTCTCTTAGACCCATTGTCCTTGTTCTTGGAGCCTAGAGCTCTAAGAAGTTTTAGCCACTTAGGATGCATGCTCAATGAATTTTGCAGCCTCATGCCACTATTCCTTGAGCACTAGGTGGTGTTTAATATCATCAAGAAACTTGATGGTATTAGTGGAGGTTGGAATGACCTACATGCACTCCGAAATGGAGGGAAGAGATCTGGTAACAGTTTGAACTCGTTGTTTACCAGTGAGGAGTTTTCAGGCTTACTCACACTCCCAAATCATGTGCGATTTCTCTGTTAGATGCGTCTTCATGCTTTTGTCAGAGCGAATCTTGGAGGAATCAACCTTGATTGTAAGCTACCTCAGTTTAGTGACCATAGTATCACCAAATTGGTCTCTCTAATGTGATCCACATTTACAGGTTCTGTAGTTACACTATTAATCAATCCTAAACACTAACACTAATTACACATCTCCTTATTACACAACACACAACTTATGGAAAATTGTAATCAACGCAAGACGAGTGTAGATATAGCCAGTCTTTGCATTCAAGAAGTGGGGTTAACCACTCTCATCACATAGAGAGCTTATATATGTACACCTTTCTTTGCTTGACTCAACAATTTTCACGGAATAGTCACATACTATTCAAAATTCCTTTTGGATTCCCACTTTGTAATCGTTCAAGAAGGACATCGAGTCGCCACAGGCACGACCTCGAACTTCCACTTGATTACAATGCTCACGATCATTTGAATAGTCACTTACTATTTAAATTCTCACGTGGATCAGCGTTTATATCGAGTTATGGGTTTGCCACATGCTGCCCTTAGCTCCCACTAGAGTAAAATGCTTATGGTGACTTAAACGATTGCATACCGTTTAAATTCTCTCTCTTGTTGTGTATGTGAACGAGTCAAGAGATGGTCATTAGCACTCTTTAGACTCCAATTCACCTTTACTTCTTCCCATATTTGGATTCGTCTCGCAAAAATAAGAAAAAACCACTCAAAAATCGTCGAAATCAGAGCTAGAACAGAGCCCTTTTTGGTTCCTAACCCTTTTCGGTTCATCAATCCCTGAAGAATAGAGCTCTAGCATAACCAGGCTCTTATACCAATGTAGGGAAAGGCCCGGATCCACATGATCCGAACCTACCCAGGGACCGAAAAGAAAAACCAAAATAAACCAGGCATAAATATAAATATTGCGGAAGCTACTAACCTGGACGTCATTGCTAAACCCTCGGATCTTGCCAGTGCCTTTGTTCCACCAGAACTGACCTCCAAGCGACAAACTCCGAAAAGGGCCGCACCAAACGGAGGACCTTACCTACGAGAGGTAAAGCCACCTATCCACGACTGATGTGCGGAATATGACTCAAGAGAGAGAGAAAAATTATACTAAGTGGGGTTTCCAAAACGGGACCCCCCCTTTCCAACACATGGAATGAGCAACTAGAAAGGTGTGGAGTCACTCCTATTTATAGGAGGATGAGAGAGCTCCCATCATAGATTTAACCGATGTTGGACTTAAGAAAAGAATTGAATAATCATTATCAAATCATGATTATCTAGCCCACTTTGGGCCATGAGTACAGGCTCGTGTGAGCTCCGATGAGAGTCTTTTTCATTTCGTTTTCTTCGTCTCTCTGCGAGCTTTCCAACGGATCCTCACTTGACCTAATCGGACTCCCGCATGGGCAAATATTTAGTCCCAAAGACCCCAATATATCCAACAGATATATTTATATATTTTTAAAAAAAAGTATGATTTATTTAATTTTTTTATGGTGGTGCATCGTGAAATGCTCCACTCTTTGGAGCATTACTGAGTTCTGATTAGCTACCTTGTATATAATAGGGAGTTTTTTAGAAATCCTATTGGAAGGTGACATGTGACGAGTTCATGTAAGAATACATGAACCCGAGCCCATATGATCGTCACTCAAAGATAAATGGATACTTGATAAATATTTTCCCCGTTTCCGGCCCTAGCTCTAGCTGGGTATGACATTTAGTACTCATTCTCAGACCCTTAGAATAATTAAAATCTCAGACTCAAACACAGACTCGAGAAATTTCTACATTCATCACAAGTGCAAAATCATATTATTATTATTCATATTTTAAAATACAATCAAATCTCACAAATATTTAACAAATAGACAATACAAGTCTCAAAAAAAGTTAACAAAGAAAACTTAAGCAAATTTAATTATTTAAAATCCAATACGTCATAGTTTTTAAGTAGATAATATTTATTTTGTGTTCTCATTCTCTAATAGAAGACTAAAATAATTATTTAATAATATAATGTTATATATATTTACATATAAATAAAGATTTATAAATAAATATAAAAAAAATTATCCATGAAAATTTCGATACCTACACCTAGGGGTATTCAAATCTAATCTCATCCAATTCCAATCGATCTAATCTAATCTGATCCAATAAAATCTATTTAAAATTGACCTTTTGTTGGATCAATTAGATGGGTGAGGAGCAAAACCAATCTCTTTGGATCAGATTATGAATGATTATAGGTGCCAACCAATCCAATCCATTTATTAATATTTTAATTTTATAATATATATATATATATATATATATATATATATATATATATATATATACTTTATAATATTTTATTTGTCTTGTTTTCTTTTTTATTTTTGTTCTAATTGATTGGTTAATATATGTTTGCAATATAATGTTTGTTGTATATTTGTAGTTAATATGAATCAAATTGGAAGCATTACTTTTGTAAATTTTCTGAATTGAAAAGTAATAAATTTTAATATAGTTGAATTTCAGTATTGGATTGTAATAAATATAAGTATTTAGTTTGTATTATTCGATTTGGATTGTGTTTGGCTGTGAGACCATAAGTGTACTTTATATTAATGAAGATTGACAAATAAATATGATTTTTAATTTTTTATATGGAAAATTGATTAATCGATCTAATTCAAACCAATCCAATCTAGTTTAGATTGGATCGAATGAAGTTTTTCCATTGAATTGATTGGCCAAATTAAATTAATTGAAAAAAGTGTTTAAATCGATCTATTTTAATCCGTTGAATGACGACACTAGTCACTAGACCCAGAGGAAGGGTATGGTGGAGGGAAGTATAGTCACAATCAAACTTTCATAAAAGAGAGAAAATGTGAAAAAAAGTTTGTAATTGAAAAAAATTAAGAAAGCTTTTAAAAATTAATAACTAGATTTTTTTAGCAATGGACAGTTTAAAAAATTATTTGTCACGACTCCCGTTTAGAGGACCGTGACCGGCACAGACACAAGGGCTACCCCTGTGCCTGTAAGCCTTATCACCTAATTGACAGAATATGTTTTATTGAAAATACATCAACATGCAGTATAATACCATGGCTACACCGAAATGGTGGTCTATCCTAGGCAAGCAAATCCATGGCCAGTGCCGCTTCAGGATATAGATATAGGAAAACACACATAATATATATAACTTGTGTATTGGCTACACATCCGAAGATGCTGCCTATCATATTCAATTGCAACAGATATATGTATATATATACATTTTTAAAACAAATTTTCCTGTATCGTAGTAAAATAAATCCTGATCTTTAAGGTGTGTGAAGCTGACAGTTCTACATTTAGTAATACAATCTAATTGGGTACGTCTACCCTTTACTTTATGATACAATAATAAAGTAAATTAAATTACAATTAAACTTTATTCACACACATGAACAAGTTGTGAGTCTTGGAAAGTGTTGCTCAACCCTCGTTCCACCGAGACTTCTTCCACCTGTACTTAACCTGTATCTGTGTAGTAAAAATTAGGTGTGAGTCTTAACCACGCGACTCAGTGAGGACTCTCCTATCCCCGGCGCAAGGTGAGTACCATAGCGCCGGGTTTGGGAGTCATACACAACCACATGCAAAAACAACTAGTTATTGTTGTTAGCATACATTCTTGGTGATCACACAACAATAGAAATTTCACCCAAACACTCACATGCATTTAATAACTGTAAACATGCAGCAGTTTATTCCACATCATCACTCAGCAAGTAAACATGTAACATATAGTGCCGGCTTTTAGTTACCGGTCTTCTCACGTTTCAGCCTGTATGAATCAAACAAGACGTGTGGTGACATAATCCTGTACGTTACCACTACGCTGCACAATCAACAATTATATGCAAACACAGACAATTTGTACATACACACAGATACTATAACATACATCTACTTAATCTTCCCCACTATGGGTATCTATTAGCCACTACGTGGCTTTTTTACTTCGAACCCGTGCACTCGGGTTACTGACCACCAAGTGGCAAAACATACTTAACCCATTCACTTGGGTACTGGTCACCTCGTGACAATTCTGTTAACCAAACACAATCAACTTCTATCTATCAAACAACTAACGCAAAGCCACCACGTGGCACGTCCTGACCCCTTGCTGCGGGGCAATAGCTTGAGCCCACTCGTCCATTACCCAACCCGGCCACATGGCGGGCACGGCACGCCGTCTCGAAGCATGGACACTTTCACACACTGGACCAACTCCACAGGATGATTTCTCTTTTACTAGGTTGGGCTCACGGTTCACCCGTAGGTTCCTCCCGTGTCTCCTTACCTTAGTCTCACATAATAATAGGATTCTTTGTATCTTTCCCGAAGGATCAACAATTCTTCTCCTTATTAATATGGACGAGTATCCTTAATAGGATCTAACTCATATACCCATCCAGATGCACTCTCTGAGCCTCAAGCTATCATCATAGCAATATAAAACTTTTCTGACCCTATTGCCAAGATAGGGCAATGACCATCGTCATGGCGATTATAAAACTGGGGTCTCAAGTGCCATCTGTCGTTGTTCTAGTCGATGTCCCACATATTAATAGGATTCTTTGTATCTTTCCCGAAGGATCAACAATTCCTCTCCTTATTAATATGTGCAAGTATCCTCAAAAGGATATAACTCATATACCCATCCAGATGCACTCTCTGAGCCTCAAGCTATCGTCATAGCAATATAAATCCTTTTTTACCCTATTACCAGGATAGGGCAATGACCATCGCCATGGTGATTATAAAACTGAGGTCTCAAGTGCCATCTGACGTTGTTCTAGTCGATGTCTCACATCGCTAGCATAATCAAATTCGAAACCCACCGATAACTCCTTTGCATGATTATAATCTAAGTCACCGTCGTGACGAGTTTTCAAAATAAAAGCTTAGTCCTTCCGTACAAAGACTCTTGCCACCGTCGTGGAAAATATTTAACAAAATGCTTATCATGCCTCCAGAGTGTATGAGTTGGATTTGTAGCACATTGTGGACACCCTATTTTATACGGCCCCAAAAAATGAAAATCAAATATAAAATAAAATAAAAAATAAATAAAATATTATTTTTGTCAAAAAATAAGAAAAGCTGAAAAGTGAGAGATGGTCTACTCTTAGATCTAATGGGCCAAAAGCCCAAAAGACTTGAGAGAACCCTAGCTTATATAAGAGAGAAACCTAGGTCAAATTGAAAAGGAGAGAAAGGAAGAGAGGTGGCTAGGTTAAAGAGGAGAGGAGGCTAGGTCAAAGAGGAGTGGAGGAGATCAAAGTGGCAAGAGGCAAGGGGAGGAGAAGGAGTCAAGAATGCATGGAGATGGGAAGGGAAACCTAGAATGAAAGGTTGAAGAACCAATTGCTTGCTTTCTCCGTTTTGTTTTTTGTTGTTTCGACATTTATAATTGATTTCTTGTATTTTTCTCTTGTTTACGCATGTCTTTAGAGTACCTCTAAATTTTTTCATGAATTTTGAATTCTTCTAATGGAGTCAAATAATTTTTGTGAAAACCTCTGCCCGAATTGATTCTGAGTTCGGGCAGTGTGCCTTCAACGCAAGATTTTGATTTCACTTGAACTCCAAATGCAGTCATATATATTTTTTTCCTGAAACTAGACATCCATGTCTTTCTGATCATATCTCTTTTGTCAAATTGCATTGGGTATTTTGCTCCCAGCAATTTTTATAAAATCAATTTTTCAAAAGATGTTGCAGAGTGACATCCTGAACGTCACTCTATTTCGTGAAATTATTTCTCCATTTACACAACTCCTTTTTGATTGATTTTTGTTCCTAAATCTTCTTCTTGGTCTCTAGAACAATGGATAAAAATATCATGACCAAATTCATCCATAATTATTTATGGCATATTTATTTATCCCAAAGTATCATTTCAAACAGCTTCTGGGTAACTATGCTTTCAAAGATCATATCTTACAAATTACTATTGATTTTGGGCAAGGTCAGCGAGGCTGTGTAAGGGAGATCTAGAGCTTTCTTACCCTAGGTTTTGACAATTTTCTATATTTCGGAAGTAGTCCAATTTGATTTTTTATTTAATGTCTAGAATCAGAAAAATAAGCGTTGAAAAGTTTTCTTTGTTTTTCTTAAAGAGAAAAATCCAAAAATATCATAGACGCTTTGTTTCTGTTTTTTAATCAACCTCTTTATTTATTTGTTCAACTGGTGTCACCAAGGAGCCTATGCTTCTAAAGGAACACTGGTTTACACGCCATCTGGGCATGCCACCTAATGAGCATCACACACCCACCTTGTTTGATTTGTTTTGTTAAATGCATGGTAGATAGGTGCCGAGGGGCTCTTGCCTCTTTAGGCACATTGCACTGGGAGGCCATCTGTGTATTCACTTGATGAGCCTCCCCTCACTCACACACTTGTATGTCACAGGAACTACGTGGGCTTCGATCCCTCCTTGAGGGTACGTAAGCCCTAGGCTTTTATCCTAGGTCAAGCCCTCCCTCTTTCTTTTCCTCATTTTCCCCCATAATTGTATATATTTTTAAGGCCAAATAATTTTCATATTAATTTTTAGGGTAACCGTCTTCGGACGGCGGACGGGGGAAGAAGTTATTTTTCTTTTTCCCAACCAGACTCCCGAACCCAACATTTTATGAAAATTCATTTTACCCCACTTTTGAACTTATTTTTCTTTTTCCAAATTTTGATTGAAAATTTGTTGGCGACTCTCGTCGAAGGCTCCAGTCTTCACAGTTGGCGACTCCGCTAGGGAGTTTTTAATTAGTGAGTCAAGGCCTTTTCTTTTAAAAAATTAATATTAAAATTATTTGGCCTCCTATATTTGTTTGTATATATCTTCTTATACTTGTGATTTCTTTGTTGCAGTGTTTCCACCTTTGAGTGGAAGGGAAGGGTAGCTAGGGTGCTCCATAAATTCACAAATTCACTATTTACATTTATTGGCTCCTATACCCGGAGTACGTCCAAATAAGTTAGAATGTGATATGAGAATCTTTCCCTATTGGGCTTAGGCCTACAGAGGTTGACCTATCTATCATACTTAGATTGTTACTTGCCTTAAGCGTTGATTCGCGCAGAATTCTCTGTTACAGGATCCTCTCTTAAGTCAAGGTCTCTCTACCTTTGGTAGGGGCAATCTAAGGGCCTTTTTAGGGTATCTAGATCACAAGCTAAACTATGTGCAAGTTGACCTTAAAAGGCTACCTTTATTAGGTCAGCCAATATTAGAAACCTTAAGAGCCAAACCTTTAGGACACAAGGAGCAAACTTCCTCATGCATACATTTAAAAAACAGTAAAAATAAAAAAAAAAATGTTCATTTCTCTTATAATTTTCTTTGCATTGCATATAAAATTGTTTTTCGAATTGCGAATAAAAAAAAACATTTTCACTTTACATCACATATATATAAAGAAAAACTTTCCTTGCATTGTAAAAAGAAAAATTTTCCTTTTTTCATATATATAAAATTAAAAAAATAAAATTTTCTTTGCATTATATAAAAAAATATACTTTTTCTCAAATTTTTCTTTCGCGTAGAACATGTATATGAAAAAAAACTCTTCTTCGCGTTATCTAAAAATTTTTTTTTGTCATAACTTCCTTTGCCTTTATATTAAAAAAAAGAAAAATTTTCTTTCTAAATAAAAAATTTTCTTTTTCTCGTAACTTCCTTTGCATGTATATATAAAAAAGGAGAAGGAAAATCATTTATATTGAATGTAATACCCGGGAAAAAATTTTCAAAGTTTAAAATGAAATGAAAAGAAGTAGAAAATAATGTTTGGATTTAATTCAGGACCTAAGGAATTGGAAACCTGAATTTAATGGGGAAAAGAGAGTAGGAAATATTTTTGGGTATCTAATTTGGGATATAAAAGAAAATAAAATTTATTGGAAAGAGGAGGGATTTAATTGGGGGATATTTTCCACCTCTTCTCTATTATAATTATAATTATTATTATTTAGTTATCATTTATCTATTTTATTATTACTATTATTATTATATATATTTATTTTAATTAATTTTTTTGTTAAAAAGAGGGGTGGGTGCCGTGGGTATTGGAATAGAAGGAAAAAAAGAATAAATAGAAGAGAAAGAAAGAAGAGAGAGAAAGAGAGAGAGAGTGGAGCGTGGAGAAGAAGAAGAAGAAGGACAGTTGGGGTTTGCCGGAAAAGTGACCGGGGAGAGCTAGCCGACGCCGGAAAATTCACCGGGGCTCGGGTACAACGTCTCCTACACCTTCCACCAATCGGATCAAAGGTTGGTAACCCCAATTTCATTCGAAAACCCCAAATGTCTTCATTTGAGGGATTTCTTCATTCCACCTTTGATTGGGTTGTTTCGAGGGTAGATTGAGACCTAGGAAGTGTTCTTGAACACTTAGTTGGGGTAATAGTCGAGGCTATACCCTCGGGTTTAGCCAAATTCGAATCTGAAAGGGTTTGGGGTTAAAAATTCTAAATATTCCCAATTTGGGGATTCGTTGATAAATTTGGAATCGGGCTTCTATTTGAGTAGTTAGGGTTGGATTTATGTCGTTGGATTGTAGGGGAACAAAACCCGTGAGGTGCGGGGTCGAAAGGGGGCCGGAACGGGCTCAAACCGGCCCACAACACAACAAAGGAATTGTTGTGCTGCGAACCGGCGCTATAGCGCCATTTCTCTGGTCTATAGCGCCGAGCCCCTATCCAGCATGCTCAAAAGTCGTTTCTTTACCAATTCGGGGCGTCTGAACCTCCTATTTTCAATCCGAAACATCTTAAGACACCCCAACCATGTTTTTAAGGATCAAAACCATTTCAAATGTCTTCTTATCCCTCTAGAATAGAGACTTACGGAATAAGCTACGCCCAACTTCTTGAAATTCGAAATTCCCTTTACACCGTCATTAGGTAACCTTAAGTAGGATGGCTTAGAAGCACGTTGAGGTTTAGTAACTCAAACCCAAGGCCCCAAAAGCAACTCAAGGAGAATGATGGTTGTATGAAACCAAGTCCAAGGCACTTGAAACTCTCATAGAAGAGAGGGAAGACGGATAAGACCAAGGACTCGGTTCATGGCAACGTCTAGATGCATTCTAGGCATGAGCATGTAGTATGCATATGACTTTCATATAGATGAGATGTTAACCACTTGAATGCATTCGTTAGGAAACCACGACTCGTCCGGAGCGGGAGTTACTCTAGGACAAGCGTAAGGAAGCCGTCCAGGTGAGGGGTTTCCCATCCTTGCCCTACAGGGTTGATTGAGGATGTGGATATGTGGTTTGCCTACTTGCCAATTTGTAAGAATTATTTAGTGGTTAACATGCTATTGTTGTTCCTAAACTATTATATACGAAAGTATCTGTATATGTGTGTTTGACTATAGGTAAAGAGGTACTGGAGGGTATCCATGTGGTGACATGAGATACGCCGAACAGTACAAGCAAGGGGGTAAGTTGTTGATTGAGTCCAAGGTTTGGTTTACCATATTAATTAGAAACTCACCTAAGAAATCATAAAGAAAGTGTTGCTAACGTCGATTTTTTAGGGTAATTGAACTTAGGAAAGGCCTTAGAGCTAGGTTATGATCTAATCAAGGGTTTGGGTATTACATAAGGATTAAAACGATCTCATAAATTGATTAGTGAGTCAAAGGGAGGTTCGCACTACCTAGGTAAAGTCAGTCTAGGATAGTAATGGGTAGATAAAGTCAGAATCCCAGCTGAAGGCTCAGGAAGAGAAACAAGTTAGAAAATATTGCCCATTGAGGCCATTGCCCTAGCCTGGCACTAGGGTCAGTTAAAGAGTAAAGCATTTGCCCGTTGATGGGAAGCTTCTCACTGAGTCTATTTGACTCACTCCCTCTGCTTTAATGTTTCAGATACAGGGATCGGGTAGGCATCAACGTCCGGGTAGTGATACGGACATCAGACCATCCTTACGCACTTGTTCGCGTGGGTGGACACCTTTTGGTTATTTTGATTTCACTTGTTGTATATATTTTAAAGTTGTAAGAGTTGTATACATACATTTACAGCTTTTGATATGTACTTGCTCTAGAATTGTCGGCTTCACATGTACTTAAAGACAGGGTCCAGTTTGGGGAAGACTAGGATATATGTTTGAGTATATAAACTTCTACTTGTGAATAGGATAGATCGTACGCATTGAGGCTTACGGTCATTAGTTATGGATATATATTATGTGTGCTTGCTGCATGTGAATAGGATAGATCGTACGTATTGAGACGTACGGTCAATATGATATTAATATTTACATTATGAGTGCTGATAAATATATCTATACACTAGATTGAGCTGAAGCGGGATTGAGCGAACCGCGGATTGCAGGTTAATTAGACCACCAGTGAGGTGTGGCCGTTAGTATGATATATATATATATATTGATTGTATAGAAGGGTAGTTATAGTCATGTTTACAGGATAAGGCTTACGGGTTTATAGGTAAAAATCTATTTTCGTGCCGGTCACGTACTCCCGATTTGGGGTCGTGACAAACTTGGTATCAGAGCATGGTTTTTCTTTAAGTCATGTGAAGCCATTGGTATAACCGGGTGTCGATTTAAGCTTCGTTGTGAAACCCGGGCACAACGTTGCATCAAACAGGCACTTGTGGGAGTACCTAGGGTAATTTGAGTCAGCCTTTCTTTCATTCCTTCTTAATCTATGATAGATTATGCAAATGCTTATCAGGTGACATTTTTGTGCAGTACAGCGATGCCGTCGACTACTAGGCAAGCTAGGAGGGGCGGTAGAGTCCCTGCACATACAGATGAGGAGTCCGTTCGGGAGGAGAGAATGCCTCCCAGGGGCCGAGCTAGAGGCCGTGCTTGCGATCGTGGTAGGACACAAGAAAGAGAAGTCCATAGGCAACAAACTCCAGAGCCACAGGTTGAGACGGGTGCTCCGTCAGTGGCTGAGATGCCGACTGCGGGATTTCAGGAGTAGAGAGCTTAAATGACCCGCCAAATTCAGCAAGAAGTCTGTCGTTTAGTTGTCGGCGAGGAAGAAGAGCAAGTGATATCGGCTGAACAGGAAACTGAAATGGTTGAGGAAAGGGAGGAAGAACCAAGAAGGGAATGGCAACAAAGGGACGTGCCCCGGGGACCGAGGGGAGTTCCGAGGGAATTGCCGATCACTAAATTTCTAAAATTGAATCTGCCTACCTTTTGCGGAACCGAAACCAAGGAGGACCCTCAACATTTCCTCCGTGATATAATCAGAATTGGGCAGTTACTGTGGTGTTCAGGAGGAGAGATGGTGGAACTTGCCTCGTTTCAGTTAAGAGGCGCTGCACGGGTTTGGTTTGAATCAGTGCAGAAGAGATATGCAAGGAGAGTTGCTCCTATGACCTGGGAAGATTTACAGAGGGAATTCCTGGGTCGGTTTCTATCTGAAGGAATGAGGTATGCCAAGCGTCAACAGTTTGAGGATTTGTGGATGACGCCGAATATGTCAATGACTGAGTTTGAGCTGCAGTTCACGGAGTTAGCTCAATATGCTCTAGAATTGGTTCCCGATGAGAGGGAGTTGATTAAGAGGTTTATCCACAGGTTGGTAGAGCCATTGTTCGTAGTTCTACTGCCGCAATGTGGTCAGTTTGAAACTCTAGCACATGTTGCTGATTGTGCCAGGGTAATTGAAAATAGAAAGAAGTTTGGGATATCGGTGAATCCCAAGAACAAGTTACTTACAGGTAGTGATGGACAGGGATGGAAGAAGAAGCAAAAGACAGCTGGTAATTCTGCTATAGTTCCAAATTATGCAGGGCAAGTTGGTGGGCAGTCTGCTATTACCGCCACAAGTTCTGGGAGGAGTAACACACAAGGTGGGCAGAGGTTCCAAGGCAGTAGTTAGGGCGGTAGCCAGAGACCGCAGTGTGGAACATGTGGAAGATGTCATTTTGGAGAGTGCAAAGTTATGAAGGGAGGTTGTTACAACTGTGGACAGTTCGGGCATATGGCTAAGGAATGTCCGCAGAGGAAGAGTAATACAAGTGTCAAGAGCAATCCTACTCCGGGTAGTACTCCAATTGCAGCCCCACCGGTTAGAATTGTACCACCGCAAGTCAACACTTCAGGAGCGGGCAGAGGTAGAGAAGGAGGAGCAGGAGGTAGAGGCCCAGGTGCACCAGGGGGAGGACAGGCACGGGTGTTTGCTTTGTCTCGACAAGATTCACATCCCTCAAATGCAGTACTGACAGGTACACTTTCAGTATGCTCTCTCTAGGCTCTTGTGTTATTTGATTCTGATTCAACACATTCCAACATCTCACATGCATTTGCACGAAAAGCTGAGAAAAGCCCGACTAGGTTGAAGGAGACAAAAATGGTCTCTACTCCGATGGGTGAATCAGTACAAGTCAAGTATGTCTATGAGTCGTGTATGGTTGTGGTTGAGGGTCATGAAAAAGTTATGGACCTACGACTACTCTATATGGTTGACTTGGATGTCATTCTAGGTATGGATTGGTTGGCAACATGTCATGCGGTAGTTGACAGCAGGGCGAAGTGTTTGAAATTCAACATGCCGAATGAAGAGCCATTTGTGGTGCGGGGTGATGGTGCTGCACCATATCCGAGTCTAATTTTAGCAATGAAAGCTTCCAAGCTACTCGAGAAAGGGTGTAAAGGATATTTGGCTTTTGTGAGGGATACTACGAAAGAAGTACCTCCTGCAGATCAGGTATCGGTGATTCGGGAGTTTCTTGATGTATTTCCTGACGAATTACTTGGTTTGCCGCCTAATCGAGAGATTGAATTTGAGATCGAGCTTTTTCCAGGTACTCAGCCGATTTCCACACCACCTTACATAATGGCTCCAAAGGAGTTGAAGGAGCTACACACGCAATTACAGGAATTGCTTGATAAGGGTTTCATTACACCCAGTTTTTTGCCTTGGGGTGCACTAGTTCTATTCGTGAAGAAGAAGGATGGAACTTTAAGATTATGTATCAATTACCGAAAGTTAAATAAGGTAACGGTCCGCAATCAATATCCACTTCCAAGAATCGATGACTTGTTCGACCAGTTGCAGGGTGCTAAAAGATTTTCAAAGATCGATCTGCAATCAGGGTATCATCAGCTGAAGATTAGAAAAGAAGATGTGCCCAAGACTGTTTTTCGAACACGATACGGCCATTATGAGTTTCTAGTCATGTTGTTCGGGCTAACTAATGCACCAGCAGCTTTTATGGACATGATGAATAAGGTTTTCAAGCCATTCCTGGACCGTTTTGTCATTGTATTTATAGATGACATTTTAGTCTATTGCAAGAATGCTGAGGAGCACGCAGAGCATTTGAAACTGGTATTGCAGAGGCTGAGAGAAGAGAAATTGTATGCTAAGTTTTCAAAATGCGAGTTTTGGCTTGATAAGGTTGCATTTCTCGGTCACGTGGTATGTTCAGAGGGAATCCATGTTGATCCGAGCAAGGTGGAAGCCGTGAAGAATTGGTCCCAGCCTACCTCAGCCACGGAGATCCGCAGTTTTCTAGGTTTGGCTGGATACTATAGAAGGTTTGTGAAGGACTTTTCGAAGGTTGTTGCACCTCTTACAAAGTTAACTCAGAAAGGGGTAAAGTTTGTGTGGGATAACAAGTGTGAAGAGAGTTTTAAGAAACTGAAGGAAAGTCTCACCACAGCACCGGTCTTGGCTCTTCCTGAGGGCACCGAAGGGTATGTAGTTCACTGTGATGCTTCGCGAGTTGGGTTAGGTTGTGTTCTTATGCAGCATGGCAAGGTGATTGCTTATGCGTCTACGAAACTCCGGAAGCACGAAAAGAACTACCCAACTCACGATCTTGAAATGGCAGCGGAGGTATTTGCCTTGAAGATTTGGAGGCACTACCTTTATGGCGAAACATGTGAGGTATACACAGACCACAAGAGCCTTAAGTACATTTTCGAGCAGAAAGATCTGAATCTGAGACAACGCAGGTGGATGGAGTTGTTGAAAGACTATGACTGCACGATTTTGTACCATCCTGGTAAGGCGAATGTGGTGGCAGACGCTTTGAGCCGAAAGTCAATGAGTAGCTTAGCCCATATCTGTGAAGTGTGAAGGCCGTTAATCCGGGAAATTCATGAGCTGGAACAGTCTGGGACTCAGTTTAAAATTGGAGATTCCAACTTGTTTCTACCCCACATTCAAGCTAAGTCAGCTCTAATTGAAGAAGTTAAATCCAAGCAAGACCAAGACGCCGACCTCAAACAGATCAGAGATATAGTGGTTAAAGGGGAGAAGGACGACGTCCGATTCTCCATAAGTGATAGTGGCATACTCCGGTTGGAGGGACGATTGTGTGTACCTATGGTAAATGGTTTGAAATAAAGAATTATTGATGAGGCACACATGACAGCGTACACAATCCATCCGGGTAGTAAGAAGATGTATCAGGATCTGAAAGAGTTATATTGGTGGAATGGTATGAAGAAGGACGTGGCAGACTACGTGTCTAGATGTCTATTGTGTCAGTAGGTTAAGGCTAAACACCAAAAGCCTGCCGGAACACTTCAACAAATAGAAATTTTCTGAATGGAAGTGGGAGAAAATTACTATGGATTTTCTGACAGGATTGCTGCGATCACATAGGGGATTCGATTCAGTTTGGGTAATCGTTGATCGGATGACAAAGTCCGCCCATTTCCTGCCAGTTAAGACCACTTACGGAGTGGGTCAGTATGCCCAGTTGTACCTATCAGAGATAGTATGGTTGCATGGAGTGCCAGTGTCGATTATCTCTAACAGGTTGCCACAGTTTACCTCTCGATTCTGGAGAGCATTGCAGGAGACATTGGGGACAAAGGTTGATTTGAGTACAGCATTTCATCCCCAGAGAGACGGGCAATCTGAGAGGACCATTCAGATTTTAGAGGACATGCTTAGAGCATGTGTTATGGATTTCGGCGGAGGGTGGGAGAAATAACTGCCGTTAGCAGAGTTTGCCTATAACAACAGTTGCCAATCTAGTAATCATATGGCACCCTTCGAGGCCTTGTACGGTCGGAAGTGCAGATCCGCGATTGGGTGGTTCGAGGTCGGGGAGGCCAAGTTAGTTGGTCCAGAACTTGTTCAGGATGCTTTGGACAAGATAAAGTCCATTAGAGAAAGGCTTGCCATGGCTCAGAGTAGGCTGAAGTCGTATGCTGACAACCAGAGAAGGGAGTTAGAGTTTGCTGTGGGTGAGCAGGTGTTCTTAAAAATCTCACCGATGAAGGGAGTGATGAAATTTGGAAATAAAGGCAAGCTAAGTCCAAGATACATCGGACCGTTTGAGATTCTAGAGCGTGTAGGAAATGTTGCCTACCGTTTAGAATTGCCAGCGGAGTTGGAAGGAGTTCATCCGGTGTTTCACGTGTCTATGCTTCGCAAGTACCTGCCAGATCCCTCACATGTAATCCAACCCCAAGAAGTACAACTAGCCGAGGGTCTAACTTATGAGGAGATGCCAGTGGGAATCCTAGATCGCCAGTTGAAGAAGCTGAGGTCAAAGGAGATACCCTTGGTGAAAGTCTTGTGACGAAACCATTCGGTTGAAGAAGCAACGTGGGAAGTTGAGGTGGAGATGCGCAGGACATATCCTCACCTATTTCAAGACTAAGGTTAGTATGTTAATTGAAATTCGGGGACCGAATTTCTTAAGGGGAGAAGATTGTAATACCCGGGAAAAAATTTTCGAAGTTTAAAATGAAATGAAAAGAAGTAGAAAATAATTTTTGGATTTAATTCAGGACCTAAGGAATTGGAAACCTGAATTTAATGGGGAAAAGAGAGTAGGGAATATTTTTGGGTATCTAATTTGGGATATAAGAGAAAATAAAATTTATTGGAGAGAGGAGGGATTTAATTGGGGGATATTTTCCACCTCTTCTCTATTATAATTATAATTATTATTATTTAGTTATCATTTATCTGTTTTATTATTATTATATATATTTATTTTAATTAATTTTTTTGTTAAAAAGAGGGGTGGGTGTCGTGGGTATTGGAATATAAGGAAAGAAAGAATAAATAGAAGAGAAAGAAGAAAGGGAAAGAAGAGAGAGGGTGGAGCGTGGAGAAGAAGAAGAAGAAGGAGAGTTGGGGTTTGCCGGAAAAGTGACCGGGGAGAGCTAGCCGACGCCGGAAAAGACACCGGGGCTCGGGTACGACGTCTACTACACCTTCCACCAATCGGATCAAAGGTTGGTAACCCCAATTTCATTCGAAAACCCCAAATTTCTTCATTTTAGGGATTCCTTCATTCCACCTTCGATTGGATTCTTTCGAGGGTAGATTGAGACCTAGGAAGTGTTCTTGAACACTTAGTTGAGGCCATTGCCCCAAACCCTTTCAGATTCGAATTTGGCTAAACTTGAGTGTTTAAAATTCTAAATATTCCCAATTTGGGGATTCCTTGATAAATTTGGAATCGGGCTTGGATTTGAGTAGTTAGGGTTGGATTTATGTCGTTGGATTGTAGGGGAACAAAACCCGTGAGGTGCGGAGTCGAAGCCAGGGTCGAGTGGGGGCCGGAACGGACTCAAACCGGCCCACAGCACAACAAACGAATTGTTGTGCTGCGAACCGGCGCTATTGTGCCAATACCGTCGCTATAGCGCCATTTCTCTGGTTCACCAAAAGCTGCTGGGTAGCAGCTTGGCGCTATAGCGCCAGAAACGGCGCCATAGCGCCGGGCCCTTGTCCAGCTTGCGCAAAAGTCGTTTGTTTGCCAATTCAGGGCGTCCGAACCTCCTATTTTCAATCCGAAACATCTTAGGACACCCCAACCACGTTTTTAAGGATCAAAACCATTTCAAATGTCTTCTTATCCCTCAAGAATAGAGACCTACGGAATAAGCTACGCCCAACTTCTTGAACTTCTAAATTCCCTGTACACCATCATTAGGTAACCATAAGTAGGATGGCTTAGAAGCACGTTGAGGTTTAGTAACTCAAATCCAAGGCCCCAAAAGCAACTCAAGGAGAACGATGGTTATATGAAACCAAGTGCATGGCACTTGAGACTCTCATAGAAGAGAGGGAAGACGGATAAGACCAAGGACTCGGTTCTTGGCAACGTCTAGATGCATTCTAGGAATGAGCATGTAGTATGCATATGAATTTCATATATATGAGATGTTAACAACTTGAATGCATTCGTTAGGAAACCACGACTCGTCTGGAGCGGGAGTTACTCCAGGACAAGCGCAAGGAAGTCGTCCAAGTGAGGGGTTTCCCATCCTTGCCCTACAGGGTTGATTGAGGATGTGGATATGTGGTTTTCCTACTTGCCTATTTGTAAGAATTATTTAGTGGTTAACATGCTATTGTTGTTCCCAAACTATTATATATGAAAGTATCTGTATATGTGTGTTTGACTACAGGTAAAGAGGTACTGGAGAGTATCCATGTGGTGACATGAGATACGCCGAACAGTACAAGCAAGGGGGTAAGTTGTTGATTGAGTCCAAGGTTTGGTTTACGATATTAATTAGAAACTCACCCAAGAAATCATAAAGGAAGTGTTGCTAACGTCGACGTTTTACGGTAATTGAACTTAGGAAAGGCCTTAGAGCTAGGTTATGATCTAATCAAGGGTTTGGGTATTACATAAGGATTAAAATGATGTCATAAATTGATTAGTGAGTCAAAGGGAGGTTCGCACTACCTAGGTAAAGTCAGTCTAGGATAGTAATGGGTCGATAAAGTCAGAATCCCAGCTGAAGGCTCGAGAAGAGAAACAAGTTAGAAAATATTGCCCGTTGAGGCCATTGCCCTAGCCTGGCACTATGGTCAGTTAAAGAGTAAAGCATTTGCTCGTTGAGGCCATTGCCCTAACCTGGTACTAGGGTCAGTAAAAGACTAAAAGATTTACCCATTGAGGCCATTGCCCTAGCCTGGCACTCGGGTCAGTTGATTGATTTACAGTTTTCATAGGATATGTTAATTATGACTGTTTGACTATGAGAAGCATGATCCGTAGGTTTATCTTTGATTTTAATATTATATTAATATTGCCTGATCGTAATATAACATTTGATAAACTGGACTTTCATGCACGTGTGATTGTGGGTGTTTCTCCTTCCCCAGCTGTAGTGGTACCCGCCGCTACGCCGTGGATGGGAAGCTTCTCACTGAGTCTGTTTGACTCACTCCCTCTGCTTCATTGTTTCAGATACAAGGATCGGGCAGGCATCGATGTCCGGGCAGTGATACGGACATCAGACCATCCTTACGCACTTGTTCGCGTGGGTGGACACCTTTTGGTTATTTTGATTTCACTTGTTGTATATATTTTAAAGTTGTAAGAGTTGTATACATACATTTACAGCTTTTGATATGTACTTGCTCTAGAATTGTCGGCTTCACATGTACTTAAAGACAGGGTCCAGTTTGGGAAGACTAGGATATATGTTTGAGTATATAACTTCTGCATGTGAATAGGATAGATCGTACGCATTGAGGCGTACGGTCAATATGTTATGGATATATATTATGTGTGCTTGCTGCATGTGAATAGGATAGATCGTACGTATTGAGACGTACGGTCAATATGATATTAATATTTACATTATGAGTGCCGATAAATATATCTATACATTGGATTGAGCTGAAGCGGTATTGAGCGAACCGCGGATTGCGGGTTAATTAGACCACCAGTGAGGTGTGGCCGCTAGTATGATATATATATATATATTGATTGTATAGAAGGGTAGTTATAGTCATGTTTACAGGATAAGGCTTACGGGTTTAGAGGTAAAAATCTATTCTCGTCTCGGTTACGTACTCCTGATTTGGGGTCGTGGCATTGTATATAAAAAAAAGCAAAAAAAATTTCATGTTTCTTATAATTTTCTTTATACTATATATGAAATTGTAGTGCATGTATATATAAAAATAATTTTCTTTGCATTGTATAAAAAAACAATTTTTCCTTATTATATTTTCATTTGCATTGCATACAAAATTCTCCTTTGAATTATGAATAAAAAAAAAACCTCCTTCTCTTGGCATTGCATATACAAAAAATAATTTCTTTACATAATTTCATTTGCATTGCATATTCTCCTTTGTATAAAAGAAAAGTAAATCATTTTTTTCTTTGCATTATATAAAAAAAAGGAGGAAAATCCTTTGCATTGTGCATATCAAAAATAAAAATATTTCCTTGCATTGTATATAAAATTTTCTTTTGAATTGTGAAAAGTTTTTTTTTCCTCTATACGTCGTAAATATAAAGTTTTCTTTACATTGTATTAAAAAAAATTTCCTTTTTCTTATAAAAAATTATTTTGTTTGTATTACATATAACATTTTCTTTTGAAATATATAAAAAACAATTTTTCCTTTTTATTAAAAATTTCTTTGTATTGTACATATAAAAATAAATAAATATTCTTCTTTGCATTGTATATAAAAAAATGGTCTGCATATAAAAAAATATTTTCTTTTTTCTCATAATTTCCCATAAAAATAAAAAGTTTTCTTTTTCATTTTTTTACCACAATTGTTTCTAATGTAAATCACCATTGTTTTTCCTTTCCTCTTGTAAATAATATTTGTACATGTGACGAGGATGTTTTCTCTCTTGCATTAAGTCATAGGCAATAGGATTGTATCAACATTTGTTCATTCACCTGCATAATTTGTAAATAGTGGCAATATTTACAATTATTGAGGCACAAGGTGTCGATCTTTTGGCCATGTACTAGCAAGCTTCACGCGAGCTAGAGTCAAGGTTGTGACTGATAATTGGGACGTTTAACGTGAAGGAAATATTATTTTTCCTACTAATCATGAACTTTCATACTTTGAAGAAACTATATTTCCGTTGAGAATCCCATTTGCCAGTCGCAACATTTGACTAAAAGCCAAAGAAACCCAATGCGTGTGTAAAGAAACTTTTCTTTACACTCCAGTCTTGGTCTCTCATAGAATCCCTTGACTGACAAGGACACGACTAAAGATCTAGAGAATGATCCTCAAGATAATTGCAAATGTAACCACTTCTTTTTTGAAAAGAAATCTTCATCAAGATACCTGTAAGGACCCTTTAACTTAACATGGTATTTGTGGTGAAGACATTTCTCTCATATTCTTTTGTTGATTTGTTTCTTTTATTTTTCGCATTTTTGCATTACATTCAAAGCTATAATTGTACTGGGCTGGTGCTTGGTAATTTTTTGGCCTCAAGAACGAGTCTGGCTGTTGAAGCTAGATGGTGACTAAAGAATCACCTTTCTAGATTCATTCTTGCATTGGGCCTCAGCACTTGCATTGGGCAAGCCTCGTTTTGAATTCGCAGTATAAAGAGGGTCATCACCTTAGAACTGCCATTCTTGCCTTGAACCTCGATGCCTGCATTGGGGAATCACCAATTAGGCCATATCTCAGACCCTAGTGCCCGCACTGAGGGATGTGCTCTCAAGACGTGTCTAGTACCCAGTGTTTATACTGGGGAATTATTGTCTTAGGGCATGTTTTGGTCTCTCATTGGGGAACCATCATTTCAAACTCATGGTTCCATTAACACCACCGTACCCTAGATGGTACAAGCCACAATTTTCATGAAAGTACCACACGAATGCGTCCGGTCATTCAACTGAGTAAGGTAGCATTTTTCAAGCAAGTGTCCAAATATTAGTGAGGAACAACAAGATCAGCCCAACTCCTGAGTTTGAGAGTACATTCGCAAAGAGGGTAAAATGCGACAAGCTTGATTAGAAAATGTTAGAGTGAATGACATCAAATAGTCTGAAGTGCCTTCGAGTCTTTTTCGTATGAACTTCGTCACACTGATTTTGGGAATAAAGTAAAGTGTCTTTTTATCAATGACCGTCGTTCATTTGCTCCATTCTAGCATTCGAATGTTCGGAATCCTCGTCTAAATTGATCCAACTTTGGCAATTAACTTGATTGATAAAAGAAGATACCGCAAATATGAATAGTTGTGAGTCTCTCAAGCATCACTCACTTCATAAGTGACACGCTTCACACACCTCAGTCTTAGCCATGTTTTCCGGGGAATTAAAAAATGAAAAAAAATAAGAGAAATAGAGAAAAAGGAAAAGAAAAAATAAAAACAAGGAAACAAGCATTAACAAAAGCAAATAAGCTGGCTATATCAAGGATATGAGGCATTTCTTAGTTTCCCCAAACACAAAGAAGATCACCTCTAGTCACCCCATTTGGGCCAGGAGTTGAATTTTCAAAGTCTGAACCAAGTCAATGTTCACCTGGGATGGGTAGTCTTTCGACTTTGTGTATTTTAGGGAATCAATTGCGAAAAAAAGAGAGAAAGAACAGTTTCGTTGTGAGCCACTTTTAAGCCTTCATGTATATGTTTTTAAAATTACTTGACATTAAAGTAAACCCTGAGGAATAATAAAGATTTCTCATGATATAATTTCAATCCATAAAAAGAGCTTTGCAATTTAGTATCCAATTGGCTTTCCAAGTGACCAATGTCAGCATCAAACCCTGTGGGAAGTTATTTGAGCCAAACACTAATTTCTTTTCATCTATGAGTGTAATCTGTCTGCTCATGCCGATTCTAGAACTTGTTTTTAATCTTAATTGAAGCTTTACATGCATTGGTTTGATAGAAATGATGGAGGCACTCATTTCATTCTCCCTTTTTCCCAAACACAAACCTTATTTAAATGTCTTTTTGCCACCTATTTTGAGCCTTTTATTAGCAATTTTCAAGACACTTCATCATGTGATTCTTAGATGAGTATTACATTGCATATATTGTCTGACTCGCTAGTTGGATTCACCTAGCAATTCAAGTAAGCCAAGAAAAGGCTTGAAAAAAAAAGAGAAAAGAAAAGAAAGAATAAAATGATTATTGATGAAAAAAGTGGGAAAAGAAATAAAAGTGCACAAGTAAAAAGAGAGAAGATCCAAGGCGAACTCTGCTGGTGGATAAAAGAACAATCGCTTGATTAGGTTTAATTTATCGTGCTCATTCAAGAAACTATTGTTTCATGCTTGATAATTGCTAACTTCATTTCTTAAACACTTTTTTCACTTTAGCCATTCATCCATCATTACATGCTTTTAAAGACCTTTTGATCTATTACACTAATACATCTGTAGTGGAGATATAGATTAATTACAAGCCTATGGTAACCGGCTAGTGGAACAGATTTGAGTGAAAATATTCCAACAATGGGGAGTGAGAGAATTACTCGTTCTTTGGTCGGTTGTATTGGCTAGTTGGATGCTTAGTTTGTTCAAAGACCTTATTAACTCTCAAATGCAAAGCTCCTGGGTTAGAGCAATTTCAATTCAAAGAGTTGTCACTATGTTCCCACAATAATTTTTGGGTCCCTTTTTCCCTTTCATAAACCCACATTTTGCACCCATAAAGTCCTCATTGAGGTGTAGCAAATTTAAATGTTTTGTGTAGGGCTAATAAAATGAAAGAGAGACTTCAATCTCAGCACTCAAAGAATAAACTTGCCCCGGGAAATATCAAGTCGAGATCTTGAATCCCTTTATCCCTATCTAAGTTTTATCCTGAAATGAAGCTAGGGAAATTCTTTGTCCCTCGGGTTTCTTACCCTCTTTTTCAAAAAAAAAAATTCGAAAATCCTTTTTTCCATAACTCAGAAAAGCCTCACTTTCATCTCATTGTGGTCATTCTTTGGAGATTCTATATGCATATTTATGGTATCTTGTTGTTGTCAGTAGGGTGGTCAACGTTATCACTTAGAACGACTCATCCTTTTAATAGAAGTCCACTCTTCTGTTGGATTTCTCCTTTTTCACATGTGTATCATGTAGGCACTTCTTATTAGTCCCAAGATAAAGTTGATAAGTCTTTCTTTGCTGGATTATCATTTCAGACAGGGCAGTTTAAACTTTTGGTGATCTCATTCTAATATGAGGGAGCTTGTGCTTCATGTTTGCAAACCATTGAAAATCAAAGTGTGAGGGAGAAACAATGCTTGATTTCGGAAATTGAAAACAAGTAACTTCTTCTATGAGATTTTTCCATTGGGTTCTCAATGATTAAAACCAATATATTGATTAATTTCTTTACTTGGTATTCAATTGTTGAGACCAAGTAATCGACTTCTAAGAGAAGAAGTTCTTGACTTCATAATGAGATCAGAATTTTCTCACTTGGCTTTTGACAATTTGTTCAAAACTGAAGCATCTTTAACCCACTTTGTTTGATTTTCATTGATTAAGGTATGATCAAATGGTGTTTGCCTTCACTTGTTTTTACTTGTCCAGCTCTTAGGAGAGCGAGTTTACCTTATCCACTCATTGAATAGACTGTTACCCTGTCTCAATCTCTTGGCCGAGGAATCGCTTTCTCTCTAAGTGTGGTCATAACCCCTCATCCATTGACTTGGGAGTCTTCTTATTTTTAGAGACAGGGTCACAAGGTCCCACAATGTGTCTCTTTCTGTGCTTATCATGGGATTTAGATGCCCCAAATTCTCTCTTAATTCTTTGATAAATTCCATTCTAATGAGAGTAAGGTTATAATTTACATTTACATGTAAATCCTTGAAAATAGAAGTATGAAAATGCTTGGTTTCGAGGATTGTAATCAAGTCACCTCTACCATGCTATTTTTTCTACTTGGTTTTCGATGATTGAAACCAATGTATTGATTTATTTCTTTACTTGGTTTTCAATGGTTAAGACCAAGTTAACTTTAAAAAAAAGAAGAGGTGCTTGATTAGTGTTCAATACTCAAAATCAAGATGAATTTCAAAATAAGGTCAAAGATTTTCTTAATTGGCTTTCGACAGCTTAGTCAAAGCTGAAGCATTTTTTTACCCTTATTACTTGATTTTCAAAGATTAAGATGTAATTAAATAGTGTTTGCCTTCACCTGTCTTCGTTTTTCCCGTTGATAGGAGAGTAATTTAACCTCCTCATTATATAAACAGTCATCCTGCCTCGATCTCTAAATTGGGGAATTCCCTTCTCTTGAATACAGACTTAATCCCTGCACATTGACTGGGGAATCGTCTTGCCCTTAGTATTGGGATTGAAGTATCCCAAAAACATACCCCCTCTGCTTGTCTTGGGATTTCAATGTTTCAAGTTCTCTTTTAACTTCCTTGTTTGTGGACAGGAGAATCATTTACTCTGCATCTAAGGTTGGGATCCCAGTGTCCGAAAGCAGGTTTCTGGCTATATAGGGTCTCTAATACCCTGAATTTTCCTCCATTCTCCTGTTGGTGGACTGGGGAATCATCTTTTTGGTTGTTGGGATCCAAATGTGCCCGCAACATTCTTTCCCTAAGAAGGCTGGGGGATCGCTTCCCCTCAAAGTATTGGGGCATGAGTATCCCCAAATGTTGTTTCCATTTTCCCTTTTAAAGAGAAAATCAAATAAAAATAAATAAAGTGATGTTTTGGACCATGCTTGTATGCATATGCTCATGTTATCACTATGTTTTCATAGGTTCATTATCCTTGCATGTGTAATCACATTTGAGTCAATTAATTTATTAGCATCGTTGCTGCATTTGCACGTGCATAAGTTTGCATGACATTTGCACAATACGTCCATAAGTTATCAAGTGATTATTGTGGGTTGATTGCATAGTACTCATGATTTTTACATTCCTATTTCCATTTTACATGGTATTCGCATGAGCATTTGCATGATCCACATACGCATAAATCTTTTTATCACCTGCTAAAAACCTGAGCAGGTTGGGAAGAGCAGGAAAAACATGTTTTGTGTAATCTTTATCACCTGCTAAACCCAAGCAAAATTGGAACAGAAGGAAATGCATGTTTTGCTTGAATCCTTTTAGACCTGTGAAGTCCAGGCAAGCTGGGAAGCAGGGAAAATCTTTTTAGTCACTTAAACTTTATTTCATGTGGTGATCAATTTTCGATGCTCATAGAAAGCCATAAAAAATCTGGTACAAATAATTTTTGGGACTCGTGCCTGCCGCGATCACCTTGGTTGTCAAGCTATCACCAATAAGTGTTTGGGAATCTTAGATACGCACCTTTTTAATTGGACCAAATCTCACCAATAAGTATTGCGAGATTTGGCACCATTGAATCCTACCAATGAGTGTTTCAGGATTCAGTATCTTATGCCGCCAATAAGTGTTTTGCGGTTGGATATGGGAATCAACATCCTACCAATGAGTTTTTAAGGATAGTGATAGTCGCCTTTTAATTGGACCAAATCTCCCCAATAAGTGTTGCGAGATCTGGCACCTTGAATCCTACCAATGAGTGTTTTAGGATTCAGTATCTTATCCCGTCAATAAGTGTTTCGGGGTTGGATACGGGAATCAACATCCTACCAATGACTGTTTAAGGATAGTGATACCCGCCTTTTAATTGCACCAAATCTCACCAATAAGTGTTGTGAGATCTGCCACCATTGAATCCTACCAATGATGTTTTAGGGTTCAGTATCTTATCCCGCCAATAAGTGTTTTGGGGTTCGATATGGGAATCAACATCCTACTAATGAGTGTATAAGGATAGTGATACCCGCCTTTTAATTGGACCAAATCTCACCAATAAGTATTCCGAGATCTGACACCACTGAATCCTACCAATGAGTGTTTTAGGATTCAGTATCTTATCCCGTCAATAAGTGTTTTGGGGTTGGATACGGGAATCAACATCCTACCAATGAGTGTTTAAGGATAGTGATACCCACCTTTTAATTAGACCAAATCTCACCATTAAGTGTTGCGAGATCTGGCACCATTGAATCCTACCAATGAGTGTTTTAGGATTCAATATCTTATCCCGCCAATAAGTGTTTTGGGGTTGGATATGGGAATCATCATCCTACCAATGAGTGTTTAAGGATAGTGATAGCCGCCTTTTAATTGGACCAAATCTCACCAATAAGTGTTGCGAGATCTGGCACCATTTAATCCTACCAATGAGTGTTTTTGGATTCATATCTTATCCCGCCAATAAGTGTTTTGGGGTTGGATATGGGAATCAACGTCCTACCAATGAGTGTATAAGGATAGTGATACCCGCCTTTTAATTGGACCAAATCTCACCAATAAGTGTTGCGAGATCTGGCACCATTGAATGCTACCAATGAGTGTTTTAGGATTCAGTATCTTATCCCGCCAATAAGTTTTTTGGGGTTGGATACGGGAATGAACATCCTAACAATGAGTGTTTAAGGATAGTGATACCCTCCTTTTAATTGGACCAAATCTCACCAATAAGTGTTGCGAGATCTAGCACCATTGAATCCTACCAATGAGTGTTTTAGGGTTCAGTATGTTATCCCGCCAGTAAGTGTTTTTGGGTTGGCTACGGGAATCAACATCCTACCAATGACTGTTTAAGGATAGTGATACCCACCTTTTAAATTTGACCAGATCTCACCATCAAGTGTTTTGAGAGTTAGTCCCGTTCTGAATCCTACGAAATGAGTGTTTTGGGATTCAATACTTAGTCCCACCAATGAGTGTTTTGGGATTAGGTACGGGAATCAAAGTCCCACCGATGAGTGTTTTGGGATTTGACGCCCACCATTTTAATAGGGATCAGACTCCGCCGATAAGTGTTTCAGGATCTAACACCCCCAATTTTTCCATAGGGATTAGATTCCGCCGATGAGTGTTTCGGAATCTGACACCCACAACTTTTTGGAGATTCTTGCCCGTCAAGATCTCCGTAGTGATCAATTTTCACCGTTGAGTGTTTCGAAAGCTGACTCCCATAACTTTTGGGGGCTCACGAGCCCCGCCGTAAGATTATCTACTGCATCCAAAATTATAATCTACATTAGAAAGTCTAAAAAGTTAAAGTAGATTTTTTTACTCTTTTTCCTTGGAGTAGACCTGGCAATACCATTTCTCATTATTTTCTTATTTTGGGGTGCATAATCGGGTAGATTTTCTTAAGTGTTTTAGCACCAATTAGTTTTTCTTCGGCCAAGACAAATAAGGACATCCTTTTGTCTTTACTTGTTCCCTCCGTCAGCGCCAAAAGCGTCCTTTTTGGAGGAAGGCAAGTAAAGGGGGAATCTGTGGACACCCTATTTTATCTGGCCCCGAAAAATGCAAATCAAATATAAAATAAAATAAAATATTATTTTTGTCAAAAAATAAGAAAAGATGAAAAGTTAGAGATGGTCTACTCTTAGAACTAATGGGCCAAGCCCAAAAGACTTGAGAGAACCCTAGCTTATAAAAGAGAGAAGCCTAGGTCAATTTGAAAAGGAGAGAAAGGAAGAGAGGTGGCTAGGTTAAAGAGGGAGAGGAGGCTAGGTCAAACAGGAGTGGAGGAGATCAAAGTGGCAAGAGGAAAGAGGCAACAGGAGAAGGAGTCAAGAATGCATGGAGATGGGAAGGGAAACCTAGAATGAAAGGTTGAAGAACCAATTGAGGGGGTACTCTTCACTTTAATACTTTCCTGTTTTTGTTGAATGTGATTGCTTGCCTTCTCCGTTTTGTTTTTTGTTGTTTCGACATTTATAATTGATTTCTTGTATTTTCTCTTGTTTACGCATGTCTTTAGAGTATCTCTGAATTTTTTCATGAATTTTAAATTCTTTTAATGAGTCAAATAATTTTTGTGAAAACCTCTGCCCAAATTGATTCTGAGTTCGGGTAGTGTGCCTTCAACACAAGATTTTGATTTCAATTTAACTCACAATGCAGTGATCTATTTTGTTTTCCTGAAACTAGACATCCATAGCTTTTTGATCATAGGTCTTTTGTCAAATTTCATTGGGTATTTTGCTCCCAGCAATTTTTATAAAATCTATTTCGTGAAATTATTTCTTCATTTACACAACTCCGTTTTAATTGATTTTTGTTCGTAAATCTTCTTCTTGGTCTCTAGAACAAAGGATAAAAATATCATGACCAAATTCATCAAGAATTATTTATGGCATATTTATTTATCCCAAAGTATCATTTCAAACAGCTTCTGGGTAATTGTGCTTTCAAAGATCATATCTTACAAATTACTATTGATTTTGGAGCAAGGTCAGCGGGGCTGTGTAAGGGAGATCTAGAGCTTTCTTACCCTAGGTTTTGACAATTTTCTATATTTCGGAGGTAGTCCAGTTTGATTTTTTATTTAATGTCTAGAATAAGAAAAATAAGCGTTGAAAAGTTTTCTTTGTTTTTCTTAAAGAGAAAAATCCAAAAATATCATAGACGCTTTGTTTCTATTTTTTAATCAACATCTTTATTTATTTTTTTAACTGGTGTCACCAAGGAGCTTATGCTTCTATAGGAACACTGGTTTACACGCCATCTAGGCATGCCGCCTGATGAGCATCACACACCCACCTTGTTTGATTTGTTTTGTTAAATGCATGGTAGATAGGTGCCGAGGGGCTCTTGCCTCTTTAGGCACATTGCACTGGGAGGCCATCTGTGTATTCACTTGATGAGCCTCCCGTCACTCACACATTTGTATGTCATAGGAACTACGTGGGCTTTGATCCCTCCTTGAGGGTACGTAGGCCCTAGTCTTTTATCCTAGGTTAAGCCCTCCCTCTTTCTTTTCCTCATTTTCCCCCATAATTGTATATAATTTTAAGGCCAAATAATTTTCATATTAATTTTTAGGGTAACCGTCTTCGGACGGGGGAAGAAGTGTGCCTAACACCTTCCCTTCATCCCAATCAGACTCCCGAACCCAACATTTTATGAAAATTCATTTTACCCCACTTTTGAACTTATTTTTCTTTTTCTAAATTTTGATTGAAAATTTGGTGGCGACTCCCGTCGAAGGCTCCAGTCTTCACACACACCAATCATAGCAAGCAATTATACTCCTCTCCTATGTTTTCCTATCCAAGCTACTTTCCACAACCTATTTCTAGTTCTTTCATTCTTTTAGCATTCTATACCTCTAACTAACACATACCAGACAAGCAGAGATGGAAGAGCCCTCACCTTGGCCAACCTTCCATGCAATCCTCTCCAGTAACTTTAGTATCCTCGGAGTTCCTGTTGCCCTCAATCGTGTGATGTTGTTCATATAAGAAAAACATTTACTTCATCAAGATCATTATGTAGCTTAACTTGTTATTTATCTCTCCATTACTCTCACGTGTAGTCCATGGTTGCCACAGAGTCAAGCTCTTGGTCTTATTGGACTTCTCTATCCCGACTTATGCATATCCTTTCCTCGGACACTTGACTTAGTCGAATATAACATTGTACTTGAGTGTTTCACATACCTGGATTTGAGTATTAGACCTCCACCTAACTTGTATTCGCATTTAAGGAAGCTTATCTAGCTTGGTTGGAAGGGATCCAAATTCTAGGAAGGTCTAAGCATTTTAATTCAACTTGTGTTCCTACTTGGGTTCTAAGAAATCTTGTTTCTAAACCTCAATATACCTCCAGTTTATCCTACTTGGGTTCTAAGAATTCTAGTTTCTAAACCTCAATATACCTCCAATTTATCCCACTTAAGGTTTCCTAAAGTTTGTGAAGGAATAAGGTTGAAATTCCCCATGTTAGGCCTAATTGGTTCCGCAAGTTTCCATCCTTGAGAAACAAGAGGGTACTTGGAGTGATTTAATCCTCAAAAACATGTTTAGGAGTGTTCTAGGGTGTTTAGGATTGAAGAAAGGGGGTTCGGAGGTCTCAATTCACCTAGAAATGGGCTTGGGGCAAGCCAGGCAGGGACCGGGCGCTGCAGCGCCCATTCTGGCGCTGCCGCGCCAAGTTGCTGCCTTGGTAGCCCTTGGCCAACCAGCAAGTGGGCGCTGCAGCGCTAGCTCGCAGCACATCAGCATTTTGCTGTGTTGTGGTTGATTTTGGCCACCCTTTCGGCCATCTTCCGATCCGGCTTCGATTCCACTTTTCACGGGTCTTGTTCTCCTACATATATACTATATTTAGGAAGTTCTACAAGTCAAATCCAAGTCCTTTTCGTCGCCGAATCGTTGATTGTTCAAAATTGAGAAAAATGGATTTTATAAACCCCAAACTCTTCCAACTTCGAACCCAGCCAAATCCAACGATCTAGCCTCGAATCCTAACCCCGATGAGTGTTCAAGAACACCTTAGAAACTGTAACTGTCCTTTTTGGCTCAGACAATTGTAATTTACAATTTGGACCGCAAGGGATCTTAACCTTGGGGGACTTGTCCTTAGGTGATGCACCTAGGTGCCTACGTACCCTTCGAGAGGGATCAAAGTCCACGTAGTTCATCATGGTGACATCTATAGGAGCTGTTTGGCAAGGCGGTTACCTGTATCGGGCCGTGTGCGGCTAAGACGTGTCTAAGGTACTTCGGGCGGGCGAACCGCTCTTAGGAGGTTGCCTTAGTGGGAGAGAGCTCTGGTCTCTGGGAGCTGCTGGAGGCCCCGTTAATGGAGTATTCCGAGATGGAGGTGAGCTCGCCGGAGGCTGACCTAGACGGTGCTTATGGCGGAGCTCGTGATATGCAAGGTGATTGCGTGAGGTATCCGAGGGTACTCAGATTATCGATTGTACGTGCGAGATATCGTAGATTAGATGCTGTAATCCTTCAATTTTTTCGTCCCTTAGTTCCCCGACCCACGACCTCGTGGGACGTGGGTCGTCCCACGAGGCTTGTGGAGTTCCCACGTCTAGTTGAGGGGATGCTCCATGAGGTTACATGGGTAAGGGCCACGTAACTGGTAGATGAGCGGTGCCACGTGTCTCTAGCGAGTGCTGAGGCCGGGTTTCTAGAATGTCAATGACACGTGTCCCAAGATGGAATATTTTGTAGTTACAGAAACATTATTCTACCCTCGAATCCGCCCAAACTCGGATCCTCAACTAAATTCCAAAAATGAAGAAGATGGGAATTTGGAGAGAATCGAGGCGTTGTACCAACCTTAACTCGAGAGATTGAGACGAGGAAGATGACGAGGATGATCTCCGGCTCCTCCTCCAACTCCGGATTGCTGGATTCCGGCGAGATTCCCGCCGGATTTCCTCCTATCTCCAAGCCCTAGCTCTCTCTCTTCTCCCTCTCTCTCCTTTCCTTCTCTTTCTTTTCTTGTTTCTTCTCCTTTCTTCCCGTGGCCTCTCCGTCTCTCTTTTTCCTTTTCTATTTTTTTCCTTTCTTTTATTTATTAATCAATATATTTAAATAATAAAAGAAAAAAATCTAAAAGTAATATTAATTAAAAAATAAATTAATTAATAATTTAAACAAATAATAACTAATAATATTTTGATTTAGTTCCCACTCCTATTTATTTTAGGTTTCTAATTTTGTAGGTCCTGAATTTATTCCAAAAAATATTTCACTTCTTTCTTTCATCTTTTAATTTACTTGAAATTTCGAAAAATTTCTCGGTTCCTTTCCGGTTTCCCTTAACTTTCATAATTTTCCTATACTCTTTTTAAGGTTTTAATTCCTAGCCCAGGAATAAATCATTCTTTAATCCTCGAAAATTTTCCGGGGTATTACATTATTTATTACTTTTTGCATAAAAATATTTATTTTAAGTGTATGCAAATTTAATAAATTATTTATTAGCTCTTTTAATAAGTATTTAAGTAGGTGATAGAATATCTAAAAATTTTAAACATAAAAAATTAATAATTTTTATTAATGAAAGATTTTTGTAAAAAGTTAAGATATTAGTTTTTAAGGGAAAATTTTCGATGAATTTTTAATAATTTTTAGTAAAGTTAAACAATCACAATTTGTCACAACTAAGGTTTATATTTTATATTAAGGGCATTTAAAATTTAAAAAAATGGAATCGAATCAGTATAAATCGGACTAAAGTGATGAATATTCCATTTTTTTATTTTTTATGTTAAAACATAAAAATAAATTAAATATACTTATTATGTATATAATATATCATATAAATATACATATTATGTTAAAATTTTTAAATATTGAAGTTTAAATTAAGTTTTAGAAAACTAAATTAAATTTAGTCTATCTAAATCTTTGTTTTTGAATTTAATTTGAATTTATAATTAGTAAATAAATCATTATTATATATTTTTTTATTTATGTTGATTATAATTATAATTTTAAAATTAAATTTAAATATATGAATTTAATAATCTAAAGTCTCAAATTGTTTACTAAATAGTCTTAGTTAAAATGATTTAAATCATCTGCTAAATAGTTCTTGCTTTGTACAACTCTTATATTTTGGACCGTTTGATATGTTAGGTAGATATATACAGGGAATGGATGTTAATAAGAAGTAATGAAATGGGAAGGAATGTAAAAAAATTGTAAAATAAAAAAAAATTGGTGTGAAATAAAATAGGAGGAAAAATTTATAATATAAAATATGTTAGAAGATCAAAATCATTTTATTATTATATTTTAAAAATAAAAAATTTTATTTTAAAAGAAAGAAATTGCTGGTAGGTGTTGCCATGTTGGTTTCCGATGGCGATTGGTGGATAGTGATGATGGCCAATAGTAGTGATGGTGGGTGGATGATTGTAAAAAATGGGATGAGCAATTTTGTCAAAATTTTTAATTATTTAAGTAAACGAATTTTACATCACAATTTGATATAATATATTTTATTTCATTTCATATAAAATATATTACTTTAGTTAAAATTATATCAAGCACATTCATTTTTCGAAAATTGTGTCATTTTACTTTGTGTAACTGTCGTTTTTGGTTCACACAATTTCACTTTATAAATAAGGACCGCAAGGGGTCGTAACCTTGGGGGACTTGTCCTTAGGTGAGGACCTAGGTGCCTACGTACCCTTAGGAAGGGATCAAAGTCCATGTAGTTCGTCATGGTGACGTCTATAGGAGCCGTTGGGCTAGGTGATTACCTGTATTGGGCCGTGTGCAGCTAAGACATGCATAAGGTACTCCGGGCGGGCGAGCCACTCGTAGGAGGTTGCCTTAGTTGTGAGAGAGCAAGGGTCTCTTTGAGCGGTTGGGCGCTCTACTTGTGGGAATCTCCGGGACGGAGATGTGCCGGGTGTTGGCCTTAACGTCACCGAAGCTTGGTGCTACCGTGGACCAAGCTTCGGGGTCACGAAGTGTGAGTTTGGGCAAGAATATGCCTGGATGTATTCAGAGTGTTTTCTTAATGATCTGATGTTCTTCTGATCCTTGTGATCTCTCTAAGTCCGCTGGGCGAGGGCCTTTTATATACTGTGTGTGGGGAGATCGTGCTCGACCCACGTTCTTGTGCGACGTGGGTCGTCCGACGACACGCAGGGGGCTTCCCACGTCTCTTGGACGGGAGCTCTCCAGGAGAGACGTGGATAATGGCCACGTAATGGGCAGGTGAGTGGTGCCACGTGTCGTTGGCGCAGGCTGCCGTGGAGCTTCTGGAAGCTTATTGCCACGTGTCCTTAGGCAGAATAATCCGTAGTGACATAAGTCCCCCAAGTCTACAGGTGTCGGGCGCCCATGGACTTAAGTTCTCTATCAGTAAGCTACTTAGAAAATTTTGCCTGCTGCTTTTGTTAAGAGGAGCCCGTCCGCAAGTGGGTTTGGTGATCCAGGGTGGTCGTCCGACTTGCGAGGCTTCGCATGTCTCTTGGTTTACTCTGAGGGAGTAGAGACGTTAAAGGTGCCACGTGTCTTGACCCAGCTGGCTGACTGCTTGAGTTCCTCAACAAGTTTCTGAGCCGTCTCTGCAGAAAGTACGCGACTTTCTGAAGAGGAGTCATCATTGCTCAGAGGGGAATTTCCTGAAGTGCCTCTTTGCGGTGTGGGGAGGAAATTCAAAGGTCGGGGGCCTTTTGGTCAGACGTTTTTCCCTGGTCAGGCTCGTCCGCAGCCAGTGGCTGGCAAGAGGTTTTGCGGAGAGTTTCCTTTTAAAAGAGCGGGCTGTGATTAGTGCCACGCGTCGAGGTCTGATTAATTCCTCTGACCTTGAGTGATTTGCAGTTGTTTTCCTTCATTTAATGTGAGTGTGTTTCCGAGAGTTTCCATCATTAGCCTTGATTGGGGATTTCTCGAAAAGGCCCATCGGTGTCTTTGAGTGACCCTTGGGTCTCCTGGGAATTTTTGGTCTTTGTGCTTTAGGTCTTCGAATGCTGGATCTGGGCCGTTTCTTCTCTCCACGCGTTCGGCTAGGATAGGTGGTTGTAGTCTAGGATGGGTGTACTGGATAATTATCCGTTGTGGGATACGAGGGGGCAGAGATTTTCGAATTGTCGCGCCTTTGTGCTCCCTATAAATACCCAGCATTTGAAAGTTTGTTATTTTACTTTCTCTTTGCCTTCTATTCTCAACGTTTTCTTTACCTTCTTGCCTCATTTTCTTTCTCCGGTTCTCACATCCCTTTTCCCTTTATTTGTGCCATAGCCGAAGATGACAACTTTTTCCCTTCTAATTTCACCGACATGGGGGATCTTCCTTCCTCTTCTCATCCTCCTCCTCCTCTTAGCCGTACTCGTGATAGGGGTCAGGGTAGGGAGAAGAAATCTGGGCAGGACCTTTCTCCAGGGGCAGTTGTTGAAGCTTCTGTCGTGGTTCCTGGTGGAGGTGGGAGGGATGCGCGACTACCTGTCCCGTCGTCTTCCGATAAAATCCGCCGACAAGATGATCCCCAAGGGAAAAAAGGAGGAAAGATGAGAGAGGGGACGGCAGTGGTTCTTGGGAGAGAGAGAGGGTTCAAGAAGGAGGGTTCAAGAAACAACCTTCTGGTGTTGGTTCGCGGTTGTCATCCCAGGTTGCCGAACGGAGATCTGACCCGGCGGATGCGCGGGCTGTGACTATGGTGGAGGGCACTTTTCCTCCCCCTATGCCTGTTCGTCAATCACCTATGATGGTGATTCTATCTACTCGCTCTGCGGCTCCAAGTTCTGCTGGTGGAGCTGACGAACCTGCCAGCAAGAAGGCTCGACGGGCGATCGAGGAACCTGCAGGTAATTCTCATGCGGAGGGAAAGTCCGCTACTGATGAGACAATGGTCGAGGCACCAGCTGAAGGGGCTAAGGCTAACGAGGAGGCCGCAAAGGCCGGGAACCTCTCTGGTGTAGGGAATGTAGTAGTGAGTCAAATGACTGCCATGAAGGACATTGCTTCGGGGTCGGTTGCTAGCCCTTTTGAACCTATTGAGCCATCGGAGGAAAAGCCTTCCTTCGGGATGATGGCTTTGGGTAAGCGCTTTCCCGCGGACATGGGAGAGAGGAATGCTAGGGGGTTAGACACCTAGCCTATGAATCTTGCTGTTCGGGGTTTCGGCAGGGTTGCTGAGGCGTTAGTTGACTTCCACCAAGCTGGCATTGCATGGGGAAAATGAGAGGTGAGTTTCTTCGTCTTGCTGCCTTGCTGTTTTTGTGGTTTTTCGGGTTGACCTATTTATTTTCTGCAGGATGAAGCCCGTCTTGACAGGGACCAGCTTTCCAGAATAGTGACCACTAGGGGCTCGGCACTGGAGGCCACTAAGAAAAAGTTGGAGGACGTACATGGGCGGTTGTCTGCGAAGGAGTCGGAGTGTAAGGACCAAGGTCGTGAGATAAGGTCCTTGCTCATGAGGTGACCCGTCTTAGGGCTGAATGTGCACAGCCTTCCGAGTTTAAGCTTCTGCGGTCTGAGTTGGAGAGGGCTCGCAAGGAGTTGACCACACGTCGGCACGACATTGAGAAGCGTCGGCACGAGCTGCAATCTCTTCGTGAAGCTTTGAAGGGTGCTGAGGCTCGCGCCAATGATAACCTTGTGGGTTGGCTGGAGGCTGAGGGTAAGGTTGCTAACGTTGCTGACCTCCAGGGAGAGTTGCTGGCGTAGAGGATGTATGGCATGCTTCTGGCGGTTGAGCAACTTGAGCATCTTCGAGGAGAGAGGTTTTCAGCTGACTGGGTAGCTTCTCTGCACCCTTCTCTGGAACTCTTCGACGGTGAGCTCCGGGGTCGTATGGAGACTGACTCTCCATTGAACCTTGCTTATCTCCGTTAGCTGGACGACCGCCCAATGGACCATCAAGTGCTTTCTCGTATCAGTGGGCGTGCTCCAGAGATTGGATCAACTTCTCAGCAGCTGGCTAAGGCGATTCAGCAAAAGCCGGTGGAGGATGATGGCAGCAATGAGCCTGTAGCGGCCGAGGCCATCATAGATCTTGGGGATGTCCAAGAATAGGTTTATGTCGGGTTTTTGGGTTTTACCCTTTGTAATAGGTGGACGCCTCTCCCATTTTTGATATTTAATGAAAATTTATATTAAGAGTTTCACTGTCTCTCTTTTTACTTCTGGGCAAAAGGTTTTCGTGCAAGTACAGTTTCTCCTTTTTGGCTATCTCTTTACTTCTAGGTGAAAAGACTTTTTGCATGAGTACCATGTGATCAAGACGGTCGCATATTGTTGCTAGCGTGTTTCCTGTGAATGTTCATTTTGCGTTTTCGTACCTAAGGGGTTTTTAACCGCGCCTCTGGAGGAATGTTAGCTTGGCCTTAGAGGCTCTTTAGCGTTTCTTTGGGCGGTCGGCCCATTGTCCTTCCTTGGAACTTTTGCGAGTACTTTGCAAATTTAGGTCATGACTCTTTTCAGAAAGGAGTACTTGGATTAATAATAAAAAAAATGGTTATATTTGAGCAGCCTTAGTCAGGCTAAAATTAAACAAAATGATTACATTCGAATACCCTTAATCAAGCGGGCCTTAGTCAGGCTGAAGTGAATCCTAAATTTGAAACAAAGGGAGACGTACGTGACTTGACCGAAAGGTGGTCTGAGAGTACAAAGTGTGTTTAGAGCTTAGGCGGAGGTTTGGTCCGGGCGGGCGGACTCCAGCATCTTTCGTCCTGACTCTTTACCCTCGGGGGGTTCCTCGCGTGATTCTCTGGGACAAAGGTGAGCGACCTTGACGGTCTTGGTTAAGCTTGCCGCATAGCATGCTCGCGCTGGTTTTTGGTCCGCCAAGATTTCTCCAACCCTGTGGGGTGTTGGGAATTTCATAGTGAGCTGTGCGGTGGACACTACAGCTCTGAGTTTGTTCAAGGACGATCGTCCTAGAATGGCGTTATATGCCGAAGATGCTAAGACGATGATGAAATCTACGTCAAGGCTTGTGACCTTTGGTATGGTGCCCAGAGTCGTTCGGGTTATTACTCAGATCAACCCTCGTCCCCAACGCCTCCTGGAATGCTCTCCAGAATCGATAGGTAAATGGTGGCCCCTTTTCAGAGATAAACGACACTGGTACTCTGTGCAACCTCACTATCTCTGATAGGTACAACTGAGCATACTGACCCACTCCGTAAGTGGTCTTAACTGGCAGGAAATGTGCGGACTTGGTCATCTGATCAACGATTACCCAAATCGAATCAAAACCCCTCTATGACCACAGTAATCTTGACACAAGATCCATAGTAATTCTCTCCCATTTCCATTTAGGAATTTCTATCTGTTGAAGTGTTCGGCGGGCCTTTGGTGTTCAGCCTTAACCTGCTGACACACTAGACATCTAGATACGTAGTCTGCCACATTTTTCTTCATGCCATTCCACCAGTATAATTCTCTCAGATCCTGACACATTTTATTACTACCCGGATGGATTGTGTACGCTGTTTTGTGTGCCTCATCAAGAATTCTTTCCTTCAAACCATCCACCATAGGTACACACAGTCGTCCTTCCAACCGGAGTATGCCACTGTCATCTATGGAGAATCGGACGTCGTCCTTCTCCCCCTTAACCACTGCATCTCTGATATGTTTGAGGTCGGCGTCTTGATCTTGTTTGGATTTAACCTCTCCAATTAGAGCTAACTTAGCTTGGATGTGGGCTAGAAACAGGTGGGAATTCCCAATTTCAAACTAAGTTCCAGACTGTTCCTGACCACAACGGTGCATATGGTGAAATTAGTTCTCCGAGGAGTTAACTACTGCCTTCTCTAGTGAGGCTTACCTTGACTCAATCTACTTGTCCGACTAGCTACCTTCGTAGTGACTTCTTATATCTGTCTTGGAACACGCCAAGACACTAGGCATTTCCATAGCACACTAGGTTCTATTTCTATAAACTCCCCTACATCGGAGTCCCCGTACCTAAGTATCCTCTACTACCAAGCAACTACCCTTCTGCTAGTATTCCCCTGATATATTCTTTGTAAATGACTCCTCCAGAAAAGACCGTTTACATCATACTACACCCTCTACTCTACATCTAGACTTACCGCTTACACGGCATGCACCCTACGTAGGTGTTTATACTTTATGCCATCAGCGTACTCAACCCTTCTAAGGTTGTTACACTCACTACCGACTCAGTTTACCCTACTCGTGTCTCGACGAATACAAATGCATCAATTTAATATCTAAGCATAAACTGATTCAACCTCATTCACAGCTTGTTCTTTTTAACATTTACTAATTCAAAAACACTTTCACTTTAAACATGGCATTCAAAATTAAACTCTACTACCAATATCCATAACAAGTTTCTTACACTCATGAATTAGTACAAACAGTTTTATTTTAATTTCCAAATTTCCATAATCTTATATATTAGCCAGAATTGAGAATTTCCACACAGATTCCCCAAATCAACCCAAAACAAAACACATGATGAACCAGTAAGTTTTAAGCAATTCAAACTTCATCCGAATATTTTTCTATAAATTTCTGTAAGTTTAAGTTCTTTACATGTATATTAACCCTTATAAAAATTTCAGACTCTAAGGTTATCCCAATAATTTATTATAATTCCAAGAACAGAGTCAAGAACGCAACAACCAACTTTCGAAAGCCTTTTCTAAGAAGCTAACCGTTGGATTTTTTACTAATGGTACAATTTGGAAAGCTATGGATGTTAGCTTTCCCTAGGCTTTTGAATCACTCAGACCGGCCCCGTAACGAAAGAGAGAAATGCAAATGAATGAACAAAAGTCAGATTCACTGCAGCACAAAAACTCAGCAAATATGTTCAATGGTTTTCAGACTTAAATCTTCACAAAAATGGATGTTCAACAAGGTATGATTCTTTCAAAAAATAGGTGTTGGATATATTGAGGTCTTCAACTAAATATCCGCCCATGTGGGAGTCTGATTGGGTCGAGTGAGGATCCATTGGAAAGCTGGTTGAGAGACGAACAAAATGACACCAAGATGACACTCATCGGAGGTCACACGAGTTCGCACTCGTGGCCCAAAGTGGGCTAGGTGATCATGATGGAAGCATGATATTTTGTTCATATTCTAAGTCCCACATTGCTTGCGTCAATGATGGGAGCTCTCTCATCCTCCTATAAATAGGAGTGACTCCACACCTTTCTAGTTGCTCATTCCATGTGTTGGAAAGAGAGGTCCCATTTGGGAAACCTCACATAGTATAATTTTTCTCTTTCTCTTGAGTCCTCTTCCGCACATCAGTCGTGGACATGTGGCTCTACCTCTCGTAGGTAGAGTCCTCCGTTTGGTGCTGTCCTTTTCAGAGCTCATCGATTGGAGGTCAGCCCTGGTGGAGTAGAGGCACTGACAAGATCCGAGGTTTTAGCGATGGCGTCCAGGTTATTAGCTTCCGCAATATTTATTTTTGCCTGGATTTATTGTCGGTTTTTCTTTTAGGTCCCTGGGTCGGGTCGGGTCATTTGGATCCGGGCCTTTCCCTACATTGGTATCAGAGGCAAGTTATGCTAGAGCTGTTCTCCAGGGATTGATGAACCGAATAGGGTTGGAAACATGTTTAGGGTCTATATGATTTTATTTTATTTAAAACTTAGGAACATGAATAGGTTCCCAGTTTTTATTATATGTTTTAATTTTGATTTAAAATATGTGAAAATCATATATTGTAGGGTAGGGTCCTATGATTTTTGAATTTAAATTATATGTGTTAATTTGTTAATTCAATATTGATTGTGAATCCATACCCTAACACCTAAAAACATGTTTAGGTTCCCCTTTCAATATTAAAGACCCTAATTTGCATACATGTATATATTATTTAAGGTATGTGTACCCTACGAATTAGATATATACCTGTGAATGTATGCGGCTATTTTGGGAAGGAAAGGGGCATGGTTGACCGGCAATGACTGGCAAACAGGCCGCCGAAGGTCCGGCAGCCGGTCGGCGGTGTTTACCGGCCACCGGTGCTGTCGCTGGCGGAGGTCCAGTGACTGCCGGCGAAGGTCCGACAACCTCCGCCGCCACAGGTTGCTGGTGACGGTGGAGGCCCAACGACATCCGCCGCTGGTGACAGCAGATGAACGGCGTCGCCTCGGATGGCGGTGCCAGCAGATGTCCGGTGGCCGGCCGGAGGTTCTCCAGCGACCGTGGCCAGTGGTGACGGAGGCTGGTGGTACACCGGCAATCGCCGCCGCCGCAGGCAGTCGATTGGCGGTAGGCCGGCACCGGGCCGTCGTTGACTGCTGGAGGTCAACGGTTGACTGTTGACTCGTCAACGCTGACCGTTGACCAGGGTCGCGAAGTTTTCCGTCGCGCATAATTTCTCCGTTTTAGTTTCGATTTTGATGATTTTTTAGTCGTTTTTCTTGTTTCCGCAAGACGAATCTAAATATGGGAGTCTAAAGAGTGGATATGACCATCTCTTGAGTCATTCACATACACAACGGGAAAAAAGATTTAAGCGGTTTGTGATCGTTTAAATTACCTTAAGCATTTTACTCGAGTGGGAGCTAGGGGCAGCATGTGGCAAACCCATAACTCGATGTAAATGCTTATCCACATGGGAATTTAAATAGTAAGTGACTATTTAATTCATCGTAAGCATTGTAATCAAGTGGAAGTTCGAGGTCGTGCCTGTGGCGACTCGATGTCCTTCTTGATCGCTTACATAGTGAGAATCCAGAAGGTATTTTGAATAGTATTTGACTATTCTATGAAAATTGTTGAGTCAAGCATAGAAAGGTGTACATATATAGGCTCTCTGTGTGATGAGAATGGTTGACCCCATTTCTCGAATGCAGAGACTTACTATATCTACACTCATCTTGCGTTGATTACATTTTTCTAGAGTTGTTTGTTGTGTAATAAGGAGCTGTGTAATTAGTGTTAGCGTTTGGGATTGATTGATAATGTAACTAGAAAACTTATAAATGTGGATCACATTAGATAGATCGCTTTGGTGACATTTTGTCCACCAAACTAAGGCAGCTTACAATCAAGGTTGATGTCTCCAAGATGCACTCTGACAAGAGCATGAAGACGCATCTAAGGGAAAAATCAAACATGATTTGGGAGTGTATGAAAGCCTAAAAACTCCAATCTGGTAAACAGTAAGTTAAAACTGTTGTCAGATCTCTTCCCTCCTATTAGGAGTAAATATAGGTCATTTCGACCTCCACTAATATCATTAAGTCTCTTGATGGTATTAAACACCACCTAGTGCTCAAGGATTGTTGGCATAAGGCTGCGAAATCCATCGAGCATGTAGCCTAAGTGGCTAAAGATTCTTAGAGATATAGGCTCTAAGAACAAGGACAATGGGTCCAAGAGACGTGGTGCTAGGAAGAGAAAGGGTAAGTGTAAGGTAAGTAGCCTCAGTTCAAAGGAAAAGCAAGAGAGGAAAAGAGATTTTGGCCAAGGTCAAATCTTGCTTGTGCCAATCCATAAGGCACTATGCGCAAAAATTGTTTGCAGCAATCATTTTCCTCTCACCCATGAACATTGGTACATGGAGTTCCATTCTCTGCCTAGTAGGAGCAGAAGTATCCTCATGGGAACAAAGCATAATTAAAGTTAAGAGGTCGGGCAGCTACTAAACAAAGTTTCGTAGTGGCCACTCTTTATCTTTATATATGTTATGTGTTCTAGATACTGAACGAAACCTATTATAAGCTATTTTTCCGTGAGAGAATTTAGGATATAATGTGATCTACATGTTTATCATGACTCCTTAGTGTTAGTTCTGATTTTATGACAATGGTTGTGTTGTGATCCACTTTGAATTACATTCCCGTAATTCAACTAGTTGATTTGTTGTGTCTTTCTCTGTGGGTGAGACACTTATTTGGCAAATGCGTGTGGGACGCAATTACGTATTAGCAAAGGAGAATTTGTGAGGACAAATTCTCAATGCTAGTTTGTAAACGTTGCCTTACAGACAAATCAACCTGAAATCCATTCAATCATGAAACAGACAACCCGCTTTCATCAAATTAGTCTACTCGGACATCAGTGGTCCGATAAGCATAGGGGCAAGGCAAGTGGCCTAGTATTTTCTCACAGTTACATGATGAAATTGGAATTGTTAGATAACTAACTATTCCACAAACTCCACAGCAAAATGAGTTGCTCCTAGAGTTAGTTAAGTTGATAATGACTCAGGTGAACGTTCCCATTGGGGAGATGCTTTGCCAACAGTCACCTTCGTACTTAACCACATGCCCTTTCAAATTTTGTGAGTGACTCCTTATGAGTTCTAGTTAGGTAAAAGACCTAATTAGAGTATGCTGAGACCTTGAGGGTATACAACATACTTGATCCTTCCTATGAGTATGGGAAGCTTGACCCTAGAGGCAAGTAGCGTGTCTTGGTAAGATAGCTTGGTCACTCAAAAGGATACGTCTTCATTTGCGAGAATGAAGACACTCCGGTCACATAATTTGAGTCTAAGGATGTAATGGTCCTTAAGACAAAGTTTTCTAGAGCAAGGGAGACGAATTTTGGGATGTGCATCTTTATTGAAAGGAGGCGGACCTACAACACGTTGAGAGGAGCGTATAGACGCATCTCTAGTTGCTGAGTCCAGTGGGAGTAATGCTTAGGAGGAGCATATCTTCCACGATGCACAATCCAAGAGGAGTACTAAATCATCAAGTAGAGCCTTTGATAATTCAAAAGGCTCTCTCCGTCCATACTAGTAAAAAGTGGACTAAAACGATGGAAAAAGAAAAGACCAAGTCTATAAGAACATACCAAGTATAAGACTTGGTGGATCTGCCCCGCGTCACAAGGGATTTTGAGAACAAGTGTGCTCTCAAAAAAAAAATTTTAAGGGAGGCAGAATGGTTAATTGACACATTAAGCAGTGAAGATGTTCACACAGCAACAAGGTATCGACTGTCTGCTATGTAATCAAGAGTCTGATTCTAGCTTTTTTCACCAGTTTAAGTCTGGGGGTATATCAATTAGGATGTCAAGACCGGTTTCTTGTATGGCAAACTAGGTGAAGGGATCTATGTGCGAAAGCACATAGGTCTCATGGCAAAAGGCCAAGAGCGCAGAGTATGCCGTCTTTAGGGATTTGTCAAGATCTCATATATGCATCTAGATTCGTGGTAATTGACCACTTAGTCCATTTCAAGAAAGATGAGAGTATTTCATTACCCTCACACTCTATGTAGAAGACATATGGCTAGCTAGAAATGACACATAGGCTGCTTTAGCCAATTAAGGATGGTTATCCTTTCATCTTTAAGATAAAGGAATTTGGTTAGGCACTGGAAGTCAAGATTCATGGAGAATGCTCCAAGAATCGACTCACTCTGTCACAAGAATCCTATGAAAAAGTGATTCTTGGTGGATTCCATTTGAGGGAACCTGGACCCGAATGATGTGTTAGTAGCAAGAAGCAAGAGTTTGAGTCTTGCCACACGTCTTAAGACTAAGTCATAGATGGAGTCATTGGATCGTATTTTTATACATGTGGTTGGTAGCTTGAAGTACAATTAGGATTGTACTCGCTCAACGTGCTTTTTGTAGTCGGCTTTGTGAGCCGTTATCAGTCAAACCTAGGTCAGACACACTATTTAGAGTGTTCTAAGGTACTTGTAGGGCGCTGCTGACAATTGATTGTTTTCATCACATTGGTGACTCGCAAACGGCGAGCCACACATTGATGTCGATTGGCTAAGAGACTTGGATGAGAGGACATCCATGTCTTGCTGTGCTTTGCTAAGCACTGGAACCATCTTGCAGAGAGGCAAGTAAGGATTATGCATTTCTCTGTCCACTAGGGATATGGAGTTCATTGCATGATCATCAGCAGTACAAGACAGTTTGGATTGAAAGATCTAAAGTCACTTATAGATCATAGACAGAGCTGTTGACCTAGTGACATTAATCTCATCAAGTCAAACAGCTATGGTTTACACCAAAGAAAGCCTAAGTACCACAAGAGAAGGCAACCCAACGTTGTATGAGACATCGTTACGTAGTAGTTAACTACCCTGTTGTGTCAATCTAAGCATCAAGTGACCGGAGACAGGGTCCTCACAATATGACCTGTGATAGAGCATTAGCTCTATACCCTCATGGACCCGAATTGGTGGGTTGGCTGTATAGAGATACAAGCCGTAAAACTAGTGTTTTAGATACACAAGATTGCTTAGAACCAGGGTGATTTAACATAGTTTATGTCATGAGGACAAGCTTTGTGAAAGCTTTATTTCTTGATCATAAGTAAAGTGTAATGCCTAGGCTTACCTTTATTTTGTGTGGATCAAGAAGTAGAAGTACTTATTACATAATATATAAAGTATGTCGTACAGGCTTGGGAGGTTGGCTCTCTCACACGAGCAAATGCCTTGGACACACAAGTGGTGTGGGCCAAGATGAGACTTGGGTGCTTTTTCCTTGAACACCAAAATGGGATATAATGTGAATATCTAGAGGCAGCTGAAAAGCGCCGAGTGTTGGACAGGAAAACGCCACTGAGAATTGATAAGTCGCCCTAGTAAGTGTACTAGGATGAGATCCGCTAAGATGATGAGGTCTTATGATCGAATTATGAATTCCCGCTATTCATAATGCCTGTAGCCAGACGTGAGTGCTCCACTTGGCGCTATGTGAAGCGAGCGAAATGTGGTAGCAAACTCAGGTCAGATTCTATGTGAGTCTGGACTAAGGTCTGTGTGGTGTAAGTGATTGAGGATCAAAATCGACATACGCTCGAGAACACCACAACGTGCGTTTCATACCGCATATGCTTTAAGAACCGCAAGGGAAGCATGTGAAAGAATCCCTGCTTCAATGCTGTGTGAATGCATCAATCCTTTCAAAGGGTACCCTTATGCACTTTGAATCTATCATGAAGAGATAAGGTAGTGCTTGCTACTTTGATATCTTTCCAAGAGGCTATGGAAAAATACGGCCCGATGGAAGACTGTCAGGAAAGCAGCTATCATTGATTGAACTGATAATAATCGAAAGGAAGATTGTGTTGACATATGCATGTGTGATAGTATCCTGAGGTCGACCCATTATGTGATCCCTTTGAGGTTCTCATGGATGTGGATACCTATCGCAACTGAGTGTGGCTGAAGCCCTAGTCTTATTGTAGACTTAGAGGGATTGGACTAGCCATGTATATAAACACGTCTAGGGAACCCATGGCACTATTTTCCGGTGAGACATGTGGTCACATCATCAGACACTTGGGTTGTAGCATCACTTATAGCTAGGCCCTAACAGACTTCTAGTATAAGGCTCCCGCATATCGTGCCAAGCGGTCACGACTAACACGGAGTATGAAAGTAGACAACGAGAGAAAGAGAAATAGAGAAGTCCTTTGTGATAAGGATAGTCATGGGCCTCCCACCATGTGCGAGTAGGAGTATGTTGGATATATTGGGGTCTTCAGGACTAAATATCCGCCCATGTGGGACTTCGATCGGATCGAGTGAGGATCCGTTGGAAAGCTCGCTGAGAGACGAACAAAACGACACCAAGATGACACTCATCGGAGGTCACACGAGTCCACACTCGTGGCCCAAAGTGGGCTAGGTGATCATGATGGAAGCATGATATTTTGTTCATATTCCAAGTCCCACATTGCTTGCGTCAATGATGGGAGCTCTCTCATCCTCCAATAAATAGGAGTGACTCTACACCTTTCTAGTTGCTCATTCCATGTGTTAGAAAGAGGGGTCCCGTTTGGGAAACCTCACATAGTATAATTTTTTTCTCTTTCTCTTGAGTTCTCTTCCGCGCATCAGTCGTGGACATGTGGCTCTACCTCTCGTAGGTAGAGTCCTCCGTTTGGTGCGGCCCTTTTCGGAGCTCATCGATTGGAGGTCAGCCCTAGTGGAGCAGAGGCACTGGCAAGATCCGAGGTTTTAGCGATGGCGTCCAGGTTAGTAGCTTCCGCAATATTTATTTTTGCCTAGATTTATTTTTGGTTTTTCTTTTAGGTCCCTGGGTCGGGTCGGGTCATGTGGATTCGAGTCTTTCCCTACAATAGGTAAGGGCAAGCATGTTACCTTGCACTCGATTTCTCCCACAAAATCTAAGAAAAGAGGAAGAACGCAACCACCCTTTGATTCTAGGCTTCTTGGTTTGGCTAGAGAAGAAATCCTTCTTCTTCGATTTCTCTTGCTCCTTAAGCTCTTTCTCTCTTCATCTCTACCTTCTATTTGCTCTCTGGTTTCTCTCCTTCCCACTCTCGACTCTCTCTCTCGTTCACTCCCCTTCTTCCTCCTTCTCGGTCTTTCTCTCTTTCCCTCTCCGCCACTTTTTGCTTTCTCGTTTTCTCATCCTGACTCTTGGTTCTCTCCTTATCTATCACATGTGATAGATATGAAAATGGGGTATAGGTTGGAGGGTTCATTTATTTGATATTATAATTTTTTTTAAACAAAACTTAGTGAGGAAGAATTGGGGCATTTGGTAGACAAGGCTTGGGCTTTACTTTATTGGCCATATGGATGAGTGGTGAAATGACTTTCACCTATTTAGGCATTTAATGGGTTGAGTCTTCCATGACTTACACACATGGGAAGAGAATAGGTAATTTAAATTATTCTATTTGTAATATATATATATATATATATATATATATATATATATATATATATAAAATTAAGTGTAGGGAATCACAAGAATATGTATAACAAATTTCCACGTATTTTAATTTTAAATTTCCTTGTTTTATACGATTTAGTTTAATTGATACCAAGATTTACTATTCCCATTTATTTAAAATATTACATATTAAATTTTATATTTAAAAGTTTACTAATTTAATACTTAAATTTGTTTTATTTATTTAATAATCTTTCACGTTAATTTAATAATACATCTAAATATTCTGCTTAGGCATCCTTTGGAGCGGGATATTACAATCTCCCCTCCTTATAGAAATTTCATCCTCGAAATTTAATATATCTTATCTAACTTTTACTAAAGGGTTAAAGTTTTCTCACTCTTATAAGTTTCTAAGAGTATCATCTTTAAAACTTACCTGGGATTTTTCATTCAGTTATAATTCCTTTCTTTTTTTTGGCCCTAAATCCTTTCTTTCTCAGAGTCAATTTAGAGAGTTGACCACTTAGTTCTCAAAGTTTTATAAGTTTTCCATTATCGTACTCTTAGTTTTTTCTTAAATCCATTTAGGATTCCGCTGCGCACTCTGATTCTAATGTATAAACTTAAGGTTTAGTAACAGGTCTAAAACGATGTGGACAACTATGAACCTCCACTTAATAACAATATAGGTCCCAAAAAGGAATCACGTGCACTACACATTGCTAACGAAGGTTTAAAGCACTCGGTTATCTAACACGTCACCCATAATGCAAAATAGCGACAGGGTTTATACTATAAGTAACTTCAATTATCAATCAAAACTTCATGATAAATTAAGAGATCATTCATGCACCTAAGCAACTTTATGACATTCTAGTCCACCTATTAGAATGAAAATAATGTATTGTACATGTTAAAGATACAAGATTAATCATTGAAGGTTTCAACATACAACTTTACTTAATCTAATCCAACATACAACTTTACAACTTTACTTATCATTGTAGGATGTTGAAATCAAATCACTATTACCATCAAACAAATAGGTAGTATTCAACTAGGACTGATGAAATTAAAAACTCACTTTTACTTATTTCATGTCAAGTCAATCATCACAAATGAAAGTATTTATTTTCTTTAGTCAAGAACAACACTAAGTACCTATAAAAAAATCAGGTATCTTTACATATGCATAACCCAAGATAAGATTGAAGTGAACTCAAACAAATTTTTTTTAGCAAAGAAACAGGGTTCAACACAAATATATATATATATAATTTTTTTTTACCACACATCAGAACGTAATGTTCACTGCAACAATTTGATAGTAAAAAAAAGATTCAGGAAACTGTTTTGAATAGAGTCCCAGAAAAACAGAGAATTTTGCAGTTTTATCCCTCCACTTCTTTCTAAAACTTAAAATGAATAACTTAAGTTAGATAATTATGAAAACAGTCTTCCAACATCATTTAGACCCACAACACTTGCATCTCTCCCACACAAAAACTGTCCAGGTTTATAGAAAAATCATTTTCCAATTTTTTTTACCCCATAAAAAAAACAAATTGCAAAACATCCCAAAAACATCATTTTCATGTGATTAGTTCTTTAAAAGCATTTTGAGTAAGAAACTCAGTACATCAAACTCAAGACAGCAACCACACACTATACACAGCTCAAGCATCAGTTCAGAAAACAGTCAAAAGCTAAATTTTCAGTTTTGACAGCAACACTATTTTTTATTCATTTCGATTCCTAATCTCATCTAAATCCCACCTTTAAGTGTTTAATGGTAAAAATGGAATTGATAAATTCATACAAAGCACATACATACTCACAGCAGCAGTGTGGCAACAAAAATTTCAGGATGCAGGTTTTATTAAAAATCTAGAAAACAAAATATTTCCACTTTAGTCTTTAACTCACCTAAAGTTTATTTACCTTTTCTGGCATAAATATTGAAAATGGAACCTCTAAGGTCAAACAGCAGCATACACATGCTCACAGTAACAGTTTATAGCAGAAAGAAGGATTCAAATACTATTTTCATTTAAATTCCAGAAAACAAAAATTTTACATTTTAGTCCTTGAAATTTCTTAAAAAGTATCTAAGAAGCATAAACTGAATTAACAAATCATAACACAATCTCTACAAAGCATTTCAGACTTGATTTACTTCTTACTCACAATTTGCAGATTGAATTCTTGTCTAACAATATAGAAAAGTTCCCTTAAAATTAAATCCTCCCAAAACAATCCAAAATAGCACATAGTCATGCATACACAAGCATACTCTTTTAAGAACCCATGTTTTAGCATACTTTTGGAGTTGCTTTCACTACTAGCAGTATTTTACTCTGTGTGTTTACCAATTTCATACATCCAACTTGCTAATTTTACAAAACTTCAGGTTCATTGGTTACTTTCTCGAAATCATGAGTTAGTTTCATTATAGTTTAGACCAATCTACACTTCAACTCTCAATCATTAAATCCACAACTTCATGTTACAATCAGACCTTTAACTATGAAACCCACGAAATCTAGTACTGCTAAATGTCTCAATTCGGAACTCAATTTAGAAATCAAGTAAAAACACAAGACATACAAAACTTATTGAACTAAACTTCAAAACAGTAGTAAAACATACATCTTGTAGCTTTGGTTTGACAAAAAAGGAAACCAATTTATCACACCATCAAATGATTTACAATATCCATATCAATGGTCCTTAACCAACTAAATATTTTCCAGCATGTGAGTAACAAAATTTCAGAACTTAAGCATAAGAGAAATCGAAGCAAAACAGTATACACATAAAAATTCGAACAGAGAAAATCTGCAAAGTTTTGACAGTAAAACCGTCATATTTCGAGGAGCATATCTCAACATCCAACCATTGGATTTCGCGTAAAAACCACACTTTGGAAAGCTGTGGATGTTAGCTTTCATTGGATTTTGAAATTATTCAATTTCAAGCAGAATCGAGCCCAGAAAACAGATTTAAGCAAGTAAAGGTCAAATCAGAATTTTCACAGAACACAGCAAGAACAATAAACGATTTCACCAAATCTTAAACAATCAAAAGATGGATGCCTTGGGATGATGTAAGACCTCTAAAGTCTAGGGAAGGGTAAGCTACGTTACTAGTTAACTTAATTTTACTCTTTCATGACTATTTAAAAGAATAAATCGAAATCCTTCTTTGATCCATGGTTAGAAAATAATATGTACTTACATCATATAACAAACACATCAAGCATCCAACCAACACTCACACAGAAGAGAACGACATTAATATCTTTCTTCTCTTGTGACTATCATCCATTCACGTATTCTCAATTCACACCATAGAGTATAAAGGCTTATCACATATTTTACAAAGTAGAATATTGACACCAAGGATTTCACAATCAAGATAGTCAAGCATATACTGGATAATTTTCCTCAACCTGCTCACACAATGTATTTACGTTTTAGCCTATACTCATTTTGATTATTAAGTTTCTAGTAACTAAGTAGGGTATACTTCCCAAACGTTGTGACTGAACTTTCCTATCTCAATTACTTTCTTTTTACAAAGATTAATGCTTCATTTCCTTTACAAAACCATATGTAACAAAGTTGGCCAGACTTAGTTACATAAGTTGGGTAAAGAAATCCAGAGACATTAATCAAATTCTTCTACTCCATTCTTAGTTCTAAGTACTTAGTGTCTTCCTGGTGTCAACCAACTGCCATGACTCAGCTAGTTGTTCAGGTCAACCATTTACTTAAGCAATAACTCTATTCAGGATCCACCAAAGACCCCATTCTTATCCTATTCAGCCAAATACCGAGCAAATTGGATTCCTTAAGTCCCTAGTGTCCACACTAATGGCTCCATTAGACCTAAAGGAAAACCAGACTCTGATACCATCTTTGTCACGACCCCCACCCGAGGGCACGTGATCGACACAGACTAAGGGTGGAATCCCCAAGCCTGTAAGCCTGTATGTTAATTTAAAACATGTCTTTCGATTTGATATTTAAGCGTTCAAATTTAATCCATCACATATTACAATTTGAATCAATTTCACAATACCGATTCAACAATTTTAAAAAATCCCAAAATCTGCCTCTAGGCTAATGCAGCTGACATTTAAAGATGAATGGATTTTTACAAATTACAAAGTATTATCAAAGCAAAGACCAACACGAACCAAGTGTAGGTTCTTCTATTGCCGCCTTCACCGGACCAAGGTGGATACCTTACCTATACCTGTCTCTGAAAAATGTAAAACCACGAGCGGTGAGTCATACGACTCAGTAATGGGCAAACCTATCCTAGACGTGGTAGAAGGGTACCACCACGAAAGGGACGGGAGTGTCACACAAGCAATTACATTATCATTTATTAGATAGCAACAAAATATTTCTCAAAAACTAACCAAGGTCTATGTACCAATCATACTTACACATACACACCTTTCATAAGAGTCATATACACATTCAAGACATAAACCACTCAAGTGGTGTCCATACATCAATTTCGAGAACAATCTGTAGATCTAAGTTCAAATGAGAGCAATCCAAGAATCAACAAATAGTTGGAAGTAATGTTGTCCACATAGAGTTAAGATCTGCTTGGGCACCATTTAATGAAAGAAAGCTTTTAGGAATGATAAAGTTTTAAAAGAATTTAGTTTACAAATTGGTGTCCAAGGTTTTCCAAGTAATACAAGAGAATGAACCCCCGATTTGGTTATGAAAATGGATAAGAAATGCATTTTTTTAAAGAAGAGGGTTCATATGGAAAAGAAACCAAACTATGAGATCAACATTACCTTTTCACACAAATTCCATCCCATGGGCTAGCCCATGCCACATTCATACATGGTGTTTGGTTCAACCTTGTTCCTTCCCATACACCACCTTAGATCATAGCTCATGATTGGTCACATGGTTCTGCCTTTGCTCCTTCCCATGTTCTCAACCATGCAACATTCACACAAGGTGTATGGTTCACCCATGGTCCTCCCATACACCTAACAAAACAACATTCAGACTTAATCAAAATCCTTTGATTCGTGCAAAAATCATGCTAATGAGTCTAACAAACATCATAACTCAATAAAATTCCCAATTCACAGAGAAGCAAATAACTTATTCTTTTCATTCACAACAACCATCATGACCTATACACGCAGTTAAACAATTCAATCATAACTCGTGAAATAAAACCCATACACAAGGTCAAGTTTCATCAACAATCATCCATGAGTACAAGCATACATTTAGAAGTTCACAATTTTCATGTCTATATCAATCTTTACAACTATACATGAATTCCGCGCACACAAAAAGAAATACACACATTGGGTCACACAATCACATCAAGCAATCAACCCTTTAGGGGCTAAGATGAGAGAGTCTCTCACCTTAACAACTCCATTGATTATATTCTTGAGTGCCCTTGCCTCCAAGGAGTTTCTTTGGTCCCTCATTTCCAAACCACAATTACCCTTTTGCAAAATGCGCGTTGGTTTCAACTTCTTGGAAGCCAAATCTTAATCTAAATGCATTATAATACAAATGCATCAATTTAATATCTAAGCATAAACTGATTCAACATCATTCACAACTTTTTCTTTTTAACATTTACTAATTCAAAAACACTTTCACTTTAAGCATGCCATTAAAAATTAAACTCTACTACCAATATCCATAACAAGTTTTCTTACACTCATGAATCAGTACAAACAGTTTTATTTTAAATTCCAAATTTCCATAATCATATAGATTAGCCAGAATTGAGAATTTCCACATAGATTTCCCAAATCAACCCAAAACAAAACACACGATGAACCAGTAAGTTTTAAGCAATTCAAACTTCATCCGAATATTTTTCTATATATATGGAAAATTGATCAATCGATCTAATTCAAACCAATCCAATCTAGTTTAGATTGGATCGGATGAAGCTTTTCCATTGAATTGATTGGCCAAATTAAATTAATTGAAAAAAGTGTTTAAATCGGTCTAACTTAATCCATTGAATGACGACACTAGTCACTAGACCCAGAGAAAGGGTATGGTGGAGGGAAGTATAGTCACAATCAAACTTTCAAAAAAGAGAGAAAATGTGAAAAAAAAGGATTGTAATTGAAAAAAATTAAGAATGCTTTAAAAATTAATAACTAGATTTCTTTAGCACTGGACAGTTTAAAAAATTATTTATTATTTTTTGAATAAAAATATTTATTTTAAGTGTATGAAAAATTTTAATAAATTATTAATTAGTTCTTTTAATAAGTATTTAAGTAGGTGATAGAATATAAAACATAAAAATTGATAATTTTTATTAATGACAAATTTTTGTAAAAATTTAAGATATTAGTTTTTTAAGGAAAAAATTTCGATGAATTTTTAATAATTTTTAGTAAAGTTAAACAATCACAATTTGTCACAACTTAGGTTTATATTTTATATTAAGGGCATTTAAAGTTTAACAAAATTGAATCAAATCAGTATAAATCGGACAAAAGTGATGAATCTTCCATTTTGTTTGATTTTTTATGTTAAAAAATAAAAATAATTACATATACTTATTTATGTATATAAGTGTCACATATTATGTTAAAATTTTTAAATATTGAAGTTTAAATTTAGTTTTAGAAAACTAAATTAAATTTAGTCTATCTAAAACTTTGTTTTTGAATTTTATTTGAATTTATAACTAGTAAATAAAACGTTATTATATTTTATTTATTTATGTTGAATATAATTATATTTTTAAAATTAAATTTAATTATATGAATTTAATAATCTAAAGTCTCAAATTGTTTACTAAATAGTCTTAAAATCAAATCATCTGCTAAATTGTTGCCATGTTGGTTTCCGATGGTGGTTGGTGGTTAGTGATGATGGTCAATAGTAGTAATGGTGGGTGGATGATTGTAAAAAATGGGATGAGCAATTTTGTCAAAAAATTTTAATTATTTAAGTAAAAAAATTTTACATCACAATTTGATATGATATATTTTATTTCATTTCATATAAAATATATTACTTTAGTTAAAATTATATATAAAACATTCAATTTTTGAAAATTGTGCCATTTTACTTTGCAATAGGACCTTTCTCTCACACCAAAGAGCGCCTTGATTAGTTATTCTTAAAATATTTGTTTCTTAGGCTAAGTTTGGAAATAAGAAAACATGATAGAAAAAGTAAGGGAGTACTAAAACATTTTTTGTAATGTGATAAAATTATATTTTTGTCCTTACTTGTTTACCCACTTTTATTCCATTCCCACTTTTAATGTAAAGGTAAACTGGTCATTTTATCCACATTTATTCCATTCAAATCACATTGACATGATATTTTCATTCCCTCCAACACTCTCATTCCCATTTCCTCCTCCAAACAACATTCCCCTTCTCATTCCCTCCTCTTTTCTTCCTACCAAACAAACCTCACTTTTTCCAATGTGATGAAATTATGTTTTTGCCTTTACTTTTTTACCCACTTTTATTTCATTCTCACTTTTAATGTAAGGGCGAAATGGTCATTTCTCCCACTTTTATTCCATTTCCATTCTCATGCCCATTCCCTTTCCCTCCTCTTTTCTCCTTACCAAACGCACCCTTAGTTTTATTTTGATCAGAAAAATTTATTAAAAATAAATATATATATGGATTTAGGGATGGCACGAGTACTAAAAAAATGACGCCGCATTGTCATGTTTTGAGCGTCTAAACATATGCAAGATTTAAGGAGAAAATTATGTTTATGCATCACGGATAAATTTTTTTCCATTTTTTGTCCCAATATAGTTTACTTTTGTAATAAAAATTATATTTACATGTTTGGGATTGAACCATAAAAAAAGAGTTGAACCCACCAGGCCAACCTGTTTAACTTGCTGGATGAGTTGGGTTTGCAATTTGAACCCAATAATCCAGTCTGTCTCGTGGGTTATGCAGACTGACTCGTATAATAAGTAGGTAAAATGGATCGGGTTATTAGTCGTACTATTAATATATGGGTTAAAAGCTGTAAACCCAATCCACTAGCTAGGTGGGTTAATCAGGCTAACCTTGTGGGTTAATCAGGCTACACTGGAGGGTTCAACTCATCTTTTATGTCACTTTCCCAAATATGTAAATATAATTTTTACAATAATTTTTATAACAAAAATAAATTTTATTGGGACTAAAATGAAAAAAATAGTTTATTCCTAATGCAGAAACATAAATTCCTCCTTGAATTCCTAATATTGCATAAGTTTGGACGCTCATCGAAACTTGACAAAGCGGCACCGTTTCACGTGTACAGCATGAACAGTAAAAAATGAAGATAGCAGAGGATCCTATTTCATCCAATGACATCTATCTAAAAAGCTATTTAATATTTTGTGGATATCTGATATGAGATATACAAATAATAAAATATAATTATTTATTGAGTATTGGCGCGGTGTGTGGATAGTAGGTCCTGATTTGTTTAGAATGTGTTTATATCTCTTATTTACAATTTTTTAAAGTACACATGGGATTAGTCATCAAATCCATTCTGATTGATACACTGGTCATAGACCCTATATATATATATATATATATAATTTCTCAAATTTAAATAGAAAAATGCAAAAGAGACGGCCTAATAAAGTTAATATCTAAATTTTTCATAATAGATGGCGATTGGTGTAGGATTTAATTTTTTTTTTGTGTCTAGACGTTTTATTCTTTAGAAATTTGTATAACTACTCAAATTTAAATAAAAAATTATATAAAAGAGACAACCTAATATACTAAAACATACTTTGTATTATTTAATGATTTTTTGTTTAATTTTACACATGATAAATAACTTAATATTTGGCTATTAGTTTCCAAATTTAGTTATTTTAAAGTTAATGTTGGTGAGGATGATAAAAGGTTACATCATTTTTATTAGTATGGCCGTGGTTACTTTTGGTCAATAGTCTCTCAAAATAATTTTTTATATAATTCAAAAAATAAAAAAATAATGTGAGAAGATCATGAGAAAGAGAAGATAGGAATATGTTATCAGTTGACCCCCTGTGGTTTGCTATGCTATCACTTAACTACCGTATATTATTTTTTCTCAAAATTTAATATTTAATATATTTTGTTAAAGAAATTACCTAAAAATAATTGAATTAATTAATGATTTTATTAAATTATATTTATTTTATCTTTAAAATAATAACAATAAACCCTAATCTTCTACTTTCAACTCTTTTAGCATTTCCTTCAAACTCTTTCTTTCCTCTAATCTCTCCACCATATCCAATTATCTCTGTTATGCTCCTAGTCTAAGGTGAGTTTGTGCTCTTTTTTTCCGCACCGTTTATGCTCTTCTCTTTGGCACTGTTAACATTCAATCCAGGTATGTATGTTCTAAACTTGAACAATAAAAAAACTTAAATTTAGTTATATATTTGTATTATATTTGTAATACCCGGGAATTTTTTTGCAAAGTTTAAAATAAAATGAAAGGGAAAGAAAAGAAGTAGAAAATAATTTTTGGATTTAATTCAGGACCTAAGGAATTGGAAACCTGAATTAAACGATGAAACGAGAGTAGGGAATATTTTTGGGTATTTAATTTGGGATATAAGAGCAAATGAAAATTTAATTAGAAAGAGGAGGGATTTACTTGGGAATATTATTCCACCTTTTCTTTATTCTAATTATTATTATCATTATTTAATATTAATATTTAGTTATTATTATTTGTTTTTTTATTAATTGTTTTTTTTTAAATGGGGTAGGTGTCGTGGGGGTTAGGAATAAGAAATAAAGAAAGAAGAAAGGAAGGAAGGAAGAAGAAAAGAATAAGAGAAGAAAGAGAGAGAAAGAAGAGAGATAGAGGAGGAGAGGTGTGAGGAAGAAGAAGAAGAAGGGTTGGGGTTCACCGGAAAAGTGACCGGGGAGAGCTAGCCAACGTCGGAAAAGTCAATGGAGCTCGGGTGCGACGTCTCCTACACCTTCCACCAATCGAATCAAAGGTTGGTAACCCCAATTTCATTCGAAAACCCCAAATTTCTTCATTTTAGGGATTTCTTCATTCCACCTTCGATTGGGTTGTTTTGAGGGTAGATTAATACCTAGGAAGTGTTCTTGAACACTTAGTTGGGGTACTAGTCGAGGCTATACCCTCGGGTTTAGCCGAATTCGAATCTGAAAGGGTTTGGGGTTTGAAATTCTAAATATTCCCAATTTGGGGATTCATTGATAAATTTGGAATCGGGCTTGGATTTGAGTAGTTAGGGTTGGATTTATGTCGTTGGATTGTAGGGGAACGAAACCCGTGAGGTGTGGAGTCGAAGCCGGGGTCGAAAGGGGGCAGGAACGGGCTCAAACCAGCCCACAACACAGCAAACGAATTGCTGTACTGCGAATCGGCGCTATAGCGCCATTTCTCTGGTTCACCAAAAGCTGCTGGGCAGCAGCTTGGCGCTATAGCGCCAGAAACGGCGCTATAGCGCTGGGCCCCTTTCTAGCATGCTCAAAAGCCGTTTTTAAGCCAATCCGGGGCGTCCGAACCTCTTAGTTTCAATCCAAAACATCTTAGGACACCCCAACCATGTTTAAAAGGATCAAAACCATTTCAAATGTCTTCTTATCCCTCAAGAATAGAAACTTACGGAATAAGCTATGCCCAATTTCTTGAATTTCTAAATGCCTGTACACCGTCATTAGGTGACCTTAAGTAGGATGGCTTAGAAGCACGTTGAGGTTTAGTAACTCAAATCCAAGGCCCCAAAAGCAACTCAACGAGAACGATGGTTGTATGAAACCAAGTGCAAGGCACTTGAGACTCTCATAGAAGAGAGGGAAGACGGATAAGACCAAGGACTCGGATCTTGGCAACGTCTAGATGCATTCTAGGCATGAGCATGTAGTATGCATATGAATTGCATATAGATGAGATGTTAACCACTTGAATGCATTCGTTAGGAAACCACGACTCGTCCGGAGTGGGAGTTACTCCAGGACAAGCGCAAGGGAGCCGTCCAGGTGAGGGGTTTCCCATCCTTGCCCTACAAGGTTGATTAAGGATGTGGATATGTGGTTTGCCTACTTGCCTATTTGTAAGAATTATTTAGTGGTTAACATGCTATTGTTGTTCCTAAACTATTATATATGAAAGTATCTGTATATGTGTGTTTGACTACAGGTAAAGAGGTACTAGAGGGTATCCATGTGGTGACATGAGATACGCCGAACAATACAAGCAAGGGGGTAAGTTGTTGATTGAGTCCAAGGTTTGGTTTACCATATTAATTAGAAACTCACCTAAGAAATCATAAAGAAGGTGTTGCTAACGTCGACGTTTTACGGTAATTGAACTTAGGGAATGCCTTAGAGCTAGGTTATGATCTAATCAAGTGTTTGGGTATTACATAAGGATTAAAACGATCTCATAAATTGATTAGCGAGTCATAGGGAGGTTCACACTACCTAGGTAAAGTCAGTCTAGGATAGTAATGGGTAGATAGAGTCAGAATCCCAGCTGAAGGCTCGGGAAGAGACACAAGTCAGAAAAGATTGCCCGTTGAGGCCATTGCCCTAGCTTGGCACTAGGGTCAGTTAAAGATTTAAAAAGATTTGCCCGTTGAGGCCATTTCCCTAGCCTGGCACTAGGGTCAGTTAAAGAGTAAAGCATTTGCCCGTTGAGGCCATTGCCCTAGCCTGGTACTAGGGTCAGTAAAAGACTAAAAGATCTGCCCGTTGAGGCCATTGCCCTAGCCTGGCACTAGGGTCAGTTAAAGATTAAGAGAAATTTGCCCGTTGAGGCCATTGCCCTAACCTGACACTAGGGTCAGTTGATTGATTTGCAGTTTTCATATGATATGTTAATTATGACTGTTTGATTATGAGAAGCATGATAGAAAAGCATGATCCGTAGGTTTATCTTTGATTTTAATGTTATATTAATATTGCCTGATCCTCATATAACATTTGATAAACTGGACTTTCATGCGCATGTGATTGTGGGTGTTTCCCCTTCCCCAGCTGTAGTGGTACCCGTCGCTACGCCGAGGATGGGAAGCTTCTCACTGAGTCTATTTAACTCACTCCCTCTGCCTCAATGTTTCAGATACAGGGATCGGCCAGGCATCGACGTCCAGGCAGTGATACGGACATCAGACCGTCCTTACGCACTTGTTCGCGTGGGTGGACACCTTTTGGTTATTTTGGCTTCACTTGTTGTATATATTTTATTGTTGTAAGAGTTGTATACATACATTTACAGCTTTTGATATGTACTTTCTCTAGAATTGTCGGGTTCACATGTACTTAAAGAAAGGGTCTAGTTTAGGGAAGACTAGGATATATGTTTGAGTATATAAACTTCTGCGTGTGAATAGGATAGATCGTACGCATTGAGGCGTACGGTCAATAAGATATGGATATATATTATGTGTGCTTGCTGCATGTGAATAGGATAGATCGTATGTATTGAGACGTACGGTCAATATGATATTAATATTTACATTATGAGTGCTGATAAATATATCTATTCACTGGATTAAGCTGAAGCGGTATTGAGCGAACTGCGGATTGCAGGTTAATTAGGCCACCAGTGAGGCGTGGCCACTAGTATGATATATATATTGATTGTATAGCAAGGTAGTTATAGTCATGTTTACAGGATAAGGCTTACGGGTTTAGAGGAAAAATCTATTCCCGTGCCGGTCATGTACTCCCGATTTGGGGTCGTGACAATATTATTCTTTTACAATTTTATTTTGATTCATTTAATAATTCTAGAATTATTTAGTGGTTAACATGCTATTGTTGTTGCTAAACTATTATATATGAAAGTATCTGTATATGTGTGTTTGACTACAGGTAAAGAGGTACTAGAGGGTATCCATGTGGTGACATGAGATACGCCGAACAGTACAAGCAAGGGGGTAAGTTGTTGATTTAGTCCAAGGTTTGGTTTACCATATTAATTAGAAACTCACCTAAGAAATCATAAAGAAAGTGTTGCTAACGTCGACGTTTTACGGTAATTGAACTTAGGGAATGCCTTAGAGCTAGGTTATGATCTAATCAAGTGTTTGGGTATTACATAAGGATTAAAAAGATCTCATAAATTGATTAGTGAGTCATAGGGAGGTCCACACTACCTAGGTAAAGTCCATCTAGGATAGTAATGGGTAGATAGAGTCAGAATCCCAGTTGAAGGCTCGGGAAGAGAAACATGTCAGAAAAGATTGCTCGTTGAAGCCATTGCCCTAGCTTGGCACTAGGGTCAGTTAAAGATTTAAAAAGATTTGCCCGTTGAGGCCATTGCCCTAGCTTGGCACTAGGGTCAGTTAAAGAGTAAATCATTTGCCCGTTGAGGCCATTGCCCTAGCCTGGTACTAGGGTCAATAAAGGACTAAAAGATTTGCCCGTTGAGGCCATTGCCCTAGCCTGACACTAGGGTCAGTTGATTGATTTACAGTTTTCATATGATATGTTAATTATGACTGTTTGATTATGAGAAGCATGATAGAAAAGCATGATCCGTAGGTTTATCTTTGATTTTAATGTTATATTAATATTGCCTGATCGTAATATAACATTTGATAAACTGGACTTTTATGCGCATGTGATTGTGGGTGTTTCCCCTTCCCAGTTGTAGTGGTACTCGCCGCTACGCCGAGGATGGGAAGCTTCTCACTGAGTCTGTTTGACTCACTCCCTCTACTTCAATGTTTCAGATACAGGGATCGGGCAGGCATCGACGTCCGGGCAGTGATACGGACATCAGACCGTCCTTACGCCCTTGTTCGCGTGGGTGGACACCTTTTGGTTATTTTCATTTCACTTGTTGTATATATTTTAAAGTTGTAAGAGTTGTATACATACATTTACAGCTTTTGATATGTACTTGCTCTAGAATTGTCTGCTTCACATGTACTTAAAGACAGGGTCCAGTTTGGGGAAGACTAGGATATCTGTTTGAGTATATAAACTTCTGCATGTGAATAGGATAGATCGTACGCATTGAGGCGTACTATCAATATGATATAGATATATATTATGTGTGCTTGCTGCATGTGAATAGGATAGATTGTACGTATTGAGACGTACGGTCAATATGATATTAATATTTACATTATCAGTGCTGATAAATTTATCTATACACTGGATTGAGCTGAAGCGGTATTGAGCGAACCGCGGATTGCAGGTTAATTAGGCCACCAGTGAGGCGTGGCCACCAGTATGATGTATATATATTGATTGTATAGTAGGGTAGTTATAGTCATGTGTACAAGATAAGGCTTACGGCTTTAGAGGTAAAAATCTATTGCAGTGCCGGTCACGTACTCACGATTTGGGGTCGTGACAATATTATTCTTTTACAATTTTATTTTGATTCATTTAATAATTCTAGAACATTAAAGATAAAAAATAACAATAAAATGAATAAATAACTAAATATAAATAATCAATGGAGTAAAAAATAAATATTAAATTATTTTATTGATTTTTTAAAAATGTAATTTTATATTTATGTTAATTATAATTTTTTTTGCATCATTTTATAATTCTATAGTGTTAAGTGATAACATAACAAACCACAGGGGGGTCAAGTGTCACACTCTAAACCATAGGGAGGCACATCTATCTATATATATATTAAAGCAGAAGAAATGAAGGAGGTGCTGACACATAGGATTTGAAATGTAAGGAGAGCTTGACACATAGGATCATATAAATCGACATTTGGATCTTTCAAGATGACATTTGGAATTTATTTTATTTTTCATTTGAAAAAATCATAATCTTTGACTAAATTAAATATTTCTTGACACGTGTCACTCAATGGTGGCTCCTGACCACTATTCTTAAATTTTCATTTTTTTTTTCATTTTTTTTAAAAAAATTGTTATTTATGAGCTGCTACATGTGTCACTCTCTGAGTACATTTGAGCTCATATGTCAATATTTCATAATTGAAAATTTATTAAATTTTTTGAATTGTGTGATATCATTAGTGATTTCCACTCTTATTTAGGTCAAATTTTTTTATTCACAATCTCCTATATCATTTTCATCAATTATTCTTATCAACACTTTTTTATGTACCCTGTTCCCCAAGTCAGAATTATAATTTCACTCTCTCCCCTCACTTATTCAAATCCTATCTTGGAACAATCCATTCTTTAAAGTTTGTGATAAAATTGACCAATAGATCACATATATATATATATATATATATATATATATATATATATATATATATATATATATATATATATATATATAAGCAAAAGAAATCTATATATATATTAAAGCAGAAGAAATGAAGGAGGTGCTGACACATAGGATTTGAAATGTAAGGAGAGCTTGACACATAGGATCATATAAATTGAAATTTGGATCTTTCAAGATGACATTTGGAATTTATTTTATTTTTCATTTGAAAAAATCATAATCTTTGACTAAATTAAATATTTCTTGACACGTGTCACTCAATGGTGGCACCTGACCACTATTTTTAAATTTTAATTTCTTTTCTTTTTTAAAAAATAGATTGTTATTTATGAGCTGCTACATGTGTCACTCTCTGAGTACATTTGAGCTCATATGTCAATTTTTCATTATTGAAAATTTATTAAATTTTTTGAATTGTGTGATATCATTAGTGATCTCCACTCTTATTTAGGTCAAATTTTTTAATTGACAATCTCCTAGATCATTTTCATCAATTATTCTTATCAACACTTTTTTATGTACACTGTTCCCCAAGTCAGAATTATAATTTTACTCTCTCCTCTCACTTATTCAAATCCTATCTTGGAACAATCCATTCTTTAATGTTTGTGATAAAATTGACCAATAGATCACATCTACATATATATAAGCAGAAGAAATCTATATATATAAATTGGTCCCTTATGTTTGCACGAAGTTTCATATTGGTCCTTTATGTTTCAAAAAGTTTAAATGGGTCCTTTATGTTTGCAAGAAGTTCCAAATTGGTCCTTCCGTCCACTTCCGTCAATTTCTTAAGTTAACTGTTGACGTGACGTGCCGAGGTGGACACATAATCTCTCCTACATGTATCAGATAGCTGACGTGGCCTTAGATACACTAAAAACACTCAAGCGACGTCGTTTAAGCCAAAAATAAAATCATGCTGAGATGACCAATATGAAACTTTAATGAAACATAAAGGACTAATATAAAACTTCAATGAAACATAAAGGACCAATATAAAACTTCAATGAAACATAAAGGATCAATATAGAACTTCAATGAAACATAAAGGACCAATATAGAACTTCAATTAAACCTGAAGGACAAATATAAAACTTTTGAGAAACATAAAGGACCAATATAGAACTTTTGAAAGATAAAGGACCAATTTAAAACTTGTGTGAAACATAGAGGACCAAAATGGGCATTTGACCTATATTAAAGCAGAAGAAATGAAGGAGGTGCTGACACATGGGATTTGAAATGCAAGGAGAGCTTGACACATATGATCAAATAAATTGACATTTGGATCTTTCAAGATGACATTTGGAATTTATTTTATTTTTCATTTGATAAAATCATAATCTTTAACTAAATTAAATATTTCTTGACACGTGTCACTCAATGGTGGCTCCTGACCACTATTCTTAAATTTTAATTTTCTTTTCTTTTTTAAAAAATAGACTGTTATTTATGAGCTGCTACATGTGTCACTCTCTGAGTACATTTGAGCTCATATGTCAATTTTTCATTATTGAAAATTTATTAAATTTTTTGAATTGTGTGATATCATTAGTGATCTCCACTCTTATTTAGGTCAAATTTTTTAATTCACAATCTCCTAGATCATTTTCATCAATTATTCTTATCAACACTTTTTTAAGTACACTGTTCCCCAAGTCAGAATTATAATTTCACTCTCTCCTCTCACTTATTCAAATCCTATCTTGGAACAATCCATTCTTTAATGTGTGCGATAAAATTGACCAATAGATCACATCTACATATATATATAAGCAGAAGAAATATATATATCTATATATATATATATATATGGAAAAAACTTAGGTCCATTTCCTTATGTCCATTTCCTTATGTCCATTTCATCCAATTCCACCAATCATATATTGTATTTACACTCTCTTTCTTCTATGATTGGTCATATAAAAGGTGGTCTCCTATATTCTCTCTCTACTGTGATTGATCATTTAAACACTTTTTGCCACGTGTCATAATTATATTGGAGAATTGGATGAAATGGACCTAAATTTTTTCCTATATATATATATATATATTGAAGCAGAAGAAATGAAGGAGGTGATGACACATAGGATTTTAAATGTAAAGAGAGCTTGACACATAGGATCCTATAAATTGATATTTGGATCTTTCAAGATGACTTTTGGAATTTATTTTATTTTTCATTTGAAAAAATCATAACCTTTGACAAAATTAAATATTTCTTGACACGTGTCACTCAATGGTGGCTCCTGACCACTATTCTTAAATTTTAATTTTCTTTTCTTTTTTAAAAAATAGACTGTTATTTATGAGCTGCTACATGTGTCACTCTCTGAGTACATTTGAGCTCATATGTCAATTTTTCATTATTGAAAAGTTATTAAATTTTTTGAATTGTGTGATATCATTAGTGATCTCCACTCTTATTTAGGTCAAATTTTTTAATTCACAATCTCCTAGATCATTTTCATCAATTATTCTTATCAACACTTTTTTATTTACACTGTTCCCCAAGTCAGAATTATAATTTCACTCTCTCCTCTCACTTATTGAAATCCTATCTTGGAACAATCCATTCTTTAATGTTTGTGATAAAATTGACCAATAGATCACATCTACATATATATATATATATATATATATATATATATTAAAGCAGAAGAAATCTATATATATATTTAAGCAAAAGAAATGAAGGAGGTGCTGACACATAGGATTTGAAATGTAAGGAGAGCTTGACACATAGGATCATATAAAATGACATTTGGATCATTCAAGATGACATTTGGAATTTATTTTATTTTTCATTTGAAAAAATCATAATCTTTTACTAAATTAAATATTTCTTGACACGTGTCACTCAATCGTGGCTCCTGACCATTATTATTAAATTTTAATTTTCTTTTCTTTTTTAAAAAATAGACTGTTATTTATGAGCTGCTACATGTGTCACTCTCTGAGTACATTTGAGCTCAGGTTCGGTACGACCGGGAGGATTACGAGGAGTTAGCTTTTGAGTTTTTGAAGGGGGCCGTGGTCACAGGCGCTGCCTTGGGTAAGCTTGTGGTTTGATAGTGAGTTGCGTCTCTTTGCGCTTTTGGAGCCCACTAAGTATTGAATGTTCCTATTTTTCAGGGTTGACCCTAGGTGGCATTCAAGGGAAGCTGAGTCCCCCGCCGAGTTCTTGAAGTCGAAAGCGTGGGCAGTCAGTGCCTGTGAGTGCTGCCGTCCACCCTCGGGAGCGGACAAGAATTGTAGGACGAACGGGGTCCTTGAGGGTATTAATGCAGAAGCCACAAATCATGTGGGTGAAGCTAGATTGAACCGTCGTTGTCGCAAAAGGGTTCCTTATACTCCCGTACCGCCCGAAGAGATGCTTGTCCGCTTTGTGGGCGAGGGTGTCTCTTTTATAGGCAAGTTGACTCCCTTTGAGGTGGAGCGGGTCATACTAGCTCGTCAGTATTATCCGCTAGATTATGGGCATGAGTATGCTTTAGAGCATATGACTAAGGAGATCATGCTGTTGCTAAGCCGTCTAGCGGGCTTTGCTTATCAGCGGGAGGTTGAGGGGTTAGACTACTTTCCTCTAGCTTTGATGTCCTTTATGTAAGGTGGCTGACCCTTCATGGTTTTATGCAAGAAGTGGTGGAGGGCTTGTTGGATGAGAATGCCCAACTGACCGCCCAGGTGAAAGAGCTTGAGGGCGAGCTGGCGGAGAGCAAAGCTAACTCTCTGAGGGTTCATCGTCAGGACTTCCTGCGTTTTTCCAACTACAAGATGCGGAATGGCATAGCGCAGTTAGAGGATTTGATGGGCATTTCTATCCCTCCGGAGGTCAGGTCGAGGATGCACCATTCCTGGGAGAACATCTGTGGAAAGTTTCGTGTTCGCGCTCGAGGGGATTCTCCTTTAAGGATAGACCATTATGACATAGCTCCGAATCCTCGAAGGGATGCCCCAAGGACGGGCGAGGCGCCACATCCATCAAGTGAGGATGTTTCTTGATTTGGAATTCACGGTGTATCTACGTTGTCATTTATTGTACTCTTGGGGCGCTAGTCCGCGTGACTAAATATATTTTTGAATTGTAAACAGAATTTCAAGTATGAGAGTTGGTCGATGGCACTGCATTCTAGATTCATTTAAATTGATGGTAGTACATATGTCTTGGGACTAAGACGGGAGAAGTACATAGTAGATTTGTCTTCGGACTAAGACATAGTGAAATATTTCGTGAAATTTGTTTTTGGACTAAGACATAAGGAAATATTTCCTGAGGCTGCTAGCATTCTAGGTATTCGGGACATGCTCTCCCATCAGGTGTGCTAGCTTGTACGCGTTGTGCAAAGCGATTCCAATGACCCTGTATGGGCCTCCCAATTAGGTGCGAGCTTGCCGTGCAAGCGGTCGCGCCTATTGTTTATCGCTGTTCGCATGACCAAGTCACCTTTTTCGAATTTTCGAGGTGGTGCAAGTAGCTGCTTGTAAGCCACATTTTTTAGCGCCGCAGCTTCCCTGTGTTCTTCGGCCGCATCCAAGCTGAGCAATAGATTTTCCTAGTTCGAATTAGAGTAATTTAGCACTCGGTCTGAGGGGAGTTTGATATCGGCGGGTACTATCGCTTCTTGCCCATATGTTAGGGCGAAGGGGGTTTCTCCTGCCGCCGAGTGTATCATCGTCCGATAGGACCATAGGACATATGTAAGCTCGTTCACCCAACCTTCTTTCGTGTCTGTTAGGCATTTTCGTAATCCCTCGAGGATGATGCAGTTCACCCTTTCCGTTTTCCCGTTGGTTGCTGGGTATTCGACCGAGGTGGTGATGTGTAAATGCGCCAATCCCTGCAGAAGTCTTCGAATTTTTCCCTGACAAATTGACGTCCGTTGTTGGTGATCAATGTGTGAGACGGGCCGAATCGAGTTATGATGTTTCACCAAGGAAAGTTTTGGACGTTTTGTGAGCCGATGGTGGCTAGAGGCTCGACCTTAATCCATTTCCTGAAATAGTCAAAGGCTACTATGAGGAACTTCTGTTGGAGTGTACCCTGAGGAAGAGGGCCTAATATGTCCATGCCTCAAGTGTCAAAGGGCCACGGAGATTCGATGGGCTTCAGTTCGCCGGGTGGTTGATGTATGAACGTGGTGTACCGCTGGCATTTGCCGCAGTTAGTGACCAAAGTTTCTGAGTCTACCCTCATAGTGGGCCAATAAAATCGACAGCGTAAAGCTCGCTTGCGGAGTGCTCCTGCGGATTGGTGGGTACCGCATATGCCTTCATGGATTTCTTGCAGCACATAATTTGCTTCTTCGGCCGAGATGCATCGGTCATCCGTTTTTGTAGAGGTCGTCTCCCCAGACAAAGTACCGAGCCGCTTGCCTTCTTATTTTTTGGGCTAGCTCTTTATCCATGGGCAGGGTTCCTGCCGTTAGGTATGCTTTTATGGGGGCCGTCCAGGAATTGTCAACTGCTATTGGCAGTACGTCTGGATTTATGCTGGGAGTGCAAAGCGTTGTGCGCAAGACCGTTTTAAGTCTCGATTGGCTCGGCATGGTGGCTAATTTGGAGAGGGCGTCAGCTTGGGTGTTTTGGTTCCAGGGGACTCGTGTGATTAAGATGGATTCGAACCTGCTGATTTCTTGTTTGGCATGCTCTACATATTTGATGATAGTAGCGTCTTTCACCACAAAGTCTCCATTGAGTTGTCCGACCACCAGTTGTGAGTCGTTGAATAGCTTGACCTTTAAGGCGCCTAGGTCACGAGCGAGCGCTAGTCCGGCTATGAGTGCTTCATATTCAGCTTGGTTTTTGGAAGTAGGGAACATGAAGCGCAAGGCTTGTTCCCCCTTGATTTCATTGGGGCTCTATGCTATAATGCCGATGATCGCGGATTTCTCGGTTAAGGAGCCGTCTACGTAGACTAGCCATGGGAATTTTTCTGGTTGTGGCTCAATCGTCTCGTCATGGTTTGAAGCCGGGGCGTCCCCTTGATGGCATTCTGACGGAGACATTTCGGCGACGAAGTCTGCCAATGCATGGGCTTTAATTGCCCGTCAAGGCTGATATTTGATGTCGAATTCGGATAGCTCAATGGCCCAGTTTGTCATTCGCCCAGCTAAGTCTGCCTTTTGCAGTATCTGTCGCAGGGGTTGGTCGGTTCGAACCATCATCGTGTGCTGTTGGAAGTAAGGTTGAAGCCTTCTGGCCGAGTGGACGAGGGCGCGTACTAGTTTTTCCACCCATTGGTATCTGACTTGGGCTCCCTGCAAAGCATGGCTTGTGTAGTAAATAGGAAAATGTTCGACCCCTTCTTCTCTTACTAGCGCCGAGCTTACAGCAATATTAGTGGTGGCTAGATATAGTATAAGGATTTCTCCTTTAACTGCTTTTGCTAGCACTAGCGGTTTAGCTAAGTAAACATTAAGGTCTTTGAAAGACCTTTCGCATTGTTCGGTCCATTGGAACGCTGGTGCCGTCTTCAGGATTTTGTAGAAAGGAAGGCATCGGTTGGCCATCCTTGACAGGAATCGGTTCAGGGCTGCTAGCCTCCCGTTTAGCCTTTGTACCTCTCTCACTGTTCGAGGCGGCTCCATGTTGAGGACGGATGTGCACTTTTTAGGATTAGCCTATATTCCCCTTTGCGTGATCATGAATCCCAGGAATTTTGCCACTGATACGCCGAAGGTGCATTTGGTTGGGTTTAGCTTCATTTAGTGCGCCTTTAAGACTAAGAAGATTTCCTCCAAGTGCGCCGAGTGTTGTTCGAGTTCCATGGATTTAACAACCATGTCGTCGATGTAAACTTCAAGGTTTCGGCCTATTTGATCTCTGAAAACAATGTCCATCATCCTCTGGTAGGTGGCACTAGCGTTTTTCAGTCCGAAGGGCATGACTTTGTAGCAGTAGACGCCCTTAACTGTGATGAAGGAAGTTTTTTCCTGATCTTTCGGGTTCATTTGGATCTGGTTGTATCCTGAGAACGCGTCTAGGAAACTCAAAATCCGGTGCTCGGCCGTCCCGTCCACTAGCTTGTCTATGTTGGGGAGCGGGTAGGCATCTTTTGGGCAGGCTTTGTTCAGATTTGTGAAATCCACGCACATCCGCCATTTCCCATTTTCCTTTTTGACCATCACCATATTCGATAGCTAGTTGGGATACTGCAACTCGCGTATGAAATCAGCGTCGAGAAGCTTCTACACTTCTTCGTCGATTGCCCATTGCCTTTCCTCGCCAAAGTGTCATTCTTTCTGGATAACACCGGGACCGCCCTTGATGTTGAGGGAATGACATATGAGTGTGGGGTCTATTCTTGGCATGTCCGTGGCGCTCCAGGCGAATACGTCCCTGTACCTGGTAAGTAACTCTTGGAACTTCTTTTGGGTTGGTTGGTAAAGAAGGGCTCCTATGCAAATTTCCTAGTTATTTGCTTGGTCTATGAAAATACTCACAAGGTCTTCTGTAGGTTGCGGCCGGGCTCCGGGGATTTCATCGCGTAGGTCCATTATCTCGGGAGAGCTTCCGATGTAATTTTCAGCCTTGTCTCCTTCGGGACGATTGGTCGCGTAGCACGCAAGGGCTTTTTGGTCCGCTCGTATTTCCCCGACCCCGCTGTCGTGGGTAATTTAATACTTAGATGAGCTGTGGATATGACTATTCTGAGTTGGCTGAGGACTAGTCGACCCAGGACGGCGTTGTATATCGACGGGGCTGCCGATACAGTGAACTTGACTTTGGCGCGGGCGACCTTTGGTGGCACGCCCAAGACGAGCCATATTGTGAAAGTTCCTCGTGTCTCAACGGCTTGTCCTGAGAAGTCGACAAGAGTTCCTTGCTCTGGCGTTAGCTGATTCTTGCAGTTGTTCATTTTCTCCAAGGTCTTCGTGAAGAGTACATCAACGGCCGATCCGGGGTCTATTAGTACACGTTTGACATCAAGTTCGTAGATTTTGGCCGTGATAGCCAATGGTTTGTTCATCTTGGTCGCATTGCCTGTGTCTTCGAAGGTCACGAGTTGTGTTTTATGCCGCTTATGCTGGTCGGTATTGATGTCATTATGTCGGTCGTGCAAAGACTTTGAGGATCTGCTGGTGTTGGCCATGCGGATACTATCCTGTATCGGAAAAAGTAAAGAGTGCAGGTTTCTGAGTGTTAGGTGGATACTCCTACTCCCCGAAAAAAAAAATTGCCGTCCAGCGGCAAAGTGCACAAGGCGTTGTGGTCTGAGAAGACCGCAGTGGGCGCCAATGTAACTGTCGTTTTTGGTTCAGACAATTTTACTTTGTAAATAAGGACCGCAAGGGGTCGTAACCTTGGGGGACTTGTCCTTAGGTGGGGACCTAGGTGACATCTGTAGGCGTCATTGGGCTAGGTGGTTACTTGTATTGGGCCGTGTGCAACTAAGACGTGTGTACGGTACTCCGGGCGGGCGAGCCACTCGTAGGAGGTTGCCTTAGTGGTGAGAGAGCAGTGGTCTCTTAGAACGATCGGGCGCTCTACTTTTGGGGATCTCCGGGGCGGAGATGTGCCGAGTGTTGGCCTGAAAGTCACCGGAGCTTGTGTGCTGCCATGGACCAAGCTTCAAGGTCGCGAGGTGGAAAGGGCTCGTAGGGAGTTTGGGCAAGAATATGCCTGAATGTATTCAGAGTGTTTGCCTCTTATTCGAATGCTTGTGTGTGTGCCTCCGATATTCTAATGTCCTTCTTAAGTCCCCTGGGTGAGGGCCTTTATATACTGTGTGTAGAGAGGTCGTGCTCGACCCATGTTCTCGTGGGACATGGGTCGTCCCATGATGCTTGGGAGGCTTCCCACGTCTTTTTGACGGGAGCCCTCGAGGAGAGATGTGGGTACCGGCCACGTAAGGGCTATACAAGTGGTGCCACGTGTCCTTAGGCATAATAATCCATAGTTACAATAATTATATATAACTTATATTATTTGATATAATTAAAACTAAGAACAAAAATTATATAATATTTTTAGATTTTGTGAAAGAATATTTTTTAATTATAAAAATCTCAAAACTCATTGTTTACGACATCATCATATCTAATTAACGGCTGAACCAATTAAAACAGTTGACTTAAGAGTCGAAAGGATGTTCGGGTCATTATCTTGACCGATTTTTAATACATTGCGACAAATCACCAAATTTTGTATCACAATACATATAAAGTACAGAAAATGAGATTGAGAATAAGATATATCTTTAATTTATGATTGTTTCCTTACACTGTCATTCTTATTTTTTTCCTTTAATGGAAACTATATTATTACACTATCTTATTAATACTTTTTTAAATTTGTTCAGACCTAAAATTTGATAAAAATATTGTTTATAATCTAATATTTTTTGTATTAATATAAAAAAATATTAAATATATTTATTACTTGATAAAATTTGTAAGCTTTTAAAACAAATTAAATAGAAACAACCCATGCAAAGCATAGTTCGCAATCTACTTATCTTAATTCAACAATTTTTTACGAAAGAAAATCCCTCATAAATTTTTTTAAATGGAATAACACATTTTACATGATTATTCTTAAAAAAATAAATAAACTTTATCAAAAAGATATAAATAATTTTACCTAATTTTTTAAAATATTTTTGTAAAGATTTATAAGTTATAATTTTTTCAAAATCATTCAAGTACACTTTCTTGCAGAGAAAGATGACATTTGGGAGGATCATTTAGCAAAAAAAAGAAGGTTGCACAATAATAAATAGACCAGACTTGTATACAGAGAAAAGGAAGGAAGCAGATCACGTGATCACGTGCCTACTAAAGACTAAAACAAAAAAAAAGGAAATAAAACTAATCCTAACTTACTAAATCACAAAAATAAAACAACAAGGGTCATGTAACTACGAAATATTTTGCCTAGGGACACGTGGCACTAAGCTTCCAGAAGCCTAGCGGCAGCATACGCTATCAACACGTGGCACCACTCACCTACCTCTCAGGTGGCCATTACCCGTGTCTTTCCACGAGGACTCCCGTTCAAGAGACGTGGAGACTCAGTCGTCCTACGACAACGTGGGTCGAGCACATCCTCCCCACACTTAGTATAAATAGACCCTCACCCGAGGGACATAAGAACAAGATCCGAGACATCAAAAGTACCTCTGGAGAACGTTATTCGAAACCATTCAGGCAAGCATTCTGAGTACTCTCAGACATCCTCTTGCCTAATATCTATCACACATCCAGAGCTCTGCCTTACACACCGCCAGGTCCGGTCACCGGCAGACGCATCTCCGTCCCGGAGCATCCCACCAAAGAGCTCCCAACAGCTCTCAGAGGCTCAAGCTCTCTCATACTCTAAGGCAACCTCCTAAGAGTGGCTCGCCCCCCGGAGTACCTTAAGCACGTATTAGCCGCACATGGCCAAACACAGGTAACCGCCTTGCCTAACGGCTCCTATAGACGTCACCATGACGAACTACATGGACTTTTATCCCTTGCCAAGGGTACGTAGGCACCTAGGTTCCACACCTAAGGACAAGTCCCCCAAGGTTACAATCCCTTGTGCTCCTTAAAAGCAAATAACAATTGTCTGAACCTCAAACGATAGTTACAATGGCGCCCACCGCGGTCTTCCTCAGATCATAATGCCTTGCGCAATCTGCCACTGAACGACATTTCTTTTTCGGGGAGTAGGAGTATCCACCTAACACTCAGAAACCCGTATATTTACCTTTTTCGATACAGGACAATACTCGCATGGCCAACACCTACAAATCCTCAAAGTCTTCGCAGGATCGGCCGGATGACATCAATAGCAACTGGAGTAAGCGACATAAAACGTAGCTCATGACCTTAAAAGGCATAGGTAACGTGACCGAGATGAACGAACCATTGGCTATCACGGCCAACATCTCCAGGTTTGATGTCAGACGCCTACTGGTGGATCCCGGATCAGCTGCCGACATACTCTTCGCAAGAACCTTGGAGGAAATGGCTAATTGCAGGGACCAGCTGGCATCAGACGAAGGAGCTCTTGTCGACTTCTCTGGACAAGCCGTTGAGACGCAGGGAACCCTTACAACATGGCTCGTCTTGGGCGTACAACCAAAGGTCGCCCGTAGCAAAGTTAGGTTCACTATATCAACAGCCCCGTCAGTATACAACGCCGTCCTGGGTCGACCGACCCTTAGCCAGCTCAGAGTAGTCATATCCACAGCCCATATGATAATAAAATTCCCCACGACAGCCGGGGTGGCAGAGATATGAGCGAGCCAAGGAGCCCATGCATGCCACACGACCGACTTTCCCGCAAGAGACAAGGTTGAAAATGACAACAAGAGCTCTCCCGAGATAGTGGACCTACGCGATGAAATCCCCGGAGCCAGACCGCAGCCCACAGAAGACCTTGTAAATATTCCGTGTAGGAGCCCTTCTTAGCCAGGTAGCCCAAAGAAGGTTCCAGGAACTGCTCAGTTAGTATAGGGACGTATTCGCTTAGAGCGCCGCGGACATGCCAGGAATAGACCGCACTCATATCACATTCCTTCAACATCAGTGACGGCCCCGGTGTTATCCAGAAGATGAGGCACTTCGGCGAGGAAAGGCAACGAGCAATTGATGAAGAAGTACAAAAGCTCCTCGATGCCGGTTGCATACGCAAGTTGCAATACCCTGACTGGCTATCGAACGTGGTGATGGTAAAAAAGGCGAACGGGAAATGGCAGATATGCGTAGATTTCATGAATCTGAACAATGCCTACCCGAAGGATGCCTACCCACTCCTGAACATAGACAAGCTGGTAGATGGAACAGCTGGGCACTGGATGCTAAATTTCCTAGACGCCTTCTCAGGATACAGTGAGCCCAAAGGATCAAGAGAAAACTTCTTTCATCGTGGACAAGGGCGACTACTGCTACAAAGTTATGCCCTTCGGACTAAAAAATGCAGGTGCCACCTACCAGAGGATGATGGACATCATTTTCAGGGACCAGACAGGCCGAAACCTTGAGGTCTACATCGACGACATGGTGGTCAAATCCATGGAGCTCGAACAACATCTGGCACATTTGGAGGAACTCTTCCTAGTTTTACGGGCACACCAAATAAAGCTAAATCCGACCAAATGCGCATTCAGCGTGTCGGCGAAAAAATTCCTATGATTCATTATCACACAAATGGGAATCGAGGCCAATCCCGAGAAATGTGCAGTCATCCTCAACATGGAGCCACCTCGAACGGTGAAAGAAATGCATAGGCTAAACGGGAGACTAGCGGCCCTCAATCGATTCTTATCAAGGATGGCCGACCGATGCCTTCCTTTTTACAAGATCCTGATAACAACACTAGCGTTCCAATGGACCGAACAGTGCGAAAAGTCCTTCCAGGACCTTAAGGTTTACCTAGCTAAATCGCCAGTGCTTGCAAAAGCGGTCAAAGGAGAAATCCTTATACTGTATGTAGCCACCACCGATCATGCTGTAAGCTTAGTGCTAATAAGAGAAGAAGGGGTCGAGTAGTTCCCAGTTTACTACACAAGCCATGCCTTGCAGGGAGCCCAACTCAGATACCAATGAGTGGAAACACTTGTACTCGCCCTCATCCAGTCGGGCAGGAGGCTCCGATCCTACTTCCGGCAGCACACGGTCATGGTCCGAACTGACCAACCCCTGCGACAAATATTGCAAAAGCCAGACTTAGGAAGACGAATGACAAACTGGGCTGTTGAGTTATCAGAATTTGACATCCAATACGAGCCCCGACGGGCGATCAAAGCCCAAGCATTGGCAGACTTCATCGCCGAAATGACTCCATCAGAACGCCATCAGGGGGACGCCCCGACTTCAAACCATGACGAGATCACTAAGCCACAGCCAGAAAAATCCCCATGGCTAGTCTACTTAGACGGCTCCTCGATCGGGAAATTCGCGGGCGCTGCCATTATAGTAGAAAGACTCGACGGAATCAAGTTGGAACAAGCCCTGCGCTTCATGTTCCCAGCCTCCAACAACCAAGTTAAATATGAAGCACTCATAGCCGGACTAGCACTAGCTTACGACTTGGGCACATCAAAGGTCATGCTATTCAGCGACTCACAATTGGTGGTCGGACAACTCTTTGGAGACTTTTAGGTGAAAGATGCTACTATCATCAAATACGTAGAGCGTGCCAAACAAGAAATCAGCAGGTTCGAATCCATCTTGATCACACGGATCCCCCGGAACCAAAACACCCAAGCTAACGCCCTCTCCAAATTAGGCACCACACCGAGCCAATCGGGACTTAAAACGGTGTTTTGAACAATGCTTCGCACCCCCAGCATAAACCCAGACGTACTGTCGATAGCAGTTAACAATTCCTATATGGCTCCCATCAAAACGTACCTAACGGCAGACACCCTGCCTACAGATAAAGAGCTAACCCAAAAAATAAGGAGGCAAGCAGCTCGATACTTTGTCTGGGGAAACAACCTATACAAAAAAGGATTCTCATCCCCGCATCTCCGATGTATCTCGACCGAAGAAGTGAATTATGTGCTACAAGAAATCCACAAAGACATATGTGGCACACACCAATCTGCAGGAGCCCTCCGCAAGCGAGCTCTGCGCTCCGGATTTTACTGGCCCACAATGAGGGCCGACTCATAGGCTTTGGTCACCCATTGTGACCAATGTCAGCGACACACCACATTCATACACCAGCCACCCGGTCAGCTAAGGCCCATCGATTCTCCATGGCCCTTCGACACTTGGGGCATGGACATCTTAGGCCCTCTCCCTCAGGGCACACTCCAACGGAAATTCCTCATAGGGGCTGTTGACTATTTAACGAAGTGGATCGAGGCCGAGCCTTTGGCCTCCATCGGCTCCCAAAACGTCCAAAACTTCCTCTGGCGGAACATCATTACCCGTTTCGGTCCACCACATACATTGATCACTGACAACAGACGTCAATTCATCAGCGAGAAATTTGAAGATTTCTGCAAGGATTGGAGCATCGACCACAGAACCACCTCGGTCGAATACCCGGCGACCAACGGGCAAACGGAAAAAGCAAACCGCATCATTTTCGAGGGACTATGAAAGCGCCTAACAGGCGCAAAAGAAGGATGGGTGGACGAACTCCCATCGGTCTTACCGGGCGACGATACATTCGACAACAGGAGAAACTCCTTTAGCCCTGACGTACGAGCAGGAAGCGATAGTTCCTGCTGATATCGGGGTCCCCTCGGATCGAGTGCTAAATTACTCCGCTTCAAACCCAAAAAGCCTGCTGGTCAGCCTGGATACGGCCGAGGAACACAGGGAAGATGCGGCGCTCAAAAACATTGCTTACAAGCAGCTACTTGCACTAAAATACAACTGAGGCATTCGATCTCGAAAGTTTGAAAAAGGCGACTTGGTCTCAAGTTCTACCCCAAGGATCGCTTACTCTCAGTTGGTTATTTAAACATAAGAAACTAGTAGTTACGTGTTTGTTACTCTCGCACTCTCCCAAAATCATTTTAGCACATACACGGATATCCAAAGAAAGTGAGGTGCTATCCTCCATGCATTACCTAGCAGGTATGTAAACTAGGTCTGCCACATACATCCATATATACATACATAAGTCTACACAGGCCTAAATAGTTAGTTTCATAATCCCAAAATAAGTGTGACTCATAAGTCACAACCAAAAAGTCAGCTCCTCTGCTAGCTACCCATCAGACATCCTTTCTAGGTCCCAGGGGTGTTCACATCCACCGAGGGGAAGAAGAAGAGGATGTTGACAGCCTTCAGTATCTGGAAGTAGCCCAAGAATGGCACTTCCATCAGCTCCACCACTATCTCAAGTACCTGGAGGTACCTGGGCATCTGAACACACTAATGTAGTGAGATATAAAATCCCAATAACGTAGATTACCAGTTTCATAAAACTAATTAGTGGTTCAACTGCATTACAAAGAATACAGGAAAACTTCCTTCACATTTATCAGATTCATACAACACTTAAATGCAGTTCTCAACTATTTAATTTCAATAACAAGATATTTCCACACAAGGATTCAGAATATACAATTATACTGAAAAAGCCTTAAACAGGTAAAATACTCATTTTCTTCTGAAAGTATGCATATTTACCATCACATATTTTTTTTTTATCATCCATGCCAAATACCAGATCTCTCCAGGACCTGTACAACTGGCTAAACCATTACCATCATCAAAAGCAATCTAATGAAACAGGACAAAACCAACTTACCAATATAAGTAAAGTCTGCCATATAAGGCACAGGTAATTACCTAACATCCCAAGGCGTCCCCCGGTGTGCCCACAAAGTTAGAACCTTAGGATCACCAGTCCCGGACTGGATTATTTCCTCACTAGTTGCTAGACAGCTACGTCTTGAACGCATTCCTAGCTAGCCTAGTGTGTCCTTTTCATACAGATCATAATAATATAACATAATTTTTTACAGGTAATGTTTATTCATTTGCAAATCACTTGCCTCTCCAGGGCATATGCATTCATTCACAGATGGATGCTAAAATACCTGCCCCTCCAGGGCATATCAGTTCACAAATGCATGCTAAATCTCAATTTCAGAGTTGGATGCCACACACTTAAATAGACTGTTTAAAATAGGTCAACTTTGCATTTAGTCAACTCAAAGTCAAACAAAGTCAACCACAAAGTAAAATATAACTTGTGCAGCAAGCAACTTACATAACTTCTTACACAGGCATTTAAATATCATGAAATTTCATCAAAAGCACCTTTATCATGCATTTAACAGATTCAACTTGTTTTTCAACAAAGAAATTACACTTTGACCCTCAATTTCCTCAGTTTTTATCAGAATGGTCCTCTTTTCAAAAAACTGAAATAAAGGCAATTTTAAACAATTCAACTCCATCCAGCCATACAAATTAACCATTTCACATCCACTACACACATCCAGAAAGTGTCCAATAGAATGCAACCAGAAATTGAGTCAAAATAAGAATCTTGAGATTCTTTCCAGTTTTTGTTTCAAAATGGTCCCTATTAAGGCTCAATTTCAGTTCTGGGTTGTTTCAAGTTAAAGCAAGGTTACAGCAAGCTTCTCAAGACTAAATATGACTTGTTTATACACTTCTCACAATCAAAACAACACAAAAACCATAATTTTTGCAGCAAAGACTCTTTCCTTCAAGATTTTTCAAGAAAAGTGTTTTTAGTGTCTAAACACAGCTAGAGACCACTCTGACCTCTTCCAAACCTGTGTACAGCATCCCATTATCACATAGAGTCAAAATGAATAGGTGACTATTCTCAAACAACTCAAAACACCCAGTTTTTAACAAGGGTAAGAAAAATAGTGTTTTTATTGCGTTTTGGTCCTTGTTACTAGCCCTTTTCTGTTCTAGCTTCTGTCAAGCACTAAATCACTTTCCCTCACCAAGCTAGGGTCATTTATGACTTGCACAACAAGTTGGTGCAGCCATATCAGTATAGGAATGGAAGTTATGCAGTAATTTTGCCACTATCTTTGTAAATTTTCCACTTAAGGGGTTTTGGTGTTTTAGAGATTGATCTAAGCCCCTTTGAGCCATTTTTATTTCTGAGAATACCCTTTGGGAGTCTGGAGAGTGGGAAGGCTGGTCTACCCACTCAGAACCAGAGTACCCAACTTTTATAGTTGGAATTTCCACTTCCTAGTGCACTAAGGTTTCCACTTGTCTCTTTTATATTCTAAGGGTATCCTGACTTTACCATCCCCTCACTCAGCCCTTTTTACTCCCTTACTGCCTCTTTCTTACTCAATTTTTCCAGGTTAGAGGTTCTCTTTTTAGGTTCAGGACCCTATTCTCTATTACCCTAAATTCATTTGCTCATACTTTTGCCATTCTCCCTCTCACAGACTGAGTTCAGGAATTACCAACTTCCTACCCTCCTCATAACTTAGACACACTACAAAAAACCATAAAATTAGATCTTAGGTGCAGTTGATAGTTCTTCCTAAGACAAAAACAGTAAAGACTCCACTCTTACCATATGAACTCCCAACTCAATTCACAGCTTGTATTTTGTAAATTTTTAGCACCTCAATGCATTTAAGATTTCCATAAAGTAGTATAAGGCATCATGTATATCAGAATGATAAGATTTCTAGTAGTTCACAACAAGAACATACCGAACAGAATCATGAAAGGCCTATTTTCGATTGATTTAGCTATTTGGCCAATTATTAGTAATTACTTGGGTCAATTCAATGCTTTTAAGGTACTTAGAGGCTTAGCACACTCTTGTGACAGTTCAAGCATCAGTAAACAGAAAGCCTCAACAATTTATCAACAAGTTCAAACCACAACAGAAACATTATATGTCCATTTTTACTATTTAACCCCATAACTTACTCTAGCACATTCCATTCCCAAAAATCTAACATGTACAGGGCATTCAGGGGTTCACTAGCCACATTTTTACAGTATAGACATTAGGAGGTAGAATTACAGTAGGTTGACAGCAAACAAATTCAGAACAGCAGCTCACCAAAAGTCAATCTTTCACTACTAAATCAGAGGTTTTTCTTAATGATTAGTTCTGATCTCTAGTGTTCTAAAGTTCAATTATCCATTTCTAAGTTTCCTTAACCTCACCGAAGCCTAGCCTAACAGAAATCACAGAAAATAGCAACACAAATTTTTACACCAGAAAACAGGGTTTTGTCATTTTCAGTAGACTTCCAAGGCCATGATCAGTTGTACGGCAGCCTTGGATGAAACATGCATTTGGGGGTTATGAAAATAGGTTCTCTTAGCTTTCTTTTGACACCTTACACACTCAATATGGTCAACAATCGAATGAGATATGCTCGTTTAAAGCAACACTGCCCAAAACAGGGCTGAAAATGGCAGCAACAAAAGGAATGGTCATAAAGCCTTATACCATCACCTTTGATGGATGCTTTTGACTCTGGGATGGAGAAGGAAGGGTAACCCTACGTTACCTTGGACTTCTAGATAAGAAAAGATGGGTTGAGCTTTTGAAATCCTTGCGGCAAGCTTGGTGAAGGTGGTTTCCTTGAGTGTGTGTGAGTGATTGGAGTTTTCTGCTTTCTCTTTTGCTTCCAGCTGCTACACTCGAGCTTCTATCCTTCCTTTCCTTCCTCAGCTCTCTCTGAAACATACTCTCACTTCTCTCTCAGTGTGCAAACTAGAATTTCCAGCTGGTGCCTTCCTTCTCTCGGTTCCTCTCTATTTATGGTGGTTTGAAGCATGTGTGGAGGAATGATGATTTGATGAGCTGTCCAGCTCCCATGAACTATTAATTTCCATTTAGACACCTTATGGTATGTGCTAGCAGTGACTTAGGGGCTGTTTGGGTGGCTGAATTACTTATTAAGTCTCGGGTAGGGCTAATATAAGTGAAATGGGGAATGTGGCTTCTGTATGGCATTGTAGCATGTTAAATTTAGGTTTCTAAGTCTCAATTTTGGTTATTGTCCCCTGTGTGTGGTTGCCTAAAGGTATTTGCTGCAGCTAAGGTCATAATTAGGTAATTAATTAGTTTTTTAAATGGGTAAATTTCGGTTACCAAGCAAAGGGTAACATTTAAGGGGTTAATTAGGTGTTTAATTCCCATTTACTTCACTTTTAAATTGTGTAACTTGTCTAATTTTTTTAATTCTTTATTAATTCTTATGGCTGGTACTTAATAGGGCTGTTTTGAATGTCTTTGGGTGGCTAAATTGTGCTTTCTTGGGCTTTAAGTAAGCTAGGGTGCCTAATTTGAAAATTTTCATTTCTATCTTTTTAGTCCCTAAATTTCTACTGGAGAAAATGTGTCAATTCCGGACTTTTCTTGAGGTTGGGGTTTCTTAGTTAAGTCTTAGGGTGTAAAGTGTCCTAGGATATTTTTCTTGGGTCAAATAGGCCTTCTCTACTCGTTTTAATTCATTAAAACAAAGAGGGTTAAAACTAAGTTTTTCTTTCAATTTAGTCCCTAGGGTTTGGGTTAGGGTTCCTCTGTCACCTTCTTCTAGATTTTTAGGTCTCTCTTCCTTTAACTAGGGTTTCCCATCCTATTTGCAAGCAAAATCAAACACAAACAAGTTCAGTCGAACACACAACAGAAAATCCGGTCAAAGTTAGGTTTTGAATTTTCAGGATGTTACAGCACGTCTCAAATACTTGGAACGCTAGTAGGCTCAAGAAATATTTTACTGTCTTAGTCCCAAGATAAGTTTCACAAACAAATATTTCGCACTGTTTTTTTCCACAAGCAAATCTACTATGAACTCCCCCTTTGTCTTAGTCCCAAGACAGATGTACTACCAATTTAAAGGAATATAGAATGCAATACGATTGAACAACTCTCGTGCTTAAAATTCTAATTCTCCTCACTAAAAATATTTACATAGGGGACTATCACCCCGAAAATACAAAAACAATGCAGACACACTGCGAAGTCCTCCAGCTACGCTATGCCATTCTGCACCCCATATTTTGCAAAGCGCAGAAAATCTTGGCGACGAACCCACAGACAATTGGCCTTGCACTCTGCCAGCTCACCCTCTAATTCTTTCACACGGGCAGCCAACTGGGCATTCTCATCCAGCAAGCCCTCCACCACTTCCTGCACAAAACCATGAAAAGTCAGCCACCTTACGTAGAAGGCATTGAAGCTAGAGAAAAGCGGCCTACCCCCTCGACCTCCCGCTGATAAGCAAAGCCTGCCAGACGGCTTAGCAACAGCATGGTCTCCTCAGTCATACGCTCTAAAGCATAGTCATCCCCATAATCAAGTGGATAAAGCTGACGAGCTAGTATGACCCGCTCTGCCTCAAAGGGAATCAACTTCCCTCTAAAAGAGACACGCTCACCTAGAAGACGGACGGGCATCTCTTTGCGGGGTATGGGAGTATAAGGAACCTTCCGGCGACCGCGACGATTCAAGCCGGCCTCACCCACCTGGTTTATGTTTTCCGCATTCGTACCCTCGGGGCCCCCTTCCGTCCCAGCATTCTCATCCGCTCCTAAGAACGGAACAACAGCACTCACCGGCTCCGACCGCTCGTTTTTCTGACTCCAAGAACTCGGCGGGGGATTTAGCCTCCCTTGAATGCCACCTAGCGTCAACCCTACAAAAGGAGGACATTCAAAACTTGGTGAAAGTGCAAAGAGACGCAACTCACTACCAAAACACAAGCTTACCCAAAGCAGTGCATGAGACCACGACCCCCTTCAAAAACTCAAAAGTTGTCTCCTCGCAGTCCTCCTGGTCGTGCCAAACCCGAAAAGTAGGATTAGACCACTTGAGAGGAAAGCGCGGGCGCCAGTCAAAAGGACGAACCCAAGGTGGACAAAAATCCTTCTTGGGTACCACCTTGAAAAAGTACGACCGCCAAGCGTGGTTGTTACCTGGCAGGTCTGTAATGGTGAAACCTTTGGCACGCGATTGAAAACATACCCATCCGTGTGCCTCACGGACGGAGCAAAGGGAAAGAAATACATTGGGCAGAGCTTCCAGTTTATTCGACCGACAGTACCTGTCGAACACGCTGAGTATCAACCACGCGTTCTGAGTCAACTACGCGGGGCAGACATTCAGCAGGTTAAGCATGGCTTCCACAAAACCGGAAAAGGGAGGAAGGAAAGCGGTGTTGTAAGGGACGCAGAGGGGAAGGACGAAATTAATGCCGTCACTCCAAAGAATCGACTCCCTTTCCCCCATCGGCCTAATTTCATAGCCCTCGGGGAGAGAAGGAGCAAAACGCTCCCTCCATATCTTCTCGATGCCCAAGTCCGACAACACCCGCGACTCCACACCCGCATCCGCAGCCGAAACATTGGTCATGGAGCCAGCCTTTGGCTCAGCACAATACCATGCCGCGGAAGCCACCGGAGAAGGCGCCACCAGATTTTCACCTCCCCCGGACAGAACCCCCTCGAGGTCCACAGAATCCCGCAGCTTAATAAGAGCATCCACTCTCTTCTTGATCCCCTCTATGGCAACCAGCAGCAGGGATTGATCGAAATCTGGATCCACGGAAGAACAAGCGGAAGTGGTAGCACTAGCCGAAGCCACTCTTGAAGGATTAGGGGCAGAGAATCGCTAAAATCAGAGCTAAAGGAAAGGACACTGCAAGGCAAAGGAATGGGGCTCTTCCACTTTCAGTAATAAAAGAGGCCTAACAGGTGCTTCAGAACCCAACCAAAAGGTGCGAAAACAGACGAAACTCTGAAAATCAAAGGAATGACCAAAAGGCCCCTGACCTTTAGATTTCCTCCGCACACCCCCGAAGGGCACTTTGGTAAACTCTCTTCTGAGCAATGATGACCCGTCCTCGGTAAGTCGCGTACTTTCTGCAGAGATGGCTCAAAAACTTGCTGACGAAGTCAAGCAGTCAGGCACTCGAATCAGGATGCGTGGCACCTTCAAACGTCTCCACTCTCACGGAGTAAAATAGACACAGCTCCACAAGTCGGACGACCAATTCGTGATGGCCAAGCCCACTTGCGGACGGACTCCTTTACAAAATCGGCAATAGAAATTCCTAAGTAGCTTACTGGTAGAGAACTTAAGTCCACGGGCGCCCGACACCCGTAGACTTGGGGGACTTATGTAACTACAGAATATTTTGCCTAGGGACACGTGGCACTAAGCTTCCAAAAGCCTAGCGGTAGCATACGCTAGCAACATGTGGCACCACTCACCTACCTCTCACATGGCCATTACCCGCGTCTTTCCACAAAGACTCCCGTTCAAGAGATGTGGAGACTCCCTGGGCATCGTGGGACGACCCACGTCCCACGAGAACGTGGTTCGAGCACGTCCTCCCTACACTTAGTATAAATAGACCCTCATACGGGGGACATAAGAACAAGATCCGAGACATTAGTAGTACCTCTGGAGAACGTTATCCGTAACCATTCAGGCAAGCATTCTGAGCACTCTCAGACATCTTCTTACCCAACATCCATCACACATCACGAGCTCTACCTTACACACCGCCAGGACCGGTCACCGATAGAAGCATCTCCATCCTAGAGCATCCCATCAACAGAGCTCCCAATAGGTCTCAGAGACTCAAGCTCTCTCATACTCTAAGACAACCTCCTAAGAGCGGCTTGCCCGCCCAGAGTACGTTAAGCACGTCTTAGCCGCACACGGCCAAGCACAGGCAACCGCCTTGCCTAACGGCTCCTATAGACATCACCATGACGAACTACGTGGAGTTTGATCCCTTTCCAAGGGTGCGTAGGCACCTAGGTTCCATACCTAAGGACAAGTCCCCCAAGGTTACAACCCCTTGCGGTCCTTAAATGCAAATAACAATTTTCTGAACAAAAAATGACAGTTACAGGTCAAAAAAACCAGAAATACAATATAAAACTAAACTAAAATACAACTAAACATAAATACCAAAACAAGAGGTGAATGATATGAAAGGATTAGAAAATATGCAAAATTTGAAAGAAGAAACCAAAAGAAAGTGACATTTTTTTTTCGTGAAATAAGGAAAGATATTAATGTGACGCTTTCCTTAAACCCTAAACAGACGCTTTACTTAATCTAAAATTCATCCAAAAGTTGGCTTAATAGTAATCCAGTAATGCCCCACCCAAGTAGAAAATACTACAAAGGTGAAACAAAAGTGAACAAAGATGACGTCTGCCTAAGGAGGATTTTGAATGACAATACTAGTCACTAGACCTAGAGGAAGGGTATGGTGGAGGGAAGTATAGTCCCAATCAATTCTTTATGTCGTACACTATTACCTCTCTTCTTTACTTTTTTTTAGGCCTGAATCTCCATTTTTTCACCGAATCTCCATAATTTTTGGAAGCTTCACACTTTGGACAATTTTTGTTTTATATAACTTTTAACGGCATGTTTGGTTACGTGAATGTTTGATGTAATAAGAATGGTAATGGATATGTGAATGAGAATATAAATGTTGGAGGAAATGTGAATAGGAATGCAAAAGTGATGTGATGTGAATGGAATAAAATTGTGTAAATTAAAAGTGTGAATGGAATAAAAGTGGGTAAAAAAGTAAGGGCAAAAATATAATTTTATCACATTACAAAAAGTAAGGTATGTTTGGTAGAAAGAATGTTAGATGTAATGTTTGATTACATCCAACATTACATAATCCACCCCACTAACCTTAGGGTGTGTTTGGTTAGTGGGGTGGAGGATGTAATCAGAATAGGAATTGCAACGGGAATAGAGGATGTAATGGGATTGAAGGGAATATAACTGCATTTACAAGGTTTCAAATATGAGACCTTATTTAAGCGATATTAAGCCTCTTACTATTTGGACCAACTCCATGTTAGTATATGCTTGTTGATTTGAGTTTATAACATTAAATCAAATTAAAATAAATGAAAAATAAAAGTATTGTAATTGTCGTTTTTGGTTCAGACCATTTTACTTTGTAAATAAGGACTGCAAGGGGTCGTAACCATGGGGGACTTCTCCTTAGGTGAAGACCTAGGTGCCTACGTACCCTTAGGAAGGGATCAAAGTCCACGTAGTTCGTCATGGTGATGTCTATTGGAGTCGTTGGGCTAGGTGGATACTTGTATTGGGCCGTGTGCGGCTAAGACGTGCGTAAGGTACTCCGAGCGGGCAAGCCACTCGTAGGAGGTTGCCTTATTTTGAGAGAGCAACAGTCTCTTAGAGTGGTCGGGCGCTCTGCTTGTGGAGATCTCTGGGAGGGAGATTTTTTGAATGTTGGCCCAAAGGTCACCGGAGTTTATTGCTACCGTTGGACCAAGCTTTGGAGTAGCGAGGTGTGAGATGGGGCAAGAATTTGTCGGGATGCCTTCAGAGTGTTGACTCGATGATATGGTGTTCTTCTGAACCTTATTCTTCTGTCCTCTTGTCCACCGGGTGAGGGCCTTTATATACTGTGTGTGAGAAGGTCGTGATCGACCCACGTTCTTATGGGATGTGGGTCGTCCCACGATACCCAGGGGGCTTCCCACGTCTCTTGGACAGGAACTCTACAGGAGAGAGGTGGGTAGTGGCCACGTAAGGGGCAGGTGCGAGGTGCCACGCGTCGTTGGCGAAGACTGTCGTGGAGCTTCTGGAAGCTTATTGCCACGTGTCCTTAAGTGGAATAATCCGTAGTTACATAAGTTCCCCAAGTCTACGAGTGTCGGGCGCCCGTGGACTTAAGTTCTCTGTTAGTAAGCTACTTAGGAAAATTTTCCCGCCACTTTTGTCAAGAGGAGCCCATTCGCAAGTGGGTCTGGTGATCCTAGATGGACGTCTGACTTTCGAGGCTTTGTGTGTCTCTCGGTTTACTCTGAGAAAGTAGAGACGTTGGAGGTGCCATGCGTCTTGATTCGGGTGGCTGACTGTTTGACTTCCCCAGCAATTTTTTAAGCCGTCTCTGCAGAAAGTACGCGACTTTCTAAGGAGGAGTCGTCATTGCTCAGCGGGGAATTTCCCGAAGTACCCTCTAGGGGAGTGCAGAGGAATTTTAAAGGTTAGGGGCCTTTTGGTCTTTCGAGATGCTTTTCCCTTGTCAGGCTTGACCACAACTGGTGGCTAGCAAGAGACTTTTCATCGAGTGGTTTGCAGCCGCTTTCCTTCATTTAATGCGAGTGTGATTTCGAGAGTTGCCATCATTAGCCTCGATTGGGGATTTCTCGGAAAGGCCCTTCGTTTTCTTTGAGTGACTCTTGGGTCTCCTGGGAGTTTTTCGTCTTTGTGCTTTTAGGTCTCCGGATGCTGGATCTGGGCTGTTTCTTCTTTCCACGTGTTCGGCTAGGGCATGTGGTTGTAGTCTAAGATGGGTGTACTGGATAATTGTTTTCTCCGTTGCGGGATACCAGGGGGCGAAGATTTTCGAATCGTCGCGCCTTTGTGCTCCCTATAAATACCCAATATTTGAAAGTCAGTTGTTTTACTTTCTCTTTGCCTTGCCTTCTGTTCTCAATTTCTCTGTGTTCTTGCCTCGTCTTCTTTCTCCGATCCTCACACCCCTTTTCCCTTTATTTGTGCCATGGCCAGAGATGACAGCTTTTTCCCTTTTGATTTCATTGACTTGGGGGATCTTCCTTCTTCTTCTTCTCCTCCTCCTCCTCTTAGCCGTACTCGTGACAGTGGTCAGAGTAGGGGGAAGAAATCTGGGCAGGACCTTCCTCCAGGGGCAGTTGTTGAAGCCTCCGCCGTGGTTCCTGATGGAGGTGGGAGGGATGCACGGCTGCCTATCCTGTCGTCTTCTGATAAAATCCGTTGGCAAGGCGATCCCCAAGGGAAAAAAAGGAGGAAAGATGGGATAGGGGATGACGCTGGTTCCCGGGAGAGAAAAGGGTTCAAGAAACAACCTTCTGGTGCTTGTTCGCGGTTGTCGTTCCAGGTTTCCCAACGGAGATCTAACCGGCGGACGCGCGAGCTATGTCTTTGGTGGAGGGTAATTTTTCTCCTTCTATGCATGTCCGTCAATCACCTATGAAAGTGATTCTGTCTACCCGCTCCACGGCTCTATGTTCTGCTGGTGATGCTGGCGAACCTGCCAGCAAGAAGGCTCGTCGGTCGGTCGTGGAACCTGTGGGTAATTCGGCAGAGGGAAAGGCCGCTATAGATGAGACTATGGCCGAGGCAGCAGCTGAAGGCACCAAGGCTGACTAGGCGGTTACAGAGGCTGGGGCCCTCTCTGGCGGAAGGAATGTAGTGGTGAGTCATATGACTACCACAGGGGATGTTGCTCTGAGGTCGGACGCTGGTTTCTTGAAGCTGCTGGGCCATCGGAGGAAGAGCCTTCCTTTGGATTGGTGGCTTTGGGCAGGCGCTTTCCCGTGGAGATGGGAGAGAGTGATGCTAGGGGGTTAGACACCTCCACCATGAATCTTGCTGCTCGGGGCTTCGGCAGGGTTGCCGAGGCGTTAGCTGACTTCCACCAAGCTAGCATTGTGTGGGAGATATGAGTGGTGAGTTTCTTCGTCCTGCTGCTTTGCTGTTGTCATGGTTGTTTGTGTTGACCTGTTTATTTTCTACAGGATGAAGCCCGTCTTGGCAGGGACTGGCTTTCTGGAATAGTGACCACCAGGGGCTAGGCTCTGGAGGCCGCTAAGAAAAATTTGGAGGACGTACATGGGCGATTGTCCACGAAGGAGTCGGAATGCGAGGACCAAGGTCATGAGATAAGGTCCTTGACTCACGAGGTGGCCCGTCTTAGGGCTGAAGGTGCACAGCCTTCCAAGGTCAAATTTCTACGCTCTCAGCTGGAAAGGGCTCGCAAGGAGTTGATCACTCGTCGGGAGGATGCTAAGAAGCGCCAGCATAAGGTACATTCTCTTCGTGAAGCCTTGAAGGGTGCTAAGGCTCATGCTAACAAGAACCTCGCGGGCTGGCTAGAGCCTGAGGGTAAGGTTGTTGATGTCCCTGATCTCCAGGGAGAGTTACTGGCGCAGAGGATGTATGGCATGCTTTTGGCGGTCGAGCAACTTGAACGGCTTTGAGGGGAGAGGTTTTTGGCTGAGTGGGTAGCTTCTCTGCACTCTTCTCTAGAGCTTTTCGATGGTGAGCTCCAAGGTCGGGCGGAGACTGACTCTCTACTGAACCTTGCTTATCTTCGTCAGCTGGCTAACCGCCCGATGGACGATCAGGTGCTCTGTCATATTGATGGGCGCGCTCTGGAGATTGGATCTACTTCTCAGCAGCTGACTGAGGCGATTCGGCAGAAGCCAGTGGAGGAGGTTGGCACCGATGACCCTGTAGTGGCCGAAGCCATCATAGATCTTTGGGATGCCTAAGAGTAGGTTTATGTAGGTTTTTTGGTTTTACCCTTTGTAATAGGCGAACGCCTCTCCCATTTTTGATATTTAATGAGAGTTTAAGAGTTTCACTGTCTCTCTTTTTACTTCTGGGCAAAAAGTTTTTGTGTGAGTACAGTTTCTCCTTTTATGGTTATCCCTTTACTTCTGGGTAAAAAGATTTTTCGCATGAGTTTCTTGTGATCAGGACGGTCGCGTATTGTTGCTAGCGTGTTTTGTGTGAACGTTCATTTTTTGTTTTCGCTCCCAAGGGGTTTTTTACCACGCTACTGGGGGAATGTTAGCTTGGCCTTATAGGTGCTTTAGCGTTTTTTGGGCGGTCGACCCGTTGCCCTTCCTTGGGACTTGTGCAAGTACTTTGCGAGTTTAAGTCATGTATCCTTTTAGAAAGGGATACTTCGATTAATAATAAACAAAATGGTTACATTCGAGCAGCCTCAGTCAAGCTAGCCTTAGTCAGGTTGAAAGTAAATAAAATGATTACATTCGAATAGCCTTGGTTAGGTGGGCCTTAGTCAGGCTGAAGTGAATCCTAAATTTGAAACAAAGAGACGTACGTGACTTGACCGAAAGGTGATCTCGGAGCGCAAAGTGCGTTTAGAGCTTAGGTAGAGGTTTTGTCTGGGCGGGCGGACTCCAGCTTCTTTCCTCCTGACTCTTTACCCTCAGGCGGTTCCTCGCGTGATTCTCTGGGACCAAGGCGAGCGACCTTGACGATCTTAGTCAAGCTTGCTGCGTAGCATGCTCGCGCTAGTTTTTGGTCCGCCATGATTTCTCCAACTCCGTGGGGTGTTGGGAATTTTATAGTGAGCTGTGTGGTGGACACTATAGCTCTGAGTTTGTTTAGGGATGGTCGCCCTAGGTTGGCATTGTATGCCGAAGGTGTTGAGACGATGATGAAGTCTACGTTAAGGCTTGCGACCTTTGGTAAGGTGCCCATAGTCATTCTGGCTGTTATGATTCCTACTGCGAGAACCTGGGCTCCTGAGAACCCTATGAGTGTACCAAGGAAGGGCCTTATGCTGGCCTCGTCCAATCAGAGCTTTTTGAAGGTGTCGAAGTAGAGGATGTCCCCCGAGGATCCCTGATCTATCAGGACTCGTTTAACCTCGTAGTTGGCAATAACTGCGGTTACTATCATGGGGTCGTCATGGTTCGGTCCTTCTAGGTTTGTGAGGTCGAACATGATGTGGTGTCTTTTGGGCTCGCTTCTCTTTGTATGCTTAAGGGCATAGTCGAGGGCGAGTATGGAGCGCTCCACTCTTTTCTTGTTTTGCGGTTGTGAGGAAGTTCTTCTCTGCAGACCACCTGCTATGCTTAGTTGTTGGCCTCTCGTGGGTGTTCTGTATTAGCGTTGCTCTCCTCCTTGACGTATCTGCCTAGCTGCCCTTTATGGATTAAATCCATGATCTGATCTTTCAAGTGGATGCAATCACTGGTCTCGTGTCCGTAATCTTTATGGAACTGGCAGTACTTAGTTTTGTCCACCGGCTTTCCAATTTTTTGCCTCTTGATCTGTGGAGAGAAATTGAGCATGCCCGAGTGATAGATTTCTTCGAGGACTCCGACCGTGGAATTTGTTAAGGGGAGTGTAGCTTGTGAATTGTCCTCGGGGAGGCGTTCAAGATCGCGGTGGCGAGCGTTTTCTGTTGTTTCTCTCCTTAGAGTTCTGGTTCTCCGCCGCCGTTTTCTCCTTTTTCTTCTCTGCTCGCTCCATGTCGGATCTACTTATCAGGAACATCCTCATCTTGTCTTTGGCGATTTACGCATTTTCTTCTTGAATGAACCATTCTACGCGGTCCATAATTTCTTGTAAGGTAGAAACGGGACATTTGTTGAGTTCTCCATAGAACTGCGAACATCGGAGGCTCTGTTTGATGACAAAGATCGCGACGGCGTCTTGGAGACCTCTGACTTGGAGTGAGAGTTTGGTGAAGCAGGCCAAGAAGGCTTGCAAGGTTTCTCCTTCCTCCGGGTGAAAACCAATAAAGGAGTCTTCGTTCTTTTGATATTCCTTGCTGCTAGCGAACTGCGTAAGGAACTTTTGCCCCAGCTGCTCGAAGCTATGGATCGAATTGGTGGGTAGCAGTGAGAACCACCTCAAAGCCACCTCCTTCAGGGTCAAGGAGAAGACTCGGAATTGCTGGCCATCCGTCATGCCCAATATTGACATGGTCGAGTTAAAGGTGTTAATGTGATCTCGTGGATCTGTCTCCGCCATAGGGTTCTATGTGGAAAGGCATCTTGAAGCCCATAGGTACATGCTCGTTCATGACTTGCTGGGAGAAAGGGTGTCTCCCCGTTCCTTGGAAGTCGAAGCCGTGCCATTGGTGAGTAGACATGCCATAGGGGGCGTACGGGTTGTAAGCTCCTGCCCAAGGCATGTGGAGATAAAATCCCGGCAGATAGTTTGGGATTGGTGGTCGCAGGTAATCCATGGGCGGGCGCACTGCCTACCCTGCGACCATTGTTGGCCCAAGCGGGATTGTTGGCGGAGGTGCCGGTGACGTTAGCGATAGCCGTGAAAATTCCATGGGTAGAGTCCCGAATTGTATTGTGGGTAGACTGGTAGGGTCGATGGAGGGCCCTGCCGTTGCGCCGTGCGCTGCCGCCAGCAGTTGGACGCCCCATGTTCGCTTGAGGGCGGTTCCTGTCCTCTTTCCATTGTTGTTGGCGTATAGCCGCTATTTCTACTTCGAGTCGAGCCAGCTCCGCCTCTCGTGAAATCCTCGTTGGCTCTATTGGTTCTTGGTTGCCGGTTGAAGGGTAAGGGTTGTGTGGCATGCCATAGGGATGCTGAGGGCATGCTTCCTCCCTGAGTGCTAGTGTCTGGACCATGGTCTCTGCAAAAGCTACCTGCATTGTTGTCTTGTTGAGGTGGTCTGGGGCTGAGTTGTACTCGAACCGCCTACCTCGGTTGTGTCCGTTTCAGCCGCTCCCTGTCTGTTCCTTGTGCTGCGTCTTGGAGCGCTTGCGTCAGTCATGGCTGTGGGGGCGTTTGAGTCAGTCATCTTCTAGTATATCCTATATTGAAAAAGTAAAAAACACGGGTTTCTAAGTGTGTTAGGTGGATACTCCTACTCCCTGAAAAGTAAATGCCGTTTAGCGGCAGAGTGCACAAGGCGTTGCAATCTGAGAAGACCGTAGTGGGCGCCAATGTAACTGTCGTTTTTGGTTCAGACAATTTTACTTTGTAAATAAGGACCGCAAGGGGTCGTAACCTTGGGGGACTTGTCCTTAGGTGAAGACTTAGGTGCCTACGTACCCTTAGGAAGGGATCAAAGTCCACGTAGTTCGTCATGGTGACGTCTATCGGAGCCGTTGGGCTAGGTGGATACTTGTATTGGGTTGTGTGCGGCTAAGACGTGCGTAAGGTACTCCGGGCGGGCAAGCCACTTGTAGGAGGTTGCCTTAGTTGTGAGAGAGCAAGAGTCTCTTATAGCGGTCGGGCGCTCTGCTTGTGGAGATATCTTGGAAGGAGATGTGCCGAATGTTGGCCAGAAGGTCACCGGAGTTTAGTGTTGCCATTGGACCAAGCTTTGGAGTAGCGAGGTGTGAGATGGGGCAAGAATATGCCGGGATGCCTTCAGAGTGTTTACTCGATGATATGGTGTTCTTCTGAACCTTGTTCTCCTGTCCTTCAGTCTCACGGGTGAGGGCCTTTATATACTGTGTGTGAGAAGGTCGTGATCGACCCACGTTCTTATAGGACATGGGTCTTCCCACGTCCCTTGGATGGGAGCTCTCCAGGAGAGACGTGGGTAGTGGTCACATAAGGGGCATGTGAGAGGTGCCACGTGTCGTTGGTGATGACTGTTGTGGAGCTTCTAGAAGCTTATTGCCACGTGTCTTTAGGCGGAATAATCCGTAGTTACAAGTATCAATTTTGAGCATTTTGGTTTCACAATTTGAGACTTTTATATTATTAAATTTACTAATCAAAATTTATTACTAGAAAACGTAATTATAATCAATATAAATAATAAAAAATGTAATAAAATTTTATTTACAACTTAGAAGATATAAATTTGAATTAATAAACTTTAGTATTTAAAAACTCTAACATAATATGTATATCATTATATATTTTATATATGTATGTGTGTGTGTGTGTGTGTGTCTGTATAAAAGGGTTTCTACCAACCTAAAAGTATGACATGTGACATCCTAAAGTTGTTTAGCTGCACTTTAAAAAATCAAAATAAAAATAAAATAAAGATTTACATCAATAAAACAAATCTAATCTAATTATATTAAATTTGAATTAAATTAAATACCATATTTTAAATAATAACTATATAAAAGATGCCATCTATATATAAAAAATTTAATCTAATTTAATTTAATTATCATTTCATCAAAATTAATCATTAAATTACCATAAATATCTTATCATTATCATCTTATCAAATTTAAAAATTTAAGTTCGTTGCCATTTTTGATATAGTTAGACTTATAAGTTGATATTATACTCATATTTTCTCTTGATTTCAATATCCATACGGGTATGAGTATACATTTTTCTTCTTAAAGACGATAATAAATTAGGGTGTAGGGAAAGGTCCGGATCCACATGACCCGACCCGACCCAGGGACCTAATAGAAAAACCGAAAATAAATCAAGGCCAAAAATAAATATTGCGGAAGCTACTAACTTGGACGACATCGCTAAAACCTCAGATCTTGCCAATGCCTCTGCTCCACCAGGGCTGACCTCCAATCGATGAGCTCCGAAAAGGGCCGCACCAAACGGAGGACTCTACCTACGAGAGGTAGAGCCACATGTCCACGACTGATGCGCGGAAGAGGACTCAAGGGAAAGAGAAAAATATTAGACTGTGTGGGGTTTCCCAGACGGGACCCTCATTTTCCAACACATGGAATTAGCAACTAGAAAGGTGTGGAGTCACTCGTATTTATAGAAGGTTGAGAGAGCTCCCATCATTGACGCAAGTAATGTGGGACTTGGAATGTGAACAAAATATCATGCTTCCATCATGATCACCTAGCCCACTTTGGGCCACGAGTACGGACTCGTGTGACCTCCGATGAGAGTCATTTTCGTTTTGTTCTCTTCGTCTCTCTGCGAGCTTTCCAACGGATCCTCACTCGATCCGATCGGACTCCCACATGGGCGGATATTTAGCCCCAAAGACCCCAATATATCCAACATCGGGGAAGATTAAAATTCTTATTTTTCTTCTTCTTTCCACTTGCTTTTTAGCTTTTCAGTGGAATTGTCGGTCTAGTTTGTAGAACGTATATAGATTTCAATTTTCATTGAGGTATGTCGTTCCACTTTTATTAGCATTCTTTTTTTATTTCATAAAGATACTAATTATGGGACCTCAGCTAGATCAAACAGGATTGCCTCCAATAGAAAGATACATATTAAAAACCAAAATTAATTGATGAGAAATCATTCTTCTTCTTCTTATTTTCACTTATTTTCTCTTGTATGAAAATTTGTCATCATGTGGCCTAATTTTATTATGAAACCTCGTATATAAAGCATAGCAAAGCTGAGCTATGTTCAATACTTGTAGATACAGACAAAAATATAAAAAATACTATAAGGAAAAGACAAAACTAAAGGTAGGAGCATTGATGAAGCTATCCAAAAGATGGGCCTAATAGCAATGGCCAATGCCCTAGAGTATAGTACATACTACAAAGGTGAAACAAAAGGAGGTCATAAATGATGACACTTGATCCAGAGGAAGTGTATGGTGGTGGGGAGTGTAGTCACAATCAATTTTTCATGTCCTATTCTCCATATATTTTTGAAGCTTCCCACTTTTATTTTGGTTCCTTATTTTAGTTCCTAACTAGCATTGTGTCCCGTGCATCGCACGGTAATATTATAAAAAAATATAATTACAATAATAAAATTATTTTGTTAGATAAAATTGTTTTATATAAATTAATTTATGAGATCATAACTCTTATTTGAAATTTAATATTATATTATTTTATTAAAAAATATTTATTTTATTATAATTTCATTTAATCAAAAGTTATAACTTCCTGTGTAAATTTGAAGTAAATTTTTAATATTGATTCTTATAATTTTTTGTTAAATTACTTTGAACTCATAAATAGAGTTTATTACGGGTTCATTACTCTTGTTTCAAAAATCTAAATAATAATATTAATTTGTTATAGAATTAAGTTATATTATTTTTTAATTAGTTATAATTGATTATTAAGAATAAAAAATGTATGAATATACAAATATGAGAATAAATAAGTGATGAGCCCACCAATTTTTTTTCTTATTAGGAACAAATAAATGTTGTAACTACGGAATATTCCCCCCTTGGGACACGTGGCACTAGCCTTCTAGAAGGGCTACAGGAACTCGCGCCAATGACACGTGGCACCACCCATTCGCCTCATATGTGGCCGGTACCCACATCTCCCTTCTTAAGCTCTTGCAACAGAGACATGGAAAGCCCTCGAATGTCATGGGTTGACCCACGTCAAGCAGGAACGTGGGTCGACCACGTCCTCCTTCGCCCTTGTATAGAAGGCCCTCACCCGGGGGACTCAACGGACAAATAGACTCCGGAACACATAGAAGTAAGACTCAACATTCCAAATACGATACACCGCCTTCTTAATCTTCAAGCTTGGTCCGCTACTTCACAAGCTCGACCACCAACAAGCGTATCTCCGTCCTGGGGATCTCCATCAGCAAAGCTCCTAGCAGCTCAAGGAGACCCTTGCTCTCTCCCAGCCTAAGGCAACCTCCAACGAATGGCTCGTCCGCCCGGAGTACCTTACGCACGTCCTAGCCGCACACGGCAGCCTACAGGTAACTACCTTGCCTAATGGCTCTAATGGACGCTCACTCAGCGAACTATGTGGACTTTGATCCCTTCACAAGGGTACGTAGGCACCTAGGTTCTCACCTAAGGACAAGTCCCACAAGGTAACGACCACTTGCGGTCCTTATTTCTAACTTAGAATTGTCTGATCCAAAAATGACAATTATATTGGCCTCCACCGCGGTCTTTCTCAACCACAATGCCTTAAGCACTCTGCGGCTAAACGGCATTTCTTTTTTGGTGAGTAGGAGTATCTGCTTAACACTCAGAAACTCATATTTTAAATTTAACCTACAAGATAGTACTCGTATGGCCATCACCAGCAGATCTCTCAAGTCACTGCACAACCGACAAAATGTCACCTACAGTGATCAAAGAAAATGGCAAAAAACACAACTCGTGGCCTTTCGAGGTTTGTGCAACACGACGGAGATGGACGAACCAATAGCCATCACGGCCAACATCTCGGGATACGATGTGAAGTGAGTATTGATAGACCCCGGATCGGCTGCCGACGTACTCTTTGTAAAGACCTTGGAGAAAATGCACGACTGCGAGGATCAGCTGGTGCCAGACGCAGGAACCCTTATTGACTTCTCGGGACGAGCTGTTGAAACGTGGGGGACCCTCACAACATGGCTCGCCCTGGGCATACCACCAAAGGTCTCTTGCACGAGGGTTAGGTTCACCATATCAGCAGCCTCATCAGTATACAACGCCATCTTGGGTTGCCTAACCCTCAACCGACTCAAAGCAGTCATGTCCACAGCTCATGTAATATCCGAAAAATTTAATTTAATTTAATTTTATTATTATCATCATTATTTAATTTTTTTTTCTTTTTGAAAGAAAAATAAATTAAATTATAGAGTTAAAATAGAATAAAGAAGAAAGTAATAGGGAATATTTATAATTTTCTAGGACCTAAAAGAAAAGAGGATTAAAAAGCATGAGGGAAAATGAGGATATGCACTAAATAATTAATATATATTTTTATTAACACTAATTTAAAGGGGGGCCAAACCGTGACCCCCCTTCCAGCCAACACACACACACAAAATGCAAAACATAAAAAAAAGGGAGCAGAGCAGCGAGAAAACGCACGGACCCGAGACGCATAAGAGGAAGGAAGAGGAGGGCGACGGACGGTGGGTTTGGCCGGTTTCTCGCTGGATAACGTGCACCAACATCGGAGAACGTGCGCCAACGCCGGAGAAGGTGACCGGAGTCCCCTTTCATCACCACCAAGTTTTCTATCCGATTGAAATCAAGTAAGAAAGCCCCAAATCTCTCAAACCCCAATTTCTCCAATTTTGGGTATTTTAGGAATTCTTAAATTTCTTCCAATCGGGGTATTCCGGGATTAAATTTGAGCTTAGTTGGTGTTATTGGAAGCTTCGTGAGGTTCAGAATCGAAGTGAAACCATAGGAATTAACCGTGTATGAAAATTAGGAAAATTTAGCTAGAAAGTTGCTATAAATTGAACTTTTCTGGTTTAATGCATGAATCGGCTTTGATTGGAGTAGTATAGGTGTTATAAATGCTGGAAATAGACAAGGGAATAAAGCCTGAGTATTTACCGTCTCAATCGGAACTCAATCCGGTGAAAAAGTGGCGAAATACCAATCCACCGTACAGTAAGGAGTTGTGCTGTGAGTTGTACACCTTGGTCTAGTCCGTGGTGGACACCTAAGACCCGCTAAATTGGTTCCAAGGCTCTATTGTATACCCCGATTATATTTTTACATATAATTAAAGAGGTAGTAATTGAGCTTTTACTTGGCGAATGAGGGAGACGGTGGAATGAGTATGATAAAGCCTCTTTTGAGCCATGAATTTAATTCTTTATTAGTGAGAAGTACTTATGAACACATGAAGTGAAATTTAGTTAGGTGGGAATCTCTAACCTAAGAATTTAGAGGTTCTAAGTGGCTCGAATGTGTGGAAGTCGATATAAGATAGTATGGACTTTCAAAAAAAGAGCGAATAAGACTACGTAACGAACTAAATAGTTAGTTCTTGGAAATGTGTAGTGGGTACATGAGCATTAGCATGACACGTGCATGGTAGATCCTTAGTTACACATGTCTAAATTGCTTAAGTACATGTGTATAGGGCACCACAGAGTGATTGGAGCTTCAGGCACTCCGAGGACTGATCAGGAGGGCCAACGAGGTGAGGGGCTCTCACATCCCTGCCCCACAGGGTTGGATGACTACGTGGAAATGTGGTTTGCTCTATTTTGTGAAATTGTTATATGAAATATATTTATATGAACGAGATTGTGTTACACGTGTATGATTAGCAAATAAGCAGTCAATGTGCAAGAATATATGTGCTTATATGATTAGTCTCAAGTGTATATGTGCTATTGTGGCTCACTGAGCCTTATATGTTACCATGGGTAGGATAGAGTCATAATTTCTTATGTGAGAAGTTCAGTAACATTAGAAACCAATCACATCGATCGTCACTGTTAACATCTTGTTCGTACGGTTTGTTGAGGAAAACTGAACCTAGGTTGTTGAATGTGAATGAGAGTTGCATAATTAAAAAGGGGGAAACTAGGCCTAACTAATAAACACGCATAATATTCAGTCAGTTTATCATAGGGTGTCTTTCAAGGTTAAACCTATTAGTTGGGTAGATCGAGTCGGTCATCCTGGTCGGACAGACAGGAATTTGTTAACAGTAAGTATGCCACATAGTGGCCATTACCTTGGTTTAACCGAGGTCAGACAAGTTGCCGGCTATTACTCTAAGCGTGCCTTGGAGTCAGAAAGTTCCTAGTGTGATCGACTAGGTTCAAACATAAGATTGCCTTCAGGCCAGTATTTCTCTTAGCGTAATGCGGGAGACAGAAAATGAGTGCCTACATGCATAAGTATGTGTTAACTATGAAACCATATGATGTATGTTTGTGATTGATTTACATGCGGAGAAATAAATATGTTAAGGGCATGAAATTAGGATTTTATTTGTGAATATGATATATTGACTGCCTGATCATATTAAAGGTTGCAATATAAATCCGTTTCATGCGCATGTGGTTGTGGTTGCTCCCTTCCCCCAGCTGTAATGGTACCCGCTGCTACGCCAGGGATGGGGGAGCTTCTCATTGAGTCTGTTTGACTCACCCCCTGTTTATATGTTTCAGTACAGGTGGTTCAGGAGTCGGGAACGCGTCCACTTCTTCTCAAGGAGACGGACAACTCTGAAGACCGCTCGCTTTGTCCGCGTCGGTAGTTATTTTGGTTATGTATATATGTTGTGATGTATGTATATATATAAAAATCCTTTGTGGGCGTAGCTTTTGTACGTATACATCTGCTTTGTATATATATATCATACTTGAATTCTAGCATTGTCAGCTTCATACAGATTAAAGTTTAGGTCTTGGTGTTGGTAATATAGGCTATAATATAATATATATCATGTGTATATATATATGACTTCCGCATGTGAATAGGATAGATCACACGCATTGAGGAGTGTGATCAATATGTAAATTATATGTATGTGTGGCTGAATACCTGATTGTATGAAAATATAGTTTCCGCATGTGAATAGGATAGATCACACGCATTGAGGCGTGTGATCAATATGTAAACTATATGCAAGCGTGTGAGTGAATATATGTATGACTGTATACAAGACTTCTGCATGTGAATAGGATAAATCACCCATTCTGAAGCGCCTGATCAATATGTATACTATATGTACATGTGAGTGAATATGTGTATATATATAGACTGAAGAGGCGCTGAGCGAGCCGTGGATTGCAAACTGCTTAGGTCACCGGAAAGGGATGACCACATATATTATATATTGTTTGTATTAGAAATGGGTAGTTATAACCATGTGAAAATGTCAATCAGGGATTAGAGGCTTACGGGATAGGAGAAATCCTACCTCGCGTTCCGGTCACGGACGTTCGATAGAGGGTCGTGACAGCTCATCTGCCGATAAAATTCCCCACAACAAAGGGAATAGGGGAAATACGAGCAGACCAAGAAGCCAATGAGTGCTACTCAACAGACCTTCTCAGAGGATACAAGTCTGAGGATCATATCGGAAGCTCTCCCGAGGTGATAGATCTACGCGATGAAATCCCTAGAGCTCGACCGCAGCCTACGGAAAATCTCATGACTATTTGTGTAGACCAAACAAATAACAGGGAAATCCGAATAGGAGCCCTCCTCGACCAAATGACCCAAAAGCAGTTCCAAGAGCTACTCATCAGGTATAGGGACGTGTTTTCCTGGAGCGTCACAGACATGCCAGGGATAGATCCAACGCTCATAAGTCATTCCCTCAAGACAAGGGACAGTCCCGGCGTAGTCCAGAAGAAGCGACACTTTGGCATAGAAAGGCAGCAGGCAATCAAATAAGTACATAAACTACTAGACGCTGGGTTCATACTCGAATTGCAGTATCCAAACTAGCTCTCTAATGTGGTCATGGTCAAGAAGGCAAATGGTAAATGGCGAATGTGCGTAGACTTCACAAACCTGAACAAGGCTTGCCCAAAAGATGCTTACCCACTCTCCAACAAAGACAAGCTAGTATATGGGACGGCAGGACACCGAATGTTGAGCTTCTTGGATGCCTTCTCGGAATATATAACCAGATTCAGATGAACTCGAAGGATCAAGAGAATACCTCCTTTATGACGGACAAGGTCATGCCTTTCGGACTAAAAAACATGGGCACCACCTACCAAAGGATGATGGACATAACTTCAAAGAGCAGATTGGTCGCAATCTCGAAGTTTACATCGACGACATGGTGGTTAAATCCATCGAGGTCGAGTGGCACCTGGTGCATTTGGAAGAAATCTTCCTAGTCCTTCGAAAACACAAAATGAAGTTGAACCCGACAAAATGCGTCTTTGGCGTATCAACAGGAAAGTTCTTAGGCTTCATGATTACATAAAGTGGAATCAATATGGAGCCACCACGATAAATTAAAGAGGTGCAAAGGCTGAATGGAAGGCTACCAGCTCTTAACAGAATCCTATCAAGAATGGCCGACCGTTGCCTTCCTTTCTACAAGATCCTGAAAATAGCACCAACGTTCCAATGGACCGAGCTATGCGAGAAATCTTTTCAGGACCTTAAAGCTTACTTCGCCGAGCCTCCGGTGCTAGCCAAAACTGTAAAGGGAGAAACCGTTGTGCTTTACCTAGCCACCACCGACCATGTTGTAAGCTCGGCGCTAATAAGAGAAGAAGGGAGCCATGCCTTACAGGGAGCCCAACTCAGGTACCAACGAGTGGAGAAGCTGGTGCTCGCCCTCGTTCACTCGTCCAGAAGGCTTCGGCCCTACTTCCAAATAGCATACGATCGTGGTTCGAACCGACCAGCCCCTACGACAGATATTGCAAAAGCAAGACTTAGCAGGGCGAATGACAAATTGGGTCGTCGAACTTTCTAAGGTTGACATCAACTACGAGCCCTGACGAGCGACCAAAGCCCAAGGATTGGCAAATTTTGTCGCTGAAATGACTCCGTGAGAACGCCATCAAGGGGACGCCTCGGCTTCAAACAATGACAACACACGCGAGCCACAGCCGGAAAAATCCCCACTGCTAGTCTACGTAGACAGCTCCTCGACCGGGAAATCCGCAAGTGCTGGCATCATAGCTGAAAGCCCCGACAGAATTAAGGTGGAACAAGCCCTGCGCTTCATGTTCTCCGCCTCCAATAATCAACCTAATACTTGGAATGCTAGCAGCCTCAAAATGTACTTCACTATGTCTTAGCCCGAAGACAAGTTCACCATGTCTTAGTCCGAAGACAAATTCACCATGTACTTCCCCATGTCTTACTCAAAAGACAGATTTACTATCTTCAATTTAACAAAAATACATAAGGCGATGCGATTGACTAACTTTCGTACTTGAAGTTTTTGTTATTATTTAAGAATATATTTACATATGAGGACTAACGCCCGACAAAACATGACTTCGTGAGGCCTACCACGAAGTCTAAACTAAGAGGCATCCTCAATAGAAAGATGAGACTGCTCGTCCAATCGAGGGGGTCCCTTCAAGGATTCGGGGCAACATCGTAATCCTCTATCCTCGACAGAGGGTCACCTCTAACGCGGGTGCGAAACTCCCCTCCAATATTCTCCCAGGAAGGGTGCATCCTCGCCCTAATCTACAGAGGAATGGAAATACCCATCAGGTCCTCCAACTGCGCCATGCCATTGTGCGTCCCATAATTGGCGAAACGCAGAAAATGCAAACGACGGACCCTTGAAGATTTAGCCTTGCTGTTCGCCAGCTCGTCCTCCAGTTCCTTCACACGAGTGGTCATATGAGAGTTCTCATCTATCAAACCCTCCACTACCTCCTGCATAAAAGCCTACAAAGTAAGACACCTTTCAATGAGACTATCAAAGCCAAGATAAAAGAGAGGGCTACCCCCTCCATCTCCTTCTGATAAGCAAAACCCACAAGACGGCTAAGCAACAACATGGTCCCCTTGGTCATACGCTCTAAAGCATAGTCATCCCCATAGTCCAACGGATAATGTTGACGAGCTAGTATGACCTGCTTAGCGTCAAAGGGAATAAGCTTCCCTCTAACGGAGACACCCTCGCCCAGAAATCGGACGGGCATCTCCTCGGGGGGTATGGGAGTATAGGGAACTCTCCTATGACTACGACGATGTAAATTATCCTCACCCACCAGGTTTGCAATATCGGTACTAGCACCTTCATCCGCACTTTGAAGCGCAGCAATAGCACCCACACTTGTAGAAGCCGCTCGCCCACGCTTCCGACTCCGAGAACTCGATGGGGGAGCCACCCCTCCTTGTATTCCACCCAGAGTTATTCCTGAAAACAAAAGGGAAATACTCAATAGATCCAATGGCACAAAAGAGGCAGCTCACCACCAATAATGCAAAGAGGAGAGACTTACCAAAGGCAGCACCTGTAACCACCGCTCCCTTCAAAATTTCAAAAACTATCTCCTCGTACCCCTCTAGGTCGTACCGTATCTGCAGAGTAGGATTAGACCACTTGAGGGGAAAACGGGGACGCCAGTCCTCGGGCCGCACCCAGGGAGGACAAACACGCTTCTTGGGTACAACCTTGAAGAAGTATGCTCGCCAAGCATGATTGTTGCCCGGCAAGTCCGAAATGGAGAACTCCTTAGCGCGCGACTGAAAGCACACCCACCCGTGTGCCTCATGGACAGCATAAATAGAGAGAAAGACATTGGGCAATGCCTCCAGTCTGTTCGCCCGACACACCCTGTCAAAAACACTCAGTATAGACCACCCGTTTGTCGTTAACTGCGCGGGGAAAACATTTAGCAAGTTGAGCATAGCCTTCACAAAGCCAGAAAAGGGTGGAATAAATGAGGTATTATAAGGGATGTAGAGAGGGAGGACAAAGCTAACACCATCGCCCCAAACCATGGTCTCCCCCTCCCCCATTGCCATAATTTCGTACTCTTCAAGGAGAGAAGGAGCGAAACGCTCCCTCCATATCTTCTCAATGTCGAGATCCGGCACCACCCGCGACTCTACCTTTGAATCTACAGCTGGAATATTGGTTTTGGACCTCGGCTCGGGATCAGTGGAATACCATTCCTCAGAGGCCACCGGAGGAATCATCACTGGGCCTTCACCTTCCTTGGATAAAATCCTCTAGAGGTCCACCGAGTCCTGCAATAGAATGAGATTTTCCACTTTTTCCTTGACTCCTTCGATGGCAACTAGCAGCAGAGACTGCTTGAATTCAGGGTTTGCCGGAGAAGACGCAGAAACAGCAATGCTAGAAGTGGCCATTACGAAAACTAGAAAGTAGAGAGAACGTTTGCACAGAGATTGGGAGAAAGGTAATTGCGGGATGAAAGAATGACGCTCTCCGTTCCCAGTAAAAAGGTGTCCAAGAGGCACTTTAAAGCCCAACCAAATAGTGCGAACACAGAAAGACTCTGAAGGATGGGGGAGAATGTCCAAAGTACCCCTGACCTTTGGGCTTCCTCCGCTGATCCCCAGAAGGCATCCACAGAAATTCCTCTTTATTCATTGATGACCCCTCCTCGGAAAAACGCGTACCTTCCTACAGAGACGACTCAAGAAACTTGCTAGGGAAGCCCAGTAGCCAGCCGTCCAAATCAGGACGCGTGGCACTCTTAACATCCTACTCCTTCAAAGGAAATTAGAGACACACGAAACCCCTTCAACTGGATGATCGACCAAGATGGCCAGACCAACTTGCGAACAGGCTCGTTTGGCCAAAGATATCTAGCGGGAAATTTTCCGCAAGTAGCTTGCTAAAAGAAACTTAAGTCCACGAGCGCCCGACACCCATGGACTTGGGGGTCTTATGTAACTACAGAATATTCCCTCCTTGGGACACGTGGCACTAGCCTTATAGAAGGGCTACAGAAGCTCGCGCCAGTGACATGTGGCACCACCCATTTGCCTCATACGTGGTTGGTGCCCACGTCTCCCCTCTTAAGCTCTCACACCAAAGACATGGGAAGCCCTCGAACGTCATGGGTCGACCCACGTCGAGCAGGAACGTGGGTCAACCACGTCCTCCTTCGCACTTAGTATTAAAGGCCCTCACTCGGGGGACTCAATGAATAGATAGATTCCGGAACACACAGAAGTAAGACTCAGCATCTCAAATACGATACACAGCCTTCTTAATCTTTGAGCTTGGTCCGCCACTTCACAAGCTCCACCACCAACAAGCGTATCTCCATCCTGGGGATCTCCATTAGCAAAGCTCCTAGTAGCTCAGAGAGACCCTTGCTCTCTCTCAGTCTAAGGCAACCTCCAACGAGTGGTTCGCCCGCCGGGAGTACCTTACGCACGTCCTAGTTGCACATGGAAACCTACAAGTAACTACCTTACCTAACGGCTCCAATGGATGCTGACTCAGCGAACTACGTGGACTTTGATCCCTTCACAAGGGTATGTAGTCACTTAGGTTCTCACTTAAGGACAAGTCCCCCAAGGTTACGACCCCTTGCGGTGCTTATTTCTAACTTAGAATTATCTGATCCAAAAATGACAGTTACAAATGTTACTTTTCCTTATATATTATAAATGAATTTCAAGTTTTCAACATTACTTCATTAAAAAAAAATGGACCAAAAAATGAGAAGTTTACAGTATTTCTTTGTTAAAAAATTATAGATATACATAAATTTTTATATACTGTAATTAACATTATTTTTAAAACTATATATTTCATAATTATTTTGCATGCATAAACATTTTTATTGTTGAAATCAATAAAATGAAATTTTAGTACAAATATCTAATTGAGAGTAGACATAAGCTCTTGAGAGATTGAAGACATATATATTTTTTAATTTGTCTACAAAAATAAGTTCTAGTTATTACAAAAATTGAAGAATAAATAAGTTTTATATTTAGGTTAAATAAAAAATTGTCTTGTATTTAGGTGATGAGATTTAGAAAATTGTTAGATTAAAAAACAAATTAATTTAACTATCTAAAAATGCTTGAGTGTGGTAACTTTTTTTTTTTTTTGTTTTTGAGGAAGAGTGTGTGCGGTAAGTTTTGTATTTAAGTTAAATTAAGAAATGTTTTTGAGTAATGAGTCCCACAAATTTTGGCCAAAAAATAAATGAGTCCCACAAATTTATATATATAGATATTTAGTACATTTTTCACTGTAGTCCATAATGTTGGTTCAATCTTAATTTAGTATCTCAAATTTTCCATATGATACCAATGTGGACCTTACATTTGTTTAATTTTTATTTGGACCTTCATGTTTGTAATTGGTATCAATTTGGTCCCTACATTATCTAAGTATTAAAATTATTTAACAAAATTGAGAGGTAAGAAATGAAATCTGAATCGTCAAACTTATATACAGAAAAAGGAAGGAAGCAAATCACGTGATCACGTGCCTACTAAAGACTAAGGCTACGTTTGGAAGCAAGAAAGGTGTCACGACTCCCGTTTAGAGGACCGTGACCGGCACAGACACAGGGAACACCCCCATGCCTGTAAGCCTTATCACCTGATTAACAGAATATCTATTATTGAAAATACATTTACATACATTATAATACCATGGCTACACCGAAATGGTGGCCTATCCTAGGCAAGCAAATCCATGGCCAATGCCGCTTCAGGATATAGATATAGGAAAACACACATAATATATATAACCTGTGTAATGGCTACACATCCGAAGATGCTTCCTATCCTATTCACATGCAAAAGATATATGTATATATATATATATAAATTGAAAACAAGTTTTCCCCTGTATCACGATATAACTAATCCTGATCATTAAGGTATGTGAAGCTGACAGTTCTAGATTTAGTAATACAATCAAATTGGGTACATCTACCCTTTACTTTATGATACAATAATAAAGTAAATTAAATTACAATTACACTTTATTCACCCACATGAACAAGTTGTGGGTCTTGGAAAGTGTTGCTCAACCCTCGTTCCACCGAGTCTTCTTTCACCTGTACTTAACCTGTCTCTGTGTAGTAAAAATGAGGTGTGAGTCTTAACCACGCGACTCAGTGAGAACTCTCCCATCCCCGACGTAAGGCGGGTACCATGGCACTGGGATTGGGAGTCATACATAACCACATGCAAAAACAATTGGTTACTGTTAATTAGCATACATTCTTGGCGATCACACAACAACAGATATCTCACCCAACCACTCACATGCATTTAACAGATACAAGCATGCAGTAGTTTATTCCACGTCATCAATCAACAAATAAACACATAACATATAGTGCCAGCTTTTACTTATCGGTCTTCTCACGTTCAGCATATTTGAATCAAATAAGACGTTGTGATGACGTAATCTTGTACGTCACCACTCCGCTACAAAATCAACAATTATATGCAAACACAGACAATTTTGTAAATACACACAGATACTATAACATACATCTACTTAACTTCCCCCACTCTGGGGTATTTACTAGCCACTACATGGCTTTTCTACCTCGAACCCGTGCACTCGGGTTGCTAGCCACCAAGTGGCAAAACATACTTAACCCATTCACTTGGGTACTGGTCACCCCATGACAATTCTATTATTCAAACATAATCAACCTCTATCTTTCAAACAATTGATCCATAGGCACCAAGTGGCACGTTCTGACCCCTCGCTGCGGGGCAATAGCTTGAGCCCACTCGTCCATTACCCAACTAGGCCCCAATGGTGGGCACGGCACGACGTCTCAAAGCATGGCCCCTGACACACCCTGGACCAACTCCAAAGGATGATTTATCTTTTACTAGGTTAGGCTCACGGTTCACCCGTAGGTTCCTCTCTTGTCTCCTTACCTTAGTCTCACATATTAATAGGATTCTTTGTATCTTTCCTAAAGGATCAACAATTCCTCTCCTTGTTAATATGGACAAGTATCTTTAACAGGATATAACTCATATACCCGTCCAGATGCACTCTCCGAGCCTCAACCTATCGTCATAGCAATATAAATCCTTTCTGACCCTATTACCAGGATAGGGCAATGACCATCGTCATGGTGATTATAAAACTGAGGTCTCAAGTGCCATCTGAAGTTGCTCTAGTCGATGTCTCACATCGCTAGCATAACCAAATCTGAAACCCACCAACAACTCCCTTTGCATGATTATAATTTAGGTCACCGTCATGACACGTTTTCAAAAATAAAAGCTTAGTCCTTCCATACAAGGACTCTTGCCACCGTCGTGGAAAAGATTTAATAAAATACTCATCATGCCTCCAGAGTGTATGAGTTGGATTTGTAACACACCAATCATAGCAAACAATTTCACTCTACTCCTATGTCTTCCTGTGCAAGCTACTTTCCACAACCTAATTTCTAGTTCTTTTATTCTTTTAGCAATCCTATACCTCTACTCAGACAAGCAAAGAATATACATACTCATGTAATCCACATAAGCATACAACCCTAGGAGCAAAGATGAAAGAGCCCTCACCTTGGCTAACCTTCCATGCAATCCTCTCCTGTGACTTTAGTCTCCTCGGATTTCCTGTTGCACTCTTTGCGTGCCGTTGTTCCTATAAGAACAACATTTACTTCATTAAGATTATTACTTAGCTTACCTTGTTATTTATCTCTCCATTACTCTCACGTGTAGTCCATGGTTGCCACGGAGTCAAGCTCTTGGTCTTATCGGACTTCTCTATCCCGACTTATGCGTATCCTTCCTCGGACACTTGACTTACTCGCATATAACACTCTACTTGAGTGTTTCACATACTTGGATTTGAGTATTAGACCTCTATCTAACTTGTATTCGCATCTAAGGAACCTTATCTAGCTTGGTTGGAAGGAATGCTAATTTTTAAGAAGGTCTAAACATTTTGATTCAACTTGTGTTCCTACTGGGGTTCTAAGAAATCTAGTTTCTAAACCTCAATATACCTCCAATTTATCCTACTTAAGGTTTCCTAAAGGTTGTGAAGGAATAAGATTGAAATTCACGAAGTTAGACTTAATTTGTTCCGCAAGATTCCATCCTTGAGAAACAAGAAGGTATTTGTAGTGATTTAAATCCTCAAAAACACGTTTAAGAGTGTTCTAGGGTGTTTAAGATTGAAGAGAAGAGGTTTGGAGCCCTCAACATCACCCTTAAAGTGTATTTGGGTAACCTGAGCAGGGACCCGGCACGTTAACATCAAGGTTCAACCTTAGTAACCTCGGGCCAGTGCTTCACGTGTCTTGTTCAACTAACATTCCAACCATATAATTTCAATAATACCAATTCGAGCCTATTTACTCAAATCCAAGCTCAATTCTAATTATCAACAATTTCCCCAATTTATGAACAATTAGAATTTCAACCCCAAACCCTTCCAAATTCGAATTTGGGCAAATCCGAGAATATAATCTCGATTCCTACCCCAACTAAGTGTTCAAGAACACTTTCTAGGTCTCAATCTACCCTTGAAACAACTCAATCGAAGGTGAATCGAAGAAATCCCTAAAAATGGAAAATTTAAGGGTTTAGAATGAAATTGGGGTTACCAACCTTGTATCGATTGGTGAGAGATGTGGAAGAGGTTGGAGTCGAGCTCCGGTGGTTGTGGCCGGCGAGTTTTCCAGCGAGTTCCTCCCTCCTCCCCCTCTTCGTCTTCATTTGTCGCTTTCTCTCTCCCTCTTCATGTTTTCCTTCTCTCTCTCGTCTTTCTCTTTTTCTTTCTCTCTTTTTAATTCTTCCTTCCTTTCTTTACTTACAACACCACGACAACCCCTCTTTTAAATAATAATAATAAAAAAATAATTATAATAAATAAATAACTAAATATAATTAAAATAAAATGATTAACAATTAAATAATTAATAAATAAATAATAAAAATAAATATTATTAAAAATAAATTAATTGATAATTAAATAACTAATAACTAATATGTAGTTTTAATTTAATCCCTTTCCCTATTTAATTTAGGTTTCCAATTTCTTAGGTCCTGAATTAAATCCTAAAAATTATTTTCTACTTCTTTTCCTCCCCTTTTATTTTATTTTTAAACTTCGAAAAAATTTTCTCGGGTATACAATCTTTGAAAAAAAATTCCTTTCCGGTTTCTTTTAACTTTCATATATATATATATATATATATATATATATATATATATATTTTCTATATTCTTTTTAAGGTTTTAATTCCTAGCCCCGAAATAAGTCATTCTTTAATTCTCGAAACTTTTAGATAAATCTTTCTTTAATCCTCGAAATTTTCTGAGGTATTACAAAAGGGAGATAGAAAAAGCATAGGATCGGAGAACACTTCTCCCTCCTCTTTTCTTCTTACCAAACAAACCACACTTTTTGCAATGTGATGAAATTATATTTTTGTTCTTACTTTTTACCCACTTTTATTCCATTTCCACTTTTAATGTAAGAATAAAATGGTTATTTTACCCACTTTTATTTCATTCATATCACATCACATTGACATGATATTTTCATTCCCTCCAACATTTCCATTTCCATTTCCATTTTTATTCCCATTCCCATTCACATTCACATTCCCTGCTCTTTTCTCTTCAACAAAAATAAAACAATGGTCAAAACAACCATAAATACAGTAAAATACTATTTAGTCTCTGAATTGTTGGTTAAATTACTATTTAGTTCTCAAATTTGGGAAAAATACTATTTAGTCCCCAAGTTTGCAATTCTGTCAACTATGTAGTCATCAAATTTGGCAAAAATACTATTTAGTCCGTGAACTTGCAACTTTGTCGACTATTTAGTCCTCGAATTTCTAACTCTGTCAACTACTTAGTCCAGTAACCGTTACCCATTAGATAACCAGTTGACGTGGCCGTTAAATGTTAAAGTTGACGTGGCATGTGAGGTGGCACGTGCCCAGGCACTTAACGGTGTCACATCAGCATTTAACGAGCACATCAGCTGGTTATCTAACGGGTAACGGGCAGGGGAATAAATAGTTGACAGAGTTACAAATTCAGGGGCTAAATATTATTTTTTCCAAATTTAGGTATTAAATAGTTGACAAAGTTGTAAATTCGGGCTTTAAATAGTATTTTTGCCAAATTTGGGGACTAAATAGTTAACAAAGTTGCAAATTCGGGAACTAAATGATATTTTGCCAACTTTCAAGACTAAATAATCGTTTGACCAACAATTAAAGGACTAAATAATATTTTACGTCAAAAATTAAACTAAAATACAAGTAAACATAAATGCCGAAACAAGAGATGAAAGATGTAAAAGGATTAAAGAATATGCAAAATTTGAAAGAAACCAAAATATGTTTGGTTGGACCAGGAATTGTTTTCTTCATGGAATTGCACGGAAAAGAAGGCTTTTTGGTGTTTGGTTCGTTTCATGGAATTGAGAATTAGGTTCTCTGGAATTAGACAATTCCATGGTCCAATTCCACGGAAATTGTTGTTTGGTTGGGTGTAGAATCCAATTCTACATGAAATTGCACAATATACTAGGAATTATTTAGTTTGGTTGAGTTATGTGGAATTGGAATTGAATTATGTGGAATTGGGTGTTAAATTTTGTCGAATTGGATTGTAAGGTATTTTTTGAGGAATTAGGATAAATTTTGTGAAATTGGGTTTAAAAGACACTTTTGCTCGTAGTTTGTCTCTCTCACTGTTTTTATTTTTTATTTTTATAATTATTTATCAATATTTTTTATAATTATTTAATTAATATTAACTTTTTTTTTATAATGAATATAAAAAATAATTATTTACCAAAAAATAAATTAAAAAAATAATAATTATTTAATATTTACTAAGGGGCAAATTAGTCTTTTTACCTCGCATTCTTTTATAAACTTTCAATTTCATATTTTCATACCAAACACAATTTTCAATTCAAATAATTCAATTTCAATTCCATCCTACCAATTATCAATTCCAATTACAATCCAAATCCAAATCCAATTCCAATTCCAATTTTATTAAAACCAAACATAAAAGTGACGCTTTCCTTTCATGCTCTAGTTTGAGACAATTCAAAAGAGTAGAAGAGAAAGTTTTGATGACTAGATATATTGATGACTTTAACTTTTAACTTGTCATTGATTGGACAATTCAAGAGATGTGGAGAGAGAGAATTTTGTTGTTTAGGTAAACGTAAACAAGAGTAAGAAATTCAGGCCAAAAAAAAAAACAAGAGTAAGGGATAAAGAAATAATGAGATATATGAAAAAAAGAGTTTAAAAGTATTTTAGAGTATTTATTTTTTAAAGTTGGTGAAAATAACTAATTTATAATAAAAGATAAGGTTTATTTAAAGTTTTTTTATTGGTTAAGAAAAAATTCATTTTAGACTAAATAAAAAGTCAACAATAATAATTTTTTAAATTGTCTTATTAATTAAATAGAATAGTTAAACAATATCCTTAAGATTAATAAAATCAAAAGATAAAGAGTGATGATCACATGTGCTTGGGTTCATGTTTACATGAACCCGCCACATGTCACCTTGTAATAGGATCTCTAAAAAACTCACTATTATATACAATGTAGGTAATCAAAACCCTATGATGCTCCAAAGAGGGGAGCATTTCACCGTACACTACCATAAAAAATTAAATAAATTATACTTTCTGTTTAAAATACATAAAATTTCCCTTAAAAGTTATAAAATTACATAATCACCCAGTTTACGAAAAATATTTATAGAAATACCCCAAAAAAGTATATTTACAAATCTAATATAATACTAATATCTCTTACATAATTCAAAAAATTGAGAGAAAAATTGCATATCTTCTTATGAGTTGACGTACAGTGAACAAAAATGATGCATGCACATTGAATACTTTGAACAAAAATTGCAACCCTTCTTAATACTGACTTACGACTTTATATATATATTTGAAATTTAAAAAATAAAGAATTAAAGTAATATCAGTCTCTTACATTTTTTAAATTATATAAGAGATATTAATATTATTTTATTTTCATCTGATTTAAAAACAATTTACATATCCCCTTCTGTCACGACCCTAAATCGGGAGTACATGACCGGCACGGGAATAAACTTTTACCTCTAAACCCGTAAGCCTTACCCTGTAAATATAACTATAACTACCTTGCTATACGATCAATATATATATCATAATAGTGGGCACACCTTACTGGTGGCCTAATTAACCTGCAATCCGGGTTCGCTCAATACCGCTTCAGCTCGACTCGGTATCAGCACTCATAATGTAAATATTTATATCATATTGACCATACGTCTCAATACGTACGATCTATCCTAGTCACATGCAGTAAGCACACATAATATATATATCCATATCATATTGACTGTACGCCTCAATGCGCACGATCTATCCTATTCACATGCAGAAGTTCATATACTCATACATATATCCTAGTTTATCCCGAAACTGGACCCTGTCTTTAAGTACATGTGAAGCCGATAATTCTAGAATAGGTACATATCAAAAGTTGTAAATATATATACACAACTCTTACAACTTATAATATGTACAACCAAAAGAGTCAAAATAACAGAAAATGTCCACCCACGCGAACAAGTGTGTAAGGATGGTCTAATGTCTGTATCATTGTCCGGACGTCGATGCCTGCCCGATCCCTGTATCTGAAACATTGAAGCAGAGGGAGTGAGTCAAACAGACTCAGTGAGAAGCTTCTTATCCTCGGCGTAGCGGCGGGTACCACTACAGTTGGGGAAAGGGAAACACCCACCATCACATGCGCATGAAAGTCCAGTTTATCAAATGTTATATTACGATCAGGCAATATTAATATAACATTAAAATCACAGATAAACCTATTGATCATGCTTTTCTATCATGCTTCTCATAATCAAGCAAACGTTTTTAACATGTCATTTGAAGACTGTAAATCACTTAACTGACCCTAGTGTCAGGCTAGGGCAATGGCCTCAACAGGCAAATCTTTTAGTCTTTTACTGACCCTAGTGCCAGGCTAGGACAATGGCCTCAACGGACAAATGTTTTAACTTGTTTCTCTTCCCAAGCTTTCAGCTGGGATCCTGACTCTATCTACCCATTACTATCCTAAACTGACTTTACCTAGGTAGTGTGAACATCCCTACAACTCACTAATCAATTAAGAGATCGTATTAATCCTCATATTGTTCCCAGACCCTTGGTTTAGATCATAACCTACCTCTAAGGTCTTCCCTAAGTTCAATTACCATAAAACGTCGACGTTTACTAACAACTTCAATACGATTTCTTTAACGAGTTTCTAATTAATAGGGTAAACCAAACCTTGGACTCAATCAACAACTTACCCCCTTGCTTGTACTGTTCGGCGTATCTCATGTCATCACATGGATACCCTCCAGTACCTCTTTACCTGTAGTCAAACACACATATACAAATATTTTCACATATAACAGTTTAGGAACAACAATAGCATGTTAACCACTAAGTAATTCTTACAAATAGGCAAGTAGGCAAACCGCATATCCACATCCTCAATCAACCATATAGGGCAAGGAAACCCCTCACCTGGACGGCTCCCTTGCGTTTTTCCCGGAGTAACTCCCACTCCGGACGAGTCGTGGTTTCCTAACGAATGCATTCATGTGGTTAACATCTCAAACTATATACAAATTCATATGCTTATTACATGCTCGTGCCTAAAAATGTACCTAAACGTCGCCAAGAATCGAGTTCTTGGTCTTATCGCTCACCTTGAATTAATTTTGGAGCCTTGGATTTGAGTTACTAAACCTCGATATGCTTCTAAATTATCCTACTTAAGGTTTCCTAATAATTACGAAGGAATTAAATTGTCATTTTAAATTTTGGACTTTATTGTTCCGCAAGTTTCCATCCTTGAGAAACAAGAAAGTACCTAAAATAATTCTTGATGCTTGATAGCATATTTAGAGTTATTCTAGGGTGCTTAAGATTGACAATAATAGTTTTGGAGCCCTCAACATCACCCTTAAAGTGTATTTGGGCAATCCGAGCAGGGGCCCGGCACGTTAACGTCGAGGTTCAACCATAGTAACCTCGGGCCAGCTCTTCACAGGTCTTGTCCAGCTAATATCTCAACAATATAATTTCAATAATTCCAATCCAAGCCTATTTACACAAATCCAAGCTCAATTCCTAATTATCAATAATTTCCTCAATTTATGAATAATTAGAATTTCAACCCCAAATCCTTCAAAATTCAAATTCGGCTAAACCTGAGGGTATAGTCTCGATTCTTACCCCAACTAAGTGTTCAAGAACACTTTCTAGGTCTTAATCTACCCTCGAAACAACTCAATCGAAGGTGAATTGAAGAAATCCCTAAAAATAAAAAAATTGAGGGTTTATAATGAAATTGGGGTTACCAACTTTGATTCGATTAGTGGGAGGTGTGGAAGAGGTTGGAGTCGAGCTCCGGTGGTCGTGGTCGGCGTCGGATGGCTCTCCTCCGACGAGTTTTCCTCCCTCTTCTCCTTCTTCCTCTTCTCTTCTCGGCGTCACTCTCTTTCTCTCCCTCTCTTCCATTTTTTCTATCTCTTTCTTCTCTCTTCTTCCCACTCGTCCCTCTCTCTCACTTTCCTTTCCTTTATTTCATTTTCTTTCTTTATCTAATCCACGGCTCCCCCTCTTAATTAAATTAAAATAATATATGTTTATATATAATAATAAAAGTGATCAAATAATAAAATAATTATAATAGTTAAATAAATAAATAATAAATAAATAAATAAAGGAATATAATTAAAATAAATTAATTAATAATAAATAATAACACATTTGTATTTTTAATTTAATCCCTTTCCCTATTAAATTCAGGTTTCCAATCTCTTAGGTCCTAAATTAAATCCTAAAAAAAATATTTTACTCCTTTCTTTCATCTTTTATTTTACTAGAAATTTCGAAGAATTTCTCTGTTCCTTTTCGGTTTCCCTTAACCTTCATACTTTTCCTATAGTCTTTTTAAGGTTTTAATTCCTAGACCCGGAATAAATCATTCTTAAATCCTCGAAATTTTTCGGGGTTTTACATTCTTCCCTCCTTAAGAAATTCGGTCCCCGAATTTCATCTCGTTCGTGGGGTTGTTGGCTTGTTGCCATCCCTTTGCTCAATTTCATCTATGGTTTCCCTCAATTTGGAAGTTTTACCATTTTACCCTACGATTTCATCTTTCTTTCCTAGAGGCTCAAGGTCTCTATCTAGTCTCTACACCTTCTCCCTGTTATCGCTTGTATTCCTAGTTTCGTAGTTAACCATCCCTCCGCGAGGTGTTAACCGACAGACTCCATCTGTCGTCGTATCCTTCCCCGAGGATACCTAACTTTCCTAGTTTCGATTTACTTTGTGCTACTAATTTGGCAACAGAGTGTCTAGCACGTAACACATGCCATGCTCCAATTTGGTTCTCCGAGGAGTTAACTATTGCCTCCTCTAGTGAGGCTTACCTTGACTCAATCTGCTTGTCCGACTAGCTACCTTCGTAGAGACATTTTATATTCGTCTTGGAACACGCCAAGACACTAGCTATTTGCATAGCACATTGGGTTCTATTTCTATAAACTCTAACTGACATCGGAGTGCTCCCCTAGATCGGAGTCCCCGTACCTAAGTATCCTCTACTACCAAGCAGCTACCCTTCTGCCAGTATTTCCCCGACATATTCTTCGTAAACGACTTCTCCAGAAAAGTCCGTCTACATCTTTCTACACCCTCTACTCTACATCTAGATTTACCGCTTACACGGCATACACCCTACGTAGGTGTTTATACTTTGTGCCATCAGTGTACCCAACCCTTCCGAGGTTGTTACACTTACTACCGACTCGGTTTTACCCTACTCGTGTCCAACGAAGCTAAATGCCATGGCACTAGCACAACTATGTATTACATTTACCGTTTCTCCACCAAACGGTAAAGGGTCTTTCATTTATGACTCGCGTTTCCCTTTCTTTTCCGGACTTCTACTTACCCTTAGTGGTTTCCATAACCACTTCAGGTTACTCCCTGTCGACATCCTATGTTTGACTGACTTAGACTCTTCTCTGACTACTACTTGTAGTCATTTCTATTTATAATGGAAACTCACTAGTCTCCTCCTTACCATCATATTCATTACTCTGCCTCAGCCTTAGTTCGGTCTTCACATCCGAAGACCTCGCTTAACACGACTAAGACTGTGGATCTATACCACCCTCAGGTTAGTCCACTTAGAGTTGCACATCCTATGCTAACTCTACTCATTGGGTTTCTGTTGGCTTTTACCCTAACTTGGCCCACTCGGCCTCCTCAACTCACTTATATCCTATTTTCCTACTTGGAACACTTGATCCGTTAACCCCGTCATGAACCTTTCCGGACATGCTCTACTCCCATTGACCAACGGAATCCGCTTCCACGGTTTGACTCTTTCCTTCCTTACGATGTGGCATATGTTCACGAACATATACCGCCTCTTGTAAGTGTGTTACCCATTGGGTTCCAATCGCCCCCAACGGTAGCATACATGTTTTATCATTTTGGCTATTATCCCCAGATGCTCACCCGACTCCGATCCCATATTCACTCTCTTCTTTTCCATTTCGTACCTACGTGGTACTCTTTCTTCGAGTATTTCTCAATACTCGTTACTCACTGAATTTCTCCTTCTCGATTAACCCTTCTTATGGTTAATTTTCCCTTTATGACACCCACATGGCCATTTATACGTTTGGTTTGTCCACACAATCTCCACCCATACACGGGCTTCAGACTAAAGGATTTACGGTTCACCAACCTGTGGAACTAGTTTACCTAGCTATGTCCACTACAATCTGTGTACTATACTTGCACTTACGGTAGTAGTTGGTTCTCCACCTCCTACTTGACTCTTATCCTATGAGGTCCTATAGGCTTCCGCTCTTCCCCCTTATGGGACTACTTATCCCTGTTTACTTTCTCTCCCCTTGGTCCTTCACGAGTCCCTTTGGGGTTTATCTCTCACGTTGTCTCGTTCGAGAGCTATCTACCGCAATAGCACTCATTTTCTTATATCTGGACAGTACCCGAAGGTCTGCGCCCATTCCCACTTCTAGACCTGCTCCGGTCTAATACTTTCGGGGTCTATTATCACCCTATGGCCCCTTAATTGGTAACCCTTAGGTTTACCTGTATACTCCCTTGGTACTTTAGCACTCTCTAGTGCTCTTCGATGTCTACTTAACTTTAATCACTACAAGCGAGTGATTTCTCAACTACTTCTACCATCCTTACACAACTTACCTGTAAAAGGACTATTGTTTGGTAGGGTATTGGTCACATGAGTTAGTTTTCTTAGGCACCCTGCGGTTTTAAATTTAATTCAAGTATATTTCTTAGAAAATGACGCCTAAGGTTTTCGTAAATGGTTAGGGTTTAACCAATTGGAATGACACAAATTGAGAAAGAGTTTTCATGAAAATTTTTCCTTCCAATGGTTATCCCTAGTATTTTCAAGAAAAGTTTGAGGGTCTTTCAGAATCTCTCATCCGGAAAGACCAAAAAGATTTTTACAAAAAAAAAAATTTCTCATGTGATCAATATCTTATTCCTTATGCTCTTCCTTAAGCAACCCAATACAGTTTAGTTGGGCTTAATCCCTTCTTTTCCCCCTTGTTTGCTTTAGGAACTAGCAGTTTCATGGATCGAGCGCAGGGTTGGACTAGGCTCCTTCCCTATGCCTTACCATTTACTCTGTTTCCTGCTCGGCATATGGTCACGCTCTACACGTTTACATATGCCTCTACTTCTTAATTCTATCTCTACGGCATATGGTTCGGCCACTTTACCCTTCCATATACCGTATCCTTATTTTCTAGTCCATAGACTTCTACTTCTATACTGTGGCATACACCACCTCTTTTCTGTTTACTTTCTAGGAAGGACAACTCACTTCCTTCAGCCATAGCATACCGCACAGTCGTGACCCATTCACGTGGTCATCTTCCTGTCGGTCTCATGCCTCATGGCCCTGCTTATTCTTGTCTGTAAACTTTCCATTTTGATTTCCCCTTGGGCTTACTTCTTTTCTACACACCAAGCGTGTCTTTTCTTTCACTTTACAAATCATTCCTAGCCTAAGCTACAATTCATTGCATATATCTATTCTACTTACATTCCATACTATAATCAAACAACTTGTGCCTATACCATAGCACACAATGCGCCGCTAACTGAGCATATGTATCATCTCATTTAACACCTGTAAAACAATCACACATTGTAGCGCATTCCTGCCTACAATTCAACCAAAAGTGTCTGTGTCTAGCTAGCATCCTCCATGGATGTCTCCTTTCCCTATTATGGCGTCCTAAGGTTCCCGGGGTCACTGCCACCCCACCTTATGCCTTAGTGCTCATCGACACTTGTGTCCTATACAGGTTATATGCTTTGCATAGAATTTGACATACACATTCTATGCCTAAAGTGATGACTCGAAAGAATTCAAGACTCAACATCCTGAGCAACCTCACAAGTACCCGTCGGAACCACCATTACGTCCGGATTCGTAATGGATAGTCCGACTGACACCCGAGACTACTAGTTAGCTTCACACCCTTAAAGAACAACCTGGCTCTGATACCAAGTTTGTCACGACCCTAAATCGAGAGTACGTGACCGACATGGGAATAGACTTTTACCTCTAAACCCATAAGCCTTACCCTGTAAACATAACTATAACTACCCTGCTATACAATCAATATATATATCATAATAGTGGCCACACTTCACTGGTGGCCTAATTAACCTGCAATCTTCGGTTCGCTCAATACCGCTTCAGCTCAACTTAGTATTAGCACTCATAATGTAAATATTTATATCATATTGACTGTACGTCTCAATACGTACGATCTATCCTATTCACATGCTGCAAGCACACATAATATATATATCCATATCATATTGACCGTACGCCAAAATGCGCACGATCTATCCTATTAACATGCTGAAGTTCATATACTTATACATATATCCTAGTTTATCCCGAAACTGGACCCTGTCTTTAAGTACATGTGAAGCCGATAATTCTAGAATAGGTACATATCAAAAGCTGTAAATATATATACACAACTCTTACAACTTATAATATGTACAACCAAAAGAGTCCAAATAACAGAAAGTGTCCACCCACGCGAACAAGTGTGTAAGGATGATCTGATGTCCGTATCACTGTCCGGACGTCGATGCCTGCCCGATCCCTGTATATGAAACATTGAAGTAGAGGGAGTGATTCAAACAAACTTAGTGAGACGCTTCTCATCCTCGGCGTAGCGGCGGGTACCACTACAGCTGGGGAAAGGGAAACACCCACAATCACATGCGCATGGAAGTCCAGTTTATCAAATGTTATATTACGATCAGGCAATATTAATATAACATTAAAATCACAGATAAACCTACTGATCATGCTTTTCTATCATGCTTCTCACAATCAAGTAAACGTTTTTAACATGTCATTTGAAAACTATAAATCACTTAACTTACCCTAGTGCCAGGCTAGGGCAATGGCCTCAACGGGCAAATCTTTTAGTCTTTTACTGACCCTAGTGCCAGGCTAGGGCAATGGCCTCAACTGGCAAATCTTTTAGTCTTTTACTGACCATAGTGCCAGGCTAGGGCAATGGCCTCAACGGGCAAATGTTTTAACTTGATTCTCTTCCAAAGCTTTCAGCTGGGATCTTGACTCTATCTACCCATTACTATCCTAAACTGACTTTACCTAGGTAGTGTGAACATCCCTACGACTCACTAATCAATTAAGAGATCGTATTAATCCTCATATTGTTCCGGAACCTTGGTTTAGATCATAACCTAGCTCTAAGGTTTTCCCTAAGTTCAATTACCATAAAACGTCGATGTTTACTAACAACTTCTATATGATTTCTTTAATGAGTTTCTAATTAATAGGGTAAACCAAACCTTGGACTCAATCAACAACTTACCCCCTTGCTTGTATTGTTCGGCGTATCTCATGTCATCACATGGATACCCTCCAGTACCTCTTTACTTGTAGTCAAACACACATATAAAAATATTTTCACAAATAACAGTTTAGGAACAACAATAGCATGTTAACCACTAAGTAATTCTTACAAATAGGCAAGTAGGCAAACCAAATATACTCATCCTCAATCAACCCTATAGGGCAAGGATGGGAAACCCCTAACCTGGACGGCTCCCTTGCGTTTGTGCCAGAGTAACTCCCGCTCCGGACGAGTCGTGGTTTCCTAACGAATTCATTCATGTGGTTAACATCTCAAACTATATACTAATTCATATGCTTATGACATGCTCGCGCCTAAAAACGCCTAAAAATGAAGATTAAAAAATAAATATGATTTTTAATTTTTTATATAGAAAGCTGATCAATTGATCTAATTCAAACCAATCCAATCTAATTTGGATTGGATCGGATGAAGGTTTTTCATTGAATTGATTGGATAATGGTTTCCAAAAAAGATTAAATTGATTGAAGAAGTGTTCAAATCGACCCAATTCAATCCGTTGAACACCTATACTTCACCGTGCACTTAGATTATCTGCATTGTGGTAACTGATCTTAAATCCATCCAAATGTGGGCATAATAGTAATGCAGTAATGCCCCACCTAGGTATAAAATACTACAAAGGTGAAACAAAAGTGAACAAAGATGACGCCTGCCTAAGGAGGATCATGAATGACGACACTAAGGGAAGTATAGTCACCCTTTGGTCAAATTTTGTTTTATATAACTTTTTAGGGCATGTTTGGTTACGTGAATGTTGGATGTAATAAGAATGGTAATAAAAATAGGAATGAGAATAGAAATGTTAGAGGGAATATGAATAGGAATGTAAAAGTGATGTGATGTGAATGGAATAAAATTGGGAATGAAATAAAAGTGGATAAAAAAGTAAGGGCAAAAATATAATTTCATCACATTACAAAAAGTAAGGTATGTTTAGTAGCAAAAATGTTGGATGTAATCCTCCACCCTTGGTTCCTAAACTTTGTTTAGTTTCAATTTGGTCCTTCGTCTGCAATTGGTACCAACTTGGTCATTCTATTATCTAAGTATTAAGATTACTTAAGAAAATGATGAATAAAAAAGGAAATGTAAGGAACAAATTGGTACCAATCATAAATGTAAGAAATCAAATTAAGACTGAACGAATGTTAGGGATCAAATTAAGAAAAGTACACAACATTAAGGATTAAAATAGAGTTTTTTTATTTAAATCTTTTATTTGAAACTAAATTATCTATATTTGTATATATATTAAAGTAGTTTTATAATAAAATTAGGCAGCGTGACAACAAAATATTTATAAGAGAAAAAATTTGAAAAAACAAAAGATTGTACTTGAAGAAAAAAAATTTAAGAAAGCCTTAAAAAGTAATATCTAGTTTTTTTAGCACTGGACAGTTGAAAATATTATTTACTATTTTTTGGTTAAAAATATTTATTTTAAGCAGACTCTAGTCTAACTGGATGATGTTTGTTTTACCAATGTGATATCTAATATCTCTCTCAATATACTTTTTAATTTTTAAATCTACCTTAAAAAAATTGATTTAAAGATTAAACTAAAATGTTTAATATATTTTTAATAGTAAAATCTTTTAGGGACTATTTTGTGCAGTATTTAGTTTGTGCCATGTAAGCATGTCCTACTCAACAACTAATGGCACACTTGTGCAATTAACGTGCCACGTCAGCAAGTCCGTTAAGAGAAGTTAACTGAAGATGACGGAAGGACTAATTTATTAAACAATGCAATCTTTCAGGGACCAAATTGTATAGTTATGATCTTTCAGGGACTAAATTGTCAACTTCCGAATCTTTCTGTCACGACCCCCTATCGGACGTCCGTGACCGGCACGGGAGATAGGATTTCTCCTATCCTGTAAGCCTCTAATCCCTTATTAACATTTATCCATATCAATACTACCTGTTTCTAGTACAAACAACATATAATATATATGGTCATCCATTTCCGGTGACCTAAGCAGTTCGCCATCCATGGCTCGCTCAACGCTGCTTCAGTCTATATATATACACAAATTCACTCACACATACATAATAGTTTACATATTTATCATGCGCTTCAGTGCGGGTGATCTATCCTATTCACATGCAGAACCCCTGTATCCAGTCATACATATATTCAATCACACACTTGCATATAGTATACATATTGATCACACGCCTCAATGCGTGTGATCTATTCTATTCACATGCGGAAGCCATATTTTCATACAAACAGGTATTCAGTCACACATACATATAATTTACATATTGATCACATGTCTCAATGCGTGTGATCTATCCTATTCACATGCGGAAGTCGTATATATATATACACATGATATATATTATGTTATAGCCTATATTCCCAACACCAAGACCTAACTTTAATCTGTATGAAGCCGACAATGCTAGAGTTCAAGTAAAATATATACATATACACAACAGTTGTATATGTACAAAAGCTATGCCAAAAAAGGATTTATATATATATATACATTACGACATATGTACAAAACCAAAATAACTACTGACGCGGACTAAGCGTGCGGTCTTCAGATCTGTCCGCCTCCTTGAGAAGAAATGGACGCGTTCCCGACGCCTGAACCACCTGTTTCTGAAACATATAAATAGGGGGTGAGTCGAATAGACTCACTGAGGAGCTCCCCCATCCCTGGCGTAGCAGCGGGTACCACTACAGTTGGGGAATGGGAGCAAACACAACCACATGCGCATGAATGAATTATATTGGAACCTTTAATATGATCAGGCAGTCAAAACATCATACTCACAATTAAAGTCCTAATTCATGCTCCTAACATATTTATTACTTCGCACGTACATAAATCACAATATATATATATATCATATGTTTCCATGGTTACCACCTACTTATACACGTAGGCACTCACTTGCTGTCTCCCGCATTATGCGAAGAGAAATACTGGTCCGAAGTCAATCTTATGTTTGAACCTAGTTGTTCACACTAGGAACTTTCTGACTCCAAGGCACGCTTAGAGTAATAGCCGGCAATTTGTCTGACCCAGGTTAAACCAAGGTAATGGCCACTATGTGGCATACTTACTGATGACAAAATCCTGTCTATTCGACCAGGATGACCGACTTGATCTACCCGGACTAACCTAAACATGTTCAACTAACATGTTTATCCTTGAAAGACACCCTATGAGAAACTAATTGAATATTATACGTGCTTATTAGTCAGGCCTAGTATTCCCCTTTTCAATAATGCAACACTCTCTCACACTTAACAACCTAGGTTCACTTTCCTTAGTTTACCATACGATCAAAACCTTTACAACGATGATCAATTTAAATGGGTTTCTAATATTAATGAACCCTCACATATGAAATTCTGACTCAATCCTACCCACAGTAACATATAAGGCTCGGTGAGCCACAATATCGCATATTCACTTGAGAATAAACATATAAACACATAAATAGTTTGCTCGTCCACTATTTACTTGCTAATCATATACGCGTAACGCAAATACATTCAGATAGACATATTTCATATAACAATTTGCACAAAATAGAGCAAACCACATTTTCACGTAGTCATCCAACCCTGTGGGGCAGGAATGGGAGAGCCCCTCACCTCGTTGGCCCTCCTAATCAGTCCTCGGAGTGCCTGAAGCTCCAATTACTCTGTGGTGCCCTATACACATGTACTTAAGCAATTTAGAAACGTGTAAAGAAGGATCTAACATGTACGTGTCATGCTAATGCTCATGCACCCTCTAGATATTTATAAGAACTAACTATTTAGTTCGTTAAGTCATGTAATTTGCTCTTTTTGAAAGTCCATACTATCTTATATCGACTTTCACACATTCGAGCCACTTAGAACCTCCAAATGCCTAGGTTAGAGATTCCTATTTATCTAAATTCAACTTCATGTGTTCATAAGGACTTCTAACTAATAAAGGGATAAATTCACGGCTCGAAAGAGGCCTTAGCTTATCCATTCCACCGTCTCCCTTATTCATCGAGTAAAATCTTAACTACTAGCTCTTTAATTATATATAATTATAATCGGGTACAATTAGAGCCTTGGGACAAATTTAGTTGGTCTTAGGTGTCAACCACGGACTAGGCCAAGGTGTCCAGCCCACAACACGTGTAATACCCCTCATATTAGGAGTAAGTGAGCATTTGAAAACTAAGAAGTAGCATAACCTCTTAGTAATTCTTTACAGATATTGGATAGAAATATTAATATATGTGTGTATAAACTACTTTTAAATGTAAAAACAAATATATATATATATATATATATATATATATATATATAATAAATAAAAAAGGGACCCTATTGAAGCAATATTTTTATCTTAGGGGCTAAATTGTAATTTTTGCAAAATGTCTCAGATTTTTTACTTTTCTCTTCCCGAAACTTCTCCACCGCTTATCTCCTCTGTTCCTTCATTTTTTTTTCCTCCAGACAATCCATCCTTTCTTCTTTCTTTGTTTCTTGTTCAAATAAAATATATATATATATATACCACAGTCAACCAATCACACCCCACATCTACTGAGATGACTGCCGAATGGATGAAAAAAACCGACGCCATTTTGTTTTGTGGTTGGATGGTGTGGGTTTGAAGGAAAAATCAAAATTTGCTTTGGTTGCTAATCAATTGTGACTTCCTTCTTTCTCTCTTATTTTTATGTGATGGTAGTAGTTTGGGAAGGAAAAATCTTAAAATTTCTTGTTAGACCATCCAATTTCTATATCTTTGAAGCTATTGAAGAATTTGGGGGGTTTCTAGGATATCTTTTATAGGGTTAAATTAGTCTAGTATTTCACTTTCATCTTGAAATTGTAACCTTAGCTTAGAATTTGACTCTCAAATCCTATATGATAATGTAAAGGTAATTAGGGATTAGAATGTGGATTAGGAAGAACTAAGTGAAATTTTGAATTAGATAACAAAATGAGATATTTGATAAAAAGAGTCTTGTCAGGAAAGACTTGGTAAATTTAATATGAAGATTTGGGAATTTAGAAAAAAATTTGCTAAATAAATTCTTAAATTTTATTCTATTCTATTATTCAATTTTTTTAATATAAATTTATGTAGTTGACTATAAAAATTTTGGTAGGTTTAGAGGATATTTATTTGATACAGAATTTGTATAGATAGAAGTACGAAAAAGGATTTGTAAGTTGGGATAGTGTAAGTTAGGAATATGGTAAATCAATTGAATGGGGAGTGGTAGGGGTTCCTAAAACCATCTAATAAATTAATTTGAGTTAAATTCCATTATATATTAAAAATTTGGGTGATTGAAAGTGAATCTTCATTATGCTACTAGGTTTTCTGTAATCGATCTCCTCGTGTGTGAGTCACGGTTGATGTAATGGACTACTTTTGGTTAGTTTGATATGTCACGATGAGTGGATGATACCTACTGTACACCTTTATTACCTGCCTTATGCATTTTGATAAGTTTTAGCCTATTAGACTAGTATGGGGAACAAACCAATTTTCGAAAGTTTTATTTCTGACTGATGAATTTTGTACACTTAATTAATTCGTTGGGCATTATTTTCTGCACTCTTTTATGATATTATACACAAGGTGATGAACTTACTATAAATTAATTTCCTACTTAAGGTATTTATATAAATATTACTCTATATGATCTGTTCTGAATTTTTTGTTATCTTCTTGCATTAGTTAATTTGTCCTCACCTTGATTTGAAATTCGGTGGATGTAAGACTTCTCTGAAAGATTGACTATTTAGCAATAATTGTTCTGCAATGAAAGTACAATTGATTATATGGAAGTGCATTATATGCACTATGTTTCAGTTAATTATTTGTGATCACTGAGTATTTTCGACTCTCTGATTTTGAAAGTGAGAAATATTTCAGGAAATTTATGTTTTTACTTATTTAAATGATTTTTTCTTGGGAAGCTATTTGATATGGAACCCTGCAGCTAAAGCAGTATCGTTAGCCCTTGGGGCACCTTGGAACCCCAGCTAGCAGGGGTGTCGCTAGCCCCGTGTGTCGGCCAACACACGTGGATTGGATATATCTGATATACTGAGCTTAATGCTCATCTAATTATTTAAAGCCATAGGCTTTTCTGTTTTCATGAGCCTTGTTGCCATTGTCTATTCTAATTGGTTCTTTGGATATGGTTTCCCAATTTGATTTTGACATGACTCTGATAAGATTTTGAAAAGCACTCTGATTTGAAAATCATACTCCTTTTACTTTTAAAAGTTTATATATTATTATTATTCATAATATTTCTGTTGGAAAATACAAGCATGAAATGGTTTTCGAAGAATTCGTGCTTGCAGGTTTGTTCTGTTCCTATTATGGTAGGTGTTATCTACTCACTGAGTTGTAAAACTCACTCCATTTTCCTTTCTATACAGATTTAGAAGGTTCGTAAATGGTTGGATCAAGTGCGATACTGTTAGTTGGAGAGCCACACATCGTCCGTGTGTCCAAGAACGGTATCACTTTGTTTTTCTCTAGAGTTGCTCCATAATTCCACGGGCAGGATCCCCACTTTGGTTTAATATGTAATTCGTGTGTTAATAAATAAATCTTATCTAATTATTTAGAACTTACAAAATTCAATAAATTATTTTAGTTTTAGGCTTATGGGGTCGGGGTAACGGGGTCTTTTGCTCGATTTCCATGACGGTCTTAAGCTCGATTTTGGGTCGTGACAACACGGCTCCCAACTGCACTGTGGCTTGGTATATCGCCTCTTTTTCATCGGATTGGATTCTGGTTGTTAAGGTAATTACTCAGAGTTTATTCCCTCATATGTTTCCAGCAATTAGAACCCTATACTACTCCAATCCAAGCCTATCCATGCATCAAACTAGCAAATTCGAATTTTAGAGCAATTTCCTAACCTAATTTCCATGATTTCCATACCCGGTCAATTCCTACGGTTTAGTTTCGATTCTGAACCTCATTATGCTTCCAATAACAGCCACTTAGCTCGAATTTAACCCCGTAATGTCCCAAATAGAAGAAATTTAAGAATACCCAAAATACCTAAAATTGGAGAAATTGCGGTTTGAGAGATTTGGGGCTTTCTTACGTGATTCTAATCGGATAGAAGCTTAATGGGTGGTGAAGATGAGGTCCGGTCACCTTCTCCAACACCGGCGTGTCTTCTCCGGCGTATTTCCGGCCAGAACCCGCCGTCCGTCACCTTCATCTTCCTTCTCGGTTTCGTGCATGCGTGCGTAGGATGGGGAAAAGAGGATAAAATACTAAATAAAATATATATTTTATTATTATTATTATTATTATTATTATTTACTAAATAAAAGGGGTCCCAAACCGTGACCCCCCCTTTTCACCAACACACATATAAAGAAATAAATATAAATATATATATAATAATAAAATATATGGGGGGGGGCAGCCGTGACCCCCTCCCAATTACACACACACACATTAAAAAAAGAAAAGAAAGAGTAAGCAGAAGCAAAATGAACACACACCCCCATTCCAATTAAAACAAAATACACACACACGCATAAAGAAAGAAAAGAGAAAGTAGGAAAAAAACGAAACACAGCAGAGGCACGCACCAAACCGAGAAAGAGAGAGGAGGCAAGAGCTTGACGGAGGGTTTGGACGGATTTTTGCCGGAGACACGGCTCCACCACCGGAGACAGCCACCGGACCTCTCCTTCACCTCCATCCAACCTTCTATCCGATTGAAATCAAGTAAGAAAGCCCCAAACTCCCAAAACCCCAATTTCTCCAATTTTGGGTATCTTAGAAATTCTTCAATCTCTTCCAATCGGGGCATTCTGGGGTTAAATTTGAGCTTAGTGGATGTTATTGAAAGCTTGGGGAGGTTAAAAATCGAAGTTAAACCGTAGGAATTGATCGGGTATGGAAATTAGGAAAATTGGGTTAGGAAATTGCTCTAAAATTCGAAATTGATAGTTTGATGCATGTTTAGGCTTGGATTGTAGTAGTATAAGTGTTATAAATGCTGGAAATAGTCAAGGGAATAAAGCCTGAGTATTTACCATCTCAACCGGAACCCAATCAGGTGAAAAAGAGGCGAAATACTAAGTCATAGTGTCGTAAGGAGCTGTGCGGTGGGTTGAACACCTCGGTCTAGTCCGTGGTGGACACCTAAGACCCGCTAAATTGGTTCCAAGGCTCTAATTATACCCAATTATATTTTTATATATAATTAAAGAGGTAGTAATTAAGCTTTTACTCAGTGAATAAGGGAGACGGTGGAATGAGTAAGCTAAAGCCTCTTTTGAGCTGTGAATTTAATTCTTTTATTAGTTAAATACCCATATGAACTCATGAAGGGAAATTTAGACAAGTGGGAATCTCTAACCTAAGCAATTACAGGTTCTAAATGGCTCGAAAGTGTGAAACTCGAATATGAGACATTCTGGACTTTCAAAAAGAGCAAATAAGACGACGTAACGAACTAAATAATTAGTTCTTGGAAAAATATCTAGAGGGTGCATAAGCATTAGCATGACACGTACATGGTGGGAGCTTTTTTACGCGTACTAAATTTCTTAAGTATATATGTGTATAGGGCACCACAGGGTAATTGGAGCTCTAGGCACTTCGAGGACTGATCAGGAGGGCCAACGAGGTGAGGGGCTCTCCCATCCCTGCCCCACAAGGTTGGATGACTACGTGGAAATGTGGTTTGTTCTATTTTGAGCAAATTGATATATGAAATATGTCTATCGGAATGTATTTACGTTACACGTATATGATTAGTGAGTAAACAGTGGACGTGCAAACTGTTTATATGTTTATATGTTCATTCTCGAGTGAATATGTGATATTGTGGCTCACCGAGCCTTATGTGATACCGTGGGTAGGATTGAGTCGGAATTTCATATGTGAGGGTTTATTAATATTAGAAACCCATTTAAATTGATCATCGTGCAAATGTTCTGACCATATGGTACATTGAGGAAAATGAACCTTGGTTGTTAAGTGTGAGTGAGAGTCTTGCATAATTGAAACGGGGGACATCTAGGCCTAAGTAAAGAATACGTATGATATTCAGTTAGTTACAAATAGGGCGTCTTTCAATGTTAAATATGTTAGTTGAGTTTGTTTAGTTTGTCCGGGTAGATCGAGTCGGTCATCCTGATCGGACAGACAGGATTATGACGTCAGTAAGTATGCCACATAGTGGCCATTACCTTGGTTTATACTAAGGTTAGAAAAGTTGTCGGCTATTACTCTAAGCGTGCCTTGGAGTCAGAAAGTTCCTAGTGTGATCAACTAGGTTCGAACATAAGATTGCCTTCGGGCCAGTATTTTTCTTAGCGTAATGCGGGAGACAGAAAGTGAGTGCCTACGTGCACAAGTATGTGTTAACTATGAAATCAAATGATCTATGTTGAGATTGATTTACATGCGGATTAATAAATATGTTAGGAGCATGAATTAGGATTTTACTTGTGAATATGATAAATTGATTGCCTGATCATGTTAAAAGTCACAATATAAATCCGTATCATGCGTATGTGGTTGTCGTTGCTCCCTTCCCCCAGCTGTAGTGGTACCCGCTGCTACGCCAGGGATGGGGAGCTCGTCAGTGAGTCTGTTCGACTCACCCCTCTGTTTACATGTTTCAAATACAGGTGGTTCAGGCGTCGGGAACACGTCCGCTTCTTTTTAAGGAGGCAGACAACACTGAAGGCCGCACGCATAGTCCGCGTGGGTAGTGTATTTTGGCTGATGTAATTAAATCAAGATGTTTATGTATATATGATTCCTTTTTGGATGTAGCTTTTGTACATGTACAATTGCTGTATATATATGTCGAACTCTAGTATTGTCAGCTTTATACAGATTAAAGTTAGGTCTTGGTGATGGTAATTTAGGTTATGACATAGCATATTTCACGTATATACATATATGACTTCTGCATGTGACTAGGATAGATCACACGCATTGAGGCGTGTGATCAATACGTAAATTATATGTATGTGTGATTGAATACCTGTTTGTGTGAAAATATGGCTTCCGCATGTGAATAGGTTAGATCACACGCATTGAGGCGTGTGGTCAATATGTAAACTATATGCAAGCGTGTGATTGAATATATGTATGATTGTATACAAGACTTCTGCATGTGAACAGGATAGATCACCCGCCCTGAAGCGCGTGATCAATATGTCTACTATATGTACGTGTGAATGATTATGTATATATGTATAGACTGAAGCGGCGTTGAGCGAGCCGTGGATTGTACGCTACTTAGGTCACCGGATATGGATGGCCATAAATACTATATATTGTTTGTATTGGAATTGGGTAGTTATGAACATGTGAAAATGTTAATCAGGAATTAGAGGCTTACGGGATAGGAGAAATCCTACCTCCCGTGCCGGTCACAGACGTCCGATAGGGGGTCGTGACAATTGTGCTCATAATAAAAATTACCCATTCACTTCTACAATCAGGAAAGGTTATTTCCTACATTATATCCGAGTTAAAAATCTGTCTTAGATTTAATCATTTATGCTATAAATCTATGATGGTATTGACAAAGTTGTATAAATATTTACAAAGAGACAAATTGGTTGGAGGCCCATGGTATTGACCAATTAACAATTTTGAAGTATTAGTTTTATATTTTGGCAATGTTCTCTATCTCAATACTTACTTTTATGATTAATAAGTATGGCTAAGAAGGTGTATAAATATTTAGTCTAATAATTATGATAGTTTATATACTATGCAAATTATATATGCGTCATTGTTCAATAGTTAGCAATTTTAGACAGTGAAAGTTTGTAACCAAGACATGCATTGCATAGCAAAATTCTTGATTATTTATTTTACTATAGTCAATGGTAATATATCGCTTTGAAGGTAAGAATGTAGCTTCTACATAACAATGTCCCACCAAATTATTATATGAATTTAAAAATATATTGTTACAAAATTATGTAAATACATGTAGACATAACCCGTGCAGGGCACGAGTACAAAGACTTGTAATATTATAAAGTAAGAGGCATTAAGCCTAATGTAATACTCGAGAAATTTTTTGAAATTTAAAATAAAATAAAAAGGGAAAGAAAAGAAGAAAAAGATAATTTTTAGGATTTAACTCAAGACATAAGAAATTGGAAACCTAGATTAAATAGGGAAAAGGGATTAAATTAAAAATACATATTAGTTATTATTTATTTAATTATTAATTATATTTATTTATTTTAATTATTTTATTTATTTTTAATTAATTGGGGGGTATGTGCCATGGGTTTAGAAAGAAAAGAAAGAAGGAAGAAAGAATAGAGAGAGAGAGAGAGCCCGAGAACGGAAAGAAAGAAGACGGGAAGGAGAGAGAGGGAGCAGACGGAGACGAGATGGAGAGGAAGGGAAGGCTCACCAGAAAAGCGGCCTGTAATACCCGGGAATTTTTTTCGAAGTTTAAAATAAAATAAAAGGGAAAGAAAAGAAGTAGAAAATAATTTTTGGAATTTAATTCAGGACTTAAGAAATTGGAAATCTGAATTAAATCGGGAAAGGAAATTAAATTAAAAATATATCTTTATTATTTTTCAGTGATTATTATTTATCTTATTATCAATTTTAAAAAAAATGGAAAAGAAAATAAAATATATAATAGTTGTGTCTTAATTTAATTATTAATTCTTTTATTTTTAATTATATTTATTTATTTATTATTTTAATTATATTAATTTATTTTAGTTTTGGGGGGTTGCCGTGGGGTTTGGGAAATAGAAAGAAATAAAAGGAAAAGAAATAAAAGAAAAAGAGAGAGGGATGCATGAGGAGAGGAAGAAAGAAAGAAGAGAAAAAGAAAGAGAGAGAGAGGGAGGAGCCGAGAAGAAGAAGAAGGGGAAGGAGGGGGATTTCGCCAAGAAGGTGGTCGGAGGGAGCTAGCCGACGCCGAAAAAAGTCACCGGAGCTTGGTTACAACGTCTCCCACACCTTTCACCGATCGAATCAAGGTTGGTAACCCCAATTTCATTCGAAACCTTTAATTTCTCTATTTTTAGGGATTTCCTCGATTCACCTTTGATTGAGTTGTTTCGAGGGTAGAATGAGACCTAGAAAGTGTTCTTGAACACTTAGTTGGGGTAGGAATCGAGACTATACCCTCGGGTTTAGCCGAATTCGAATTTTGATGGGTTTGGGGTTGAAATTCTAATTATTCCTAAATCGGGGAAATTATTGATAGCTTAGGGATTGAGCTTGGATTTTTGTAAATAGGCTTGGATTGGTATTATTGAAATTATACTGTTAAAATATTAGCTGAACAAGACCCATGAAGAGCTGGCCCGAGGTTACTAAGGTTGAACCTTGACGTTAACATGCCGGGTCCCTGCTCGGTTTGCCTATATACACTTTAAGGGTGACGTTGAGAGTTTTAAACATCATCTCTTCGATCTTAAACACCCAAGAATAAATCTAAATATCCTATCAAGCATCAAGAATTATTTTAGGTACTTTCTTGTTTCTCAAGGATGAAAACTTGCGAAAAATAAAGTCCAAATTCTAAAGTGGCAACTTTATTCCTTCGAAATTATTAGGAAACCATAAGAAGGATAATTTAAAGGTATATTGAGGTTTAGTAACTCGAATCCAAGGCTCCAAAAAAAAATCAATTCAAGGTGAGCGATAATTGTACGAAACCAAGTGTGAAGCACTTGAGACTCTCATGGAAGAGAGGGAAGACGGATAAGACCAAGAACTCGGTTCTTGGCAACGTCTAGGTGCATTTTTAGGCACGAGCATATCAAACGCATATGAGTTGCATATAGTTAAGATTGTTAACCACGTGAATACAATTGTTAGGAAACCACGATTCGTCCAGAGCGGGAGTTACTCCAGGACAAGCACAAGGAAGCCGTTCAGGTGAGGGGTTTCCCATCCTTGCCCTACAGGGTTGATTGAGGATGTGGATATGTGGTTTGCCTACTTCCCTAATTGTAAGAATTATTTAGTGGTTAACATGCTACTGTTCCTAAATTGTAATATATGAAAGTACTTGTATATGTGTGTTTGATTACATTAAAAGATGTACTGGAGGGTATCCATGTGATGACATGTGATGACATGAGATAGACCGAATAGTACAATTAAGGGGGTAAGTTATTGATTGAGTCTAAGGTTTGGTTTACCCTATTAATTAGAAACTCATTAAAGAAATAGTAAAGAATTTGTTTGCAAACGTCGACGTTTTATGGTAGTCGAACTTAGGAAAGACCTTAGAGCTAGGTTATGATCTAATCAAGGGTTTGGGTACTAAATAAGGATTAAGAAGATCTCAAAATTGATTAGTGAGTCATAGGGATGTTCACCCTACCTAGGTAAAGTCAAATTAGGATAGTAATGGGTAGATAGAGTCATAATCCAAACGGAAAGCTCGGGAGGAGAAACAAGTCAGATAAAGTTGCCCGTTAAGGCCATTGCCCTAGCCTGGACAAAGGGTCAGTTAAAGACTAAAAGAAATTGCCCGTTGACGCCATTGCGCTAGTTTGGCACTAGGGTCAGTTAAAGATTAAAAGAAATTGCCCGTTTAGGCCATTTCCCTAGCTTGACACTAGGGTCAGTTAAAGATTAAAAGATTTGCCCATTGAGGCCATTGTCAATTGTGAGATACATCGACCAGTTGAGTGATTTATACCTTTCAGATGATATGTTAAAAGTGATTGCTTGTTTATGAGAAGCATGATCTGTAGGTTTATCTTTGATTTTAAGTTATATTAATATTGCCTGATCGTAATATAACATTTGATAAACTGGATTTTCATGCGCATGTGATTGTGGGTGTTTCCCTTTCCCAAACTGTAGTGGTACCTGCCGCAACACCGAGGATGGGAAGCTTCTCACTGATTCTGTTTGACTCACTCCCTCTGCTTCAATGTTTCAAATATAGGTATCGGGCAGGCATCGACGTCCGGACAGTGATACAGACATTAAACCAACTCTAACACACTTGTTCGCGTGGGTGGATATTTTGTTATTTTTTAAATATGTTGTACATCTTTTAAGTTGTAGATATTGTGTAAATATTTACAGCTTCTGCTGTACGTCCACTCTAGAATTGTCGGCTTCACTTGTACTTAAAGACAGGGTCCAGTTTGGGGGTAAACTAGGGTATATGAATGAGTATATAAATTGCTGCATGTGAATAGAATAGATCGTACGCATTGAGGCGTACGGTCAAGATGATATGGATAAATATATTATGTGTGCTTGCTGCATGTGAATAGGATAGATCGTACGTATTGAGACGTACGGTCAATATGATATGAATATTTATATTATGAGTAACGATATATATCTATACATTGGGAAAAGGAAAGGGGATTAAAAAGATGGGAAAGAATTAGGATTTAACTATTTATTATTTATTTTTTTTTTAGCCAAATATTAAAATAAATGGGGGGCCAAACCTTGAACCCCCTTCCATTTCATTAGCAAACAAAAAAAAGAAGAACGGAGGGAGAGAGAAGCCGAAACGCACGAGAAGGAGAAGAAGGAAGGTGGCGGAGGGGATTTGGTCGGATTCACGCTGATGAAGGGGCTCCGAGGCCGGTGACGGTGACCGAGACCCTCCTTCAACACCCAGCAATTTCCACATCCGATTGGAATAAGGTAAGAAAACCCCAATCTCTCAAAACCCATATTTCTCCAATTTTAGGGATTTTAGGAATTCTTCAATTACCTCCAATTGGGACATTCTGGGGTTAAATTCGAGCTTAGTAGGTGCTATTGAATTTTTAGGGAGGTTTAGAATCAAGGCCAAATCGTAGGATTTGGCCGGTTGTGAAAATTAGGAAAATTGGGTTAGAAATTATACTAAATTCGAATTTTGCTGGTTTGATTCATGAATAGGCTTGGATTGGAGTAGTATAGGTGTTGTAATTGCTAGAATTATACAAGGGAATAAAGCCCGAGTAGTTACCGTCGCAACCAGAGCCAAATTCGGTGAAAAAGAAGCGATATACCAAGCCACCGTACAGTAAGAAGTTGTGTTGTGGGCTGAACACCTCGGCTTAGTCCGTGGAGGACACCTAAGGCCAACTAAATTGGGTCCAATGCTTTTCTTATACCCGATTATATTATTTATATATAATTAAAGAGGTAGTGGTTAAGTTTTTACTCGGCAAATAAGGGAAACGGTTGAACAAGTAAGATAGGACCTCTTTTGAGCCGTAAATTTATTCCTTTATTAGTTAAATGCTCTTATGAACTCATGAAGTGAAGTTTAGATAAATTAGAATCTCTAACCTAAGCTTTTAGAGTTTCTAAATGGCTCGAATGTGTGAAATCGAGTATAATACATTATAGACTTTCAAAAAGAGCAAATTAGACGACGTAACAAACTAAGTATCTAGTTCTTGGAAATATCTAGAGGGTACATGAGCATTAGCATGACACGTGCATGATAGTTGCTTCGTCACATGTTGTTAATTACTTAAATACATTTGTATAGGGCACCACAGAGTAATTGGAGCTTCAGGTACTCCGAGGACTGATCAGGAGGGCCAGCGAGGTGAGGGGCTCTCCCATCCCTGCCCCACAGGTTTGGATGACTACGTGAAAATGTGGTTTTCTCTATTTTATGCAGTTATTATATGAAATATAATTATCTGAATGAGTTTGGGTTACGTGTGTATGGTTTGTAAGTAAACAGAGAACATGTGAACTGTATATGTGCTTATATGTGTAGGCTCAAGTGTATATGTGTTATTGTGGCTCACCGAGCCTTATATGTTACCGTGGGTAAGACTGAGTCGGAATTTCATATGTGAGGGTTCATTAATACTAGAAACCAATTAAATCGATCATCGTTGTAAAGATCTTGACCGTATGGTATGTCGAGGAAATTGAACATAGGTTGTTAAGTGTGAGTGAGAGTGTTGCATAATCAAAAAGGGAAAAACTAGGGCTAACTAATAAACACTTATAATATTCAATTAGTTATTCATAGAGCGTCCTTCCGGGTTAAACATGTTAGTTGAGCTTGTTTAGGATAGTCCGGGTAGATCGAGTCCGTCATCCTGGTCGGACAGACGGGAATATGTCGTCAGTAAGCATGCCACATAGTGGCCATTACCTTGGTTTAACCGAGGTCAGACAAGTTGCCGGCTATTAGTCTAAGCGTGCCTTGGAGTCAGAAAGTTCCTAGTGTGATCAACTAGGTTCAAACATAAGATTGCCTTCGGGCCAGTATTTCTCTTAGCATAATGCGGGAGACAGAAAGTGAATGCCTACGAGTATAAGTTTGTGTTGTCTATGGAAACATATGATGTATATTTGTGATTGATTTACGTGCGGAGTAATAATTATGTTAGAAGCATGAATTAGGTTAATTATTGTGAATATGATATATTGACTGTCTCATCATATTAAAGGTCACAATATAATCAGTTTCATACGCATGAGGTTGTGGTTGCTCCCTTCCCCCAGTTGTAGTGGTACTCGCTGCTACGCCAGGGATGGGGGAGCTCCTCACTGAGTCTGTTCGACTCACCCCCTGTTTACATGTTTCAGATACAGGTGGTTCAGGTGTCGGGAACGCGTCCACTTCTTCTCAAGGAGGCAGACAGATCTGAAGACTGCACGCGTAGTACGCGTGGGTAGTTATTTTGGTTATGTAGTTATGTTGTGATGTATATATATATAAAAATCCTTTTTGGGCGTAGCTTTTGTACATATACAACTGCTGTGTATATATATGTTATACTCGAATTCTAGTATTGTCGGCTTCATACAGGTTAAAGATAGGTCTTGGTGTGGCAATTTAGGCTATGATATAGTATATATCATGTATATACATATATGACCTTCGCATGTGACTAGGATAGATCACACGCATTGAGGCGTGTGGTCAATATGTAAATTATATATATGTGTGACTGAATATATGTTGCTTGGGAAATATGGCTTCCGCATGTGACTAGGATAGATCGCGTGCATTGAGGCGTGTGATCGATATGTGAATTATATGCATGAGTGTGATTGAATATATGTGGGAATGGATATAGGTCTTCTGCATGTGACTAGGATAGATCGCACGCACTGAGGCGTGGGATCAATATGTAAACTATACGTATATGTGATTGTATATGTGTATATATATAAACTGAAACGGTGCTGAGCGAACCGTGGATTGCAAGTTACTTAGGTCACTGGAAATGGATGGCCATAAATATTATATATATTGATTGTATTAGAAAACGGTAGATATGAACATGTATAAATGTTAATAAGGGATTAGAGGCTTACGGGACAGGAGAAATCCTGCCTCCTGTGCCGGTCACGGACTTCCGAAACGGGGTCGTGACAATATATATATTGATTTTATAGCAGGGTAGTTATAGTTATGTTTACAGGGTAAGGCTTACGGGTTTAGAGGTAAAATCTTATTCCCGTGTCGATCACGTACTCCCGATTTGGGGTCGTGACAAACTTGGTATCAGAGCCAGGTTATTCTTTAAGTCATGTGAAGCCATTGGTATAACCGGGTGTCGGTTTAAACTTCGTTGTGAAACCCGGGCACAACGTTCAATTAAACAGGCGCTTGTGGGAGTGCCTAGGATGTTGAGTCATGAATTGTTTTGAGTCATCGCTTTAGGCATAGAATTTGTATGTGAAATTCTATGCAAAGCATATAACCTGTATAGTACATAAGTGCCAATGAGCACTAAGGCGTAAGGTGGGGTGGCAGTGACCCCGGGAACATTAGGACGCCATAATAGGGAAATGAGACATCCATGGAGGATGCTACCTAGACACAGACACATTTGGTTGACTTGTAGGCAAGAATGCCCTACAATGTGTGATTTTTTTTGCAGGTGCTAAACGAGACGATGTGTCTGCTCTGTTAGCGGCGCATTGTGTGCTATGGCATAGGCGCAAGTATTTTGATTATAGTATGGAATGCAAGTAGAATAGAAATATGCAGTGAATGGTAGTTCAGGTTAGGAATGGTTTGTAAATTGAAAGAAAAGACACGCTTGACGTGTATAAAAGAAAGTAAACCCATGGGGCAGTTGAAATGGAAAGTTTACAGACAAGAATAAACAGGGCCATGAGACCGACAGGGAGATGACCACGTGAATGGGTCACGACTGTGAGGTATGCTATGGCTGAAAGAAATGAGTCGTCCTTCCTAGAAAGTAAATAGAAAAGAGGTGGTGTATGCCACAGTATAGAAGTAGAAGTCTACAGACTAGAAAATCAAGATACGGTATATGGAAGGGCAAAGTGGCCGAACCATATGCCGTAGAGATAGATGTTAAGAAATAGATGCATTTGTAAACGTGTAGAGCGTGACCATATGCCGAGCAGGAAACAGAGTAAATGGTAAGACACAAGGAAGGAGCCTAGTCCAACACTGCGCACGATCCATGAACTGCTAGTTCCTTAAGCAAACAAGGGGCAAAAGAAGGGATTAAGCCCAACCAAACTCTCCTGTGTTGCTTAAGGAAGAGCATAAAGAATAGGATATTGATCACATGAGAAATTTTAGTTAAAAAAATCTTTTTGGTCTTTTCGGATGAGAGATTCTGAAAGACCCTCAAACTTTTCTTGAAAATACTAGGGATAACCATTGGAAGGCAAATTTTCATGAAAACTCTTTCTCAATTTGTGTCATTCCAATTGGTTAAACCCTAACCAATTAAGAAAGCCTTAGGCGTCATTTTCTAAGAAATAAACTTGAACTAATTTTTAAAACCCGCACGGTGCCTAAGAAAACTAACTCATGTGACCAATACCCTACCAAACACTAGTACTTTTATAGGTAAGCTGTATAAGGATGGTAGATGTAGTTGAGAAATCACTCGCTCGGACTGATTAAAGTTCAGTAGACATCGAAAAGCACTAGAGAGTGCTAAAGTGCTAAGGGAGTATACAGGTAAACCTGAGGATTACCAATTAATGGGTCATAGGGTGATAATGGACTTGAAAGTATTAGACCGGAGTAGGTCTAGAAGTGGAAATGGGCGTAGACGTTCGGGTACCGTCCAGAGATAAGAAAGTGAGTGCTATTGCGGTAGATAGCTCTCAAACGAGATAACGAGAGAGATAAACCCCAAAGGGACTCGTGGAGGCCTGAGTGGAGAGAAAGTAGACAGGGATAAGTAGTCCCATAAGGGGAGAAGAGCGGAAGCCTATAGGACCCCATAGGATAAGAGTCAAGTAGGAGGTGGAGAACCAACTACTACCGTAAGTGCATGTATAGTACACAGATTGTAGTGGGCATAGCTAGGTAAGCTAGTTCCACAGGTTGGTGAACCGTAAGTCCATTAGTCTGAAGCCCGTGTATGGGGGGAGACTGAGTGGACAAACCAAACGTATAAGTGGCCATGTGGGTGTCATAAAGGGAAAATTTACCGTAAGGACGGTTAATCGAGAAGGAGAATTTAGTGAGTAACGAGTATTGAGAAATACTCGAAGAAAGAGTACCATGTAGGTACGAAATGGAAAAGAAGAGAGTGAATACGAGAATGGAGTCGGGTGAGCATCTGGGGATGCGAGCCAAAATGATAAAACAGGTATGCTACCGTTGGGGGCGATTGGAACCCAATGGGTAACACACTTGCAAGAGACGATATATGTTCGTGAACATAAGCCACACCGTAAGAATGGAAAGAGTTAAACTGTGGGAGCAGATCAAGGGGAGTAGAGCATGTCCGGAAAGGTTCATGTTGGAGTTAACGGATCAAGTATTCCAAGTAAGAATACAGGATCTAAGTGAGTTGAGGAGTCCGAGTGGGCCAAGTTGGGGTAAAAGGCAACGGAAACCCAATGAGTAGAGTTAGCATAGGATGTGCAACTCTAAGTGGACTAACCTAAGGATGGTATAGATCTACAGTCATAGTCGTGTTAAGCGAGGTCTTTGGATGTGAAGACTGAACTGAGCCTGAGGCAGAGTAACGAGTATGATGGTAAGGAGGAGACTGATGAGTTTCCATTATAAACAGAAATGACTACGAGTGGTAGTCAGAGAAGAGTCTAAGTCAGTCAGACATGGGATGTCGACAGGGAGTAACCTGAAGTGGTTACGCAAACCACTAAGGGTAAGTGTAGAAGTCCGGAAAAGAATGGGAAACACGAGTCTTAAATGTAAGATCCTTTACCGTTTGGTGGAGAAACGGTAAGTGTAATACATAGTTGTGCTAGTGTCATGGCATTTAGCTTTGTTAGGACACGAGTAGGGTAAACCGAGTCGGTAGTGAGTGTAACAACTTCGGAAGGCTTGGGTACATTGATGGCACAAAGTATAAACACCTACGTAGGGTGCATGCCATAGTTGTGCTAGTGTCATGGCATTTGGCTTTGTCAGGACACGAGTAGGGTAAACCGAGTCGGTAGTGAGTGTAACAACTTCGGAAGGCTTGGGTACACTAATGGCACAAAGTATAAACACCTACGTAGGGTGCATGCCGTGTAAGCAGTAATTCTTGATGTAGAGTAGAGGGTGTAGTAAAATGTAAACGTACTTTTCTGGAGGAGTTGTTTACAAAGAATATATCGGGGGAATACAAGCAGAAGGGTAGCAGCTTGAAAGTAGAGGATACATAGGTATGGGGACGCTGATGTAGGGGAGTTTAAAGAAATAGAACCTAGTGTGCGATGCAAATAGCTAGTGTCTTGGCGTGTTGCAAGACGGATATAAGAAGTCACTATGAAGGTAGCTAGTCGGACAAGCAGATTGACTCAAGGTAAGCCTCACTAGAGAAGGCAATAGTTAACTCCTCGGAGAACTAATTTCATCATATCCACCGTTGTGGTCAGGAGAGTCTGAAACTCAGTTTGAAATTGGGAATTTCAACTTGTTTCTATCCTACATCCAAGCTAAGTCAACTCTAATTGAAGAAGTTAAATCCAAACAATATCAAGACGCCGACCTCAAACAGATCAGAGATACAGTGGTTAAGGGGGAGAAGGACAACGTCCGATTCTCCATAGATGACAGTGGAATACTCCGGTTGGAGGGACGACTGTGTGTACCTATGGTGGATGGTTTGAAAGAAAGAATCCTTGATGAGGCACACAAGACAGCGTACACAATCCATCCAGGCAGTAATAAGATGTATCAGGATCTGAGAGAATTATACTGGTGGAATGGTATGAAGAAGGATGTGGCAGACTACGTATCTAGATGTTTAGTGTGTCAGCGGGTTAAGTATGAGCACTAAAGGCCCACGAAAACACTTCAACAAATAGAAATTCCTGAATGGAAATGGGAGAGAATTACTATGGATTTTGTGTCAGGATTGCCGCGATCACAGAGGGGATTCAATTCAGTTTGGGTAATCGTTGATCAGATGACCATGTCCGCACATTTCCTGCTAGTTAAGACAACTTACGGAGTAGGTCAGTATGCCCAGCTGTACCTATCAGAGATAGTGAGGTTACACGGAGTACCGATGTCGATTATCTCTGACAGGGGGCCACAGTTTACCTCTCAATTCTGGAGAGCATTGCAAGAGGCATTGTGGACAAGGGTTGATCTGAGTATAGCGTTTCATCCCTAGACAGACGGGCAGTCCGAGAGGACCATTCAAATTTTAGAGAACATGCTTAGGGCATCTATTATGGATTTTGGAGGAGGGTGGGAGAAATACCTGCCATTAGCAGAGTTTGCTTACAACAACAGTGACCAATCCAGTATTTAGATGGCACCTTTCGAGGCTTTGTACGGTCGGAAGTGCAGGTCCCCAATTGGGACGTTCGAGGTCGGAGAGGCCAAGTTAGTTAGTCCAGAACTTGTTCAGGCTGCTTTGGACAAGATAAAGTCCATTAGAGAAAAGCTTGTGACGGCTCAAAGTAGGCGGAAGTCGTATGTCGAAAACCGGAGAAGAGACTTAGAATTTGCTGTGGGTGAGTAGGTTTTCTTGAAAATTTCACCAATGAGGGCGTGATGAGATTTGGCAAGAAAGGCAAGCTAAGTCCAAGGTACATCGGACCGTTTAAGATTCTAGAATGCGTGGGAAATGTTGTCTACCGTCTAGAATTGCCGGCAGAATTGGAAGGAGTTCATCCGGTGCTTCGCGTGTCTATGCTTCTTAAGTACCTGCCAGATCCCTCTCATGTAATTCAACCCCAGGAAGTACAACTAGCTGAAGGTCTGACTTATGAGGAGATGCCAGCGGAAATCTTAGATCGCCAGTTGAAGAAGCTGAGGTCAAAGGAAATACCATTGGTGAAAGTCCTGTGGCGAAACCATTCGGTCGAGGAAGCAACATGGGAAGTTGAGGCGGAGATGCGCAGGACATATCCTCACCAATTTCAAGACTAAGGTAAGTATGTTAATTGAAATTCGGGGACCGAATTTCTTAAGGGGGGAAGATTGTAATACCCGGGAAATTTTTTTCGAAGTTTAAAATAAAATAAAAGGGAAAGAAAAGAAGTAGAAAATAACTATTGGGATTTAATTCAGGACTTAAGAAATTGGAAACCTGAATTAAATAGGAAAAGGAAATTAAATTAAAAATATATCTTTATTACTTTTAAGTGATTATTATCTATCTTATTATCTATTTTAAAAAGACAAAAAAAAAGAAGAAAATAAAATAAAATATATATTAGTTGTGTCTTAATTTAATTAATAACTAATTTATTTTTAATAATATTTATTTATTATTATTTATTATTTTAATTATATTTAATTTTTAATTATTTTGAAAAGGGGGCCGTGGGGTTTAGGAAATAAAAGAAAGGAAAGAAATAAAGGAACAAGGAATAGAGAGGGAGAGACGCGAGAGAGAGAAACGGAAGAAAGAAAGGAGAGAGGGAGAGGGCGGATGGAGAAGAAGAAGGGGAGGAGGACGGTTCGCCGGAAATTGGCTAGAGAAGAGCGGTTCGATGTCGGCCACGACCACCGGAGCTCGACTTCGACGTCTTCCACACCTCCAACCAATCGAATCAAGGTTGGTAAACCCAATTTCATTCGAAACCCTCAATTTCTCCATTTTTAGGGATTTCTTCGATTCACCTTCAATTGAGTTATTTCGAGGGTAGATTTAGACCTGGAAAGTGTTCTTGAACACGTAGTTGGGGTAGGAACTGTGGCTATAATCGGATTTCGCTGGATTCGAATGTGAAAGGATTTGGGGTTGAAATTATAATTATTTCCAAATTGGGTAAATTGTTGATAGCTTAGGAATTGAGCTTGGATTTGAGTAAATAGGCTTGGATTGGAATTATTTAAATTATATTTTTGAGATATTAGCTGAACAAGACCCGTGAAGAGCTGGCCCAAGGTTACTGTGATTGAACCTTGACGTTAACGTGCCGGGTCCCTTCTCGGTTTGCCCAAATACACTTTAAAGGTGACGTTGAGAGTTTTAAACGTCCTCATTTCGATCTTAAACACCCAAGAATAATTCTAAATATTCTATCAAGCATCAAGAAATATTTTAGGTACTTTCTTGTTTCTCTAGGATGGAAACTTGCGGAACAATAAAGTCCAAATTCTAAAGTGGCAATTTTATTCCTTCGTAATTATTAGGAAACCTTAAGTAGGATAATTTAAAAGTATATTGAGGTTTAGTAACTCGAATACAAGGCTCCAAAATCAATTCAAGGTGAGCGATAATTGTACGAAACCAAGTGTGAAGCACTTGAGACTCTCATGGAAGAGAGGGAAGACAGATAAGACCCAGAACTCGGTTCTTTGCGACGTCTAGGTGCATTTTTAGGCACGAGCATACCATACGCATATGAGTTACATATAGTTAAGATTGTTAACCACGTAAATGCAATTGTTAGGAAACCACGATTCGTCCGGAGCAGGAGTTACTCTAGGACAAGCACAAGGAAGCCGTCCAGGTGAGGGCTTTCCCATCCTTGCCTTATAGGGTTGATTGAGGATGTGGATATGTGGTTTGCCTACTTGCTTATTTGTAAGAATTATTTAGTGGTTAACATGCTATTGTTGTTTCTAAATTGTATTATATGAAAGTACTTGTATATGTGTGTTTGATTACATGGAAAGATGTACTGGAGGGTATCCATGAGATGACATGAGATACACCGAACAGTACGAGCAAGGGGGTAGGCTATTGATTGAGTCCAAGGTTTGGTTTGTACTATGTATTCGAAACTCACTTAATTGATCGCAAAGAACTATTTATAAATGTCGACGTCATATAGTAATTGAACTTAGGAATGAAATGATAGAGTTAGGTAATGATCTAAACTGAGGGTTTAAGTATTAATTAAAGATAAATACGATATCATAATTAATTACAGAGCCATAGGGATGTTCACCTTACTTAGGTAGAGTTAGTTTAGGAAAGTAAGGGGTAGATGGAGTCAGAGTCCCAGCTGAAAGCTCGGGAGAAGAAACAAGTAAGATAAAGTCGCCCGTGGAGGCCATTGCTCTAGCTTGTTCTAGTGCCAGTTGATTTAATTGCCCATGAAGGCCATTGCCCTAACCTGGCACTAGGGTCAGTTAAATATTAAAAGAAATTGCCCATTGAGGCCATTGCCCTAGCCTGGCACAAATGTCAGTTAAAGATTAAAAGAAATTGCCCGTTGAGGCCACTGCCCTAGCCTGGCACTAGGGTCAGTTAAACATTAAATGATTTGCCCGTTGAGGCCATTGTCCATTGTGAGATACATGGACCAGTTTAGTCATTTATGGTTTTCAGATGACATGTTAAAAGTGATTGCTTCTTTTGTGAGAAGCATGATAGAAGAGCATGATCCGTAGGTTTGTCTTTGACTTTATGTTATATTAATATTGTCTGATTGTAATATAACATTTGATAAACTGGATTTTAATGCGCAAGTGATTGTGGGTGTTTCCCTTTCCCCAGCAGTAGTGGTACCCGCCACTATGCCGAGGATGGGAAGCTTCTCACTGAGTTTGTTTGACTCACTCCCTCTGCTTCAATGTTTCAGATGCAGGTATCGGGCAGGCATCGACGTACGGACAGTGATACGGACTTGAGACCAACCCTAACACACTTGTTCACATGGGTGGATATTATTTTATATTTTGATTATGTTGTACATATTCTAAGTTGTAGATATTGTGTATATATTTACAGCTTTTGATGTACGCCCACTCTAGAATTGTCGGCTTCACATGTACTTAAAGGCAGGGTCCAGTTTGGGGGAAAAACTAGGATATATGTATGAGTATATAAATTGTTGCTTGTGAATAGGATAGATCGTACGTTTTGAGACTTACGATCAATATGATATGGATATATATATTACGTGTGATTGCTGCATGTGAATAAAATAGATCGTACGTATTGAGACGTACGGTCCATATGATATGAATATTTATATTTTGAATGTTGATATATATATCTATAAATTGGCTGGGCTGAAGCGGTATTGAACGAACTGTGGATTGGGTGTGACCACTATTATGATATATATATTGATTGTATAGCAGGGTAGTTATAGTTATGCTTACAGGGTAAGGCTTACGGGTTTAAAAGTAGTAAAAAACCTATTCCCGTGCCGGTCACGTACTCCCGATTTGGGGTCGTGACAGTTCTTCATTCCCTTCCTCAACTACCTAAGTTCCCTGTTCAATAGATATCACTTGTTCCACTTCCTCGCCGGCAACTAAACGGCGGACTTCTTGTTGAATTTGAAGTGTCATTTCAGCTTTCAACTCCTGAAATCTCGCAGTCAGCATCTCAACCACCGACGGAGCAACCGTCTCAACCTGTGGCTCTGGAGATTGTTGCTGAGGCGCTCTTCTTCCTTGTGCCCTACCACGACCGCGAGTAAGGCCTCTAGCTCGGCCCCTAGGAGGCATTCTCTCCTCTCGAACCGACTCCTCATTTGTACGTGTAGGGACTCTACAGCCTTTCCTAGCCTGCCTAGTAGTCAGCAGCATCCCTGTACTGCACAAGAATGACACCTAATAAGCATTCACATAATTTGTCACAGATTAAGAGAGAATGAAAGAAAACCTGACTCAATTTATCCTGGGTACCCCCACAAGTTCCTGTTTGTTCCAACGTTGTGCCTGGGTTCACAACGAGGCTCAAACCGACACCCGGTTATACCAATGGCTTCACATGACTTAAAGATAACCAGGCTCTGATACCAAGTTTTTCACGACCCCAATTCGGGAGTACGCGACCGACACGGGAATAGACTTTTACCTCTAGACCAGTAAGCCTTACGCTGTAAAACATAAATATAAGTACCATGCTATAGAATCAATTTATATGATATAATAGTGGCCACACCTCACAGGTGGCCTAAGTAACCTGCAATCCACGGCTCGCTCAATACCGCTTCAGCTGAGTATATAGATATATTTCAAACACACGTAATATATAACCATATCATATTGACAGTACACCTCAATGCGTACGATCTATCCTATTCACTTGCTGTAGTTCATGTACTCATAAATATATATATCCTAACTTTCCCCAAAACCGGACCCTGTTGTCACTACCCCAAATCGGAAGTGCGTGACCGGCACGGGAATAGACTTTTACCTCTAAACCCGTAAGCCTTACCCTGTGAACATGACTATAACTACCTTGCTATAAAATCAATATATATATTGTAATAGTGCCCACACCTCACTGGTGGCCTAATTAACCTGCAATCCGCGGTTCGCTCAATACCGCTTCAGCTCAACCCAGTGTATAGTATATATATCAACATGCATAAAATAAATACTCATATCATATTGACCGTACGTCTCAATATGTACGATCTATCCTATTCACATGCAGCAAGCACACATAATATATATATCCATATCATATTGACCGTACGCCTCAATGCCTACGATCTATCCTTTTCGCATGCAGAAGTTTATATACTCATACGTATATCCTAGTTTATCCCCATACTGGACCCTGTCTTTAAGTACATTTGAAGCCAATAAGTCTAGAGTAGGTACATATCGAAAGCTCTAAATATATATACAACTCTTACAACTTAGAATATGTACAACCAAAAGAGTCAAAATAACAAAAGATGTCCACCCACGTGAACTAGTGCGTAAAGGATGGTCTGATGTCCGTATCACTTTCCGAACGTCGATGCATGACCGATACCTGTATCTAAAACTTTGAAGCAGAGGGAGTGAGTCAAAAAGACTCAGTGAGAAGCATCTCATCCTCGGCGTAGCGGCGGGTACCACTACAGCTGGGGAAAGGAAAACACCCACAATCACATGTGCATGAAAATCCAGTTTATCAAATGTTATATTACGATCAGGCAATATTAATATAATATAAAATCATGGTAAAACCTACGGATCATGCTCCTCTATCATGCTTTTCATAAACAAGTAAACACTTTTATAATATCATTTGAAAACTGTAAATGTAATACCCCGGAAAAAATTTCGAGGATTAAAGAATGATTTATTTAAAAATTTTGGGGATTTAAGAATGATTTATTCCGAGGATAGGAATTAAAAGCCCAGAAAGAATATAGAAAAAAAAGTATGAAAGTTAAAAGAAACCGGAAAGGGAATTTTTTTCAAAGATTATAATACCGAGAAGATTTTTCGTGGGTTAAAATAAAATAAAAGATGAATGAAAGAAGTAAAATATTTTTTTAATTAATTCGGGACCTAAGAAATTAGAAGCCTAAAATAAATTTGAGGGGGAACTAAATTAAATATTATTAGTTTTTGTTTATTTAATTTTTAATTAATCTATTTATTTATTTTATACAATTTTCAGATTTTATTATTTTTATTAATATATATTAGTTATTAAATAAAATAAAGGAAAGAAAATAAAAAGGGAAAAAGAGAGAGGGGTAGTGGTACGGGGAAAGAAGCAGGGAAGGAAGAAAAAGAGAAGGAAAGGAGAGAGAGGGAGAGCTAGGGCTTGGAGGTGGGAGGAGATCCGGCGGGAATCTCTCCGGAACCTGGCGAGCCAGAGTTGGAGGAGGAGTCGGAGATCATCATTGTCATCTTCCTCGTCTCAATCTCTCGAGTTAAGGTTGGTATAACGCCGATTCTCTCCAAGTTCCCATTTTCTTCATTTTTCTTCATTTTTTGGAATTGAGTTGAAAATCCGAGTGTTGGCGGATTCGAGGGTAGAATAATGTTTCTAAAGTGTTCTTGAACACTCATCGGGGTTAGGATTCGAGGCTAAATCGTTGGATTTGGCCGAATTCGAAGTTGGAAGAGTTTGGGGTTTATGAAACCCATTTTTCCCAATCTCGAACGATCAACGATTCGGCGACGAATCGGAGTTGGATTTGAGTTGTAGGACTTCCTAAATGTAGTATATATGTAGGTGAGCAAAACCCGTGGGGAGTGGAGTCGAAGCCGGGGGCGGAAGGGGGCCGGAACAGGCCCAAACCAGCCCACAGCACAGCAAACGAATTGCTGTGCTGCGAGCCGGCGCTATAGCGCAGAAACCGGCGCTATAACGCCATCTCTTAGGGGTGCCAAGAGCTGCTGGGCAGCAGCTCGGCGCTATAGCGCCAGACCTCTGCCCAGCATGCCCAAATTTCATTTTTTTGCAAATCCGAGGCGTCCGAACCTCCTACTTTCAATCCTAAACTTCTTAGAACACCACCAACTATGTTTTTAAGGATCAAAATCATTCCAACTGTCTTCTTGTCCCTCAAGAATAGAAACTTACGGAGTAAACTAAGTCCAACTTCTTGAATTTCAACCTTAAACTGTCACAACCTTTAGGCAACCTTAAGTGGGATAAATTGGAGGTAGATAGAGGTCTAGTACTCAAATCCAAGTATGTGAAACACTCAAGTAGAGTGTTATATGTGAGTAAGTCAAGTGTCCGAGGAAGGATACTGATAATACCAATATTTACCCTTGTATCTTTTGGCATTTGACAAGCTTTTGTTGAGTTTAAAGAGTCATTATGCATGATTTAATGTTATTCAAGGGCACTTAAGGACTTAAATCACAATCTTGCTAATTCCATGTTTTTATTGAATAACTTGTGATAATTCTCTAGTTTTCTTAACTTGAGGGCCTCACAATTGTTTTGGTTGATTTGTAGGTCAACTAGCTTGAGGAATCGCAAGGATTCAAGTGCTAGAGGTCGAGAAAGAAGCTGGAAAGCGAAGCCGGTAGAAGATTTGAAGCTTAGAGGCATTTTTGGGCCTGTTCTACTGTTCCACCCGCTGCCAGCTGGTAGCCTTGCAAGCTGCCAGCGGGTGGACTTCAGTTTCAGAGCAAAACGCGTGTTTTAAGTAATCCACCCGCTGCCAGCGGGTACACCAGTTCTGCACGATTTTCTCGCGATTTTAAGAGCTGAAACGGATTGTGGGCCCACTTTCTCAATGGTTTACCACAAGGGGAGCATACTAGGTCAGATTAGAGGGAATATTCTGATGTTTTAGAGGCCCTTAACCTAATTTGGAGAGGAACCCACGAATTTAGAACGCATTCATCACACAAGCTCTCATCCTCTCAAGTTCCTCTCACATTTCCAGCCACACTCACCATTTTCTCTTCATCTTCTCGACTCTCCACACACATTCAGACCAAATTCTAGCAACCTCCATCATCATCCATGGCTAAGCAAGGGTTGTAGGAGCTTGGTGAAGCATTTCTCCCATCTATGAGTGGCTAAACTTCTTGTGCTTTGGAGGAGGATGATTGGGGCTTGAGCTATGGCATCCAATAGGGAGTTTTTCTTGTTTTCCTACTACTTCTCTTTATGGATTCATGTTTATCTTGTTGATATTGATGAGTTTGTATTGATTGTGGCTCCATGGTTGTGGAACTCAACTAGGTTGTAGTTGGACATTAGGAATTTATATAGACTTGTGATTTGTATTTTGATTCTCCCATTGTGGGTTTTGATTACATTGGATTTGGTTGAATCTTATTGTAATTTTTAATTCATTGTGGAAGTCACTATAATGACAATGGTAATTGTTGAGTTGAATTCTAGTTTATGTTAAATTCCTCATTTGCTTCATTGATGGTATTTGATTAGGCTTGTTAATTGTCCGATTGGTTAATTGCATTCTCTAATTAAATTACCTAGGTTTAGTGGTCACGAAACTACTTTAGGAAATGGCCCTTCATTGATTAACTCCATACTTTTTGATAGCAAGGATAGCCCAAAGCATTCTCCAACAAAGCATATTCATCTCATTTCATTCACCTCAATTTACTTTAGCTTTAAAAAATATTGAAAACCCCAAAAAAGTGTTAGTTCTAGTTTCATTTAGTTGCGTTTGATTCCATTTAGTTTCATTGCACACCAAATGTTTGTTAAATTGCCTCAAAGACTTCCCTTTTTGTGTTAATTGAGCATATTTGTCCATTGAGTCCATAGGCTCCGTGAGAGAGAATCGACCTAGGTTGTGTCACTAGCTGCACTTTCTAGTATTAATTTTATTGGTGTCGGCCTCGCGACAAGGCCGCGTCCACCAATTTGGCGCCGTTGCCGGGGAGCCATTTTGGTTCTTTGTGCAATTGTGCTAGATTCTCACGAATTGGGTTGTTTTCGCGTGATTTCTTTGGGAATCACATAGTTAGATTGTGTTTTGTTATTGTGTTTTGTGTTTTTAGTAAGTGTTTTTGCTGGTTTTTGTTAAATTTTTCATAGCTGTTTTTTTTTTCTTTTGGAAAGGAATTACTTAGTTTCATTGCATTTAATTGTGTTTTTGTTTGTGTTTATTGTTTCTAGGTAGTTTATAGTTGATTTAGCATTTATTTTTAGGCTTGAATAGTCATTTTGAAGGATTTTCAGTTGGATTTTTGCTGGTTTTTCGAATCTGCCCTGTTTTTCTGCTTTAACAGTGCATAATCGCTTCTGTTTCTGTCTTACCCGCTGGCAGCGAGTGAACCCACCCGCTAGCAGCGGGTGAAGCAGTAAACTGCACTGTTTTTCATTCTATGTTGCTTTGTTTCTGGTTTTCTGGTCTGTTTTGTTTGTTTTACTGTTTTTCTGTGTGTTTTCTTCTTTTTGTTGGTTTGTTTAGTGTATGCTAAGAAGTTCTAGAGGAGACCTAATTCCATTGGATTTAGAAATTGAAAGAACTCTTAGGAAAATAAGAAAACTCAAAAAAGAAGTAATTAAGGCTAACCAAGAAAGGGAAAGAGAACTAGCAATAGAAGAAATGGCCGAAGAGGATAACGGGGATAATCGGATGGACAATAGGGAAAGGAATGAAGGAGGTAATAATGTGGTAGATCAACCTAAACAGTCCATTAAACAATTGAATCAATTTGATGATAATTTTGAATCTTTGGTTGGTGCTACTCCTACTTTTACTACTGATTTTGAAATTAAAGGTTCTCTTGTGCACTCACTTCCAAAATTTCATGGTCTTCCAGGTGAGAATCCGTATACACAAATAAGCTCTCTCCACATGCATTGCATGACGATGAAGCCCGTGGGGGCTAAACTTGAAGAAGTCATGTGGAAGGTTTTCCATCTCACTCTGGAAGGGAAAGCAAAGGTTTGGTATATGAGTTTGCCAAGGTACACCCCAGATGCTTACCAAACATGGGATAATTTGAAGAAGCACTTTATTGAAAAATATTATCCTTCAAACAAAGTCGCCGCAGCAAGAAACGAGATTGCATCTGCAAGGCAAGAAGAGGGTGAAACATTCTATGGATATTGGACACGTGTTCAGGATATGGTAGCAAAATGTCCAAACCATCAAATGCCACTGGAGCACCTAGTCCAAGCTTTTGTCTATGGGTTAACTGATGAAGATGCAAAAATGCTCAATGCAGCTGCTAATGGGTCCATAGAAGACATGCCCCCTGATGAAGCAATGGAGTTGATCAAGAAGCTCGCCTTGAGTAGGCAGAACATTACCACGAGGGATACTCGAGCACTAAAAGAGATATCTCCAGCAGATCGAGACCCATTATTGGTGAAAGTGGTAGATGAACTGTCTACACTAACCAAGAGGGTGGATGGACTGAGCATCCAATCTCCAAGATCACCCACTCAACAGCTAGCTATGGTAGGCGCTAGTTGTACATTCTGCGATTCCCCTATGCACATATCAGCAGATTGCCCTGGTCAATATGAAGATGTGAATGCAATGTATCAAGCACGGCCTGGGCAATACCAACAAAGGGACCCTTACTCCAATACATACAATCCTGGTTGGAGAGATCACCCTAACTTCAGATATGGGAATAGCGGTAATCAGAATACTCAAGGGTTTAGCAGTGGGCAAAGTCAAGGGAACTACCCTTCTAGAGGAGGAAATTCTTATGGTGGTCAATACTCAAATTTTCAAGGGGCTTCACCTAGCCAAGCACCAAATTAGAACACCACCAATGCCATGGTTCCCATTAGTCAAGGTGCACCGTCTTCAAGCAATGATGAGCTTAAACAGCTTCTAGTGCAAGGGTTCTCAGATATTGGTGCAAAATTTGACCAAGAGCGGAGTATCACTGATGATAAAATCAAGGCCGTCGCCTCACACGTTGACTCATGCTTCACTAATATCATGAACAAGTTTGAACAAATGGAAGTAAAGCATGACAACCTGAACTCATTTGTCACTCAGCTGTCTAACAAGAAGAGTGATGAACAAGCAAGATCAAGCGGAGCGACGCCTTCTAACACAGTGATCAATCCCAAGTCACTGAATGCCATAAGCCTTAGAAGCGGCAGAAAAGTCAGATTTGAAGACAAGGAAGGTGATGAACAAATTGAAGAAATTGTTTGTGAAAGTCCTCCTCTGTCACCACTCAAGCTTTCTGAGAGCTCCAAAGAGATTAGACTGCGGGAAAAAGTTGAAGAAAAGAAGAAGGAGCAACAAGAGGAACCAAAAGAAAAAGAGGAACAAAGGGAGAAGGAAGAAGCAATTAACAAAGCCATCTCCACCCAAAAAGGTAAGGAGGTAAGTATAAGTGATCTTCCCTTTCCTAATTCATATTTGCTAAGTAAGAAAGTCAAGGAAGTTAAAACTGATGAAGAGGCACTGAATTTATTTACCAAGTTAGAAGTTAATATTCCTTTGTTAGAGTTGGTAAGAAAAGTGCCTAAATATGCAAAAGTTTTGAAAGAGCTTTGTACAAACAAGAGAAGATTTAGACCAAATGAGAGAGTTCAAGTGAGCTCTAATGTTTCTGCTCTTTTCAAACCCCAAATCCCGGTCAAGTGTCAAGACCCGGGGTCTTTCACAATCCCTTGTACTATTGGTAAGGTTACTATAGGGGGTGCATTACTTGATCTAGGGGCTGCTATAAATGTCATGCCTAAATCTGTTTATCAAGCCCTAGGTGTTAAAACACTTCAACCCACTACAGTAATCTTACAATTAGCTGATAGGTCCATTCGGCGACCTGATGGGATTATAGAGGACCTTTTGGTCTGAGTGAAAGACTTGCTCATTCCAGCTGATTTTTATGTTCTTGATATGGCTGCGGAAGTGCCTCAGGATTCCACTCTCATTTTAGGTCGCCCCTTCTTGAGGACTGCTAACACTGTGATTAGCATGAAAGAAGGAACGATCTCTATGGAAGTGGGAGATCATAAAGTTAATTTTAATATGTATGAGGCCATGAAGCATCCATATGAGGACTATTCTTTACTTGGGGTTAGTGCAATAGATATAATTATTCACTGATGATTATATTTATTGATTATATCTATTGCATCCATATGTTTATAAGCTTGATGATGATAATTCTGAATCTACTGTTGATGCATTCTCTGATGGTTATTTTTCATTCACTAAACTTTTGCATGCTGAAGATGACACTCTTGCTTCATTCTCTTCTTTATATTCTTTTCCATCTACTTGCTCTTGTGGAGGTGATCCCTCGTGTCTTAACTGCATGTCAGTTGATTGTACACGTGGTGCCCCACAATCTGATACATTTTCTGTGACTAGTTATTCTTTGGATTCTCTTTCTTCTTTGAGCAGTTATGATGGCCCTTTGGGAAAGTTGTTCATTGAGTTTTCAGGTGAGTCAAGCAATGAAACAGGGAAGGTGATCCAAAACAAAGTTCAATACATTCTGCCATGTGAAGACCCCCTTTCTGCTTCTCCACCTTCTCACCTATTCCAAGGGCAACATAGTAAAAGAAAGGAAATCGCGGTTGAAGCTGAATCAACCGAAGAAGGGAACATTCTACCAAGGTTTGAATGCATGGAAGTTGAGGCAAGTGGTAAAAATGAAATTTTAAAGGGAAGTACTCTTGCCACTTTAGATGTGCAAAAATTAGTTCCTTCTGTAATTCAACCTCCCACTCTAGAGCTCCCTTCAAATCTAAAGTATGTTTTCTTAGAGTCAAATAACCAATTACCAGTGATCATTGCTAATGGATTATCTGACGAGAATGAAGGGAAGCTCTTAAACCTTTTGAGAAAACATAAAAGAGCAATAGGGTGGACTTTAGCAGATATACCAGGGATTAGTCCTACAATTTGTACACATAGAATTCTGCTAGAGGAGGGGTCGCAGCCCAAGCGGCAACCCCAAAGGAGGTTGAATCCTTTGATTTTAGATGTGGTCAAGAAAGAGGTCACTAAGCTTTTGAGTGCGGGTATTATATACCCAATTTCTGATAGTAAATGGGTTAGCCCTGTGCAGGTTGTTCCAAAGAAGAGTGGGATCACAATAGTGAAAAATGAGAAGGATGAGTTGATTCCCACTAGAGTCCAGAATTCGTGGCGCATGTGTATTGACTATAGAAAATTAAATGACGCCACTAGAAATGACCATTTCCCTTTACCCTTTATTGACCAGATGCTTGAGAGGCTTGCTGGCAAGTCTTACTACTGTTTCCTTGATGGCTTCTCTGGTTATTTTCAGGTACCCATAGCTCCGGAGGACCAAGAAAAGACCACTTTTACTTGTCCCTTTGGTACATTTGCATATAGGAGAATGCCTTTCGGTTTGTGTAATGCTCCTGGTACATTTTAGCGTTGTATGATGTCTATTTTTTCTGATTTTCTTGAACAATGCATGGATGTATTTATGGATGATTTTACAGTTTATGGAGAGTCATTTGATGCATGTTTAGACAGCTTGGATAAAATTCTTGCTAGATGTTCTGAAAAGGGTCTTGTGCTAAATTATGAAAAGTGCCATTTTATGGTTGATCAGGGAATTGTTTTAGGGCATTTAATTTCTGAGAAAGGGATTGAAGTGGATAAAGCAAAAATAGAAGTAATCTCCTCCCTCCCATACCTCACATGTGTTAAGGAGATTAGATCATTTTTGGGTCATGCAGGGTTCTATAGGAGTTTCATTAAAGATTTTAGCAAAATTGCATATCCATTATCTCAATTACTTCAAAAAGATGCAGAGTTTGATTTTAATGAAGCATATAGGTCTGCTTTTGATGAACTGAAATCTAGACTTGTCTCTCCCCCAATACTTTCTACGCCTAATTGGCAATTACATTTTGAGATTTCATGTGATGCTTCTAATTTTGCTGTTGGAGCCATGCTAGGGCAAAAGGAGAACAGGGTTTCTAGAGTGATTGCATATGCCTCCAAGACATTAGACCCGGCACAAATTAATTATACCACCACTGAAAAGGAATTGTTTGCCGTTGTCTTTGCTTTGGAGAAATTTAGACCTTACTTGCTTAATTCTAAGGTTGTAGTTTTTTCTGACCATGCTGCAGTGAAGTATCTTTTCTCCAAACCTCATTCCAAGCCCAGGCTACTTAGATGGGCCCTTCTCTTGCAAGAATTTGACATAGAGATTAAGGATAGACCAGGAGCTGAAAACCATGTAGCTGACCATTTGAGTCGCTTACCTGAGGACACAAAGGGAGTGGACTCTTCTAACTCTACTTTTGATGCTTTTCCAGATTCTTTGTTGTGTACCATAGCTCGTCATGAGCCTTGGTATGCTCATATAGTGAATTTTCCCATTAGTGGAGTGACACCCCCTTCTATGTCTACTTTTCAGGTACAAAAGCTAAAGGGAGATGCCAAATTCTATGCTTGGGATGCGCCTCATCTTTGGAGACTATGTGCTGATCAAGTCATTCGAAGGTGCATACCAGAGGAAGAACAAGAGAGCATCTTAACTGCCTGTCATACCTTGGCTTGTGGGGGGCATTTTGGTGGAAAGAAAACCTCTAGGAAAGTCTTAGACTGTGGGTTTTATTGGCCAACTTTAGTTAAGGATTCTGTCAATTTTTGTAAAACTTGTGATAAGTGCCAACGTTTTGGGGGTTTGGGATGGAAACAAGAAATGCCACAACAACCTATACTATTTTGTGAAATTTTTGATGTTTGGGGCATAGATTTTATGGGACCTTTTCCCCCATCAAACGGGTTTACTTACATTTTATTGGCAGTTGACTATGTTTCTAAGTGGATAGAGGCCGTACCCACTAGGAAGGATGATGCTCAAACTGTAGCTAAATTTGTCAAGTCTAATATTTTGTGTAGGTTTGGGATCCCTAGAGCCATCATTAGTGATCAGGGCACCCACTTTTGCAATAGGCTTTTCAATAGCTTATTAGCTAAGCATGGTGTCCGACATAAAGTTTCCACACCTTACCACCCACAAACCAATGGTCAGGCAGAGGTGTCTAACAGGGAAGTTAAGAAGATTCTTGAAAGGGTTGTGCAACCCTCCCGAAAGGATTGGAGTTCCCGACTTGAAGAAGCTCTTTGGGCATATCGCACAGCCTACAAAACTCCAATAGGCATGTCCCCTTATCGCCTAGTCTTCGGTAAAGCTTGCCATTTGCCGGTTGAATTAGAGCATAAGGCATATTGGGCGGTGCGAAAATGCAACTTAGATATGGAAGCTGCAGGAGAAGAAAGAAAACTCCAATTGCAAGAACTTGATGAAATGAGGGCTGAAGCATATGTAAATGCCAGGTTGTACAAGGAGAAGACAAAGAAAATTCATGACAAAGGCATTCTTAGAAAATGCTTTAGTGTTGGGGATAAAGTTTTAAAATTCAAAGCAAGATTCAAGTTCAAGCAAGGAATGATGAAAACACGTTGGGATGGACCTTTCACAGTGACCAAGGTCTTTCCTTATGGAACGGTGGAGATAATGAAAGATTCAACCGGTGCCGTGCACTTGGTGAATGGTCACTTGCTGAAATTGTTCAAGGAAAACTCCAAGCCCCCATGAGGGGCCAGGTCATCTCTTTCCTTTTCTCATCTTGCATTTAATTTGTTGCTCTTATGGATTGCTTGAGATGAGTGTGGGGGAAGAGATCTTCCAGTAGGTAGTACATTGTGGTTTAATTATGCTTTTGTGTATTTTGTTGCTTTTAGTTTGTGCTTTGTGTGTTTGTTTAGTTGTGTGGTTAAACACTCCCTTGGTTGTTGAATGCATGAGTTTTGATGTATGAGGTTTGCTTTTTGATAGATGGAAGCCAGCACATTAGGTTCTAGGAGTAGGAATAGATGGATTTTTATGTTTTTAGGAGTCTCTGGTTGGATACAGGAGTGAATGGAGAGGAGAAATGAAGTTAGGGGTCAAAATGTCCATTTTTAAGCACGTCTCGTAGCACCCGCTGCCAGCGGGCATCCTTTGCCCGCTGCCAGCAGGCGTTACAGAGGCCCTCCCCTGTTTCATGTTCGCCTCTGACTTACCCGCTGCCAGCGGGTGGTCTTTCACCCGCTGCCAGCGAGTGAGTCTGGGCACTTAAAAAAAATTAATTAAATTAATTAATATTCTTGTTTTCATTTAATTTTGAATTTCAAATTGTATTTTCTGAACCCTAATTCTTCTTCCCTCTCTTTCTTCTCTTCAGCCTTCCTTCTCTCTCTCTAACCTCTCTTCTTCTTCCCCATATCCCAAAACTCCATCTTCCACCACACCACCAAACCCCACCAAACTGATCCCATTCCCCTTCCTCCACCAAAACTGTGAACCCCATCTCTCCCTCCACCAAGCCGTGAGCCTCACTACCACCAAGCCACCAAAACCGAACCATTCCCCTTCTCTCAACCCAAAACCGAACCCAGCCCTTCACCAAACCCATCCCTTCTCTCTCTCTCCAAAGCCTCCACCCCCATCACCCATATCCCAATCCCGTAACCCACCCCACCAAAACCATCCCTTCTCTCTCTCTCAACCCAAACCCCAATCTCCTTCCAACCCTTCACCCATCCCCCACCAAGCCGTACCCCCAACCCACACCAAAACCCGTACCCCCCTTCTCTGCCTACACCTTCACCCATCCTCCACCAAACCTAACCCATCCCCCACTTCTCTTCCACCTCAAGTCCAGATTTCAATTTCTCCCACTAGGTAATTTTCTTTTCATTTTTTTTTTTATATTTATTTTATTTCACAATTTTCATTTAGTTTACCTATTTCATATTAATTAAATTTCATTTCCTTTTTATTTTTATTTTCTAAATTTTTAGTCCTAATTAATTATTAATCTGAATTTTTCTTCCAATTAGTGAATATTTTAGTATGCGTAGCATTAGTACTAGTTGATAAATAATTTAATCTTGATTTTCACTTAGGTTGTAAATAATTTTTATCTTGATTTAGTAGATAGGGTATTGCTTTTTGTTTATTTTTTTTTTAGTCACATTAGTACTTAGGTAGTCAATAATTCTACTTTAAGTTCTCTTTTTAATTAATTTCTAATTATTTTATCTAGAATTAGTTCATACATACCCTAGTCTTGTTTAGAAATAGTAAATATGTAATATTTTAGTCTCTCGCTAGTTTTTACCTTTAGTTATCACTTTGTTTAGTTGTTTTTAGTCTAGGCTAGTTATTTCTTAGTCTTAAAAATCAGTATGGACCCTCATGATTACTCTTCAATTTAGCTCTCACACCTTGTTTTTAACTAATTTAGTTTTCCTTTTTTTCAATAGTTTTATTTCTTTCTTAGTATGCTTAGTTTTTCCTTTTCTTTAATTAGTTTTAATTGGTTTTAGTGTGAGCGTCTAGGTTGGTTAGCGTAGTCTTGCTGGCTTCTATGTTAACTGATTTCTCTTTTCAATTGCTTGTGTTTTTTCTTGTTTTTATTTGTTTGTGTTGATTAGCAAGCATGTCCGGCAAGAGGGTTACCACATTCACATTGGCTGGCATCCGGCAATTTTTTGGACTGCCTGTTGTGCAGAATTGTGCTTACAAGAGCCAACAGACAGCTTTTAACAGTGGTGATGCTCCTTTCCCGCGCGCTGAAATTAGAGAGATGCTCATTCAGGACAATTCCGATTGGGATGCTAAGTATGGAGGATCTCAGATCTATTTGCAACGCTCTTCCCTGTGCCCGGCTGCTAGAGCATGGCTGCTTTTTATATGTCACAACATTCTTCCTTCCAGCCATGGTACTAACATACCCTCTCAACAAGCACACCTTATTTACTTATTCATGAAGAATGAGAGAGTTGATGTGGCCGGGCTAATTTTTGACTCGCTCAAGAAGGCTTCAGTGATGGGAGTGAAGGGCCAAATTCTGTTATTTCCACATCTCATCTCTCAAATGTACAAGAGAGCAGGTGTTCCGCAGCTTGATTCTGATTTAGAGTTCGATCCTGCCAACACCAGAGATTACAGTAGATTGGGATTTGGAAGACCTCCAGTTATTAGACCTCCCGCGCCAGCCAGGAATGTCAGGCGGCGCCGTGATGAAGCCTCTTCGAGTCGGACCCCTTCGCAAGCTTCAGAGCCAATGATGCAGACCTCTGACCAAAAGCTAGACTTCCTGATCTCTGAGCAGCGTGCCCTTAGGGATGACGTCCACACTCTTCGGGATGACATCCACACTTTGCAACCTAGCTTCACATCCTTTCAGGTCGAGGTCCGGGACAATTTTAGAGAGCTGCGAGAGGGCCGTGATGGAGCTCGGTTCTGAGCCAACTGCTTGCTAGTCTTATCTGGTTTTATTTCTTTTGTGTTTCATTTGACTTTTCTGCTACTTTTCCTTCTTACTCATGGATTCTATTTGTGCTGCTTATTACTTTTGCTGTTGAGCTACTGATGGCTCATTTAACTTCTGGAACATTATAATTTCATGCATTCTTAGTTGTGTAGCTGTTTAGCTTACTTCGCTCGCCCCTCTTCTCCTCTTTTTGCAATTAACTGATTGTTTTTATGCTTGTGGACCCTCGTGCTTGCGCATCCTTGTCCTATCTTTCTGCATTGAGGACAATGCTTGTTGCAAGTGTGGGGGAGAAGTTTGTGAAGAATGATTGCTTTTTGAATTGTTGAATGGGCAGGTTATATTGCAAATGTTGACATCAGATTTATATTCCTATTTAGTGATTGTGTTTTTGACTCCTTGTGGATTTAGTTTTTCACCTTCTTTTCTTGTGGATGCGAATATAAATGTAAATGCACAGGTTTTAAGTCCTTTTGTTCATGGATATTATCAACTGAGTAGATTCAATTTTCGTTTTTGTTGAAGACTTTTGGGATTAATGATGTTAATCAGGAATTCCATAATCACTTTTTGATATCTACTCAAATGTTTTGAAATTTTTTTTTTTGGGAACCACACTTAACTTTTGTGCCTGTTTAAGCATTTTAGAAAATGCTTTCAAGTTGTGTGTCAGGAGCCCGCAGAATGCACAATCATTTCAAGAATAAGAAACAATTTTTCAAGAGATTTGTGCTCTCTAATTCTCAACTTAAGCAAGTCATTAATGTGAGTAATTAATTAGGCATGCATTGATCGATGTGAGAGTAACCTAGCCTTGTTGGAAGATTTTGAGCCAAACACTTCTGTTTTTCTTGCATATACTTGTGTGTTGTCTGCTTACTTGTTTACTTTCTAGAACTTGATTGAAATCTTGTTGAAGCTTGACATGCGTTAGTTAAATAAAAATGATTGAGGCGTTTGTTTCACTCACCTATATTCCATACACAAACCACTTCTTTTGCTACCCATAGTCACCCCCTTTGAGTTTAATTCTTGCTTTTCTAGACATTTTGCACTATGACTTTTAATTAAATGTTTGACTTTAGGTTTCTTAGTTTCTGACCACTCATCTTCCTGGGTTGAAATTGTCTAATTGATCCAATCAAGCAAAAAGCTTGAAAAGAAATAATAAATAAATAAATAAATGAATTATACATTTATTTATTTAGAAAAAAAAAGAAAAAAAAAAGAGGAAATACAAAAGAAAGAAAAGCAATAATAAAAAAAATGATGAATAAAAGAGTTGCAACCGAAAGCAATAAGGATCTTAGGCAAATTTCTTGGTGGTTGGAAGATGATTGTTTGGTTAGACTCTTTTGGAACCCAAGTAATCATTTAAGTGGGAGTCAATTCAAAATGTTTAGTTTTGCATAATTTCCTTCTTTGTAAACACTTTTCACCATGACCATACATCCATCATTACAAGCCATTAAGACCTCATGATTTGTTGAGCTAACGCATCTTAGTGGAGATCTAGATCTCTCTCAAGCCTATAGCAAAGTGATAAGTAAGTAAGATTAGAGAGAAAATATCCAACATTAGTGAGTAGAGCGAAACACTTGAGTCATCGGTCATTTGCATGTTCTAGTTGATTGCTATGGATAGTTGTTTTGCTTTTGTTGCATGAATCAAGAACATGGTTTCTTGCTTAGTTGTTTTGCATCTTGATTTGGTTGGTTATTTTGTTGCCTCCTACATACCCCTTGACTGCAATTTTGACTGATTGCTTTGCTCAGGAGTGCAAAGGTCTAAGTGTGGGGGAGTTGATAATACCAATATTTACCCTTGTATCTTTTGGTATTTGACAAGCTTTTGTTGAGTTTAAAGAGTCATTATGGATGATTTAATGTTATTCAAGGGCACTTAAGGACTTAAATCAAAATCTTGCTAATTCCATGTTTTTATTGAATAACTTGTGATAATTCTCTAGTTTTCTTAACTTGAGGGCCTCACAATTGTTTTGGTTGATTTGTAGGTCAACTAGCTTGAGGAATAGCAAGGATTCAAGTGCTAGAGGTCGAGAAAGAAGCTGGAAAGCGAAGCCGGTACAAGATTTGAAGCTTAGAGGCATTTTTGGGCCTGTTCTACTGTTCCACCCGCTGCCAGCGGGTAGCCTTGCAAGCTGCCAGCGGGTGGACTTCAGTTTCAGAGCAAAACGCGTGTTTTAAGTAATCCACCCGCTGCCGGCGGGTACACCAGTTCTGCACGATTTTCTTGCGATTTTAAGAGCTGAAACGGATTGTGGGCCCACTTTCTCAATGTTTTACCACAAGGGGAGCATACTAGGTCAGATTAGAGGGAATATTCTGATGTTTTAGAGGCCCTTAACCTAATTTGGAGGGCAACCCACGATTTTGAAACACATTCATCACACAAGCTCTTCTCCTCTCGAGTTCCTCTCACATTTCCAGCCACACTCACCATTTTCTCTTCATCTTCTCCACTCTCCACACACATTCAGACCAAATTCCAGCAACCTCCATCATCATCCATGGCTAAGCAAGGGTTGGAGGAGCTTGGTGAAGCATTTCTCCCATCCATGAGTGGCTAAACTTCTTGTGCTTTGGAGGAGGATGATTGGGGCTTGAGCTATGGCATCCAATAGGGAGTTTTTCTTGTTTTCCTACTACTTCTCTTTATGGATTCATGTTTATCTTGTTGATATTGATGAGTTTGTATTGATTGTGGCTCCATGGTTGTGGAACTCAACTAGGTTGTAGTTGGACATTAGGAATTTATATAGACTTGTGATTTGTATTTTGATTCTCCCATTGTGGGTTTTGATTACATTGGATTTGGTTGAATCTTATTGTAATTTTCAATTCATTGTGGAAGTCACTCTATTGACAATGGTAATTGTTGAGTTGAATTCTAGTTTATGTTAAATTCCTCATTTGCTTCATTGATGGTATTTGATTAGGCTTGTTAATTGTCCGGTTGGTTAATTGCATTCTCTAATTAAATTACCTAGGTTTAGTGGTCACTAAACTACTTTAGGAAATGGCCCTTCATTGATTAACTCCATACTTTTTGATAGCAAGGATAGCCCAAAGCATTCTCCAACAAAGCATATTCATCTCATTTCATTCACCTCAATTTACTTTAGCTTTAAAAAATATTGAAAACCCCAAAAAAGTGTTAGTTCTAGTTTCATTTAGTTGCGTTTGATTCCATTTAGTTTCATTGCACACCAAATGTTTGTTAAATTGCCTCAAAGACTTCCCATTTTGTGTTAATTGAGCATATTTGTCCATTGACTCCATAGGCTCCGCGAGAGAGAATCGACCTAGGTTGTGCCACTAGCTGCACTTTCTAGTATTAATTTTATTGGTGCCGGCCTCGCGACAAGGCCGCGTCCATCAGATACACATAAGCCGGGATAGAGAAGTCCAATAAGACCAAGAGTTTGACTCTGTGGCAACCATGGACTACACGTGAGAGTAATGGAGAGATAAATAACAAGTTAAGCTAAGTAATAACCTTAATGAAGTAAATGTTGTTCTTATAGGAACAACGGCACACGATTGAGTGCAATAGGAACTCCGAGGAGACTTAAGTTACAGGAGAGGATTGCATGGAAGTTTGGCCAAGGTGAGGGCTCTTTCATCTCTACTCCTAGGGTCGTATACTTATGTGGATTACATGAGTATGTATATTCTCTGCTTGTCTGGTATGTGTTAACTAGAGATATAAAATGCTAAAAGAATGAAAGAATTAGAAAATAGGTTGTGGAAAGTGGCTTGGATAGGAAGACATATGAGTAGAGTATAATTGTTTGCTATGACTGGTGTGTTACAAATCCAACTCATACACTCCGGAGGCATGATGAGTATTTTATTAAATCTTTTCCACGACGGTGGCAAGAGTCCTTGTACGGAAGGGCTAAACTTTATTTTGAAAACTCGTCACGACGGTGACTTAAATTAAATTCATGCAAAGGGAGTTATTGGTGGGTTTCAGATTTGGTTATGCTAGCGATGTGAGACATCGACTAGAACAACGTCAGATGGCACTTGAGAACTCAGTTTTTGTAATCACCATGACGATGGTCATTGCCCTATCCTGGCAATAGGGTCAGAAAGGTTTTATATTGCTATGACGATAGCTTGATGCTCAGAGAGTGCATCTGGATGGGTATATGAGTTACATCCTGTTGAGGATACTTGTACATAGTAATAAGGAGAAGAATTGTTGATCCTTAGGGAAAGATACAAAGAATCCTATTAATATGTGAGACTTAGGTAAGGAGACACGGGAGGAACCTACGGGTGAACCGTGAGCCTAACCTAGTAAAAGAGAAACCATCATGTGGAGTTGGTCCAGGGTGTGTCAGTGGCCATGCTTCGAGACGTCGTGCCGTGCCCGCCATGTGGCCTGGTTGGGTAATGGACGAGTGGGCTCAAGCTATTGCCCCGCAGCAAGGGGTCAGGACGTGCCACGTGGTGGCTATGCGTCAGTTGCTTGATAGATAGAAGTTGGTTGTGTTTGATTAACAGAATTCTCACGAGGTGACCAGTACCCAAGTGAGTGGGTTAAGTATGTTTTGCCACGTGGTGGCCAGTAGCCCGAGTGCACGGGTTTGAAGAAGAAAAGCCACGTAGTGGCTAGTAGATACCCCAGAGTTGGGGAGAATAAGTAGATGTATGTTTAGCATCTGTGTGTATGTATAAATTGTCTGTGGTTGTATATAATTGTTGATTGTGCAGCATAGTGGTCACGTACAGGACTACGTCACCACGCATTTTGTTGATTCAAACATGTTGAACGTGAGAAGACCGGTAAGTAAAAGCTGGCACTATATGTTACATGTTTACTTGCTGATTGATGACGTGGAATAAACTGCTGCATGTTTACAGTTATTAAATGCATGTGGGTGTTTGGGTGAAATTTCTTTTATTGTGTGACCACCAAGAATGCATGCTAACTCACAGTAACTAATTGTTTGTCCATGTGATTGTGTATGACTCCCAGTCCCAGCGGTAAGGTAGCTGCCTTGCACTGGGGATGGGAGAGTCCTCACTGAGTCACGTGGTTAAGACTCACACCTCATTTTTACTGCACAGAGACAGGTTAAGTACAGGTGGAAGAAGTCTCGATGGAGCGAGGAACGAACAAAACTTTCCAAGACCCACAACTTGTTCATGTGGGTGAATGAATTGTAATTGTAATTTAATTTACTTTATCATGTATCATAAAGTAAAGGGTAGACGTACCTAACTATATTGTATCACTAAATCTAGAACTGTCAGCTTCACACACCTTAAAGATCAGGATCCGTTAGATTACGATGCAGGGAAAACTTATTTATAATATATATATATATATATGTACATATATCTGTTGCATGCGAATAGGATAGGCAGCATCTTCGGATGTGTAGCCAGTACACAGGTTATATATTATGTGTGTTTTCCTATATCTATATCCTGAAGCAGCACTAGCCGTGGATTTGCTTGCCTAGGATAGGCCACTATTTCGGTGTAGCCATGGTATTATAATGCATGTGAATGTATTTTTCAATAATAGCTATTCGGTCAATTAGGTGATAAGGCTTACAGGCATAGGGATATTCCCTGTGTCTGTGCCAATCACGGTCCTCTAAACGGGGGTCGTGACAGTAAATCACTCAACTGACCCTAGTACCAGGCTAGAGCAATGCCCTCAACGGGCAAATTCTTTTAATCTTTAACTGACCCTAGTGCCAGGCTAGGGCAATGGCCTCAACAGGCAAATGTTTTAATATTTAACTTACCCTAGTGCCACGCTAGAGCAATGGCCTCAACGGGCAAATGTTTAAATATTTAACTGACCCTAGTGCCAGGCTAGGGCAATGGCCTCAACGGGCAAATTTTTAATATTTAACTAATCATTTTATGAGATCGTTTTAATTCATATTTAATACTCAAACCCTTGATTAGATCATAACCTAGCTCTAAGGCCGTTCCTAAGTTCAATTACCATAAAACGTCGACGTCTACTAACAACTTCTATACGATTTCTTTAATGAGTTTCTAATTAATAGGGTAAACCAAACCTTGGACTCAATCAACAACTTACCCCCTTGCTTGTACTGTTCGGCGTATCTCATGTCATCACATGGATACCCTCCAGTACCTCTTTACCAGTAGTCAAACACACATATACAAATACTTTCATATATAACAGTTTAGGAACAACATTAGCATATTAACCACTAAATTATTCTTACAAATAGGCAAGTAGGAAAACCACATATCCACATCCTCAATCAGCCCAGCAGGGCAAGGATGGGAAATCTCTCACCTGGACGGCTTCCTTGCGTTTGTCCTGGAGTAACTCCCGCTCCGGACGAATCGTGGTTTCCTAAAAATTGCATTCACGTGGTTAACATCTTACACTATATGCAACTTATATGCACGTGACATGCTTGTGCTTAAAAATGCACCTAGACGTCGCCTAGAACCGAGTTCTTGGTCTTATCCGTCTTCCCTCTCTTCCATGAGAGTCTCAAGTACTTCACACTTGGTTCCGTACAATTATCGCTCACCTTGAATTGAGTTTTGGAGCCTTGGATTTGAGTTACTAAACCCCAATATACTTTTAAATTATTCTACTTAAGGTTTCCTAATAATTACGAAGAAATAAAGTTGCCACTTTAGAATTTGGACTTTATTGTTCCGCAAGTTTCCATCCTGGAGAAACAAGAAAGTACCTAATATAATTCTTGATGATTGATAGCATATTTAGAATTATTCTACGGTGTTTAGGATCGAAGAGAGGAGGTTTAAAACTCTCAACGTCACCCTCAAATTGTATTTGGGCAATCCGAGCAGCGACCCGGCACGTTAACGTCAAGGTTCAACCTTAGTAACCTCGGGCCAGCTCTTCACGGGTCTTGTTCAGCTAATATTTCGACATCATAATTTCAATAATTCCAATCTAAGCCTATTTACTCAAATCCTAGCTCAATCCTAATTATCAACAATTTCCCCAATTTAGGAATAATTAGAATTTCAACCCCAAACCCTTCAAAATTTGAATTCGGCTAAACCCGAGGGTATAGTCTCGATTCCTACCCCAACTAAGTGTTCAAGAACACTTTCTAGGTCTCAATCTACCCTCGACACAATTCAATCGAAATTGAATCGAAGAAATCCTAAAAATGGAGAAATTGAGGGTTTCGAATGACATTGGGGTTACCAACATTTGATTTGATTAGTGGAAGATGTAGGAGACGTCGTACCCGAGCTTCGGTCACTTTTTCCAGCATCGGCTAGCTCTCCCCGGTCACTTTTCCGGTGAAACCCACCTCTTCTTCTCCTTCTCCTTCACGTCTCCACCCTCTCTCTCTCTTCTTTCTCTTTCTCTCTCCTTCCTTTCTTTTTTCTCGGCTCCTCTCTCCCTCCTCCTTTCTTCTTCTTCTTTCTCTTTTAATTCTTTCTTTCTTAAGTACGCACCCCTACCCCAAATTTACAACAATTAATTAGATTATAATATATATATATATAATAAAAACAAATAAATAATTAAATAATACATTAACTAATTAAAATATAATAATTATATTAAAGAAGAGTTTTAAAAAATATCCCCAATTTAATCCCTCCTCTTTCCAATTAAATTTTTATTTTCTTTTATTTTCTAATATATAACAATAATAATATTAAATAAGTAAGGCTGAAAAAATAAATTTCAAATTTTATCCCTTTTCCCTATTTGATTCAGGTTTCCAATTTCTTAGGTCCTGAATTAAATCCTAAAAGGTATTTTCTATTTCCTTTCTTTCCCTATTATTTTATTTTGAACTTCAAAAAATTTCTCGGGTATTACAATCTTCCCCCCTTAAGAAATTCGGTCCCCGAATTTCAACTAACATACTAACCTTATTCTTGAAATAAGTAAGGATGTGTCCTACGCACCTCCGCCTCAACTTCCCACGTTGCTTCCTAAACCGAATGGTTTCGCCACAGGACTTCCACCAATGGTATCTCCTTTGACCTCAGCTTCTTCAACTGACGATCTAGGATTTCCACTGGCATCTCCTCATAAGTTAGACTTTTAGCTAACTCTCTCCTTCGGTTGTCAGCATATGACTTCTGCCTACTCTGAGCCGTCATAAGCTTCTCTCTAATGGACTTTACCTTATCCATAGCATCTTGAACAAGTTCTGGACCAACTAACTTGGCCTCTCCGACCTCGAACCACCCAATCGGGGACTTGCACTTCCGACCGTACAAAGCCTCGAAGGGTGCCATTTGGATACTGGATTGGTAACTCTTGTTGTAGGCAAACTCCGCTAACAGCAGTTATTTCTTCCGCCCTCCACCAAAATCCATCATACATGCCCTAAGCATATCCTCTAAAATTTGAATGGTCCTCTCGGACTGCCCGTCTGTCTGGGGATCAAACGCTGTACTCAGATCAACCCTTGTCCCCAATGCCTCCTGCAATGCTCTCCAGAATCGAGAGGTAAACTGTGGCCCTCTGTCAGAGATAACCGATACCGGTACTCCGTGCAACCTCACTATCTCTGATAGGTACTACTGGGCATACTGACCCACTCCGTGAGTGGTCTTAACTGACAGGAAATGTGCGGACTTGGTCTCCGATCAACGATTACCCAAACTGAATCGAATCCCCTCTATGATCGCGGAAATCCTGACACAAAATCCATACTAATTCTCTCCCAGTTCCATTCGGGAATCTCTATCTGTTGAAGTGTTCCGGCGGGCTTTTGGTGTTCAGCCTTAACCTGCTGACACACCAAACATCTAGAGACGTAGTCTGCCACATCTCCACCCTCTCTCTATCTTCTTTCTCTTTCTTTCTCCTTCCTTTCTTTCTTTCTCGGCTCCTCTCTCCCTCCTTCTTTCTTCTTCTTTCTCTTTTAATTCTTTCTTTCTTAAGTATGCACCCTACCCCAAATTTAAAACAATTAATTAGAATATAATATAAATATATATATATAATAATAAAAATAAATAATTAAATAATACATTAACTAATTAGAATATAATAATTATATTAAAGAAGAGTTTTAAAAAATATCCCCAATTTAATCCCTCCTCTTGCCAATTAAATTTTTATTTTCTTTTATTTTGTAATATATAAAAATAATAATATTAAATAAGTAAGACTGAAAAATAAATTTCAAATTTTATCCCTTCTCTCTATTTAATTCAGGTTTCCAATTTCTTTGGTCCTTAATTAAATCCTAAAAGTTATTTTCTATTTCCTTTCTTTCCCTTTTATTTTGTTTTGAACTTCGAAAAATTTCCCGAGTATTACACCTATCTTTAAGTACATGTGAAGCCGACAAGTCTAGAGTAGGTACACATCGAAAGCTATAAAATTTTACACGACACTTACAACTGTATATTATGTACAACAAAAGGAATCAAAATAACCGAAAGGTGTCCACTCACGCGAACAAGTGCGTAAAGGATGGTCTGATGTCCGTATCACTGTTTGGACGTCGATGCCTACCCGATACTTGTATCTGAAACATTTAAGTAAGAGGAGTGAGTCAAACAGACTCGATGAAGAGTTTCCCATCCTCGGCGTAGTGGCGGGTACCACTACGGCTGGGGAAAGGGAAACACCCACAATTACATGCGCATAACGATCCAGTTTATCAAATGTTATATTACGATCAGGCAATATTAATATAACATATAATCGAAGATAAACCTAAGGATAATGCTCTTCTATCATGCTTCTCGTAAAACAAACAATCACTTTAAACATATTATCTGAAAGCTATAAATCTAGTCCGAGTGTTTCACACTGGACACGGCCTCTTCGGCATCAATCACTCAACTTGTCCATGTGTTTCACCATGGACAATGGCGTCAAAGGGCGTCTTTCTTAACTGACCCCAATATCAAATTAGGGAAATGGCCTCCATGGGCAAATAAATCAACTGGCCCTAGAACAAGCTAGAGCAATGGCCTCCACGGACGACTTTATCTGACTTGTTTCTTCTCCCGAGCTTTCAGCTGGGACTCTGACTCGATCTACCCCTTACTTTCTTAAACTGACTCTACCTAAGTAAGGTGAACATCCCTATGACTCTCTAATTAATTATGAGATCGTATTTATCCTTAATTAATACTTAAACCCCCAGTTTAGATCAGAACCTAACTTTATCATTTCTTTCCTAAGTTCAATTACCATATGACGTCGACAATTATAAATAGTTCTTTCCGATCAATTTAGTGAGTTTCTAATACATAGTATAAACCAAACCTTGGACTCAATCAATAGCTTATCCCCTTGCTCATACTGTTCGGTGTATCTCATGTCATCTCATGGATACTCTCCAGTACATCTTTGCATGTAATCAAACACACATATTGAAGTACTTTCATATAATGCAATTTAGGAACAACAATAGCATGTTAACCACTAAGTAATTCTTACAAATAGGCAAGTAGGCAAACCACATATCCGCATCCTCAATCAACCCTATAGGGCAAGGATGGGAAACCCCTCACCTGGAAGGCTTCCTTGTGCTTGTCCTGGAGTAACTCCCGCTCCGGACGAATCGTGGTTTCCTATCAAACGCATTCACGTGGTTAACATCTTTACACTATATGCAACTCATATGCATACGGCATGCTCGTGCCTAAAGATGCACCTAGACGTTGCCAAGAACCGAGTTATTGGTCTTATCCGTCTTCTCTCTCTTCTATGAGAGTCTCAAATGCTTCGCACTTGGTTTCGTAATAACTATCACTTATCTGAAGTGATTATAGAGCCTTGGATTTGAGTTACTAAACCTCGATATGCTTCTAAACTATCCTACTTAAGGTTTCCTAAGGATTGTGAAGGAAGATGGTTGAAGTTTAAGAGTTTGGACCTAATTGTTCCGCAAGCCTCCATTCTTGAGAAACACGAAAGTACTTAGGATAATTCTTGATAACGCATTTAGACTTATTCTTGGGTGTTTAAGATCGAAGAGAGGAGGTTTAGAACTCTAAACATCACCCTTAAAGCATGATTGGGCAAACAGATTTTGGGCATTTTCCGGTCACCTTCCGACTCCGATTTCGCTTTCGTTCTTCACGGGTTTTATTCGCGTATATTTCAACACTATAATTTCAATCCTACTTACTCAAATCCAAGTTCAATTCCTAAGTTATCAACAATTTCCCCAAATTAAGAACAATTAGAATTTCAACCCCAAACCCTTCAAAATTCGAATTCTGCCAAACCCGAGGATATAGTCTCGATTCCTACCCCAACTAAGTGTTCAAGAACACTTCCTAGGTTTCAATCAACCCTCTAAACAACACGGATGAAAAAGAATCGAAGAAAATCCCTAAAATGGAGAAATTTGAGGGTTTGGGAAGAAGTGGGAGTTACCAAGCTTAATCTGATCGGTGGAAGGCGTGTAAGACGTCGGAGTCGAGCTTCGGAGGCTGTTTTCGGCGTCGTTAGCTCCCCTGGGTCACGTTTTCCGATGAGTTCCTCCTTCACCTTCTCCCTTCTTCCTCTCGGCCCTCTCCCTCTCTTTCTCGGCTGTTTCTCTCGTCTCGGGTTCTCTCGGTGCACTCACTCAATGCCGATTTTCGGCATCGTCTTCGTCCGGCCACGTTCCGGTGAGCCTTCCCTTCCTCTCTTCTTCCTCTGCCGTCTCGGTCCGTTCTCCCTCTCTCTCTATTTTTTTCGTTTTCTTTCTTTCTTCCTTTCTCGGTCCCGTGGCTCTCTCTCTCTTTTTCCTTTTATTTTCTAAAAAAAACCCACGACACCCAAAAAAAATAAATATAAAAATAATAAAAATAAATAAATAAATAATAACTAATAAGATAAATAATATCTAATGATTACTAACTAAGTTATATTTTGAGTTCCATTTCCTACTTCATTTCTTTCCCTTTTTATTTTCTTTTCTACTTCGAAAATTTTCGGGTATTATAGTTTGGTAAGGAGAATCTTAGAGGGAATGTTGGAATATACAAACATTCCCTAAGAGTATTGTAGGTATATACAAAAGATTCAAATATTTTGTTTTGGTTACCCCATCAATTCTTGGTTTTGACTTGTTCAACCTGGTCCGACTAATAACCTAGCACCATTGGAACATAGAGTTACCTTTTTTTCACCTTTTCTATTTTTTTTATGGGTTCACCTTTTCTATTGAATTAAAGATTTATGTACTTTCATAAAAAAAATATTTAAGTACTAATTTCGTAAAATCAAATATAAATGATGGCTTTATAATTTATTCAAGTTTTTTATCAATTTTAGTAATTTAGATCCAAAAGATATTTTCTTAAAAAATCTTAATTAACTTTGTATTTCAAATTAAAACTCCACTATGAGATAAAATTTTCAAAAATTTGAGTAGATGTTCAGTAGTACGGTAGTATTGAACTTTAATACATCCTTCCAATCAGTTGCTCCCTAATCAATTCAAGGTGAGTCCTAATTAATGTAAATTTTAATTAATATTAACAAATCACACAAATGATTGAATGGATACATTGATGTTTTGTAGTACTACGGTAGTACTAAACTTTTATTCCAAAAATTAATTATTAAGATATTCAAAATCTAATATCATATATTTGAATAATTTAAATTATAGCCTTACATTTATATTTTATTCAATTTTATTTTATTCAGATTAGACATACTAATATTATATATTTAGCTAAGGCTTTAATTAATATGATTTTAATGTTTATTTATTTAATAGATACAAAATAATATATAAATTTTTTTTTGCATATTGATTAAAATAATAGTATAAATTATATACATAATTGTAGACGCAACCCGTGCATTGCACGGGTTCAAAGGCTAGTATATATATAGATGGAATCTTTTATATAGTTATTATTTAAATTATGGTATTTAATTTAATTCAAATTTAATATAATTAGATTAGATTTTTTTTATTGATGTAAATCTTTATTTTATGCAATAAGAAAGTATTTATAAAAATTGGATAATAAAATATATTAATATATATTATTTAAATTATGGTATTTAATTTAATTCAAAGTATTTATATAGTTATTATTTTCTGCAATATTTCAAATTAGAATTGGATAATAATATATATTTTTGTGCAATAAGAGTATTTATAAAATAAATAAATAACAAAAAATGTATTTTTGAAGAAAAAATTTAAGCTACATAAATAATATTAAATTTTTTGTTTGTCAATAAAATTTTTTAACTTCATCATTATTTAAAAATTAACTTTAAATGGAATGATGTTTCTCCAAATTAAAGTCACACATCGCTTAGTTTAGAGACTAGAGACAAAGTCTATGCAAATAGTGGAGAAATTTATGAGTCCACAACAAGCCTAGCCAAAATAGTACATTGGCTTTGGATAGTAAGTGTCACTTTTTGAGGTGAATTCTAGGACTACACTAGAGGAGATGCTAATAAGTGTTACATTTAGGTGAATTCTAGCACTTCCAGATAAAAATATCTATCAAGAAATAAATAAATAAAATAAACAAATTCAATTAATATGGATATACATTTTTGTGGAAGAAGAACTTATTTACAAAGAAATAAATAATTACTCATAACTTCCCCACTCTTTAAATTATGTTAACTGTAAAATTTATTTATAAAAAACTACAAAGTTTAAAACAATAATAATAATTATTAATAATATTGTTTAGGGTTCAAAAAATAATAGCAGTAGGGATATTATCACTTAAATGAAAAAAATAGTACTTTAAATTTTGCATACATGAATCTAACATTAATCTTAATTTTAAATGAGAAATAATTATTAAATTACTTAAAATAAAATTTATATAAAAAAATAAATTTTGCCCGTGCTTAGCATTGTACTATTTTAGTTATAAACTAAAATAGAATTCAATATATTATAATTGAACACCAAAATTTTGTGTGACAACTCGTTTTAATTGAACATTTTCTCTTTTCTTATTTATAATTTGTTTATCCCACTGACGTATTTTTTTTAAATTAGCTGTGTGAAAATAAAATAAGTTCATTAGATTTAGTGAAAAAACAAAAGTTTATTAGATTTAATGAAAAAATATAAATACTAAAGAAATTGATTAAGGGTAATTGTGTCTTCAAAAAAATTAAGAAACTCATTTAATGTAGGTTAAGATTTTTATATACTTTTTTACTATTTAATACTCATAAATATTAAACCCTGTTAATATTACTATTTAAATTTTAAAATACAATTAAGTATGTCACAACCCGCCTTTTGGATAGCTTCGTCAATGCTTCTACCTTTACTTCTGTCTTTTCCTTCTGAAGCTTTTGTCTGTATCCACATGTACTGAACATAGTTCGCCTTTGCTATGCTTTACATGTGTTTACCTTTTGGGCAATGTTATAAAGCTATTGAGAGCTTTGGCTCACCCGTCTAAAATTGTTGGATTTGTTTTGTGATGTGTGTTATCTTAAATTTAAAAAAGAAGAAATATTTTGAGACAAATGTAATATCCCTTAATTTCTAAAAGGAACTTGAGATTTATAATTTTGTGACATTGGAGTAGATAATATGATAAAACAAATATATATATATATATATATATATATATATATATAGTGAAACATACATTTTTACCAATATAAGGATTTTATTAATTTTAAAGTTAGGAAAGTTTAGAAATTAAAATAAATAGAAAAATTAACTACAAAAACAAAAATTTAGTTAAATATTGATTACATAAATTATTTTAAGCTTGTTGTTTAAATTTGATAATTTTTCGAGATAAATTTTTATCCGATAGAAATTTTCATCTCTGAGAGGCCTTAACATCAGATATTTTTAGAAGGCTTATAACTGCCCAAAAATTCTAAATATTTTCTATCCTTACCAACAATTAAATCTAAACTAGAAAATTTAACAAAACTTCTGACTTTCATATACCTAAATATTGTTATTTCTATTTAAAAATAATAATAAATAAACAAATACCAAAATACCAATATTGCCCATAAATTCTCTAAGCAAATCTAGAGTCTTCCTATGATGTATCGTCCATTTCAACCTACACTAGCATTCCCTCTTAAAGAAAAATGTCCATGGATTCTTTCTTTCTCAAACTCAAATCTCTACTTTGACTCTTCTTCTTTCCCACTGATTTTCACCAACTAAAACCATGAATGGACACCATTGGTTGACCATCAACCATCAATCCAACCCTTTATTGTTTGGGGCAACATTTAACAACACAATATGTGAAAAACGCTCCATTGTTTGGGGTCCTTAATTGCTCTAGGTGAGCTTCTTTTCTTCTCAAATCTTTTTTATTTCTGTTGTTTGGGGTGGGTTTAGCTCTTTCAATGTTTATTAAAATTTTGGGAGTAGAGGGAGAAAGCTTTTAGAGAGAGGAAGCTAAGAAAGACCACATGAAAGCCTTATTAGTCCTAGGAAACCATTATAGGAGGTCTTCATGAAGTTTGGGCAACTTTTTAAATATTTGAAAATAACATTGCAATATCTGAATTTCTTATATGTTGTTTTATATTTTCGAGCAATTAGATGGAAGTGAAAAATAGGAGAAAAGATATGTAAAGCCATGATTTTGAGAGATAGGGACTGAAATGAAATTTTTTCAGTTATAGGTAGTGAGCGAAAAATTCATAATTATTGGTCTTTTCTACAACAGTTTGTTCAAAGGAGGTTAAAACATAAATTTGGGAAATTTTTAAGTCTATTGAGGGCTACTTTTGAAATTAGGGAAGTTTTAACGACCAAACTGAAAACTTTAGAAATTCTGAGTAATAATGTAAATGTATGAATCTAAATTTTTACTAGTACTAGTTCTTATAGCATTGCATAATGAATTTTTTGTGAAACTTTATAAGTGTTGTGTAATACCCAGAAAATTTTTTCGAAGTTTAAAATGAAATGAAAGGGAAAGAAAAGAAGTAGAAAATAATTCAGGACCTAAGGAATTGAAAACCTGAGTTAAAATGGGGAAAAGAGAGTAAGGAATATTTTTGGGTATCTAATTTGGGATATAAGAGAAAATAAAAATTTAATTGGAAAGAGGAGGATTTAATTGGGGATATTTTTCCACCTCTTCTTTATTTTAATTATTATTATAAGTATTTAGTTATTTAGTATTTCATTTTAATTTTAATTAATTATTTATTTTTCAATTGGGGAAGGTGCCGTGGGGTTTTTATAAGTGGAAAGAAAGAGGAAAGGATTAAAGCAATAAAAGAAAGAAAAGAGGAAGAGAGAGCCACACGAGCAAGAGAGAAAGAAAGAAAGAGAGAGAAAGAAGAGAGAGAGAGAGCAGGAGAGGCGTGAGGAAGAAGAAGAAGAAGGGTTGGGGTTTGCCAGAAAAGTGACCAAGGAGAGCTAGCCGATGCCGGAAATGTCGCCGGACCTCGGGTACGACGTCTCCTACACCTTCCACTGTAATACCCTAGAATATTTTAACTGGCATCATTAATTAAATTAAATTAATTAATTTAAAAGTGGAAAATGAAATAAAAATGCCCACCATCCTACTGCATATTTCTTTTTAAATATAAATTAGTTAAATCCTAAATTTTCTTTTTATATATTTCTTTTTCTTATTATTATTAAACCAGATTTTTATTTTAGTGATATGTATATATATATATATATATTAATTTATCATATATATATATATTTATTATAAGAATGAAGAATAAGGGAAAGAAAAAGAAAGAAAAGAAGCATGAGGGAAAGACGGAGGAAGAGAACACGGAGAGAAAAAGAGAGGGCTGAAGAAGTCGACGGCAAACGCACGGAGGAAGCAAGGAGGTGAGCACGCGGTGGTGGGCGGACGTACGCGAGACGGAGGCCGGAGTCGCGTCCGCCGGAGCTTGTTGCCGTCTTGGTGCTAGAGAGAGAGAGACGGTTTAGAGAGAGAAAACAAAGGGAAAGAGCTTCCACGCCGGAAAACTCGCCGGAAAACGACGTCTCTTCATCGGGGAAAGTGACTGGGAGTCTCCTCTACTCCATATCGTCCTTCTAACTGGTTGAATCGAGGTGAGAAGTCTCGAAACTCTCAAACCCCAATTTTATCAATTTTAGGGATTTTTGAAAAGACCCCAATTGATTCAATCTGAGTATTCTGGGTCCTAAATTGAAGTATATGCATGTTAGGAAGTGAGTTGAAAGCTTAGGAACCGGAACCAAATTGATGGAATTTATCCGGGTTGGAAAAATTGTAGGAAAATGTGGTTGTTAAGGTTTAAGGGTGTTGTGGACTGATTGGGGGTGCATTAATAGGTGGAAATTATGATTTTATAATTGTTAAAACTATTAGAAGGTACGAGGGATTAAAACCCGAGTAATTCTCGTCTCACCCGGAACCCGGTTCGGGGAAAAAGAGAGAATTTTCTAATTTTACGCGTATTCGGGTATGTGTATTCATGTGTAGGTAAAGTGTTCAAGGCTATTATGGTAAGTGGAAATCTTGGACAAGTAGGATTTATGATTCTCTTGAGCCTTAAATTCAAGAATTGGGTAATGAGAACTTCACATGAACACATAGAGGTGGAATTGGGTAACCTTGCATTCCCAAGTCAAAGTTTCCGAATAGTGTGATTAAGAAAGGGTTGGACACGAGTAGAAACATGCTAGGTGTCCTAAAACTAGTTGAGGGCATTTCCAAGCCAACAACTAGTCTATGGGATTAATTAGAGAGAACATGAGCACTAGCGTTGCATGTACACGATAGTGGTTGAATTTTCAAGCTTCTGAATCTCTCAAATATATGTGTATAGGGCACCATACAGTGACCGGACCTTCGGGCACACCGAGAGCCGATACGAGGGGCCAACCAGGTGAGGGGCTTTCCTATCCTTGTCCTATAGGGTTGACTGCGGATATGGATATATGGTTTGCCTTCTTGCCTACTTGTAGGAATTTTATAATAGATAACATGCTACTGTTGTTCCTAAATTGTAATATATATGATAACGTGCTGTATGTGTATATGTGAACTGTAGAAGCAATGGTGGCTCAAGGAGCGTTATATGGAAAGAAGGTCCTCGGGACCTAGATGATATCGGGGGTAGGATCGAGTCAATTTTATTTATGAGGGTCTTGTGGTACTAGAAACCAACCTCTTTGATGATCATCGGAAAGGGGTGATTATGTATGTAAATCCTTAAAGAAAATGAACATAGGTGACCTTGCCTTAAATCGAGAGATTTCGAATTAGAAAACCACTGGGAAATTTAGAGTCGCCTAAGAAGAAGAGAAATGAGTAAATAGTGGTCCATAGGGGTCATTTAAGGTACAACGTGGGAACCGAGCCTATCACGAATAGTCCGGGTAGATTGAGTCAAACCCACAGAAATATGGAGTATATGAGTACACCACATTGTGGCTATTGCCTTGGGAAAACCGAGGTCAGATGAGTCGCCAGCTATGCTCCAAGTGAAGTCTTAGGGTCAGGTTAATGTTCCAAGTAAAGTCTTGGGACCAGGGGTTCCTAGAATGATCAACTAGGTTCCCATATTGCTCACGTGAGATATTGCCTTCGGGCCAGATTTTCTCCTAACGGAGATATGCCTTCGGGCCAGTTTATGATTACGGTTAATTGAATACGGGTGACCACTTGGAATTATATGTTAAACTATGATATGATGTATGTGTGAATTTAAATTTATATAAATCCATGCTTTAAATTCTTTATTGTGAATATGATATAAGCTAATTGCCTGACCACTTAATATATGGAAATTCAAATATGTTATATGCGTATGTGTTTGTGATTGGCTCCTCTTCCCCAATTGTAGTGGTACTCGCTACTACACCAGGGATGGGAAAGCCTCTCACTAAGTACGTTTGACTCACCCCAATGTTAAATGTTACAGACACAGGTGGTATAGGCATCGAGAGCGCTTCCACTTCATCTCATGGAGGCGGACAGACTTAGAGACCGCACGCATTGTTCGCGTGGGTAGTATTGATATATGTATTTTGTCAGGATGTATATGTATATGATTCTTTTGGTATAGCATTGTTTTGTACAGTTGCTATATGCATATATGTATATGTCACACTCTAGAACTGTCGGCTTCATACAGGTTAAAGATTTGGTCCGGTTGTTGGGAACATAGGTTATGATATGATAAATATCATGTGTATATATATATATATGAACGTGACTTCCGTATGTGAATAGGATAGGTCACACGCACTGAGCGTGTGGTCAATATGTAAATTTATATATATGTGTGATTGAATACTTGGTTGTGTGAAAATACGGCTTCCGCATGCGAATAGGATAGATCACACGCATTGAGGCGTGTGATCAATATGTAAATTATATGCAGGTGTATGATTGAATATATATACTTGACTGTACACAGGAAATTCTGCATGTGAATAGGATAGATCACCCGCCTTAAAGCGCGTGATCAATATGTATATTATATTTACGTGTGATTGATTATGTGTATATGTATACACTGAAGCGGCGTTGAGCGAGCCGTGGATTGCGTGCTACTTAGGTCACCGGATAGGGATGGCCATATATAATATATATTGTTTGTATTAGAAATGGGTAGTTATACATATATAAAAATGTCAATCAGGGATTAGAGGCTTACAGGATAGGAGAAATCCTACCTCCCGTGCCGGTCACGGACGTCCAATAGGGGGTCGTGACATCCACCAATCAAATCAATGGTTGGCAACCCCAATTTCATTCGAAACCCTCAATTTCTTCATTTTTAGGGATTTCTTCGATCCACCTTTGATTCGGTTGTTTCGAGGGTAGATTGAGACCTAGGAAGTGTTCTTGAACACTTAGTTGGGGTAAGGATCGAGGATATACCCTCGGGTTTAGCCGAATTCGAATCTGAAAGGGTTTGGGGTTGAAAATTCTAAAACGTCCCAATTTGGGGATTCATTGATAAATTTGGAATTAGGCTTGGATTTGAGTAGTTAGGATTGGATTTATGTTGTTGGAATGTAGGTGAACAAAACTCGTGAGGTGCGGAGTCGAAGCCGGGGTCGAAAGGGGGCTGAAATGGGCCCAAACCAGCCCACAGCACAACAAACGAATTACTGTGGTGCGAACTGGCATTGCAGTGCCCAAACCGGCACTGTAGCGCCCGCTCTCGGGTATACAAGAGCTGTTGGGCAGCAATTTGGCGCCACAGTGCCCAGTCTTTGCCCAGCATGCCTAAAATTCGTTTTTAAGCCAATCTAGGGCGTCCGAACCTCCTATTTTCAATCCGAAACATCTTACGACACCCCCAACCATGTTTTTAAGGATCAAAATCATTTGAAATGTCTTCTTGTCCCTCAAGAATAAAAATATAGAATAAGCTACGCCCAACTTTTTGAATTTCTAAATTTCTTATACACCGTCATTAGGTAACCTTAAGTATGATATCTTAGAAGCACGTTGAGGTTTAGTAACTCAAATCCAAGGCTCCAAGAGCAACTCAAGGAGAGCGATAGATGTACGAAACCAAGTGCGAGGCACTTGAGACTCTCATAGAAGAGAGGGGAGACGAATAAGACCAAGGACTTGGTCCTTGGCAACATCTAGATGCATTTTATGCACGAGCATGTCGTATGCATATGAATTGCCTATAGTTGAGATGCTAACCACTTGAATGCATTCGTTAGGAAACCACGACTCGTCCGGAGCGGGACTTAGTCCAGGACAAACGCAAGGAAGCCGTCCAGGTGCGGGGTTTCCCATCCTTGCCCTACAGGGTTGATTGAGGATGTGGATATGTGGTTTTCCTACTTGCCTATTTGTAAGAATTGTTTAGTGGTTAACATGCTATTGTTGTTCCTAAACTGTTATATATGAAAGTATTTTTATATGTGTGCTTGACTATAGGTAAAGAGGTACTTGAGGGTATCCATGTGTTGACATGAGATACGTCGAACAGTACAAGCAAAGGGGTAAGTTGTTGATTGAGTCCAAGGTTCGGTTTACCCTATTAATTAGAAACTCATTAAAGAAATCATATAGAAGTTGTTAGTGAACGTCGATGTTTCATGGTAATTGAACTTATGGGAGACCTTAGAGCTAGGTTATGATCTAATCTACGATTTGGGTGTTAAATAAGGATTAAAAAGATCTCATAAATCGACTAGTGAGTCATAGGGAGGTTCACACTACCTAGGTAGGGTCAATTAGGATAGTAATGGGTAGATAGAGTCAGGATCCTAGCTGAAAGCTTGGGAAGAGAAACAAGTTAAAAGATTTTCCCGTTGAGGCCATTGCCCTAGCCTGGCACTAGGGTCAGTTAAAGATTAAAACATTTGCCTGTTGAGGCCATTGCCCTAGCCTGGCACTAGGATCAGTTAAAGATTAAAACATTTGCCCGTTGAGGCCATTGCCCTAGCCTGGCACTAGGGTCAGTTAAAGATTAAAACATTTGCCCATTGAGGCCATTGCCCTAGCCTGGCACTAGGGTCATTTAAATAATAAAACATTTTCCCGATGAGGCCATTGCCCTAGCCTGGCACTAGGGTTAGTTAAAGAGTGAAACAATTTGCCCGTTGAGGCCATTGCCCTAGCCTGGCACTACGGTCAGTTAAGTGATTTACAGTTTTCAAATGATATGTTAAAAGTGTTTGCTTGATTATGAGAAGCATTATAGAAAAGGATGTTCTGTAGGTTTATCTTTGATTTTAATGTTATATTAGTATTGCCTGATCATAATATAACATTTGATAAACTGGATTTTCATACCCATGTTGTTGTGGATGTTTCCCTTTCTCCAGCTGTAGTGGTACCCACCGCTACGCCGAGGATGGTAAGCTTCTCACTCAGTCTGTTTGACTCACTCCCTTTTCTTCAATGTTTCAGATACAGGGATCGGGCAGGCATCGACGTCCGGACAGTGATACGGACCTCAAACCATCCTTACGCTCTTGTTCGCGTGGGTAGACTCCTTTTGGTTATTTTGCTTTCTTTTGTCGTACATATTTTGAAGTTGTAAATGATGTAAATATTTACAGCTCTTGACGTACATTCACTTTAGACTTGTCGGCTTCATATGTATTTAAAGACATGGTCTAGTTTGGGGAAAACTAGGATATATGTATGAGTATATAAACTTCTGCATGTGAATAGGATAGATCATTCGCATTGAGGCGTACGGTCAATATGATATGGATAGATATATATTATGTGTCCTTGCTGCATGTGAATAGGATATATTGTACGTGTTGAGACGTACGGTCAATATGATATGAATATTTACCTTATGAGTGCTGATATATATATTTCTATACACTGAGTTGAGCTGAAGCGGTATTGAGCGAACCGTGGATTGCAGGTTAATTAGGCCACCAGTGAGGTGTGGCCACTATTATGATATATACATATTGATTGTATAGTAGGGTAGTTATAGTTACGCTTACAGGGTAAGGCTTACGGGTTTAGAGGTAAAAGTCTATTCCTGTGCCGGTCACGCACTCCCGATTTGGGGTCGTGACATGTTGAAAGGTCATATTTGAAAGTAAGAAAGTGTTAAGGACCGAAGAAGAAAAAAGTACTAAACTTAGAGACACAATGTAAAGCCCAAAAATTTTGGATGACCTAGGATTTAGGGACGGTAAAAAAAAGTGCTAGAAAGCAATTGGGCAAAATTTTGAATGAGGAGTACCGTATTGCTAACTCTCTGATAATAAATTTAGGTTGGTCGAGGATAGATGCTCATAAATCGGAAGATGGATTGGAGAACTTTTGGAGCATATTTTTCGTACCTTGGGTCATTATTGAGTGGATGATGCTTAATTACCGTGCACTTTTTCTTACACACCTTCTGCATTTTAATGATTTTTTTAGCATATTAGAATAGTATGGGGAACAAACTGAATTTTTAAAGTTTTATTCCTCTCATTTGATCTCTAATTAATGAATTCGGTATACTTGATCTTTTAATCATTGTGTTATGCTCTCTTTGTGAAATTAAGCACAAGGTGATGGACTCATTATAAGTTAAATCATTTTTGATGTATTTATATAATTGTTATTCTATACATATTCATTTTGAATTATGGTATATTTTTGCATTAAATAATCTTCTCCTTACCTTGGTTTGAATTTGAAATGATTCAATTGATGTGAAAGTTTTGAAGGATTTATTGATTAGAATATTTATTCAATTTCTGAAGTATAATCTATTATATGGAAACTAGCCCTATGTATTTTTGTTTCAGTTCGAGGATTCTGATTACTTAAGCAATTTTTACTCTGATTTGGAAACATATGAAATGTTTTAGTAAACTTGTATTAATATTTATCTGAAATATTTTGTGGGAAACCATCTGATATGGAACCCTGCAGCTAACGCAGTATCGTTAGCCCTTGCTGCACCTTGGAACCCCAGGAGTGTTGCTAGCCCAGTGTGTCGGCCAACACACGTGGATTTGATCTGTATTCATGAGCCTTGTTGCTCATGTCTGTTCTAATCGGTTCTATGGATTTGGTTTCCCTAACTAGTTGTGATATGACATTAATTACTTTTGAGATAATACTCTTACTTTGATTTTGGAAAGCTTATATTATTATTATTATTGTATATATATTAGTTTTGATTTCTCTACCTACGATTTTGATAAGTCTTTAAGGAAATATTTCTATTTAGAAAGGATTGGAAAATTATTTTTGAAAGCTTATTCATTACTATTGACCTATGAAATTTCCGTTGGAACTCATAACCGTGAAATATTTGCGAAAAACTCATGCATCCAGGTTTGTTCCCTTCTTGTTATGGTAAGTATAACTGTCGTTTTTGGTTCGGACAATTTAACTTTATAAATTAGGACCACAAGGGGTCGTAACCTTGGGGGACTTGTCCTTAGGTGAAGACCTAGGTGCCTAAGTACCCTTAGGAAGGGATCAAAGTCCACGTAGTTCGTCATGATGACGTCTATAAGAGCCGTTGGGCTAGGTGGTTACCTGCGTTGGGCCGCGTGCGGCTAAGACGTTGTAAACACCCCATTTTGTCTGGACTTTTTAAAATTAATGAATAAGGGTGCAAGTAGGATCACCCCAAAATCCCGAGGATTGTGAGAACCTAGAAGAAGATAAGTCCGGTTGAGTGTCAAAACAAAATAACAGTCATTTGAGGTTGAATTTTGACAATAGACGAAGATTTGATCATTATAGTTTCATCTGAAGTCATTTACCTTTGATACTTGTTCCGTTGCATAGAGGACGAAAAGTCCTTTAAAATGGACATAAGATTTGTGCGAATCGGCTATCGGACAGAAGAGAAATGAGTCCGGGAAAAAGGTTGGATGAGGGACGAAGGCCTTTAAAAAATTAAAATCTGACAGTCATCAAATATTTGATCACCGAGGTCTCATCTTAATCCGGATGGGCCCTAGACTTGTTCCGTTGCATAGAAGACGAAAAATCCTTGAATATGGACATAAACTTTGCTCAAATCGGACATCGGGAGGTCAAGGAAAAGGGTCCGAAAAGAATGGGTTGCGACCCGCATGTTACCTGTCGCGACCCTCTTGTTACGCGTGGCGACCCCCATACCCGTCGCGACGCCCCCCGAAAATCAAAATTTTCGCGATTTCCTCTCGCATTTATTACCAACTCAAGAGGCGGTGGCGACCCCCTGGGTTACCCGTCATGACCCCCAACCCATTTATGCCCATTAATGCCCAGATTCAATTTCCTTTTATATGACCCATGGAACTCACTATAAATAGTGAGCCCCATCGCTTGTCGAAAAGGGGAGAATAAAGAGAAAAGGGGAGGAGGAGGAAAATTGAGAATGACTAAGAAGCTGTGGAAACTAGAGCAAAAGGTATAATTTCTTGTTACTTTCTTCACTTGCTCACCACCCTATCAATCCATACCCCAAACCTCTACTCTTCTCAACCTCAATTTCTTTGTTCCTTTACAAAATGGGTTGTAACTCCTTGGTGTGGGTGTTGCAACCCTATACTCGACTTCAGCACCAAATAATATTTTGACTTGTCTCCTTCTTCTTTTTCTGAAAAACGAAAGCGGGGTCGTGACAGTTAGGTACACCCGTCGCGACTCCCTCCCTGTGAAATAACAGAGGAGTCGCGACGTGATGCTTACCCGTCGCGACTCCCCCTGCCACAATGATAGGGGTCGCGACGCATGACCTTACCCGTCGCGACCCCCTGTCTTTTGGGGAACAAAAAAATATTTAATTATTTTTTACTTGGCAAATGAACTCTTGTATGTACTCTAGTGCCACCATGAGACTTTTGTCTTTATAGGAGCACTAGCCTTCACGCCATATGAGCACTACGACTGATGAGCCTTGACATGCGCACTTTTGGTGTATTTTCCTCACTTGTATGCATTGTATGGTAAATAGGTAAAAAAAGGCATTGTCCTCTTTAGGTACATTGCACTGGGAGGCCATCTGAGCTTATGCTTGATGACTCTCCCCTCACTCACACACTTGTATGTCACAGGAACTACGTGGGCTTTGATCCCCAATTGTGGGTACGTAGGCCCGAGACTTTCATCCTAGGTCAAGCCCTCCCTCTTTCTTTCCTCATTTTCTCTCATGATTGTATATTTTTCAAGGCCAAACAATTTTATTATTAATTTTTAGGGTAACTGTCTTTGCACGGGAGAAGAAGGGTGCTTAACACCTTCCCTTCATCTCAATCAGACTCTCGGACCCAACATTTTGTGAAAATTCATTTTACCCCACTTTTGAACTTATTTTTCTTTTTTCCAAATTTTGATTGAAAATTTGGTGGCAACTCCCGTCGAAGGCTCCGGTCTTCATAGTTGGCGACTCCACTGGGGACTTTTTAATTAGAGAGTCAAGCCATTTTCTTTTAAAAATTAATATTAAAATTGTTTGGCCTCCTATATTTGTTTGTATATATCTTCGTATAGTTGTGGTTTCTTTGTATCTTTTTGCAGTGTTTTCACCTTCGAGTGGAAGGGAAGGGTAGCTAGGGTGCTCCGTAAATTCACAAATGCACTATTTACATTTATTTCAACCTACAAATTGTCTCCTATACCCGTAGTACGTCCAAATAAATTAGAATGCGATATGAGAATCTTTCCCTGTTAGGCTTAGGCCTACAGAAGTTGACCTATCTATCCTACTTAGATTGTTACTTGCCTTAAGGGTTGATCCGCGCAGAATTCTCTGTGACAGGATCCTTTCTTAAGTTAAGGTCTCTACCTTTGGTAGGGGCAATCTAAGGGCCTTTTTAGGATGTCTAGATCTCAACCTAAACCATGTGCAAGTTGACCTTAAAAGTCTACTATTATTAGGTCAACCAATTTTAGAGACCTTAAGAGCCTAACCTTTAGGACACAAGGAGCAAACTCTCTCATGTTGTTTCATGCATACATTAAAAAAAAGAGTAAAAATAAAAAAGAAAAAATGTTCATGTTTATTATAATTTTCTTTGCACTAAAATTGCCGTTTGAATTGTGAATAAAAAAACAAATTTTCTTTGCATCGCATATATATAAAAACAAACTTTCCTTTCCATTGTAAAAAGATTTATTTCCTTTTTCTCATAATTGTATATATATAAAAATAAATAAATAAAATATTCTTTGCGTTATATAAACATTTTTTCTCATAGTTTCTTTCGCAAGGCAAATGTATATAAAAACAAAACTTTTCTTCGCGTTATATAAAAGGAAAAATTCTTTTTCTCATAACATCCTTTGCTTGTATATAAAAAAATTTTCTTTCTAAAGCAAATTTTTTTTTCTCATAACTTTCTTTGCATTGTATATTTTAAAACAAGAGAGAAAAATCATTTACATTGTATATAAAAAAAGGTTTCATTTTTCTTATAATTTTCTTTACACTGTATATAAAATTATCTTTTGAATTATGAATAAAAGAAAAAAAAACAATTTGTCTTTGCAGTGCATATATGTATAAAAATAATTTCTTTGCATTGTATAAAAAAAACAATTTTTCTTTGCATAATTTCATTTGCATTGCATAAAAAATTTTCCTTTAAATTATGAATAAAAAAACCTCCTTCTCTTGGGATTGCATATACAAAAAAATTCTTTGCATTCTGTAAAAAAAAATTCCCTTTATTTGCATTGCATATTAAAATTCTCCTTTGTATAAAATAAAAGTGAATCACTTTTTCTTTGCATTATATAAAAAAAAAAGGAGAAAATCCTTTGCATTGTATATATGAAAAAAATAAAAAGTTTTCTATGCATTGTATATAAAATTTTGTTTACATAAAAAAATTTCGTTTTTCTCATAATTTCCTTTGCATTGTAAAATAAAGAAAAAAATAAAAATTTTCTTTTTCATTCTTTACCACATTTGTTTATGATGTAAATCACCATTGCCTTTCCTTTCCTCTAGTGAATAATATTTGTACATGTGACGAGGATGTTTTCTCCCCCACATTAATTCCTAGGCCCTAGGATTATATTAACATTTTTTATTTATTTGCAAAGCTAGTAAACAATGGCTATATTTACAATTATTGAGGTACATGGTGTCAATCTTTTGGCCTTTTACTAGCAAGCCTCACTCGACCTAGAGTCAAGGTTGTAGCTGGTAATTGAGACGTTTAACGTGAAAAAAAATATTCTTTTTCCTACTAATCATGAATTTTCCTACTTTGAGGAATCTCTGTTTCCGTTAAGAATCTTATTTGCCAATCGTAACATTTGACTAAAAGAAAAAGAAACTCCATGTGTGTGTAACGAAACTTTTCATTACACTCCAGTCTTGGTCACTCGTAGAATCCCTTGACTGGCAAGGAGACAACTAGAGATCCAGAAAATGATTCTCAATATAATTGCAAATGTAACCACTTCTTTCTTGAAAAGAAATCTTCATCAATATACCTGCAAGGACCCTTTATTGCAAAGAACTTAACATGGTATTCTTTTGTTGATTTGTTTCTTTTATTTTTTGCATTGCATTCAAAGCTATAATTGTTTTGGGTTGGGGCGTGATAATTGTTTGGCCTCAAGAAAGAGTCTGGCTGTTGAAGCTAGATGGTGACTAAAAATCACCTTTCTAGACTCATTCTTGCCTTGGGCCTCAGCGCTTGCATTGGGCAACCCCCGTTTTGAATTCCCAGTATAAAGAGGGTCATCGCCTTAGAACTACCATTCTTGCGTTAAACTTAGTGCCTGCACCGGGGAATCGACCCCTAATCTTGTATTTGAACCTCAATGCCTGCATTGGGGAATCGCCAATTAGGCCATATCTCAGACCCTAGTGCCCGCACTGGGGGATGTACTCTCAACACGTGTCTTGTACTCAGTGTTTATACTGGGGAATTATTGTCTTAGGGCATGTTTTGGTCTCTCATTGGGGAACCATCGTATCAAATTCATGCCTGCCTTAAGATCCTAGTGTCCGCATTAGGGAATCACGACTCTAAGACCATGTTTGTCCCGAGCCATTATACTGGTCTAGAATCTCGGTATCCCCGTAAGGAAATCATCACCTTAGATCATGTTTCGAACCCCTATATAGGGAGTCGTCATCTTGATTTTGTCTCGAGCCTCAGTACCTGCATTGATGAATCATCATGTTAGACTCATCTCCCAGCGCCTGTTCGGGGAGTCATTGCCTTAGGTCTTGTCATGAATTCCAAGGCCCGCACTAGGGAGCCATTGTCTTTATCCCATGGCTGCTATGAGACCCAGTGCTTACACTGGGGAATCCTCATTTTAGCTCAGGTGTCACTAACCCCACGGCATACTCTGAGGACTACCATTTTAGCTCATGTTCAATCTATGGTGTAGTGACCATGATACCACATAGCACCCTTGTGTCCGTCACAAACTCCAGTGCCTGTACTAGGGAACTGTCATTTTAGGTTATACTCAATGTCTATGTCGGAGAGGCATCATTTGAGAATCGCATTTGTTTTAAAATCCTTAGTGCATGCATTGGGAGATTATCATATCCGGATTCTGCAAGTATCTCAACTGGAATTATTCAGACAGTTATCGGATCAAGGGATCATCAACCCAAGACTCGTGGTTCCATTAACACCTCCGTACCCCAGATGGTACAAGCCATAGCCTTCATGAGAGTACCACGTGAATGCATATGGTCATTCAACTGAGGCAGGTAGCATTTTTCAAGCCAATGTCCAAATATTAATGAGGAACAACAAGATCACCCCAACTCTTGAGTTGGAGAGTACATTCGCAAAGAGGGTAAAACGTGACAAGCTTGATTAGAAAATGTTAGAGTGAATAACATCAAATAGTTTGAAGTGCCTTATAATGTTTTTCGAATGAACTTCCTCACACTTATTTTGGGAATAAAGTAAAGTGTCTTTTTATCAGTAACCGTCGTTCATTTGCTCCATGTTCTTCATTCTAGCATTCGAATGTTCGGAATCCTCGTCTAATATGATCCAACATTGGCAATTAACTTGATTAATAAAAGAAGATAGCGCACATATGCATAGTCGTGAGTCTCTCAAGAAGCATCACTCACTTCTTAAGTGACACGCTTCACACACCTCAGTCTTAGCCATGTTTTTCGGGGAATTAAAAAATAATGAAAAATAAGAGAAATAGAGAAAAAGGAAAAGAAAAATAAAAATAAGGAAACAAGCCTTAATAAAAGCAAATGAGTTGCCTATATCAAGGATATGAGGCATTTCTTGGTTTTTCCCAAACACAATAGTCACCCCTTTTGGGCTAGGAGTAGAGTTTTCAAAAGTCTAAACCTACTCAATGTTCATTTGGGATGGGTAGTCCTTCGACTTTGTGTATTCCAGGGAATCAATTGCTCCAAACACTTTTTTCCATTGTCAGCCACTTTTAAGCCTTCATGCGTATATTTTTAAAATTACTTGGCATTAAAATAAACCTTGGGGAATAATAAGGATATCTCACAAAATAAGTTCAATCCATGAAAAAAAGCTTTGTTTCTTATGCAAGTTTAGTATCCAACTGGCTTTGCAAGTGACCAATGTGAGAGTCAAACCTTGCGGGAAGTTATTTGAGCCAAACACTAATACCTTTTCATCGAATATCATTGAGTGAAATCTGTCTGCTCATGCCGGTTCTAGAACTTGTTTTTCATCTTAATTGAAGCTTTAGATGCATTGGTTTGATAGAAAGGATGGAGGCATTCATTTCATTCTCCTTTTTTTCCAAACACAAACCCCATTTATATTCCTTTTTGCCACCTATTTTGAGCCTTTTATTAAGCAATTTTCAAAACACTTCATCACGTGATTCTTGGATGGTATTTTGACCTATTGCATATATCAGCTGACCAGTCATTCTCGAAAGTTGGATTTGCCTATCAATTCAAGTAAGCCAAGAAAGGGCTTGCGAAAAAGAAAAGAAAAGAAAAGAAAAGAAAGAATAAAATGTTGAAAAAAGATAAGAAAAAAATAAAAGTACACGAGCAAAAAAGAAAGAAGATCTAAGGAAAACCCTTTTAGTGGATAGAGAATAAATGGTTGCTCAGCATCTTCCTTTTCAGGTCAAATTTATCGTGCTCATTCAATAAACTATTATTTCATGCTTCATAATTGCTAACTTCATTTCTTAAACACTTTTTCCACATTAGCCATTCCTCCATCATTACAAGTTTTTAAAGACCTCTTGATCTATTATACTAATACATTTGTAGTGGAGATATAGATTAATTACAAGCCTATGGCAACCAGCTAGTAGAACAGATTTGAGTGAAAATATTCCAACAATGACGAGTGAGAGAATTACTTGTTCTTTGGTCGTTTGCTAGTTGGAAGCTCAATTTGTTTAAAGAACTTATGAACTCTCAAATGCAAAGCTCCTGGGTTAGAGCAATTTCAATTCAAAGAGTTGTCATTATGTTCCACAATAATTTTTGGGTCCCTTTTTCCCTTTCATAAGCCCACATTTTGGACCCATAAATTAAGTCCTCATTGAGGTATAGCAAATTCAAATGTTTTGTGTAGGGCTAATAAAATAAGAAAGAGACTTGAATCTCAGCACTCAAAGAATAAACTTCGCGCCGGGAAATATTAAGCCGAGATCTTGAATCCTTCAATCCCTATCCAAATGAAGATGGGGAAACTTCTCGTCCCTCAGGCCTATAACCCTCTTTTTCAAAAAAAGAAGAAGAAGAGAAAAATCCCTTTTCCCCATTAATCAATTGCAAAAAAAAAATCCATAACCCAGATAAGTCTCACTTTCATCCCACTGTGGTCTTTCTTTGGAGATTCTATACGCATATTTATGGTATCTTGTTGTCAGTCGAGTGGTCAATGTTATCACTTAGAACGACTCATCTTTTTAATAGGTCCACTCTTCTGTTGGATTTCTCCTTTTTCACATGTGTATCATGTAGACACTTCTCATTAGTCCCAAGATAAAGTTGTTAAGTCTTTCTTTACTGGATTACCATTATAGACAGGGCATTTTAAACTTTTAGTGACCTCATTCTAACGTGAAGGATCTTGTGTTTCCCGTTTGCAAATCATTGAAAATCAAAGTGTGAGGGAGAAACAATGCTTGATTTCGAAAATTGAATAACAAGTAACTTCTTCTATGAGATTTTTCCATGACTGAAACCAATATATTGATTAATTTCTTTACTTGTTATTAAATTGTTGAGACCAAGTTAATTGACTTCTAAGAGAAGAAGTTCTTGATTTATGTTCAAAACTCAAAATAAAAAATAAATGAGATCAGAATTTTCTCACTTAGCTTTTGATGATTTGTTCAAAACTAGAGCATCTTTAACCCTCTTTGTTTGGTTTTCAATGATTAAAGGTACGATGGAATGGTGTTTGTCTTCACTTGTTGTTACTCCTCCAATTTCTAGGAGAGCAATTTTACCTTATCCCCTCGTTGAATTGACTGTTGCCCCTTCTCAGTCTCTTAGCTGGGGAATCCCTTTCAACCCAAATTGTGGTTCCAGCCCTTTGTCCATTGACTGGGGAATCCTCCTATTTTCAGAGATAGGGTCACAAGGTCCTGCAAATGTGTCTCTTTCTATGCTTATCATGGGATATAGATGCCCCAAATTCTCTCTTAATTGTTTTATAAATTCCATCCTAATGAGAGTAAGGTTATACTTCACATTTACATGTAAATCCTTGAAAATAGAAGTATGAGGGCAGACAATGCTTGGTTTTGAGGATTGTAATCAAGTCACCTCTACCATGCTATTTTTTCTACTTGGTTTTTAATGATTGAAACTAATGTATTGATTTATTTCCTTACTCGGTTTTCAATGATTAAGACCAAGTTAACTTTTAAGAAAGAAGAGATGCTTGATTAGTGCTCAAGACTCGAAATCAAGATGAACTTCAAAATAAAGTCAAAGATTTCTTTAATTGGCTTTTGATAGCTTAGTCAAACCTGAAGCATTTTTTTACCCTCCATACTTGATTTTCAAAGACTAAGATGTGATTAAATAGTGTTTGCCTTCACTTGTCTTCATTTTTCCTGTTGATAGGAGAGTAATTTTACCTCCTCATTATCCTGCCTCGATCTCGAAATTGGGGAATTCCCTTCTCTTGAAAACAGACTTAATCCCCGCACATTGACTGTGGAATCATCTTGCCCATAGTATGGGGATCGAAGTATCCGAAAAACATACCCTCTCTGCTTGTCTTGGGATTTCAATGTCTCAAGTTCTCTTTTAACTTCTCTGCGGACTGGAGAATCATTTCCTCTGCATCTACGGTTGGGATCCCGGTGTCCTAAAGCAGATTTCTGGCTGTATAGGGTCTCTGGTGCCCTAAATTTTCCTCCATTCACCTATCGGTGGACTGGGGAATCATCTTTTTGGCTGTTGGGATCCTAACGTGCCCACAACATTCTTTCCCTAAGAAGGCTGGGGAATCACTTCCCCTCAAAGTGTTGGGGCATGAGTGTCCCCAAATGTTTTTCCCATTTTCCCTTTTAAAGAGAAAAATAAATAAAAATAATTAAAGTGATCAGTCTGTTTGCATATGTTCATTGTTGCTGCATTTGCACGTGCATCAATTTGTATGACTTTTGCATAATACTTCCATAAGTCATCAAGTGATTATTGTTTGATGATTGCATATTACTCATGCTTTTACATTCCTGTTTCCATGGTATTCGCATGATCCACATATGCATAAATCTTTTTATCACCTGCTAAACCCGAGCGAGTTGGAAAGAGCAGGAAATCATGTTTTGTGTAATCTTTGGGACCTGCTAAACCCAAGTAAGTTGAAACAGCAGGAAATACATGTTTTGCATAAATCCTTTTAGACCTGTGAAATCCAAGCAAGCTTGGAAGTAGGGAAAATCTTTTTAAGTCAATAAAACTTTATTTCATATGATGATCAGTTTTTGATGCTCATAGAAAGCCATCAAAAATCTGGTACCCATAATTTTTGGGACTCGTGCCTGCCTCGATCTCCTTGGTTGTCAAGCTATCACCAATGAGTCTTTGGGAATCTTAGATACCCACCATTTTAATTGGACCAAATCTCACCAGTAACTGTTGCGAGATCTGGCACCATTGAATCCTACCAATGAGTGTTTTAGAGTTCAATATCTTATCCCACCAATGAGTGTTTTGGGATTTGGTACGGGAATCAAAGTCCCATCGATGAGTGTTTAGGGATTTTGGGGCCTATCTTTAACCAAATCTCCCCAATAAGTGTTGCGAGATCTGACACCATTGAATCCTACCAATGAGTGTTTTAGGATTCAGTATCTTATCCCGCCAATAAGTGTTTTGGGGTTGGATACGGGAATCAACATCCTACCAATGAGTGTTGAAAGATAGTGATACCCGCCTTTTAATTGGACCAAATCTCACCAATAAGTGTTGTGAGATCTGGCACCATTAAATCCTACCAATGAGTGTTTTAGGATTCAGTATCTTATCCTGCCAATAAGTGTTTTGGGGTTGGATACAGGAATCACCATCCTACGAATGAGTGTTTACGGATAGTGATACCCGCCTTTTAATTGGACCAAATCTCACCAATAAGTGTTGCGAGATATGGCACCATTGAATCTTACCAATGAGTGTTTTAGGGTTCAGTATCTTATCCCGCCAATGAGTGTTTTGGGATTAGGTATGGGAATCAAAGTCCCACCGATGAGTGTTTTGGGATTTTGGGGTCCATCTTTAACCAAATCTCACCAGTAAGTGTTGCGAGATCTGGCACCATTGAATCCTACCGCATCCACAACTTTCAAGAGTTTCTTGCCCGTCAAGATCTCTGTAGTGATCAGTTTTCGCCATTGAGTGTTTCGAAAGCTAACTCCCTTAAACTTTTGGGGACTCACGACCCTCGCCGTAAGATTATCTACGGCATTCAAAAATTAAAATCTACATTAGAAAGTCTAAAAAGCTGAAGTAGATCTCTTGTCTCTTTTTCCTAGGAGCAGACCTGGTAGATTTTCTTAAGAGTTTTTAGCACCAATTAGTTATTCCTTTAGCTAATAGCGCTCCAACTCGTTGATGGGGCTCACCATGCAACTAGACAACTCTATCCACCTCAGATGGACATGTCGGATGCCGATGATGGAGGCAATGACGAGTCATATCACTAGTGGCTTAAGACTTTTCTAGGTAATAGATTTCTCAGGGCTGTACTTGCATTATTCTAGGCTTTGGCTGTTGATTGATTTTACACACTTTTGAGCCTTGAAGAAAATCGGAGTCTATTTTTTTCTTTACTTGTCCTCTCTCTCCTTCTTGTGAGCTATAAAGCTCTTGAGAGAAAGGCAAGTAAAGAGGGGAATCTGTAGACACCCCATTTTGTCCGGACTTTTTAAAATTAATGAATAAGGGTGCAAGTAGGATCAACCCAAATTCCTGAGGATTGTGAGAACCTAGAAGAAGATAAGTCCGGTTGAGTGTCAAAACAAAATAAGAGTCATTTGAGGTTGAGTTTCGGCAGTAGATGAAGATTCGATCATTATTGTTTCATCTGAAGTCATTTGGCTTTGAAACTTCTTCCGTTGCGTAGAGAATGAAAAATCCTTGAAAACGGACATAAGATTTGTGCGAATCAGGTATCGGACGGAAGAGAAATGAGTCCGGGAAAAAGGTTGGATAAGGGACGAAGGCCTTTTAAAAATTAAAATCTGACAGTCATGAAAGATTTGCTCACCGAGGTTTAATCTTATTCCGGATGGGCCCTAAACTTGTTCCGTTCCATAGAGGACGAAAAATCCTTGAAAATGGACATAAACTTTTCCCAAATCGGACATCGGGAGGGCAAGGAAAAGGGTCCGGAATGAAGGGGTCGCGACCCCCATGTTACCTGTCGCGACCCCCTGGGGTTACCCGTCGCGACGCCCCCCTGAAAAAGTCCCAAAAATAAAATTTCTTCCCGTCTTTTTGCTGTTTCTTCCGCTACACATTAATTGGGGTTACGCGTCACGACGGGTGTCCCTATCCGTCGCGACGCCCCCCGAAAATCGCAATTTTCACGATTTCCTCCTGCATTTATTACCAAATCAAGAGGGGGTCATGAACCCAAGGGTTTCCGGTCGCGACCCCCAACCCATTAATGCCCAGATTCAATTTCCTTTTATATGACCCATGGAACTCACTATAAATAGTGAGCCCCATCACTTGTCAAAAGGGCGGAGAAAAAAGAGAAAAGGGGAGGAGGAGGAAAATGGAGAAAGACTAAGAAGCTGTGGAAACTAGAGCAAAAGGTATAATTTCTTGTTACTTTCTTCACTTGCTCACACCACCCTGTCAATACATACCCCAAACGTCTACTCTTCTCAACCTCAATTTCTTTATTCTTCTACAAAATGGGTTGTAACTCCTTGGTGTAGATGTAGCAACCCTATACTCGACTTATGCACTAAATAATATTTTGACTTGTCTCCTTCTTCTTTTTTTGAAAAACGAAAGAGGGGTCGCAACGGGTAGGTACACCCGTCGCGACTCCCCCTGCTACAATGACAGGGGTCGCGACGCATGACCTTACCCGTTGCGACCCCCTGTCTTTTGGCAAACAAAAAAATATTTAATTATTATTATTTATTTGCCAAATGAACTCTTCTATATACTCTAGTGCCACCATGAGACTTTTGTCTTTACAGGAGCACTAGCCTTCACACCATGTGAGCACTACGCCTGATGAGCCTTCACACGCGCACTTTTGGTGTATTTTCCTCACTTGTATGCATTGTATGGAAAATAGATACCAAAAGGCAGTGTCCTCTTTAGGTACATTGCACTGGGAGGCCATCTAAGCTTATGCTTCATGAGTCCCCCCTCACTCACACACTTGTATGTCATAGGAACTACGTGGGCTTTGATCCCCAATTGTGGGTACGTAGGCCCTAGGCTTACATCCTAGGTCAAGCCCTCCCTCTTTCTTTCCTCATTTTCTCTCATGATTGTATTTTTTCTAGGCCAAACAATTTTAATATTAATTTTTAGGGTAACTGTCTTTGGACGGGGGAAGAAGGGTGCCTAACACCGTCCCTTCATCTCAATCAGACTCCCGGACCCAACATTTTGTGAAAATTCATTTTACCCCACTTTTGAACTTATTTTTTTTCCAAAGTTTTATTGAAAATTTGGTGGTGACTCCCATCGATGGCTCCGATCTTCAAAGAGGTGCGTAAGGTACTCCGGGCGGGCGAGCCACTCATAGGAGGTTGCCTTAGTTGTGAGAGAGCAAAGGTCTCTTAGAACAGTCAGGGGCTCTCCTCTTAGAGATCTCCGGGGTAGAGATGTGCCAGATGTTGACCGAAAATTAGCCGGAGCTCCGTAGAGTCGTAGAGCAAGCTCCAAGTACGATAAGTAGACGTAAGTATTGAGCAGACAGAGTGTTGTTTCTGTGCCAGATGGTTTCCTGGTGTTGATTGGAGGTCCTAATCTCCTTAAGTCCCCCAGGTGAGGTCCTTTTATAGTGTGTGAGGGGAGGACGTGCTCAACCCAGGTTCTCGTGCGACGTGGGTCGTCCCATGATGTTTGGGGGGCTTCCCACGTCTCTTGGACGGGAGTCCCCGTGGAAATAATTGGATGCTCGCCACGTAAAGGGCCGATGGGAGGTGCCACGTGTCACTGGTGTGGGATACCGGTAAGCTTTTGGAAGCTTAGTGCCACGTGTCCCTAGGGGAAATATTCTATAGTTACATAAGTCCCCCAAGTCTACGGGTGTCGGGCGCCCGTGGACTTATGTTCTCTGCTAGTAAGCTACTTAGGAAAATTTTATCCTGCTATTCTTTGTCGAACATAGCCTGTCCGCGAGTAGGCTTGGCCATCTCGGGTGGTCGTCTGACTTGCAAAACTTGGCGTATCTCTTGGTTTACTCTGAGGTAGTAGAGATGCTGAAGGTGCCACGAGTCTTGATTTGGGTGGCTGACTACTTGGCTTCCTCAGCAAGTTTTTGAGCCATGTCTGCAGAAAGTGCGTGAATTTCCGAGGAGGAGCCACTATTGCTCATAGGGGAATTTTCGGAAATACCCTTTGAGGGTGTGCGGAGGGAGCTCAAAGGTCAGGGGCTTTTTGGTCATTCAAGACGCTTTTCCTAGTCAGGCTCTTCCGCAGCCAGTGGTTGGCCAGAGATTTTGTGGAGAGTTGTCTTTTGGAAGAGCGGGTAGTGATAAACGCCATGTGTTGAGGTCTGATTGATTTCCCTGGCCTAGAGTGATTTGCAACCATTTTCCTTCATTTAATGCGGGTGTGTTTCTGAGAGTTGTCATCATTAGCCTTGATTGAGGATTTTCTGGAAAGACCCTTTGGTGTTTTTGAGTGACTCTTGGGTTTCTTAGGGCATTTCAGTCTTTACGCCTCTAGTTAACGGATCTGGGCCGTTCATTGTCCCCACGTGTTTGGCCAGGGCAGGTGGTTGTAGCCTGGAGTGGGTGTACTGGATAATTTTTTATTTGTTGTGGGATACGAGATGGCGGAGATTTTCAAATCGTCGCGCCTTTTCTGCTCCCTATAAATACCCGGTGTTTGAAAGTTTGTTGTTTTACCTTCTCTTTGCCTTCTCCTCTCTTTGCCTTCTGCTGCTCTTCAACGCTTTTTTCTGCCTTGTCTGTCTCCAGTTCTCACACCCTGTTTCTTTCATTTGTTCTCTGCTTATATTGAGATTTTGCTAAGATTTTGCCATGGCCGGTGATGATATCTTTTTTCCTTTTGATTTCACCGACTTGGAGGACCTCCCTTCTTCCTCTCCTCCTCCTCCCCCTCCCCCTCTTACCCATGGTCGGGACAGCGGTTAGAGTAGGGGGAAGAAAGTAGGGCAGGACATTCTTTCAGGGGCCATTGTGGAAGCATCCACCATGGTTCCCGACGGGGGTGGGAGGGTAGCACAATTGCTTGTCCCACCGGCAAGAGGATCCCCAAGGGAAAAAAAGGAGGAAAGATGGGAGAAGAGATGGTGGCGGTTCCCGAGAGAGAGATAAAGGAGGCTGTGGTGGTGGAGCCCAAGAACAGGGAAGGAGGCTTCAAGAAACAACCTTCCGGTGCATGTTCGCGGTTGTCGTCCCAAGTTATCTAGCGGAGATCTGACCGCCGGACGCACGAGCGGAGGTTTCAATGGAGGGTACTCTCCCTCCCCCTATGCTTGTTCGTCAATCACCCATAAAGGTGGATTCTGTGGACTCGATCTGTGGCCCCAAGTTCTGCTGGTGGGGCTGATGAACCTGTCAGCAAGAAAGATCGACGGGCGGTCAAGGAACCCATGGGTGAGCCACCTGCGGAGGGGAGGGCCACTGTAGATGAGTCCATGGTTGAGGCGCCAGCTGAAGGGCCAAGGCTGGCGAGGCGACCGTGGAGGCCGGGGCCCTCTCTGGTGGAGGGAATGTAGTGGTGAGTCAAATAGTTGCCACGGAAGATGTCTCTTCGGGGTTGAACGTCAGTCCTTCTGAGCCTGTTGAGTCGTTGAAGGTGGAAACTTCGTTTAAGTTGGTGGCCTTGGCCAGGCGCTTTCCCGTGGAGATGGGAGAGAGACGCGCTACAGGTTAGATACCACATGAATCTTGCTGTTCATGGCTTCGGCAGGGTTGCCGTGGCATTAGCTGACTTCCACCAAGCTGGCATTGCGTGAGAGAAGCGAGTGGTAATTCTCCTCGTTCTGATACTTCGCTATTTTTGGGTTTTTCTTTCTTTTTTGTATTTTTGCGCGCTGACTCATTTATTTTCTGCAGGATGAAGCCCGTTCTGAAAGGGACCGACTTTTTAAAATAGTGACGACCACTAGGGGCTCGGCGCTGGAGCCCACTAAGCAAAATTTGGCAGACACACGCGCGCGGTTGTCCGTTAGAGAGTTAGAGTGTGAGGACCAAGGTCGTGAGATAAGGTCCTTGTCTCACGAGGTGGCCCATCTTAGGACCGAGGGCGCACAGTCTTCCGAGGTCAAGCTTCTGCGGTCTGAGCTGGAGAGCGCTCACAAGGAGTTGATTGCCCGTCGGAAGGATACCGAGAAACGCTGGCACAAGTTGCATTCCCTTCGTGAAGCTTTGAAGGATGCCGAGAAACGTCGCTGACCTCCAGGGAGAGTTGCTGGAGCAGAGGATGTATGGCATGCTTCTAGCAGTCGACCAACTTGAGCGCCTTCGAGGAGAGAGGTTTTCAGGTGAGTGGGTAGCTTCTCTTCACCCTTCTCTATAACGTTTCGATGGTGAGCTCCGGGGTAGGATGGAGACTGACTCTCCAATGAACCTTGCTTAGCTTCGTCAACTGGCCAACCGCCCGATGGATCATCAGGTGCTTTCTCGCATCGGTGGTCGTGTTGCAGAGATTGGATCTACTTCTCAGTAGGTGGCTGAGGCGATTCGTCAAGAGCCGGTGGGGAATGTTTGCAACGTTGAGCCTGTAATGGCCGAGGCCATCATAGATCTTGGGGATGCCGAAGAGTAGGTTTATGTAGGGTTTTCGTGTTTTACCCTTTGTAACAGGCGGACGCCTTTCCCATTTTTGATATTAATGAGAATTTTAGAGTTTCACTATCTCTCTTTTTACTTCTTGGCAAAAAGTTTTTGCGCGAGTACAGTTTCTCTTTTTGTTATCTCTTTACTTCTTGGTAAAAAGACTTTTTGCGTGTCTTTACTTCTGGGTAAACAGACTTTTTGCATGAGTACCGTGTGATCAGGACGGTCGCATACTGTTTCCAAGCATGTTTTTCGTGAACGTTCATTTTGCATTTTTTGCACCCAGGGGGTTTAGAACTGCGCTCTTCTGGGGGGAATGTAAGCTTGGCCTTAGAGGCTTTGTAGCGTTTCTCGGGGTGGTCAGCCCGTTGCCCTTCCTTGGGACTTTATGTGAGTACTTTGCGGATTTGAGACATGTCTCTTTTCAAAAAGGAATACTTCGATTAATGATAGACAAAATGGTTACATTCGAGCAGCCATAGTCAGGCTAACCTTAGTCAGGCTGAATGTAATAAAATGATTCGAATAGGCTTGGTCAGGCGGGGCTTAGTCAAGCTGAAGTGAATCCTAAATTTGAAACAAAAGGAGACATACGTGACTTGACCGAAAGGTGTTCTGGGAGCGCAAAGTGCGTTTTAGAGCTTAGGCGGAGGTTTGGTCTGGGTGGGCGGATTCCAACTTCTTTCCTCCTGACTCTCTACCCTCAGGGGCTTCCTTGCATGATTTTCTAGGACCAAGGTGAGCGACCTTGACGGTCTTGGTTATGCTTACTGCGTAGCATGCTCGCGCTAGTTTTTGGTCCGCCATGATTTATCCAACCCCGTGGGGTGTTGGGAACTTCATAGTGAGCTTTGCGGTGGACTATACAGCTCTGAGCTTGTTCAGGGACGGTCGCCCTAGAATGGCATTGTATGCCGAAGGTGCTGAGACGATGATGAAATCTACGTCAATACTTGCGACCTTTGGTAAAGTGCCCATAGTTGTCCGGGATATTATGATTCCTTTTGTGGGAACCTGGGCTCCTGAGAACCCTATGAGTGTGCCGGGGAAGGGCCTTATGCTGGCCTCATCCAACCAGAGTTTTTTGAAGGTGTCGAAGTAGAGGACGTCCGCCGAGGATCCTTGGTCTATCAGGACTCGTTTGACCTCGTAGTTTGCAATGACTGCGGTTACTACCATGGGGTCATCGTGGACCGGTCCCTCTAGGTTTGTGAGGTCAAACGTGATAGGGTCTCCTTTGGCCTCGCTTCTCTTTTTGTGCTTTGGGGCATAGTCGAGGGCGAGTATGGAGCGTTCCACCCTTTTCTTGTTTTCCGGTTGCGAGGTAGTTCCTCTCTGCAGACCGCCTGCGATGACATTGATTACCGCGTGAGTAGGCGCTTGGTCGTTGGACTCTCGTGGATGTTCTGCATTAACTCTGCTCTCCTCCTTGATGTATCTGCCCATCTACCCTTTACGGAATAGATCTTCGATTTGTTCTTTCAAGTGGATGCAATCGTTGGTCTCGAGTCCATAATATTTGTGGAACTGGCAGTACTTGGACTTGTCCATCGGCTTTCCAGTTTTTCGCCTCTTAATCTGTGGAGGGAAACTAAGCATATCCGTGTGATAGATTTCTTCGAGGACTCCGACGTGAGATTTGTTGAGGGGAGTGTAGCTTGTGAACCGTCCTCTGGGAGGCGTTCGAGGTCGCGATGGCGAGCGTTTTCTGCTATTTTTCTTCTTAGCGTTCTGGTTCTCCACTGCCGCTTTCTCCATTTTCTTTTCTGCTCACTCAATGTCGGATCTATATATCAGGAACTTCCTCATTTTGTCTTTGGCGATTTGTGTATTTTCTTCTTGGATGAACCATTCTGCGCGAGCCATTAGTTCCTCTAAGATAGAAACGGGGCATCTATTGAGTTCTCCGTAGAACTGTGAACATCGGAGGCCCTACTTGATGACGAAGATCGCGACAGCGTCCTAGAGACCTTTGACTTGGAGTGAGAGTTTGGTGAAGCGGGCCAGGAAGGCTTGTAGGGTTTTTCCTTCTTATTAGTGAAAGCCGATAAAGGAGTCTTCGTTCGTTTGGTATTCCTTGCTACTGGTGAATTAAGTGAGGAACTTTTGCGCTAGATGCTCGAAGCTATGGATCGAGTTGGTAGGTAGCAGTGAGAAGCACCTCAGAGCTGCCTCCTTCAAGGTCGAGGAGAAGACTTGGCATTGCTGACCGTCCGTGATGCCCAATATTGGCATAGCCGAGTTGAAGGTCCTAATGTGATCTCGTGGATCGGTCTCCCCGCCATAGGGTTCTATGTCGAACAACATCTTGAAGCCCATGGGTACGTGCTTATTCATGACCTGCTGAGTGAAAGGGTGTCTCCCTTTTCCTTAGAAGTCAAAACTGGGCCACTGGTATTGTCTTGAATGGGCGGACATGCCGTAGGGGCGTACGGGTTGTAAGGTCTTGCCCAAGGCATGTTGAGATAAGATCCCGGCAGGTAGTTGGGGACTGGTGGCCACGGGTAATCCATTGGCGGGCGCACTACTTGCCCGACGACCCTTGTTGGTCCAGGCGGGATTGTTGGCGGGGGAGCTGGCGCTGTCAGGGATAACCTTGCGACCCCCATGGGTAGAGTCCCGAATTGTATCGTGGGCAAGCCGATAGGGTCGTTGGAAGGTCCTGTAGGGGCGTTATGTGGTGCTGCCGGCAATTGGACGCCCATGCTTGCTTGGGGATAGTTTCTGTCCTCTTCCCGTTGTTACTGACATATAACCGCTATCTCCGTCTCAAGTTGAGGTAGCTCTATATCCCACGAGGTCCTTGTCAGCTCTACCATTTCTTGATTGCTGGTTGGAGGGCAAGGATTGTATGGCATGCCATAAGGATGCTGGGGGCATGCTTCCTTTCTAGGTGCTGGTGTCTGGAACACGGTCTCTACAACGGCTACCTGCATTATTGAGGTGTTCTGGGGTTGGGTTGTACTCGAACCACCTACCTCGCCTATGACCGTTTTGGCCGTCCCCTGCCTGTTCCTTGTGCTGCGTCTTAGAGAGCTTGCGTCGGTCGTGGCTTTGGGGCATTTGAGTCGATCATCTTCTTTTATATCCTGTATTGAAAAAGTATAATGCGGGTTTCTGAGCGTTAGGTGGGTACTCCTACTCCTCGAAAAAAGAAATGCCGTTTAGCGGCAGAGTGCGCAAGGCTTTGTGGTTTGAGAAGATCGCCGTGGGCGCCAATGTAACTGTCGTTTTTGTTTCAAACAATTTTACTTTGTAAATTAGGAGCGCAAGAGGTCGTAACCTTGGGGGACTTGTCCTTAGTTGAAGACCTAGGTGCCTACGTACTCTTAGGAAGGGATCAAAGTCCACGTAGTTCGTCACGGTGACGTTTATAGGAGCCGTTGGGCTAGGTGGTTACCTGCGTCGGGTCGCGTGCGGCTATGACGTGTGTAAGGTGCTCCGGGCGGACGAGCCACTCATAGGAGGTTACCTTAGTTGTGAGAGAGCAAAGGTCTCTTAGAGCAATCGGGCGATCTACTTGTAGAGATCTCTGGGGCGGAGATGTGCTGGATGTTGACCGGAGAGTAGCCGGAGCTCCATAGAGTCGTAGAGCAAGCTCCAAGTACGATAAGTAAACGTAAGTATTGAGCAGACAACGCGTAGTTTCTGTAGGTTCAGAGTACTCTGACTTGCTCTTATGTGTGATGGTTTCTTGGTGTTTTCTGGAGGTCCTGATCCCCTTAAGTCCCTCGAGTGAGGTCCTTTCATAGTGCGTGAGGGGAGGACGTGCTCGACCCACGTTCTCGTGGGACGTGGGTCGTCCCATGATGTTTAGGGGGCTTCCCACGTCTCTTGGACGGGAGTCCCCGTGGAAATACGTGGATGCTGGCCACGTAAAGGGCCGATGGGAGGTGCCACGTGTCACTATTGCGGGATACCGCTAACCTTCTGGAAGCTTAGTGTCACGTCTCCCTAGGGTAAATATTGCGTAGTTACAATAAGTATTATTTGCTCACTGAGTTGCAAAACTCACCCCTCCTTTCATATTTTTTTTTCAGATAGAGGTTTGGATTTGTCTCTGTTTGCGTAGTCAAAGCTACCTGATGCCTTGGTGAGCCTACTTTTGTCTGTGGGCTATAATGTCATGACCCCCACCCGGAGGCACGTGACCGGCACAGACAGAGGGCCTAACCTTGAGTCTGTTAGCCTTAACACCTATTTTAGTTAACTATCATTCCCATTCGCATACACACATTATCAATATACATGGCTCACATCTCCTGTGTGGCCTACCTTACACCTGCAATCCACAGCCAAGTGCTGCTTCATTTTATATGTATACTCAAACACACATAATATATATCCATCGTATACGTTGCCACACACTCCGGTATGTGACATATCCTATTCACGTGCAAATTTGTATACATAATAATAATAAGTCCCCCTAAAATAATCTTGTCTTTAAGTATGTGGAGCTGACAAGTCTAGAGTATAATAACCACAAAGTGTAATCAATTCATTACAATATCCAAAATAGAAACAAAGCCACCCACGGAGACAGAATGTGAGTGCTACCAAAATGTCGCCTTCGCTGAGCCTAAGTGGAAGCTTGACTGGTTCATGTATCTAAAAAAGTTAAATCACTAGAGGGTGAATCAACGACTCAGTGAATGACTCTCCCATCCTAGGCATAGTAGCAGGTACCACTACGACCGAGAAGGGGAGAAACCACATTCACATACGCATACACTTCAATTCATCTTTAATAATTATATAATTGTTCTCAAGCAATAGAACATGTACAAACTCTGCTTTAACCGTACCACAACATACATTAATCATGCATATTGACATACGTGTATCGAGAAGCACCAAACACATAGATTAACATCCAAGTGCGGTTCACCCGCCAAACTTACGTACCTTTGCTTACTTTGTTGCCGCCGTGACGTGTCGGTCCTCCCTATCTATCCTGGTGCACTATAAGACTTAACCCATTGTCATGGTCAGTTGGATTTGAAATATTTTAATTTAAAAAACAAGGTTTCCTCAACGCCACATCAAGATAACAATCAATGTCATGACCTTTTTAAGAAAAGAACTTTGTCTTGACGTCACGTGATGATACCGGCCATCGTCATGGCATGTTCGAAGAAAAAAAAATTTAGTCATCGCGCATACTAAGGACATTGAGGGTTTACACTAATGTTGAGTACCTATACGCTCGGTATCTTACATCGATACGGATAGGCACACGACCGTATGTTGTGTTTGGTGGAGCAACCCGGCACCAATCCGCCGAGGTGTCCATCTACATCGGCACTTTTCAAACCATTGTCTCGGGAAGCCCACTTGGTACAATCTAGACCAACTGAACGGATTGACCAACTAGTAATGGTGGCATACTCCGAACCGGCTCAACAGAGTATCCACAAGTGTATATATACATGAAGGCAATTTTGAACCTTACCCGACGAAATGGCAACATGAAGGCACTTTTCGAACCTAACCTGACGGAAAGCCCTTATCCTTGGTACCATACATGTTATTGCAATAATTCTTGGGTGAAGTACATATGTGTACGGAATTCTTCATCGTCAGCCATATGTAATTGATCCACCATATTTCCACTTTAACAATCACAAACAATTCATTGTACAAAATTCCAACAATCGCCAATATAATGACAAAGTATTACCAGCATGCATATAATTAAATATTCACAAACATTCACGTATAAACAAGCCCACAAATCAAGGTTATCACACAACCCATGGGACTAGGATGGAAGAATCCCTCACCTGGACAACTCCCAAGTGTATCTCCCTGAGCACCTCCGATCTCGTGTGCCACGCGGTGCCCTAAAATACATTCATACATAACAACATTCATTTCAATTCCACATCATTACTCAAAATTTATGCACATGCATGATGGGGGAGCCTAAAATTGCCAAGAGCCGCACTCTTGGTCTCTCAAGATCCCTCTCTCTCTATCTTTGAGAGTACCTTAAGGTTTTATACCCTTCACTCATCATCCTCACTCACATTGAATGTGTGTGGCGCCTTGGATTTGAGTAATTAACTTCTACTTATCCTAAACTCCTAGTTTAGGAACCTTTAGACAACTCAAGATAGAAGTTTGAAGACTAAGCTAAGTAGTTCATGTTTGTCAAGAAGTTTTGACATCTTGAGAGGTAAGAAATCATTTTTTTAACACATTTGAAATCAAGTAGAGTGATTTGAGTTTCCAATGGGTGGTACACACAAGAATTTAACCCTTTTTCATCATAGGAAAAATAACCATGGCAAATAGGGAAGCAAAATAAACTTTTGAAAACTATAAATCTGGCAGTGGGTGAAAATCCATATTCTGCAAATTTATTTCAATTTATTAGGCTTCAAAACTTATTCCATTCCTTAGAGGACGAAAAAACTTGAAAATTAATATATGGTTTGCGAAAATTGACACCGGACGAAGAAGTTATGCCCATTTGAAGCAAGGCTCGCTGTAGTGAACAAATCTGTTAGCTGCAGCGAACAGAAGCATCGCTTTTGCTCGCTGCAGCAAACAAAACCTGGGAATTTCGTATTTTTGCTGTTCTAAGCTCCCTTGCTTCGATTTTTTGGTGTCCCAAGACATAAAAACTTGATATAAACATTAAGTGTTGGTTTCTTAAACATATGCATAATTTATAACATCAAAACAACACCTAATCAAGCTCAAATCACCAATCAACCATCAATATTTACGATTTGGGAAAAATGTGTTTCATGAATCCTAACACCACAACCTCCATTTCCGGCCATCTCCGGCTAGCTAGCCGTGGTTCCTAGTACCAATAGATGTTCAAGAACATATGTCCTGTTGTCTCTTATTACTTGATGTGGAAATATTAGGAAATATAAGCATATGTCCTGTTGTTCGGGCTTACCGGATCGTAGGTATTTCCTTGAATCCGGTGCCGGTCACCCCTCTTTCATATTTTTGGGGGTGTGACAACAAAACTCAAAACATATTCAATGACTCTGGACTAAAGAGCCAAAACTCTTAAGAGATTTATAGATTTTTTCTTGTCTTTTACTAATTATGAGCCTACATTTTGTCAGTTTTACTTAGTAGATTTTATTTTACTGGCCTTTGTACCCGAGCAATGCACGGGTTGCGTCTACAATTATGTATAGAGTTTATATTATTATTTTAACCAATACGCAAAAAAATTTATATGATATTTTGTATCTATTAAATAAATAAACATTAAAACCATATTAATTAAAGCATTAGCTAAATATATAATATTAGTATGTCTAATCTGAATAAAATCAAATTGATTAAAATATAAGTGGAAGACTATAATTTAAATTATTCAAATATATGATATTATATTTTGAATATCTCAATAATTAATTTTTAGGAAAAAAGTTTAGTATTACCATACTACTACTGAACATCAATGCATCCATTCAATCATGTTGCGTCATCTGTTATTATTAATTAAAATTCACATTAATTATGACCCACCTTGAATTGATTAAGGACCATGTAATACCCGGGAAATTTTTTCAAAGTTTAAAATGAAATGAAAGTGAAAGAAAAGAAGTAGAAAATAATTTTTTTGGATTTAATTCAGGGCCTAAGGAATTGGAAACCTGAATTAAATGGGGAAAAGAGAGTAGGGAATAATTTTTGGGTATTTGATTTGGGATATAAGAGAAATTAAAAATTTTAATTGGAAAGAGGAGGATTTAATTGGGGGTATTTTCCACCTCTACTTTATTATAATAATAATTATTATTAGTAATCAATTATTTATTTATATATATATTCTTTTTATTATATTTATTTATTTATGTATTATTATTTATTTAGTTATTATATTTAATTTTTAATTAATTGGGGGTATGGAGCCGTGGGGTTTAAAGAAAAAGAAAGGAAGAAGATATACGGGAGGAAATAGGAAGAGATAGCCCACGGGAAAGGAGAGAAAAAAAGAAAGAAAGAAAGAGACAGAAAGAAGATAGAGAAGGAGGAGAGACGTGGAGAAGAAGAAGAGGAAGAGTTGGGGTTTCACCGGAAAAGTGACCGAGGAGAGCTAGCCGACGCCGGAAGAGTCACCGGAGCTCGGGTATGATGTCTCCTACACCTTCCACCAATCGAATCAAAGGTTGGTAACCCCAATTTCATTCGAAACCATCAACTTCTCCTTTTTAGGGATTTCTTCGATCCACCTTCGATTGGGTTGTTTCGAGGGTAGATTGAGACCTAGGAAGTGTTCTTCAACAATTAGTTGGGGTAAGGATCGAGGCTATACCCTCGGGTTTAGCCGAATTCGAATCTGAAAGGGTTTTGGGTTGAAAATTCTAAATATTCCCAATTTGGGGATTCGTTGATAAATTTGGAATCGAACTTGGATTTGAGTAGTTAGGGTTGGATTTATGTCGTTGGAATGTAGGTGAACAAAACCCGTGAGGTGCGGAGTCGAAGCTAGGGTCGGAAGGGGGCCGAAACGGGCCCAAACCAGCCCACAACACAACAAACAAATTGCTCTGCTGCGAGCTGGTGCTGCACTGCAGCGCCAACTCTCGGGTATAGAAGGAGCTGCTAGGCAGCAGCTTGGCGCCACAACGCCAAAATGGGCGCTGCAGCGCCCGGTCTCTGCCCAAAATTCGTTTTTAAGCCAATCCGGGGTGTCCGAACCTCCTATTTTCAATCCTAAACATCTTAGGACACCTCAACCATGTTTTTAAGGATCAAAATCATTTCAAATGTCTTCTTGTCCCTCAAGAATAAAACTTACAGAATAAGCTAAGTCCAACTTATTGAATTTCTAAATTCCTCCTACGCAGCCTTTAGGAAACGTTAAGTAGGATAGCTTAGAAGCACGTTGAGGTTTAGTAACTCAAATCCAAGGCCCCAAAAGCAACTGAAGGAGAATGATAGTTGTATGAAACCATGTGCGAGGAACTTGAGACTCTCATAGGAGAGAGGGAAGACGGATAAGACCAAGGACTCGGTTCCTGGCAATGTCTAGATGCATTTTAGGCATGAGCATGAAGTATGCATATGAATTGCATATAATTTGAGATGTTAACCACTTCAATGCATTCGTTAGGAAACGACGACTCCTCCGGAGCGGGAGTTACTCGAGGACAATCACAAGGGAGTCGTTCAGGTGATGGGTTTCCCATCCTTGCCCTACAGGGTTGGTTGAGGATGTGGATATGTGGTTTGCCTACTTGCTTGTTTGTAAGAATGGTTTAGTGGTTAACAGGCTATTGTTGTTCCTAAACTGTTATCCCTGAAAATATTTGTATATGAGTGTTTGACTACAGGTAAAGAGGTACTGAAGGGTATCCATGTGATATCATGAGGAACGCCGAACAGTACAAGCAAAGGGGTAAGTTGTTGATTGAGTCCAAGGTTTGGTTCACCCTATTAATTAGAAACTCATTAAAGAAATCGTGTAGAAGTTGTTAGTGAACGTCGACGTTTTATGGTAATTGAACTTAGGGACGGCCTTAGAGCAAAGTTATGATCTAATCAAGGGTTTGGGTATTAAATAAGGATTAAAAAGATAACATAAATGGATTAGTGAGTCATAGGGAGGTTCACACCACCTAGGTAAAGTCAGTTTAGGATAGAAATGGGTAGATAGAGTCAGAATCCTAGTTGAGAGCTCAGGGAGAGAAACGAGTCAGAAAAGATTTGCCCGTTGAGGCCATTGCCCTAGCCTGGCTCTAGGGTTAGTTAAATATTAAAACATTTACCCGTTGAGGTCATTGCCCTAGCCTGGCACTAGGGTCAGTTACATATTAAAAGATTTGCCCGTTGAGGCCATTGCCCTAGCCTGGCCCTAGGGTCAGTTAAATATCAAAAGATTTGCCCGTTGAGGCCATTGCCCTAGCCAGGCACTAGGGTCAGTTAAACATTAAAAGAATTTGCCCGTTGAGGCCATTGCCCTAGCCTGGTACTAGGGTCAGTTGTATGATTTTACAGTTTTCAAATGATCTGTTAAAAGTTTTTACTTGTTATGAAAAGCATGATAGAGGAGCATGATCCGCAGGTTTATCTATGATTTTACGTTATATTAATATTGCCTGATCGTAATATAACATTTGATAAACTGGATTTTCATGCTCATGTGATTGTGGGTGTTTCCCTTTCCCCAACTATAGATGTACCCGCCACTACGGTGAGGATGGGAAGCTTCTCACTGGGTCTGTTTGACTCACTCCCTCTGCTTTAATGTTTCAGATACAGGGATCGGGCAGGCATCGTCGTCCAGACAGTGAGACGGACATCAGACCATCCTTACACACTTGATCGCGTGGGTGGACACCTTTTGGTTATTTTGATTCTTTTCGTTGTACATATTATAAGTTGTAAGGGATGTATATATATATTTACAACTTCCGATATGTACCTACTCTAGACTTGTCGGCTTCACATGTACTTAAAGACAGGGTCCAATTTGGGGAAAAACTAGGATATATGTATGAGTATATAAACTTCTGCATGTGAATAGGATAGATTGTACACATTGAGGCGTACGGTCAATATGATATGGATATATATATTATGTGTGCTTGCTGCATGTGAATAGGAAAGATCGTACGTATTGAGACATACGGTCAATATGATGTAAGTATTTATTTTATGAGTGTTAATATATATCTATATACTGGGCTGAGTTGAAGCAGTATTGAGCGACCACGGATTGCAGGTTAATTAGGCCACCAGTGAGGTGTGGCCACTGTTATGATATATATATTGATTGTATATCAGGTCAAAACCTTTGCACGATGATCAATTTAAATGGGTTTCTAATATTAATTAACCCTCACTTATGAAATTCCGACTCAATCCTACCCACGGTATCATATAAGGCTCGGTGAGCCACAATATCGCATATTCACTTGAGAATGAACATATAAACATTTAAACAGTTTGCACGTCCACTGTTTACTCACTAATCATATACGCGTAACATAAATACATTCAGATAGACATATTTCATATATCAATTTGCACAAAATAGAGCAAACCACATTTCCACGTAGTCATCCAACCCTGTGGGACAGGGATGGGAGAGCCCCTCACCTCGTTGGCCCTCCTGATCAGTCCTCGGAGTGCCTGGAGCTCCAATTACCCTGTGGTACCCTATACACATATAATTAAGGAACTTAGAAACGTGTAGCTAAGCATCTAACATGCACGTTCCATGCTAATGCTCATGCACCCTCTAGATATTTCCAAGAACTAAGTATTTAGTTTGTTACGTCGTCCTATTTGCTCTTCCTGAAAGTCCAGAATGTCTCATATTCGACTTTCACACTTTCGAGCTATTTAGAACCTCTAAATGCTTAGGTTAGAGATTTCCATTTGTCTAAATTTTCATTTTACGTGTTCATAAGAGTATTTAACTAATAAAAGAATTAAATTCACGGTTCAAAAGAGGCTCTAGCTTACTCATTCCAACGTCTCCCTTATTCGTCGAGTAAAAGCTTAATTACTACCTCTTTAATTATATATAAAAATATAATTGGGTATAATTAAAGCCTTGTAACCAATTTAGCGGGTCTTAGGTGTCCACTACGGACTAGACCAAAGTGTCCAACCCATAGCACAACTCCTTACTGTACAGTAGCTTAGTATTTCGCCTCTTTTTCACCGGATTGGGTTCCGGTTGAGATGGTAAATACTCGGGTTTTATTCCCTTGTATATTCCCAGCATTTAAAACACTTATACTACTCCAATCCAAGCCTAAACATGCATCAAACCAGAAAAATTCAATTTTAGAGCAATTTCCTAACCAAATTTCCATGATTTCCATACCCGGTCAAATTCTATGGTTTCACTTTGATTCTGAACCTAACTAAGCTTTCAATAACACCCACTAAGCTCAAATTTAACCCCAGAATGCCCCGATTGGAAGTATTTGAAGAATTTCTAAAATACCCAAAATTGGAGAAATTGAGGTTTTGGAAGTTTGGGGCTTTCTCACCTTGATTGAATCGGATGGAGATCTTCTTGGGTGTTGAAGATGAGGTCCGGTCACCTTCTCCGGCACCGGCGTGTCCTTTCTGACCAGAAACCGCCGTGGAACACTCCCCCTCCTTCTCGGCTTGCTGCTCATGAGCGTGTGTCCAGCTTCTCGTGTCTCCGATCGCTTCTGCTCTGTTCGCGTCTGCTTTTGCTTATTTTTTTTATTTGTTTTATTCCTTTTGGCTGGAAGGGCATGGTAATTAGCACTAATTTTTAATAATAAGTAAAAAAATTATAATTTGTAGTAAATCCCCTTTTTCTCCCACTTCTTAAATCCCCATTTCTTTCCCTTCTTCATTTTATTTTTAAATTCTTTAATTGAATTCATTTTTCTTTCTATCCTTTTAATTTTCCTTTCTTTTAGGTCCTAAAAAGCAAACTTAGATTCCATATTTTTGTCCCCTTAATTTTATTTTATCTTTGATTTAATTTATTTTTCTTTTTGAAAGAAAAATAAATTAATTAAAATAATTAATAAAAAAATAATGATAGTAATTTAAAATAAATACTTCGGGTATTACAAAGTTAAATCCAACCAAGATCAAGACGCCGACCTCAGACAGATCAGAGATACAGTGGTTAAGGGGAAGAAGGGCGACGTCCGATTCTCCATAGATGACAGTGGCATAATCCGGTTGGAGGGACGACTGTGTGTACCTATGGTAAATAGTTTAAACAAAAATCTTGATGAGGCACACAAGGCAGCGTACACAATCCATCCGGGTAGTAATAAGATGTATCAAGATCTGAGAGAATTATACTGGTGGAATGGTTTGAAGAAGGATGTGGCAAACTACGTGTCTAGATGTCTAGTGTGTCAGCAGGTTCAGGCTGAACACCAAAAGCCCGCCGGAACACTTCAACAGATAGAAATTCCTGAATGGAAATGGGAGAGAATTACTATGGATTTTGTGTCAGGATTGCCGCGATCACAGAGGGGATTCGATTCGGTTTGGGTAATCATTGATCGGATGACGTCCGCACACTTCCTGCCAGTTAAGACCAATTACGGAGTGGGTCAGTATGCCCAGTTGTACCTATCAGAGATAGTGAGGTTACATGGAGTACCGATGTCGATTATCTCTAACTGGGGGCCACAGTTTATCTCTTGATTCTGGAGAGCATTGCAAGAGGCATTGGGGACAAGGATCGATCTAAGTACAGCATTTCATCCCTAGACAGACGAGCAATCTGAGAGGACCATTCAGATTTTAGAGGACATGCTTAGGGCATGTGTTATGGATTTCGGCAGAGGGTGGGAGAAATACCTGCCATTAGCGGAGTTTGCCTATAACAACAATTACCTAGTCAGTATTCAGATGGCACCCTTCGAGGCTTTGTACGGTCAGAAGTGCAGGTCCCCGATTGGGTGGTTCGAGGTCGGAGAGGCCAAGTTGGTTGGTCCAGAACTTGTGCAGGATGCTTTGGACAAGATAAAGTCCATTAGGGAAAGGCTTGCCACGGATCAGAGCAGGCAGAAGTCATATGCTGACAACCGGAGAAGAGAGTTAGAGTTTGATGTGGGTGAGCAGGTTTTCTTAAAAATTTCACCGATGAGGGGCGTGATGAGATTTGGCAAGAAAGGCAAGCTAAGTCCAAGATACATCGTACCGTTTGAGATTCTAGAGCGCGTGGGAAATGTTGCCTACTGTCTAGAATTGTCAGCGGTGTTGGAAGGAGGTCATCCGGTGTTTCACGTGTCTATGCTTCGCAAGTACCTGCCAGATCCCTCTCATGTAATCCAACCCTAGGAAGTACAACTAGCCGAGGGTCTAACTTATGAGGAGATTCCAGTGAAAATCTTAGATCGCCAGCTGAAGAAGCTAAAATCGAAGGAGATACCATTGGTGAAAATCTTGTGGCGAAACCATTCTATTGAGGAAGCAACGTGGGAAGTTGAGGCTGAGATGCGCAGGACATATCCTCACCTATTTCAAGACTAAGGTTAGTGTGTTAATTAAAATTCAGGGACCGAATTTTTTAAGGGGGGAAGATTGTAATACCCGGGAAATTTTTTTGAAGTTTAAAATGAAATGAAAGGGAAAGAGAAGAAGTAGAAAATAATTTTTTGGGATTTAATTCAGGACCTAAGGAATTGGAAACCTGAATTAAATGGGGAAAAGAGATTAGAGAATAATTTTTGGGTATTTAATTTGGGATATAAGAGAAATTAAAAATTTTAATTGGAAAGAGTGGGATTTAATTGGGGGTATTTTCCACCTCTTCTTTATTATAATTATTATTATTAGTAATTAATTAATTATTTATATATTCTTTTTCTTATATTTATTTATTTATGTATTATTATTTATTTAGTTATTATATTTAATTTTTAATTAATTTCGGGTATGGGGCCGTGGGGTTTAAAGAAAAAGAAAGGAAGAAGATATAAGGGAGGAAATAGGAAGAGATAGCCCACGGGAAAGAACAGAAAGAAAGAGAGAAAGAAGAGAGAGAAGCAGGAGAGGCGTGGAGAAGAAGAAGAGGGAGAGTTGGGGTTTCGCCAGAAAAGCGACCGGGGAGAGCTAGCCGACACCGGAAAAGTAACTGGAGCTCGGGTACGACGTCTCCTACACCTTCCACCAATCGAATCAAAGGTTGGTAACCCCAATTTCATTCAAAACCCTGAACTTCTCCATTTTTAGGGATTTCTTCGATCCACCTTCGATTGGGTTGTTTCGAAGGTCGATTGAAACCTAGGAAGTGTTCTTGAACACTTAGTTGGGGTAAGGATCGAGGGTATACCCTCGGGTATAGCCGAATTCGAATCTGAAAGGGTTTGGGGTTGACAATTCTAAATATTCCCAATTTGGGGATTCGTTGATAAATTTGGAATAAGGCTTGGATTTGAGTAGTTAGGGTTGGATTTATGTCGTTGGAATGTAGGTGAATAAAACCCGTAAGGTGCGGAGTCGAAGCCGGGGTCGGAAGGGGGCCAAAACGGGCCCAAACCAGCCCACAGCACAGAAAACGAATTGCTGTGCTGCGAGCTGATGCTGCAGCGCCGGCTCTCGGGTATACAAAGAGTTTCTGGGCAACAGCTTGGCACCACAACGGCCGGTCTCTGCCCAGCATTCCCAAAATTCGTTTTTAAGCAATTCTGGGGTGTCCGAACCTACTATTTTCAATCCTAAACATCTTAGGACACCCCAACCATGTTTTTAAGGATCAAAATCATTTCAAATGTGTTCTTGTCCCTCAAGAATAGAAACTTACGGAATAAGCTAAGTCCAACTTCTTGAAATTTTAAATTCCTTCTACGCAGCCTTTAGGAAACCTTAAGTAGGATAGCTTAGAAGCACATTGAGGTTTAGTAACTCAAATCCAAGGCCCCAAAAGCAACTCAAAGAGAACGATAGTTGTATGAAACCAAATGCGACGCACTTGAGACTCTCATAGGAGAGAGGGAAGACAGATAAGACCAAGGACTCGGTCCTTGGCAACATCTAGATGCATTTTAGGCACAAGCATGAAGTATGCATATGAATTGTATATAATTTGAGATGTTAACCACTTGAATACATTCGTTACGAAACCATGACTCGTCCGGAGCGGGAGTTACTCCGGGACAAGCACAAGGGAGCCGTCCAGGTGAGGGGTTTCCCATCCTTTCCCTACAGGGTTGATTGAGGATGTGGATATGTGGTTTCCCAACTTGCCTGTTTGTAAGAATTGTTTAGTGGTCAACATGCTATTGTTGTTCCTAAATTGTTATCCGTGAAAGTATTTGTATATGTGTGTTTGACTACAGGTAAAGAGGTACTGAAAGGTATCCATGTGATGACATGAGGTATGCCGAACAGTACAAGAGGAAGGTGAGGACTTGGAGAAAAGATGAAGTGTTAATGATGTCCCTTAGCCTCCTCACTTAACCCTAATGTATTGGGGCAAAATTAGGTCAGATTGGGGTGAGTGGGACCCACAAACTCGGCCGAAAAGTGAATTTCTAATGTAAAACGTGGGCTTATCTGATGTCCCTTAGCCTCGCTTGCGTTATGGCTCCCAAATGTTGATCTTCTTGCTAATCCTCCTCTAGATAACGTACAAAACATCCAAAAACACTTATGAAAATTCCAATCATGAACTTAAATTTGCACAAATGCTAAAGTTATGAAATTAACACAATTTATGCAATAAACTCATGGAATTAGAAAGAATTAAATCCAACACTCATATGAATCAATATACCATGAAAGCATGCATTTGGATACAATAAACACAATAAAACCTTGCCAAATGATACAAAATATTATGATTAGAATGAGTGTTGTCAAAGTACTTAAATCTTTAATTCAATAGAAAAGGTGAACCCATAAAAAAAAATAGAATAGGTGAAAAAAAAAAAGTAACTCTATGTTCCAATTATGCTAGGTTATTAGGGTGTGTTTTTATATACCAACATTCCCTCCAACATTCTCCTTACTAAACATAGTTTATTTTTCGTAATGTGATAAAATAATATTTTTTCCTTTACTTTTTTTTATCAAAAATATTTTAATATAAGAATAAAGTAGTCATTTTATACACTTTTATTTAATTCTCATTTCTTACTACCAAACATAGTAAACCCATTCCCATTCTTATTCTCATTTTCATTCCGTCTACCAAACATAACCCTAGGAAACCAACAACCTACTCAACATTGCATGCCATAAATGGTGAGTATTTGGAGTTATCAAGAGCTCAAACTCACCCGTTGCAAACCCATTAGATATGTCTTCAGATTTGCATCATATTATATTTTAAAAAGAACTAATATTTTGACACAGATCTCCAGACAGATCCAACAACTAACAGATAATGAGTTTGAATTCTTGGTAACTCTATAACATTACCCCGCCATCAATAAAATGACTAACAATACTGAAAACACTTTAAATAATAAGACTAAGCACATCAATAATATATACCTTATGAATTCTCCATGGGTTCTTAGCAGCGTATTCACATAGCTTCCCAATTTTTCTATAATTTAGTTCAGCATCTTGCAAAGCACAATGATCATGGACATAAGTTATTTTTTTGAGTAAATTACACTGCCCTCCCCTGAGAGATACTGAAATTACACTGCCCTCCCCTCTCATTTGAAAAATGACACTCCCCTCCCCTAACACATGATAATGGCCTACAATTCAGTCCAAAGTGCACTTTTGGTTGACTTTTCCATCCAAATTTATTGATTTATGTGTAGATCATCAATTCAACTTATTTTTTTTTACCATTTTGCCCTCACTTTGTGATTAAAATATTATACTTACCCAAATGCCCCTTAGTGAATTCTCCAACATAATTTTGCTTCCCATTTGTGATTAAATATGATTCATTTGTCAATGTTATTCTTTTTTATTGTATTTTACAATTATTATTATTATTATTATTTTATTTCATTAAATTTTATGATAATTCTATATTAATAAATAATTAGTTAGTCACTTTTTATAATACTGTCTATTATTATTATTTTATTAAATATATTTTCTAGTTTTTTACAAAAACAGCTAAAAGGTAGTTTTTGTAATTAGTCAATAATTTTTTATAACGTGTAATTATTTTTAAAAATTTGATAACGTAATTAGTAATTTTTTTATCAATTATTTTCTTATAACTAATATACTTTACAAAATTATTAGCATGTAATTTATGTAATTGATAAATATTTTTAAAAAAACTGTAACTTGTATTTACGAATTTTTTATAACAAGAAATTCATGTAATTAAAATTTTTATAAATTTAAAATGAAAATAAAAAAGAAAAAGGAATAAATAGTTTCGTAAATTTATAAATTTATAAAAATTTTAATTACGTAAATTTCTTGTTATAAAAAATTCGTAAATACAAGTTACAGTTTTTTTTTTAAAATATTTATTAATTACTGTAGGGAAAGGCCCGGATCCACATGACCCGACCCGAACCAGGGACCTAAAAGAAAAACCGAAAATAAATCCAGGCAAAAATTAATATTGCGAAAGCTACTAACCTGGACGCCATCCCTAAAACCTAGGATCTTGCCAGTGCCACAGCTCCACCAGGGCTGACCTCCAATCGATGAGCTCCGAAAAGGGCCGCACCAAACGGAGGACTCTACCTTCGAGAGGTAGAGCCACATGTCCACGACTGATGCGCAGAAGAGGACTCAAGAGAAAGAGAAAATTATACTGAGTGGGGTTTCCCAAACGGGACTCCCCTTTCCAACACATGAAATGAGCAACTAGAAAGGTGTGGAGTCACTCCTATTTATAGGAGGATGAGATAGCTCCCATCACTGACGCAAGCAATGTGGGACTTGGAATATGAATAAAATATCATGCTTCCATCTTAATCACCTAGCCCACTTTGGGCCACAAGTACGGGCTCGTGTGACCTCCGATGAGAGTCATTTTCGTTTCGTTCTCTTCGTCTCTCTGCGAGCTTTCCAACGGATCCTCACTTGACCCGATCGGACTCCAACATGGGCTGATATTTAGTCCCGAAGACCCCAATATACCCCAATATATCCAACATACTCCCACTGGCACATGGTGAGAGGCCCATGACTATCCTTATCACAAAGGACTTCTCTATTTCTCTTTCTCTCGTTGTCTTCTTTCATACTCCGTGTCAGTCGTGACCGGTTGGCACGATATGTGGGAGCCTTATACTAGGAGCCTGTTAGGGCCCAGCTATAAGTGATGCTTCAACCCAAGTGTTTGATCATGTGACCACATGTCTCACCGAAAAATAGTGCCATGGGTTCCCTAGACGTGTTCATATACATGGCTAGTCCAATCCCTCTAAGTCTACAATAAGACTAGGACTTCAGCCACACTCAGTTGGGATAGGTATCTACATCCATGAGAATCTCAAAGGGATCACATAATGGGTCGACCTCAGGATACTATCACACATGCATATGTTAACACAATCTTCCTTTCGACCTCTTATCAGTTCAATCAAAGATAGCTGCTTTCCTGACAGTCTTCCATCGGGCCGTATTTTTCCATAGCCTCTTGGAAAGGTATCAAAGTAGCAAGCACTACCTTATCTCTTCATGACAGAGTCAAAGTGCATAAGGGTACCCTTTGAAAGGATTGATGCATCCTTTTAGGGACTCACACAGCATTGAAGCAGGGATTCATTCACATGCTTCCCTTGTGGTATTTAAAGCACATGCGGTATGAAAGCACGTTGTGGTGTTCTCGAGCGTATGTCGATTTTGATCCTCAATCACTTTAACCACACAGACCTTAGTCCAGACTCACTTAGAATCTGACTTGAGTTTGCTACCACACTTTGCTCGCTTCACATAGCGCCAAGTGGTGCACTCATGTCTGGCTACAAGCATTATGAATAGCGGGGATTCATAATTCGGTCATAGGACCTCATATCTTAGTAGATCTCATCCTAGTACACTTACTAGGGCGACTTATTAATTCTCAGTGGCGTTTTCCTGTCCAACACTCGGCGCTTTTCAGCTGCCTCTGGATATTCAGTCTATATCCCATTTTGGTGTTCAAGGAAAAAGCACCCAAGTCTCATCTTGGCCAACACCACTTGCATGTCCAAGGCGGTTGCTCGTGTGAGAGAGCAAACCTCTCAAGCCTGTACGACATACTTTATATGTTGTGTAATAAGTACTTCTATTTCTTGATCCACACAAAGTAAAGGTATGCCTAGGCATCATTCTTTACTTATGATCAAGAAATAGAGCTCTCACAAAGCTAGTCCTCATGACATAAACTAGTTCTCATGACATAAACTATCTTAAATCACCTTGGTTCTAAGCAATCCTGTGTATCTAAAACACTAGTTTTACGGCTTGTATCTCTATACAGCCAACCCATAATGCGGGTTCGTGAGGGTATAGAGCCTATGCTCTATCACAGGTCATACTGTGAGGATCCTCTCTCCGGTCACTTGATTCTTAGACTGAAACAACAGGGTAGTTAACTACCGTGTAAAGTTGTGTTGCGTAATTTTGTGGTACTTAGGCTTTCTTTGGTGTAAACCATAACTGTTTGACTTTATAAGATCAATGTCACTAGGTTAACAGCTCTGTCTGTGACCTATAAGTGACTAGATATTCCAATCCAAATTCCCATGTGTACTGCTGATGATCATGCAATGAACTCCATGTCCCTAGTGGACAGAGAAATGCATAATCCTTACTTGCCTTTCTGCAAGATGGTTCCAGTGCTTAACAAAGCACACCAAGACGTGGATGTCCTCTCATCCAAGTGTCTTACCCAATCGACATCAATGTGTGGCCCGCCGTTTGCGAGTCACTAATATGATGAAAACAACTGATTGTCAGCAGCGCCCTACAAGTACCTCAAAACACTCTAAACAGTGTGTTTGACCTAGGTTTGACTGATAACGGCTCATAATGCCGACTACAAAAAGCACTTTCGAGCGAGTATAATCCTCATTATACTTCAAGCTACCAACTACATGTATGAAAATTCTATCCAATGACTCCATCTCTAACTTAGTCTAAAGACGTCTAGTAAGACTCAAATTCTTTCCTCTTGCTACTAGCACATCACTCGGGTTCAGGTCCCCTCAAATGGAATCCCCCAAGAATCTATTCTTTATAGGATTCTTGTGATAGAGTGAGTCAATTCTTTGAGCATTCTCAATGAATCTTGACTCCCACTGCCTAACCCAATTCCTTCATCTTAAAGATGAAAGGATAGCCATCCTTAATTTGGCTAAAACAGCCTCTGTGTCATTTCTAGCTAGCCATATGTCTTCTACATATAGCGTGAGGGGAATGAAATACTCTCAGCTTTCTTGAAATAAACTAAGGGGTCAATTACCACGAGTCTAGATGAATATGTGAGATCTTGACAGATCTTTGCACTACAAGAAAAAGGACTTTCAGTGACGACTTTCAGTGGCGACTTAAAAAAGTTGTCACTGAAAGTCGACCTTCAGTGGTGACTCAAATTTGCCAAAAAAAGTGGTTTCGGTGGCGACTTTCTAGTCACCACTGAAAGTGGTTTCGGTGGCGACTAGGTTTTCAGTGGCAATAATAAAAAGTCGCCACTAAAGGTCTTTTAAGTGGTGACAAAAAGTCGCCACCAAAAACTCCAACTTTTATTGCTGTTTTAGTGACGAAAATGAACCTTCTTTGGTGGCTCGCCACTGAAAGTACCTTCAGTGGCGACTTCGAAGGTCGTCACTATAGGGCTTCAATTGCGGACTTTTCAGTGACAACTTTTATGTCGCCACTGAAACCCTTCAGTGACGACTTTTGGACTTTCAGTAACGAAAAAAGTCGCCACTGAAACCCTTATTTGTTGTAGTGTTGGAGTCGGCATACTCTGTGCTCTTGGCCTTTTTCCTTGAGACCTACATGCTTGTGCACGTAGATCCTTTCATCTAGTTTGTCATACAAGAAAGTGGTCTTGATATCCTAATCGATGTACCCACAGACTTAAACTGGTGACTAAAGCTAGAATCAAACTCTTGATCACACAGCAAACGAGAGGGCTTCGTCAAAGTCGCTACCTTGTTGCTGTGTGAACATCTTCACTGCTTAATCTACCTTGTTCTCAAAATGCCTTGTGACGCGAGGCAAATCCACCAAGTCTTATACTTGGTATGTTCTTATGGACTTTGTCTTTTCTTCTTCCATCGTTTTAGTCCACCTTTTACTAGTAGGGTCGGAGAGAGCCTTTTGAACTATCTAAGACTCTACTTGATCATTTAGTGCACATCTAGTACTCCTCTTGGATTGTGCTTCGTGGAGATATGCTCCTCATAAGTATTACTCCCACTAGACTCAGCAACTGGAGATGCGTCTATACGCTCCTCTCAATATGTTGTCAGTTCGTCTCCTTTCAATAAAGATGCACATCCAAAATCCATCTCCCTTGCTCTAGAAAAGTTTTCCTTAAGGACCATTACATCTTTAGACTTAAATTATGTGATCAGAGTGTCTTCATTCTCGCTAATGAAGATGTATCCTTTTGAGTGACCAAGCTATCTTACCAAGACACGTTACTTGCCTCTAGGGTCAAGCTTCCGATACTCATAGGAAGGATCAAGTATGTTGTATACCCTCATGGTCTCAGCATACTCTAATCAGGTTTTTTACCTAACTAGAACTCAGGAGGAGTCACTCACATAATTTGAAAGGGCATATGGTTAAGTACGAAAGTGACTGTAGGCAAAGCATCTCCCCTATAGGAACGTTCACCTAAGTCATTATCAACTTAACCAACTCCAGGAGCAACTCATTTTGCTGTGGAGTGTGTGGAATAGTTAGTTGTTTAACTATCCCAATTTTATCACATAATTGTGAGAAAATACTAGGCCGCTTGCCTTGCCCTTACGCTTATTAGACCACTGATGTCCGAGTGGACTAATTTGATGAAAGCGGATTTTCTGATTTCATGACTGAATGGTTCTTAGGTTTCTTTGTCTGTAAGGCAACATTTACAAACTAGTATTGGAAATTTGTCCTCAAATTCTCCTTTGCTAATACGTAATTGCGTCCCACACGCACTTGCCAAATAGGTCTATCAACAACAGAGGAAGATACAGCAACAAGTTGCTTTGTCTGTAAGGCAACGTTTACAAACTATCATTGGGAAATTGTCCTCACAAATTCTCCTTTAGTAATACGTAATTGCGTCCCACACGCACTTGCCAAATAGGTGTATCAACCACAGAGGAAGACACAACAAAGGAACTAGTCGAATTACGGGAATGTAATTCAAAGTGTATCACAACACAACCATTGTCATAAAATCAAAAACTAACACTAAGGAGTCATGATAAATATGTAGATGACATTATATCCTAAGTTCTCTCACGGAAAAACAGCTCATAATAAGTTTCGTTCAGTATTTTGAACATATAACATATATAAAGATAAAGAATGGCCACTGTGAACATCATTTTGTAGCTGCCCAACCATTAACTTTATTAATGCTTTGTTCGCACGGGGATACATTTGCTCCCGTTGGGCAGAGGACGGAACTCCATGAACCAATGTTCATGGGTGAAAGGAAAATGATTGTTGCAAACAATTTTTGCGCATAGTGCCTTATGGAATGGCACAAGCAACATTTGACCTTGGCCAAAATCTCTTTTCCTCTCTTGCTTTTCCTTTGAACTGAGGCTACTTACCTTACACTCAACCTTTCTCTTCCTAGCACCACGTCTCTTGGACCCATTGTCCTGGTTCTTGGAGCCTATAGCTGTAAGAAACTTTAGCCACTTAGGCTACGTGCTTGGTGGATTTCCCAGCCTTATGCCAACAATCCTTGAGCACTAGGTGGTATTTAATATCATCAGGAAACTTAGTGATATTAGTGGAGGTCGGAATGACCTATGTGCACTCCCAATAGGTGGGAAGAGATCTAGCAACAGTTTGAACTCACTATTTACCAGTGGGGAGTTTTCAAGCTTTCTCATACACTCAAATCATGTTTGATTTTTCCCTTAAATGCGTCATCATGCTCCTGTTAGAGCGCATTTTCGAAGCATTAAACTTGACTGTAAGCTGCCTCAGTTGGTGGCCACAGTGTCACCAAACCGGTCTCTCTAATGTGATCTACACTTACAAGTTTTGTAGTTATACTATCAGTCAATTCTAAACGCTAACACTAATTACACAACTCCTTATTACACAACACACAACTTTGGAAAATTGTAATCAACGCAAGACGAGTGTAGATATAGTCAATCTCTGCATTCGAGAAGTAGGGTCAACCACCCTCATCACACAGAGAGCCTACATATGTACACCTTTCTCTGCTTGACTCAACAATTTTCAAAGAATAGTTACACTCTATTCAAAAATCCCTTTTGGACTCCCACTATGTAAGCAATCAAGAAGGACATCGAGTCGCCACTGGCACGACCTCGAACTTCCACTTGATTACAAGGCTTACAATCATTTAAATAGTCACTTACTATGTAAATTCCCACGTAGATAAGCATTTACATCGAGTTATGGGTTTGCCACATGTTGCCACTAGCTCTCACTCAAGTAAAACGCTTAATGTAATTCAAACGATCACAAACCGCTTAAATTTTCTCTCTCGTTGTGTATGTGAATGAGTCAAGAGATGGTTATAGCCACTCTTTAGACTCCAATTCACCCTAATTTCTCCGCATATTTGGATTCGTCTTGCTAAAACGAGAAAAACGACTCAAAAATCATCGAAATCGGAGCTAAAATAGAGAAATTATACGCTACAGAAGACTGTGCGACGCTGGTGAACGGTCAGCGTTAACCAGTCAACGGTCAACTATTGACTTCAGGTGGTTGTCGGTCGTCACAGCCGCGCCGGCGCCAGGCCACCACCGGCCGACCACCGACTCTGGCGGCGACGGCGCCGGACATTCGCCGGGACCGGCGACCGTCGTCGGCGACGGTCGCCGGACCTCGGCCGTCACCGGTCCTCCACCGACGACAGCGCGGTCGTTGGCAAACGACCGGCCGACCATCGGCGGCGGCGCCGACTCTGCCAACCTCCTGGCCAGTCAACTTCATCCTAATTAATGAACTTTCCCCTTCCCGAAAGAAGTAGCATACATGCACAGGTATATATCTACTTCATAGGGTACACATACCTTATATAATATATATACATGCATGCAAATTAGGGTCTTTAATATTGAAAGGGGAACCTAAACATGTTTATAGGTTTTAGGGTATGGGTTACCAGTCAATATTGACTTAATAAATTAACACATATAATTTAAATTCAAAATTTTGGGACCCTACCCTACAATATATGACTGTGACATATTTTAAATCAAAATTAAAACATTTAAATAAGACTGGGAACCTAAGCATGTTCCTAAGTTTTAAATAAAAAATCATACAAGACCTAAACATGTTACTAACCCTTTTCGGTTCATCAATCCCTGGAGAACAAAGCTTTAGCATAACCTACCTCTGATACCAATGTAGGGAAAGGCCCGAATCCACATGACCTGACCCGACCTAAAAGAAAAATCGAAATAAATCCAGGCAAAAATTAATATTGCGGAAGCTACTAACCTGGATGCCATCGCTAAAACCTGGGATCTTGCCAGTGCCTCTGCTCCACCAGGGCTGACCTCCAATCGATAAGCTCCGAAAAGGGCCGCACCAAATGGAGGACTCTACCTACGAGAGGTAGAGCCACATGTCCACGACTAATGGACGGAAGAGGACTCAAGAGAAAGAGAAAATTATACTGAGTGGGGTTTCCCAAACGGGACCCCCCTTTCCAACACATGGAATGAGCAACTAGAAAGGTGTGGAGTCACTCCAATTTATAGGAGGATGAGAGAGCTCCCATTACTGACGCAAGCAATGTGGGACTTGGAATATGAACACAATATCATGCTTCCATCTTGATCACCTAGCCCACTTTGGGCCACGAGTACGGGCTCGTGTGACCTCCAATGAGAGTCATTTTCGTTTCGTTCTCTTCGTCTCCCTGCGAGCTTTCCAACGGATCCTCACTTCACCCGATCGGACTCCAACATGGGCGGATATTTAGTCCCGAAGAACCCAATATATCCAACAATTACATATTAATAATTTTGCTAAGTGTACTAGTTATAAGAAAATAATTTATAGAAAAATTACTAATTACATAAATTACTCATTATCAAATTTGTAAAATAATTACACGTTATAAAATTATAAAAAATTACTGACTAATTACAAAAATTACCTTTTAACCGTTTTTAAAAAAAATAGAAAATATATTTAATAAAATAATAATAATAGACAGTATTATAAAAAAATGACTAAATAATTAGTTAGTTAATATAGAATTCTCATAAAAATTAATGAAATAAAATAATAATAATTATTATTATTGTAAAATACAATAAAAAATAATAACATTAACAAATGAATTACATTTAATCACAAATAGGATAATTATTATTATTGAAATATTATTACTCTATTTTTTTTATGTCCAAAGTCTTTTAATCTAGTCTCCAATTCCCGAGGTACTAAAATTTCGGCTATTGTTGAGTATGTACATATAATTGGGATAATATTGATGAAAATATTATATGCAGATAACATTCACAAATACATTTAATTGAATTATTTAATTTACAATTTGAACTTTTAAAATAGTACGTACTATCAAGAAAATTAAATATAGAATAAAATCAAATATATAAACTGATATCACAATTGCATATATTTCACTTAGTTGTGCAAATGAATTAGGAAAATTAATTTTAAAAAAGGAAACAACAGAATTCAAATAAAAATAGTTGATTTTGATATATGATTGAAATATAATCACAAAATATGCCCATCAAAAGAAAAATCACGGAATATGATTGTAATATAACAAAATTTCAAAAAAAAAAGTATGATTGAAAATTTTTAAATGGTAAAATGATTAAAAATTATCAATGATGAAAAAGAGTCAGCTCGGACTACAACTGCAGCAATTAGATCAATACATTAGGCTAACCAAGGTATCATCGTATTGGTTAAGTAAGCAATAATGGCCTCTACATATGCTGGATATATTGAGGTCTTCGAGACTAAATATCCGCCCATATGGGAGTCCGATCGGGTCGAGTAAGGATCCGTTGGAAAGCTCACTGAGAGACGAAAAAAACGACACCAAGATGACATTTATCGGAGGACACACGAGCCCGCACTCATGGCCCAAAGTGGGCTAGGTGATCATGATGGGAGCATGATATTTTGTTCATATTCCAAGTCCCACATTGCTTGCGTCAATGATGGGAGCTCTCTCATCCTCCTATAAATAGAAGTGACTCCACTCCTTTCCAGTTGCTCATTCCATGTGTTGGAAAGGGGGTCCCGTTTGGGAAACCCCACTTAGTATAATTTTCTCTTTCTGTAGAGTCTCCTTCCACGCATTAGTCGTGGACATGTGGCTCTACCTCTAGTAGGTAGAGTCGTCCGTTTGGTGCGGCCCTTTTCGAAGCTCATCGATTGGAGGTCAGCCCTGGTGGAGTAGAGGCACTGGCAAGATCTGAGGTTTTAGCAATGGCGTCCAGGTTAGTAGCTTCCGCAATATTTATTTTTGTCTGGATTTATTTTCGATTTTTCTTTTAGGTCTCTGGGTCGGGTCGGGTCGGGTCATATGGATCTGGACCTTTCCTTACAATGGTATCAGAGCCAGGTTTTGCTAGAGCTCTATTCTCCAGGGATTGATGAACCGAAAAGGGTTAGGAACATGTTTAGGTCTTGTAAATTTTTTATTTAAAACTTAGGAACATGCTTAGGTTCCCAGTTTTATTTAAATGTTTTAATTTTAATTTAAAATATGTGAAAGTCAAATATTGTAGGGTAGGGTCCCATAATTTTTGAATTTAAATTATATGTGTTAATTTTTTAATTCAATATTGATTGTTAACCCATACCCTAAAACCTAGAAACATGTTTAGGTTCCCCATTCAATATTAAAGACCCTAATTTGCATGCATGTACATATTATTTAAGGTATGTGTACCCTACGAATTAGATATATACCTGTGGATGTTTGCTACTGCTTTGGGGAAGGGGAAAGTTGACTAACGGCGATGACATTGACCGGCTGGGAGGCTGACAGAGTTGCTGTCGCCGGTAGTGGCCGCGGTGAAGATCCGGTCACCGGTTCTGCCGTGGACTGCCGACGACGGCGGTCGGCCGGTGGTTTACCGGCGACAGGTGTAGTCGCTGGCGGATGGCGGTGACGGTCGAGGTCCAGCGACCTGCGCTGCCGCTAGGGACGTTCGCCGGCGACCCGCCGGAGGTTTACCAGCGCCGCCGCTGGCCACTGATGCCGGCAGAGGACCGGTGACCTCCGCCGCCGGTGCCGTTGACCGGCAACCGCCGCCACTGCCGGTGGTCAGTCGGCAATTGGCCGGCGCGGCCGTTGACCGTCGGAGGTCAATGGTTGACCGTTGACTGGTCAACGCTGACAGTTGACCAGTGTCGCACAGTCTCCTGTAGTGCATAATTTCTTCGCTTTAGCTCCGATTTGGACGATTTTTGAGTCGTTTTTCTTGTTTTCGCGAGACCAATCCAAATATGGGGAGAAATTAAGGTGAATTTGAGTCTAAAGAGTGGATATGACCATCTTTTGACTCATTCACATACTTAATGAGAGAGAAGATTTAAGCGGTTTGTGATCGTTTAAATTACATTAAGCATTTTACTCGAGTGGGAGCTAGGGGCAGCATGTGGCAAACCCATAACTCGATGTAAATGCTTATGCACGTGGGAATTTAAATACTAAGTGACTATTTAAATGATCGTAAGCGTTGTAATCAAGTAGAAGTTCGAGGTCGTGCCTATGGCGACTCAATGTCCTTCTTGATCGCTTACATAGAGGGAATCCAAAAGGGATTTTGAATAGTATGGGACTATTCTGTGAAAATTGTTGAGTCAAGCAGAGAAAGGTGTACATATATAGGCTCTCTGTGTGATGAGGATGGTTGACCCCACTTCTCGAATGCAGAGACTGACTATATCTACGCTTGTCTTGCGTTGATTACAATTTTCTAGAGGTGTGTGTTGTGTAATAAGGAGCTGCGTAATTAGTGTTAGCGTTTAGGATTGACTGATAATGTAACTACAAAACTTATAAATGTGGATCACATTAGATAGATCTCTTTGGTGACATTGTGGCCACCAAACCGACGCAGCTTACAATCAAGTTTGTTGTCTCCAAGATGCGCTCTGACAAGAGCATGAAGACGCATCTAACAGAGAAATCAAACATGATTTGGGAGTGTGTGAAAGCCTAAAAACTCCCATCTGGTAAACAGTAAGTTAAAACTGTTGCCAAATCTCTTCCCTCCTATTGGGAGTACATATAGGTCATTCCGACTTCCACTAATATCTTTAAGTCTCTTGACGATATTAAACACCACCTAGTTCTCAAGGATTGTTGGCATAAGGCTACGAAATCCACCGAGCACGTAGCTTAAGTGGCTAAAGTTTCTTAGAGCTCTAGGCTCCAAGAACAAGGGCAATCGGTCCAAGAGACGTGGTGCTAGGAAGAGAAAGGGTAAGTGTAAGTTAAGTAGCCCCAGTTCAAAGAAAAAGCAAGAGAGGAAAAGAGATTTTGGCCAAGGTCAAATGTTGCTTGGGCCAACTTATAAGGCACTATGCGCAAAAATTGTTTGTAGCAATCATTTTCCTCTCATCCATGAACATTGGTTCATGGAGTTCTGTCCTCTGCCCAATGGGAGCAGAAGTATCTTCGTGGGAACAAATCATAATTAAAGTTAAGAGGCTGGGAAGCTACAAAACGAAGTTGCTTAGTGACCACTCCTTATCTTTATATATGTTTTGTTCTAGATACTGAACGGAACTTCTTATGAGCTGCTTTTTCGTCAGAGAACTTAGGATATAATGTGATCTACATGTTTATCATGACTCCTTAGTGTTAGTTCTGATTTTATGACAATGGTTGTGTTGTGATACATTTTGAATTACATTCCCGTAATTCAACTAGTTGCTTTGCTGTGTCTTCCTCTGTGGTTGATACACCTTTTTTCGGCAAATGCGTGTGGGACGCAATTACGTATTAGCAAAGGAGAATTTGTGAGGAAAAATTCCCAATGCTAGTTTGTAAAATTGCCTTACAGACAAAACAACCTGAAAACCATTCGGTAATGAAATCAGAAAAACCTGCTTTCATCAAATTAGTCCACTCGGACATAAGGGTCCGATATGCGTGGGGGCAAGTTAAGTGGCCCAGTATTTTCTCACAGTTACGTGATGAAATTATGATAGTTAGACAACTAACTATTCCACACGCTCCACAGCAAAATAAGTTGCTCCTGGAGTTGGTTAAGTTGATAATGACTCAAGTGAACGTTCCCATTGGGGAGATGTTTTGCCAACAGTCACTTTCATACATAACCATATGCCCTTCCAAATTATGTGAGTGACTCCTTATGAGTTCTAGTTAGGTAAAAGACCTGATTAGAGTATGCTGAGACCATGAGGGTATATGGCATACTTGATCATTCCTATGAGTATTGGAAGCCTGACCCTAGAGGCAAGTAGCGTGTCTTGGTAAGATAGCTTGGTCACTCAAAAGGATACGTCTTCATTAGCGAGAATAAAGACACTCCGGTCACATAATTTGAGTCTAAGGATATAATGATCCTCAAGACTAACCTTTCTAGAGTAAGGGAGACGGATTTTAGGATGTGCACCTTTATTGAAAGGAGGCGGACCTACAACACGTTGAGAGGAGCGTAAAGACGCAGCTCTAGTTGCTGAGTCCAGTGGGAGTAATGCTTACGATGAACATATCTTCCACGAAGCACAATCAGGAGTGCTATAGAAGTACTAAATGATTAAGTAGAGCCTTAGATAGTTCAAAAGGCTCTCTCCGACCCTATTAGTAAAAGGTGGACTAAAACAGTGGATGAAGAAAAGACAAAGTCTATAAGGACATACCAAGTATAAGACTTGGTGGATCTGCCCCGCATCACAAGGGATTTTGAGAATAAGTGTGCTCTCAAAAGTTAGGGGAGGCAGATGGGTCAGTCGACCACTACTAGGCACATTAAGTAGTGGAGAGTTACACACAACAAGAAAGTATCGACTGTGACAAAACCTTCTCGTTTGTTGTGTGATCAAAGTCTGATTATAGCTTTGGTTACCGGTTTAAGTCTGGGTGTACATCGATTAGGATGTCAAGACCACTTTATTGAATGGCAAACTAGGTGAAGGGATTTACGTGCACAAGCACATAGGTCCCATGACAAAAGGCCAGGAGCGCAGAGTATACTGACTTCAAGGATCTGTCAAGATCTCACATCTTCATCTAGACTCGTGGTAATTGACCACTTAGTCCATTTCAAGAAAGCTGAGAGTATTTCATAACCTTCACGCTATATGTAGAAGACATATGGCTAGCTAGAAATGACATAGAGGCTGCTTTAGCCAATTAAAGATGGCTATCCTTTCATCTTTAAGATCAAGGAATTGGTTTAGGCAGTGGGAGTCAAGATTCATGGAGAATGCTCTAAGAATCGTATAAAAAGAGACTCTTGGTGGATTCTATTTGAGGAAACCTGAACCTGAATGATGTGCTAGTAGTAAGAGGCAAGAGTTTGTGTCTTCCTACACGTCTTTAGATTAAGTCAGAGATGGAGTCATTGGATAGTATTTTGATACATGTGGTTGGTAGCTTGACGTACAATAGGATTGTACTCGCTCAACGTGCTTTTTGTAGTCAGCTTTGTGAGCCGTTATCAGTCAAACCTAAGTCAGACACACTGTTTAGAGTGTTCTTAGGTACTTGTAGGGCGCTGCTGACAATCGATTGTTTTCATCATATTGGTGACCCGCAAACGGCGAGCCACACATTGATGTCGATTGGGTAAGAGACTTGGATGAGAGAACATCCACGTCTTGGTGTGATTTGCTAAGCACTGGAACCATCTTGCAGAGAGGCAAGTAAGGATTATGCAGTTCTCTGTCCACTAGGGATATGGAGTTCATTGCATGATCATCAACAGTACAGGGCAGTTTGGATTGGAAGATCTAAAGTCACTTATAGATCACAGACAAAGCTGTTGACCTAGTGACATTGATCTCATCAAGTCAAACAGCTATGGTTTACACCAAATAAAGCCTAAGTACCACAAGAGAATGCAACACAACGTTGTAGGAGACATCGTTACACAGTAGTTAACTACCCTGTTGTGTCAGTCTAAGCATCAAGTGACCGGAGAGAGGGTCCTCACAGTATGACCTGTGATAGAGCATTGGCTCTATACCCTCACGGATCCGCATTGTTGGGTTGGTTGTATAGAGATACAAGCCGTAAAACTAGTGTTTTAGATACACAAGATTGCTTAGAACCAGGGTGATTTAACATAGTTTATGTCATGAGGACAAGCTTTGTGAAAGCTTTATTTCTTGATCATAAGTAAAGTGTAATGCCTAGGTTTACCTTTATTTTGTGTGGATCAAGAAGTAGAAGTATTTATTACACAATATATAAAGTATGGCGTACAGGCTTGGGAGGTTTGCTCTCTCACACGAGCAACCGCCTTTGACACGCAAGTGGTGTGGGCCAAAATGAGACTTGGATGCTTTTTCCTTCAACACCAAAATGGGATATAGTGTGAATATCCAGAGGCAACTAAAAAGCGCCGAGTGTTGTACAGGAAAACGCCACTGAGAATTGTAAGTCGCCCAAGTAAGAGTACTAGGATGAGATCCGCTAAGATGATGAGGTCTTATGATTGAATTGTGAATTCCCGCAATTCATAATGCCTGTAGCCAGACGTGAGTGCTCCACTTAGCGTTATGTGAAGCGAGCGAAGTGTGGTAGCAAACTCAGGTCAGATTCTAAGTGAGTCTGGACTAAGGTCTGTGTGGTGTAAGTGATTGAGCATCAAAATCGACATACGCTCGAAACACCACAACGTTCGTTTCATACCGCATGTGCTTTAAGAACCGCAAGGGAAGCATGTGAAAGAATCCCTGCTTCAATGTTGTGTGAGTTCCTGAAAGGATGCATCAATCCTTTCAAAGGGTACCCTTATGCACTTTGACTCTGTCATGAAGAGATAAGGTAGTGCTTGCTACTTTGATATCTTTCCAAGAGGCTATGGAAAAATACGGTCTGATGGTAGACTGTCTGGAAAGCAGCTATCTTTGATTCAATTGATAAGCGTCGAAAGGAAGATTGTGTTGACATATTCATGTGTGATAGTATCCTGAGGTCAACCCATTATGTGATCCCTTTGAGGTTCTCATGGATGTGGATACCTATCGCAGCTGAGTGTGGCTGAAGTCCTAGTCTTATTGTAGACTTAGAGGGATTGGACTAGCCATGTATATGAACACGTCTAGGGAACCCATGGCATTATTTTTCGGTGAGACATGTGGTCACATCATTAGACACTTGGGTTGTAGCATCACTTATACCAGGGCCCTAATAGGCTGCTAGTATAAGGCTCCCACATATCGTGCCAAGCGGTCACGACTGACACGGAGTATGAAAGAAGACAATGAGAGAAAGAGAAATGGACAAGTCCTTTGTGATAAGGATAGTCATGGGCCTCCCACCATGTGCGAGTGGGAGTATGTTGGATATATTGGGGTCTTTGGGACTAAATATCTGCCCATGTGGGAGTCCGATCGGGTCGAGTGAGGATCCGTTGGAAAGCTCGCTGAGAGACAAAAAAAATGACACCAAGATGACACTCATAGGAGGTCACACGAGCCCGCACTCATGGCACAAAGTGGGCTAGGTGATCATGATGGAAGCATGATATTTTGTTCATATTCCAAGTCCCACATTGCTTGCGTCAATGATGGGAGCTCTCTCATCCTCCTATAAATAGGAGTGACTCCACACCTTTCCAGTTGCTCATTCCATGTGTTGGAAAGGGGGTCCCGTTTGGGAAACCTCACTTAGTATAATTTTCACTTTCTCTAGAGTCTCCTTCCGCGTATCAGCCGTGAACATGTGGCTCTACCTCTAGTAGGTAGAGTCCTCCATTTGGTGCGGCCCTTTTCGGAGCTCGTCGATTGGAGGTCAGCCCTGGCCGTCGACAGGGAATGCAAGTCTGATTTCCTTAAATTTAAAAACATTCAAATAATTTATCACGTTTGTTTTCTGAAGGTCTTGCTCTGACTGATTGTTAAGAAATTCAACTTCATTTTGTAGGCAACTAGAGTCATAGATCCTAGACAAATTATAAGAATGCTTTATTATATTAGTATCTCGAGAAGTTAACATCTTTCTTATTTTACTTGTGAATGCATTTCACCTATTAATTTATTCTACGGGAAAAGGAGTAAAGTAATTGGTATTAATTATTTTTCTTATTTGCTTGTGAATGCCTTTCACATATCAATTTTTCATGACTGGAAAAGCAAAGTAAATTTTTAATACACTTATTCAAGTACATATTATTGTTGCTTCAAATTCTTAACAAAGAGTTTCTTTGCTTCACAAATCACAATTGATAATTTGTAAAGATAATCAATAAAAAAAATACCTCAATTTTTTTATGATTAATTAGTATCTGCTAAAAAGAGGAGAAAAAGCTATTAGAAATAAAGAATTAAAACAAAATAATTTATGGGTAAAGAAGCCATTTTTGTGTTAATTATGAGAGATATAATGAAAGTGAAGCACATAACATTCATCATAAGATACAAACATAAATAGTGACACAGAGGGATAAGGATCAGGAAGTGCAGAAAGTGATACAAACATATAGTGATTAAGATGGAAGAAAGAAATTGTTGTTCGAATAAATGATTTAGAATTCTAATCATAATGGAGAACAACCCATGGTCTTTTAAGTAGCAGACATATATTTATATAAGAAAGGAAGTAGTGACTATGACGTTATTGGTGGAGAATTCTAATTATATTGGAGATTAAAATTTTAAATTTCAATTCTTGATTTGATTATGATCAGGATTCTTATCATATTGGAGGTTAAACTTAAAATTTGAATAAATGATTTGATTATGATTTATGACACAGTAATTTAATGGCATGGCAATATTAATAATTCAAACATCATTTTTAAATTTAAATAAATATTATTAAATAGGATGGAGGATTTGATGAATTTCAAATGTATTAGGATCTAAATAAAATAGAAAAAATAACTGCTAAATCATACTTAAACGAATTTGGTTTTTATAAAAGTAGGATGATGATTGTAACTGTCGTTTTTGGTTCAGACAATTGTAATTTGCAATTAAGGACCGCAAAGGGTCTTAACCTCGGGGGACTTATCCTTAGGTGGTGCACCTAGGTGCCTACATACCCTTCGGAAGGGATAAAAGTCCACGTAGTTCGTCATGGTGACGACTATAGGATCCGTTACGCAAGGTAGTTACCTATATTGGGCCTTGTGCGACTAAGACGTGCTTAAAATACTCCGGGCGGACGAGCCGCTCTTAGGAGGTTGCCTCAGTGTAGGAGAGCTTAGGTCTCTGAGGGCTGCTAGAAGCCCTATCGGTGGGATTCTCCGAGGACGGAGATGAGACTGCCGGTGGTCGGACCTAATAGAGCCTACGGCGTAGCTCGGGATGGGTGAAGGACGTTGCGTAAGGTGTCTGAGAGTGCTCAAAGTGCCTGCTAGAATGACTATGAGTAATGCTCTCTGGAAGTACTTGAGATGTTTCGGATATAGTGTTATAGTCCTTGATCTTGCGTATCTTTAGTCCCCTGGGTGAGGATCTATTTATACCGAGTATGGGGAGGACGTGGGTCGTCCCACGATGCTCAGGGAGTTTCCACGTCTAGTGTTCACTCGAGGTGACGTGGGCGTGGGCCACGTAAGTGGCAAGTAAGTAGTGCCACGTGCTGCTAGCGTGTGCTGCCGCTAGGCTTATGGAAGCTTAGTGCCACGTGTCCCAAGGTGGAATATTCTGTAGTTACAATGATGATTGGCGATCGGATCAATATTTTGATTTCAATTCAAAATACTTGATATAATTGTGCATTAATTTTTTTTAATTCAAATTTGATTATTTGGAAGATAAGAACCAAATCTTAAATAAATCAAATCTCAACAAATATTGTAATTAGTAAATTGTTAGCAGAATAAATATTTCCACGTCAGATGCCAACTCATGTCCTAATAGGATCCAAATCAGTGCCACATAAGTTTAAAACCATAGTCTAAAAATGCTGATGCGGCATGTTTAGGCTTAATGCCTCTTACTTTATAATATTATATAGATATAGATGTATAGATAAGTCCATTAAATACAAATTATAATCTATAAACGTACATTAATTTATTATTTAAATTAATAATAATATTACTTTAAAAATGTCAAATAGTGAATGAATTATGTTATTTAAAAGATTCTTAAATTTTTTTATTGTTTTAAAAAATTACACTCAATTTCTTTGAGAAATAAAATATTAAATATGTATAATATAAATTCTTTTTAAAATATAAACTAAAATACAATAACTATTTTTTACTAAAATATAATATATCTATGGTAAAAACATAATTTTAGTCCTTTTTTTCACACAAATATCGTTTTGGTCTTTTATAATTCAAAAGTTCAAAACAAGTCCTTTATGTTTTAAAGTTGGTAAAAAATAGTCCTTTTGCCTCATACCATTAACCTATTCTGTTAAATGCTGATATGAAATACTGATGTATATAAATAAATTACAAAAAAAATGTGTAGTTTCGAAAAAATAAAAGGACATATCTAAACATTTTAGGGAGACAGAAAAAATTACTTTTAACCTCTCACAAAAGATATACACCAATAGGAAGAAAGACGAATTAAAAAACAAATTGTCTACTCAAGATTTAAGTTGTGATCCTCAAATTGGCATAAGCATCAAATTTGCATAATAATAGATTGTTAAATTCCGTATAATCAATTAGAAATAACTGTAAATATTATAATTAACCATTGGTAAGGATATATTGGCATGATACAAAAAATATTATAGGAATTTATATATAATTATAGTGATGATTGTGTCAAGTATGACGCGAACAATTGTCAAATGCAAATTGTTTCCAATTTTAATATAGGGATGTATAAAATTGGCTGTACATATACATTAATCAGTGAATTTCTCATTTACCGAATCATTCAATAATTACACTCATGGATAATTTCATCGTTTCACTCTTCGTCTTTTAATACTAATAAAAAGGATTAATATACATAATACAAAAATTATGAATACACTAGGCTACGTTGGGTGTAATATCCAAATAGTAGAATCTATGATTCTCACAGTTTTGAAAATTTTACATCATATTTTTTACATACCAAACACATTTTTTATCAGAAAAAAACTAAGGTAAAGTTCATTAGGTGCTTGCTATAAAGTTCACCAATCATAAATTGTATTTTTACTCTCTCTCTTCTTTGATTGGTTGTATAATTTATTGTAATACCCGAGAAATTTTCGAAGTTTAAAATAAAATAAAAGGGGAAGAAAAGAAGGAGAAAATATTTTTTAGTATTTAATTCAGGACCTAAGAAATTGAAAACCTGAATTAAATAGGGAAAGGGATTAAATTAAAAATACATATTAGTTATTATTTATTTAATTATTAATTAATTTGTTTTTAATTATATTTATTTATTTAATATTCAATTATAATTATTTTAGTTATAATTATTTATTTATTTAAATTGGGGAAAAGTGCCGTGGGGTGTAAATAAAAGAAAGAAATGAAAAGGAATAAGAAAGGAAAGAAGAAGAGAAAGAGAGAGACGGATAGAGAGAGAGAGAATGAAGAGAGAGAGAGGGAGAGGAGGCGTGAAGGAGGAAGGAGAAGAGGGAGGATCTCGCCGGAGCAAGGTAGCTGACGCCAGAAAAAGTCACCGGAGCTCGATTACAACATCTTCCACACCTCCCACCAATCGAATAACAGTTGGTAACCCCAATTTCAATCAAAATCCTCAATTTCTCCATTTTTAGGGATTTTGTAATACCTTGGAAAATTTCAAGGATTAAAGAATGATTTATTTAAAAATTTCGAGGATTAAAGAATGATTTATTTCGGGGCTAGGAATTTAAAACTAAAAAAAAAAGAATATACAAAAAAATATGAAAGTTAAAAGAAACTGGAAAGAAATTTTTTCGAAGTTTTAAATAAAATAAATGGTGAAGAAAAGAAGTAGAATTAATTTTAGGATTTAATTCAGGAGCTAAGAAATTGAAAACCTGAATTAAATAGGGAAAGATATTAAATTTAAAATACATATTAGTTATTATTTATGTAATAATTAATTAATCTATTTTTAATAATATTTATTTTATTTATTATTTAATTATTTAATTTTAATTATATTCATTATTTATTTACTATTATTTATTTAATTATTATAATTATTTGATTATTTAATTATTTTTATTATTATATATAAGTATATATAATTGTTAATTAATTAAGAGGGGATGGCGTGAGTTAAATAAAGGAAAGGAAAGAAAGAAAATAGAAAGGGAGTGTGAACCGAGAGAAATGAAAAGAATGGAGAGAGAGGAGGTAGAGTGAGAGAGAGAGGGCGCCAAGACGAGAAAGGGGAAGGGGAAGGTGGCGGTTCGCCGGAAACCGGCCGGAGAAGGGCGGTCCGACATCGGAAAAGCTCACCGGAGCTCGACTCCTACATCTTCCACACCTCCCACCAATCGAATCAAGGTTGGTAACCCCAATTTCATTCGAAACCCTCAATTTCTCCATTTTTAGGGATTTCTTCGATTGACCTTCGATTGAGTTGTTTCGAGGGTAGATTGAGACCTAGAAAGTGTTCTTGAACACTTAGTTGTGGTAGGAATCGAGATTATATTCTCGGATTTGCCCAAATTCGAATTTTGAAGGATTTGGGGTTAACATTCTAATTATTCATAAATTGGGGAAATTGTTGATAGCTTAGGAATTGACCTTGGATTTGAGTAAATAGGCTTGGATTGGTCCTATTGGAATTATATTGTGGAAATATTAGCTGAACAAGACCCGTGAAGAGCTGGCCCAAAGTTATTAAGGTTGAACTTTGACGTTAACGTGCCGGGTCCCTGCTCGATTTGCCCAAATACACTTAAGGGTGATGTTGAGGGCTCCAAACCTCTTCTTTTCAATCATAAACACCCTAGAATAATTCTAAATATGCTATCAAGCATCAAGAATTAATTTAGGTACCTTCTTGTTTCTTAAGGATGGAAACTTGCGGAACCAATTAGGCCTTACTTTGGGAATTTCAACCTTATTCCTTCACAAACTTTAGGAAACCTTAAGTGGGATAAATTGGAGGTATATTGAGGTTTATAAACTCGATTTCTTAGAATCCAAGTAGGAACGCAAGTTGAATTAAAGTGCTTAGACCTTCCTAGAATTTGGATCCCTTCCAACCAAGCTAGATAAACTTCCTTAGATGCAAATACAAGTTAGATAGAGGTCTAATACTCAAATCCAAGTATGTGAAACACTCAACTTGAGTGTTATATTCGAGTAAGTCAAGTGTTTGAGGAAGGATACGCATAAGTCGGGCTAGAGAAGTCCGATAAGACCAAGAGCTTGACTCTGTGGCAACCATGGACTACAAGTGAGTGTAATGGAAAGATAAATAACGTGTTAAGTTAAGTAATAACTTTAATGAAGTAAATGTTGTTTTTATAGGAACAACGGTACGCAATAGAGTGCAACAAGAACTCCGAGAAGACTAAAGTTACAGGAGAGGATTGCATGGAAGGTTGGCCAAGGTGAGGGTTCTTCCATCTCTGCTCCTAGGGTTGTATGCTTATGTGGATTACATGAGTATGTACATTCTCTGCTTGTCTGGTATGTGATAGCTAGAGGTATAGAATGTTAAAAGAATAAAGGAACTAGAAAATAGGTTTTGGAAAGTAGCTTAGATAGGAAGACATAGGAGTAGAGAGTAATTTTTTGCTATGATTGGTGTTTTACAAATCCAACTCATACACTCCGGAGGCATGATGAGTAATTTATTAAATCTTTTCCACGATGATGGCAAGAGTCCTTATACGAAAGGACTAAACTTTTATTTTGAAAACTCGTCATGACGGTGACTTAAATTATAATCATGCAATGGGAGTTATTGGTGGATTTCGGATTTGGTTATGCTAATGATGTGAGACATCGACTAGAACAACGTAAGATGGCACTTGAGACCTCAGTTTTTATAATCACCATGATGATGGTCATTGCCCTATCCTGGCAATAGGGTCAGAAAGGTTTTATATTGCTATGACGATAGCTTGAGGCTCAGAGAGTGCATCTGGACCGGTATATGAGTTATATCCTGATGAGGATACTTGTACATATTAAGAAGGAGAGGAATTGTTGATCCTTCGGGAAAGATACAAAGAATCCTATTGATATATGAGACCAAGATAAAGAGACACGGGAGGAACCTACGGGTGAACCGTGAGCCTGATCTTGCAGAAGAGAAATCATCCTGTTGAGATGGTCCAGGGTGTATCAGTGGCCAGGCTTTGAGACGTCATGCCGTGCTTGCCATTGTGGCCTGGTTGGGTAGTGGACGAGTGGGCTCAAGCTATTGCCCCGCAGTAAAAGGGCCAGGACGTGCCACGTGGTGGCTATGCGGCAGTTGTTTGATAGATAGAAGTTGATTGTGTTTGGTTAACAGAATTGTCACGAGGTGACCTATACCCAAGTCAATGGGTTAAGGTATGTTTTGCCGCTTGGTGGCCAACAACCCGAGTGCACGGGTTCGAAGCGGGAAAGCCACGTAGTGGCTAGTAGATACCTCAGAGTTAGGGAGATTAAGTAGATGTATGTTTAGCATCTGTGTGTTTGCACAAATTATCTGTGTTTGCATATAATTGCTGATTGTGCAGCGTAGTGGTAACGTACAGGAATACATCACCACAAGTCTTGTTTGAGTCAGACATGCTGAAACGTAAGAAGACCGGTAGGTAAAAGTAGGCACTTTATGTTACATTTTTACTTACTGATTGATGACGTGGAATAAATTGCTGCATGTTTACAGTTATTAAATGCATGTGAGTGTTTGGGTGAAATTTTTGTTGTTGTGTGATCACCAAGAATGTATGCTAACAACAATAACTAGTTTTTTCATGTGGTTGTGTATGACTCCCAAACCCAGGGCTATGGTACCCACCTTGCGCCGGGGATGGGAGAGTCCTCACTAAGTCACGTGGTTAAGACTCACACCTCATTTTCTTACTACACAGAGACATGTTAAGTACAGGTGAAAGAAGTCTCGGTAGAAAGAGGGACAAGCAAAACTTTCCAAGACCCACAACTTGTTCATGTGGGTGAATAAATTGTAACTGTAATTTAATTTACTTTATCATTGTATCATAAAGTAAAGGGTAGACTTACCCAATTAGATTGTATTACTAAATCTAGAACTGTCAGCTTCACACACCTTAAAGTTCAGGATAAATTATTCTGCGATATAGGGAAAATTTGTTTTCAATATATATATATACATATATCTGTTGCATGTGAATAGGATAGGCAGCATCTTCGGATGTGTAGCCAGTACACAGGTTATATATATATTATGTGTGTTTTCCTATACCTATATCCTGAAGCGGCATTGACCGTGGATTTTCTTGCCTAGGATAGGCCACCATTCCGGTGTAGCCATGATATTATAATGCATGTGAATGTATTTTCAATAATATATATTCTGTCAATTAGGTGATAAGGTTTACAGGCATAAGGGTATTCCCTGTGTCTGTGCCGGTTACGGTCCTCTAAACAGGGGTCGTGTCACGACCCCCACCCGGAGGCACGTGACCGGCACAGACAGAGGGCCTAACCCTGAGTAAGTTAGCCTTAACACTTATTTCATTTAACTATCATTCCCATTCGCGTACACACATTATCAATATATATGGCTCACATCTCCTGTGTGACTTATCTTACACCTGCAATCCACAGCCAAGTGCTGCTTCAGTTTATATGTATACTCAAACACACATAATATATATATCCATTATATACGTTGCCACACACTCCGGTGTGTGACATATCCTATTCACATGCAAATTTGTATACATAATAATAATAAGTCCCCCAAAATAATCCTGTCTTTAAGTATATGGAGCTGACAAGTCTAGAGTATAATAACCACAAAGTATAACCAATTCATTACAATATCCAAAATAAAATCAAAGCCACCTACGGAGACAGAATGTGAGTGCTAGCAAAACGTCGCCTTCACTGAGCCGACATGGAAGCCTGACTGGTACCTGTATCTGAAAAAGTAAACCACTAGAGGGTGAGTCAACGACTCAGTGAGTGACTCTCCCATCCTAATCGTAGTAGCGGGTAACACTACGATCGGGAAGGGGAGAGACCACATTCACATACGCATACACGTCAATTCGTCTTTGATAATTATATAATTGTTCTCAAGCAATAGAACATGTACAAACTCTACTTTAACCGTACCACAACATACATTAATCATGCATACTGACATGCGTGTATCGAGAAACACCGAACATAAATTAACATCCAAGTGCGGTTCACCCACAAAACTTACGTACCTTTGCTTACCTTGTTGCCATCGTGACATGTCAGTCCTCCCTATCTATCCCGATGCACTATAAGACTTAACCCATCGTCATGGTCGGTTGGATTTGAAATATAGTAATTTAAAAACAAGGTTTCCTCAACGCAACGTCAAAACAACAATCGATGTCATGACCTTTTTAAGAAAATAGCTTTGTCTTGACGTCAAGTGAGGATACCGGCCATCGTCATGGCATGTTCGAAGAAATGGAAATCTAATCATAGTGCATACCAAGGACATTGAGGGTTTACACTAATGTTGAATACCTATACGCTCGGTATCTTACATCGATACGCATACACACACGACCCATTCCGGGACTGTCTCCACAGAATGTTGTGTTCGGAGGCGCACCCCGACACCAACCCGCCGAGGTGTCCATCTACATTGGTACTTTCCGGACCATCGTCTCGGGAAGCCCGCTTGGTTCAATCCGGACCAACTCAACGGATTAACCAACTAGTAATGGTGGCATACTCCGGACCGGCTCAACAGAGTATCCACATGGGTATATATACATGAAGGCAATTTCGAACCTTACCCGACGAATTGCCAACATGAAGGCACTTTCCGAACCTGACCCGACGGAAAGCCCTTACCCTTGGTACCATACATGTTATTGCCATAATTCTCGGGTCAAGCACATATGTGTGCGGAATTCTTCATCGTCACCCATATGTACTTGATCCACCATATTTCCACTTTAACAATCACAAACAATTCATTGTACCAAATTCCAGCAATCGCCAACATAATGACAGAGTATTACTAGTAGGTATAAAATTAAATATTTACAAACATTCACGTATAAGCAAGGCCACAAAACAAGGTTATCATACAACCCTTGGGGCTAGGATGGAAGGGTCCCTCACCTTGGCCGCTTTACTTAGTAACCCTTGAGCACTCTTGTCTCCAAGGAAGTACTTGAGTCCTAACAAATAGAACCACACCAATTAAACTACTTATCTACACATGTGTGTAGCTAATTTTCCATAAACTCTATATTAGCAAATTTTCCACTTTTACACATATCAATGCCTAAATTCCACTACCTAAGCTATGGTCATCATTTGGGAGTTGGTTTTAGTTCAAAATAAATTTTACTTTAAGAAATCATATTCAAAAGTTTGCACAACATCTAGCTCCATCAATGGAGAGTTTTTGCCAAATATAGAAATTTTACTCATTTCTACAAAATTCATAAATGACCATCCCAATCATTGGGCATTCTTCCAAATCATCTAAAATGCATAAACATATCATTTAGAGTTCATACATATCAACAATTTCAAAGAAATAAAAAATTCAAAAAAATTTCACAAAAATTCGTCCAACATGAACCCTAGGTTGAAATCCTCCAAAGAAATCCTTATTGGGGTGTTTTCAATGTTCCAAAAGAGTCCTAAGTTGATATACTATCCATTAGCAACTCATTCCAACAAGAAAATCATGATTTAAGAGATGGAGGCATGATTTTTGGAGCTTACCTTAAGGAAATTCGAAAATGGAGGTTTGGGGAAGTTGCCCAAGCTCCTTGAGGCTCAACAATGGTGGTGGAGGTTTGTAGGAGTCTTGACGTGGTGGGAGGAAGCAAGAAAATGAGGGAGAAGTGGAGGACTCATCACTTTTTTCCTTGCCCTAGCACATAAGAAAGGAGAAGTAAAGAGAAGAAGATGAAGAGAAGAGAGGAATGGCTACTGCGTGCTCTTCCTGAAGTTAAAAGTATTTCATAAATTGGGTAGGAGATTTAAGGGTAATTTTGGGCAATTGACAAATTTTTGGGTAGGGTAAAATAGAGTTTTGATTGGATTCTCTTAACTATATTTATTTATAGGTAAGAATAGGAAAATTTTGAAATTTTTGGCTAATCTTAAGCATATTAAAAATATTTGTCATTGAGTGTATTGCAGATGAAAATTTCCTACCAATATAATTTTTATTTTCGAAAAATTCTCAAATTTAAACTATAAGCTTTGAATAATTCATATGACCACTTTGAAACAAAATTATAATTTTTCTACCTAATTTTCATATTTATTTTAATTTCTTAAATTCTCAACTCTAAAACTATTAAAACCTTAATTATATCCCAAAAATTTTATTTCACTCTAAAAAAATTTATTTTTATTTTCTTTAACCAAAATGCTTATCTTCAATTTCACAATTTTATCAATTTCATATTATCCCATAAATTCCTATTTAATTTTATTTATCTATATGTATACACAGAATTATTATTTATTTCTATTGTTCATTTATTTATTTATTTTGTCCTTACATACTCCAAATAATGACCATGCTAAGTCTTACTATACACAATTGACCTGATTCTAAAAATACCCATCGGGTATTACAGGTCGTGACAGATTTCTTCGATTCACCTTCGATTGAGTTGTTTTCAGGGTAGATTGAGACATATGAAGTGTTCTTGAACACTTAGTTGTGGTAGGAATCGAGACTATACCCTCGCATTTAGCCGAATTCGAATTTTGAAGGGTTTGGGGTTGAAATTCTAATTATTCCTAAATTGGGGAAATTATTGATAGCTTAGGGATTGAGCTTGGATTTGATTAAATAGCTTGGGTTAGTATTATTGAAATTATATTGTTAAAATATTAGCTGAACAAGACCCGTGAAGAGTTGGCCCGAGGTTACTAAGGCTGAACCTTAACGTTAACGTGCCGGGTCCCTGCTCGGTTTGCCCAAATACACCTTAAGGGAGACGTTGAGAGTTCCAAACCTCTTCTTTTCAATCTTAAACACCGTAGAATAAATCTGAATATGCTATCAAGCATTAAGAATTATTTTAGGTACTTTCTTGTTTCTCAAGGATGGAAACTTGCGAAACAATAAAGTCCAAAGGCTCCAAAAAATCAATTCAAGGTGAGCGATAATTGTACGAAACCAAGTGTGAAGCAGTTGAGACTCTCATGGAAGAGAGAGAAGACAGACAAGACCAAGAACTCGGTTCTTGGCAACGTCTAGGTGCATTTTTGGGCACGAGCATATCATACGCATATGAGTTGCATATAGTTAAGATTGTTAACCACGTGAATACAATTGTTAGGAAATCACGATTTGTCCGGAGCGGGAGTTACTCTGGGACAAGCACAAGGAAGCCGTTTAGGTTAGGGGTTTCCCATCCTTGTCCTACAGGGTTGATTGAGGATGTGGATATGTGGTTTGCCTACTTGCCTAATTGTAAGAATTATTTAGTGTTAACATGTTATTGTTGTTCCTAAATTGTAATATATGAAAGTACTTGTATGTGTGTGTTTGATTACAGGCAAAGAGGTACTAGAGGGTATCCATGTGATGACATGAGATACACCGAATGGTACAAGCAAGGGGGTAAGTTATTGATTGAGTCCAAGGTTTGGTTTACCCTATTAATTAGAAACTCATTAAAGAAATTGTAAAGAATTCGTTTGTAAACGTCGACGTTTTATGGTAATCGAACTTAGGAAAGACCTTACAGCTAGATTATGATCTAATCAAGGGTTTTGGTACGAAATAAGAATTATAAAGGTCTCATAACTGATTAGTGAGTTATAGGGACGTTCACGCTACTTAGGTAAAGTCGATTTAGGATAGTAATGGGTAGATAGAGTCAGAGTCCCGGCTGAAAGCTCGAAAAGTGAAGTAAGTTAGATAAAGTCGCCCGTGGAGGCCATTGCTCTAGCTTGTTCTAGGGCCAGTTGATTTAATTGCCCATGGAGGCCATTGCCTTAGCCTGGCACTAAGGCCAGTTAATGATTAAAAGAAAGTTCTCGTTGAGGCCATTGTCCTAGCCTGGCACTAGGGTCAGTTAAAGATTAAAAGAAATTGCCTGTTGAGGCCATTGCCCTAGCCTGACACTAGGGTCAGTTAAAGATTAAAAGATTTGCCCGTTGAGGTCATTGTCCATTGTGAGATACATGGACCAGTTGAGTGATTTATAGTTTTCAGATGATATGTTAAAAGTGATTGTTTGTTTATGAGAAGCATAATAGAGGAGCATGATCCATAAGTTTATCTTTGATTTTATGTTATATTAATATTGCCTGATCGTAATATAACATTTGATGAACTGAATTTTCATGCGCATGTGATTGTGGGTGTTTCCCTTTCCCCAACTGTAGTGGTACCCGCCGCTACGCCGAGGATCGGAAGCTTCTCACTGACTCTGTTTGACTCACTCCCTCTGCTTCAATGTTTCAGATACAGGTATCGGGCAGGCATCGACGTCCGGACAGTGATACGGACATCAGACCATTCTTTACACACTAGTTCGCGTGGATGGACACCTTTTTGTTATTTTGACTCTTTTGGTCGTACTTATTATAAGTTGTAAGGGTTGTGTATATATATATTTACCGCTTTCGATATGTACCTACTCTAGACTTGTCGGCTTCACATGTACTTAAAGACAGGGTCCAGTTTGGGGAAAAACTAGGATATATGTATGAGTATATAAATTGCTGTATGTGAATAGGATAGATCGTACGTATTGAGACGTACGATCAATATGATATGGATATATATATATATATATATATATTATGTGTGATTGCTGCTTGTGAATAGGATAGATCGTACGTATTGAGACGTGCGAACAATATGATATAGATATATACTTTGTGTGTTGAGATATATCTATATACTGGGCTGAAGCGGTATTGAATGAACCGTGGATTGCAGGTTAATTAGGCCAACAGTGAGGTGTGACCACTATTATGTTGTATATATTGACTATATAGCAGGGTAGTTATAGTTATGTTTACAGGGTAAGACTTACGGGTTTAGAGGTAAAAATCTATTCCCGTGCCGGTCACGTACTCCCGATTTGGGGTCGTGACATTTATTGTCTTTTAGATTCTCTCACTATAATGATTGGTTATATATAAATTTTTTCCCACATGTGTAATTTTTATTGGAGAACTTGATAGCAAGCACCTAATGAACTTTACCTTAGTTTAGTACTTTTTATCATACTTTTTTTCGCTCTCCTAATTTTTCTCTCATCTCTTTCCTCACTTTTCTCTACAGTACTTTCTTTCACTCTACAATAATTTAGATCCCTTCCTTTATCCTCTGTGATTTTTCACCAAACGTACCCTTCATGTGTAGCATAAATGAAATATTTATTTTCTTCCACGAAAAAAAATAATAACTTAACTATACACTTTATAAAACATAGAGATATATCGTGGGATGCCATCTGCTTATATTCTTTGGCAATTCATACATATGAATTTATTTTTTAAGACTTCAATGCTTATTGTCGAGGGATGATAAACATGAAAGAATTTAAGAACAAAATAAAAAGACTTTGATGAAACCATGTATTAATTAAACCATGCATCTCTCATATAATAAATTTCAGCAAACTCTAATACCATGATGTTTGATTTTTTCTGGACTTACAAATCAGAACACCCAACAATATTCAGATTTTTGTTCTCATTAAAAGATGTAAATAGGATAAAAGCCAAAGTTTATAGGGAAACAAAGAGTATATAGACAATTTGGTCCCTGAAAGATTCGGAAGTTGACAATTTAGTCTCTGAAAGATCATAACTATACAATTTGTTCCCTGAAAGATTACACCGTTTAATATATTGGTCCTTCCGTCATCTTCAGTTAAATTCTCTTAACGGACTTGCTGACGTAGCACGTTAATTGCACACGTAGGCCATTAGTTGCTGAGTAGGACATGCTTACATGGCACAAACTAAATACTGCACAAAATAGTCCCTAGAAGATTTTAAATACTACACAAAATAGTCCCTGAAAAGATTTTAAGTACTATACAAAATAGTCCCTAAAAGATTTGTACGATGTACAATTTAGTTCCTGAAGGTCTTACATTGTACAATATTTGAGTATACTACACAGAACATAGAACCCAAATGAAACGTATGAAGATATACACATACATAAGCATAAGAAACTGTGAAAATTGTATAATCTATAAGAATCATATGATAAAACTGTTATAGTTTTACAGGGCTTTAATTAAACTGTTATAGACTCGATTGCAAGGTCAGCTAAACTAAGCATTTATTGTCGTTAACTAGTTTATGAGTTTAAATACTATTGTTTTTTACGAAACATAACTGAAGTTCTAGAAGTTTGATTTTTTTTTTAAAAAAAATTTTGATAAAATACCCACTGCCACATCTTCACCTAAGCCTTTACTCACTTATTGTACAAGGAAAAAGGCTAAGGTTGACTCAGTCCATACTAAACTAACACACACGACTGCAGATTAAACTCATTCACAATGTTGCTCAGCATGTTTTAAAGCACCTTCTAAGTAGTGTTAGTGGTTCCATGTTTTACTGTTATATTTCTCTGGTTCAGTATCTTTTCTGTTTGGCTTTTCCTAATTTTTAGGCATCACTTAGGAGTTTTTAGTTGGGTATATGCTTATAAATACCCCAGTACTTTATTTATTTTACCATCTTAAATTAATGAATTATATTTTAGAATTACTCCAATAACAGAGTTCAGAATCTGCTTTGTTATTACTGTTCTATATTATTCCCTACTACTACAGCTTAAGATGTATCAAATTCTCAACTTTAGTTTGTTTTATGCCTAGATTAAACTCATCTTAAATTAAACTCATTCCCTACTTGTATCGTAAATATCATGACTGTCAAAAGAAGGGTAAAATGAAAGTTGTGATTTTCTTTTACTATTACTGATTTTCCTTCACCTAATACCAATATCAGAACTGCCAAAAGGTATAGTTAGAAAACGGGTTCCTAATTATAATATAATGCTTATAAAGGAATTTTGCATTTGGCTTAAATTGTGTGTTCTGTCTATTATACTGTGTTATATGTGTAGATAAAATTTTGGAATAAAGTGATAATGATCATGTATGTGTATATCTTCATATGTTTCACTTGAATTTTGTATTATATGTAGTATACTCAAATATTGTACAACGTAAGACCTTTAGGGACTAAATTGTACATCATACAAATCTTTTAGGGACTATTTTGTGTAGTATTTAAAATCTTTTAGGGACTATTTTATGCAGTATTTAGTTTGTGCCATGTAAGCATATCTTACTCAGCAACTAACGGCCCACATGTGCAATTAACGTGCCATATCAACAAGTCTGTTAAGAGAATTTAACTGAAGATGAAAGAAGGACAAATTTGTTAAACGGTGCAATCTTTCAGGGACCAAATTGCATAGTTATGATCTTTCAGGGACCAAATTATCAACTTCCGAATCTTTCACGGACCAAATTGTCTATATACTCGCGAAACAAATATGTCTACAATATTATTTTAAACTTTTATAGATCATGGATAGCATGGACATGGTTTCCTTGTGCTGCTTCTTCGTTGTCTTCTTAAAATGCTCGAAATCTTCTTTCGGCTCTTGAATATCACCATCAGTCTTATTTGCAGAACTCTCAAGTTCAATTAAACTATCACCTTTAATGGATGAGACGTTTGTGGAAGGTAGACTTTCGAAAATAGGTGAGTAAGCAGTTAGATCTTCGTCTTCTTTGAGGGCAGTGGCCTTCTTCAATGGTATAGAGGCATCATGATTAAATGCTTTTGAGTGTTCAGAGGATGAGTCAACATTGATGGGAGTCCTCTTTGCAAACTTCTTCCTCCTATTATAAATTTGCCACCACATATATGATTTTGAATTAACTTCCTTGATGACAACCTTACAATAAATTAACAATGTAGAATTATATATTTTTTTCAAGTTTGAAGAATGAAAGACATCAAGTAGGGTATTTATAGTAGGGTTAAATTAATTGACATTTGGGTTTGATTGTGATTGAAACAATAATAAAGCAAACCTAACATCTACACCTAAAAGATAGTTATCCGTACTAAATTATTCTCTGTGGGCTAAATGGTCGTAATAGCATCGTGTTACTGTATTATTAATCACAAATCAGACAGTTTCTACTTTCTTTTACGAAGGCAAGTCTCAAGTGTGAAGAGAATAAAGAGTGACTTGAAAAGAAGGGATTTTTACAACAAATCAAAGATTTTACGCTGATAAATTTGAAATATGAACATAAGGAAATACAAAAATTGTCCAAAGAGAAATAAGAATATAAGGCAACAGAATTTCATTTTTCTAAAAAAATGTAACTGTATTAGTTAGGTCAAGGACAAGAGATTAATCTCACTGTCTTTTTTTTCGTAAAATGAGGATTAAATAAAGAAAATAATAGTTTACTATTAAAAATATATTAAACATTTTAGTTTAATCTTTAAATCATTTTTTAAAATAGATTTAAAAATTAAAAAGTATATTGAGAAAGATATTAGATATCACATTGGTAAAACAAACATCATCCAGTTAGACTAGAATTTGCTTAAAATAAATATTTTTAACCAAAAAATAATAAATAATATTTTAAACTGTCCAGTGCTAAAAAAACTAGAAACTAATTTTTAAGGCTTTCTTAAATTTTTTTCTTCAAGCACAATCTTATTTTTTCTGAAGTTTTTCTCTTTTATAAAAATTTTGTTGTTACGCAGCCTAATTTTATTATAAAACCACTTTAATATATGTAACTGTCGTTTTTTGTTTAGACAATTGTAATTTGCAATTATGGACTGCAAGGGGTCTTAACCATGGGGGACTTGTCCTTAGGTGAGGAACCTAGGTGCCTACGTACCCTTAGGAAGGGATCAAAGTCTACGTAGTTCGTCATGGTGACGTCTATAGGAGCCGTTAGGCTATGTGGTTACTTGTATCGGGTCGTGTGCAGCTAAGACGTGCGTAAGGTACTCTGGGCGGTCGAGCCGCTCGTGGGAGGTTGCCTTAGAGTATGGGAGAGCTCGAGTCTCAAAGAGCTGTTAGGACCTCAGTTTATGGAATACTCCGCGACGGAGATATGTCTGCCGGTGGCGGGACCTGGCGTTGTTATCGGTGCTACAGGCAGAACTTGGGATGTATGAAGTGGATTAGGCAAGAGGATGTCTGAGTGTGCTCAGAATGTTTGCCTAAATGGTTATATGTGTAGTTCTTCCAATGCTCGAATCTTGTCCTTAAGTCCCCCGAGTGAGGGTCCTTTTATACTAAGTGCGGGGAGGACGTGCTTGACCCACGTTCCTGTGGGATGTGGTTCGTGCACGAGGCTCAAGGGGTCTCCCACATCTCTTGGACGGGAGCCCTTGTGGAGAGATGTGGGCAACGACCACGTAAGAGGCAGGCGAGTGGTGCGACGTGTCGCTAGCGTATGCTTCACTAGACTTTTGGAAGCTCAGTGCCACGTGTCTCTAGGCAGAATAATCCGTAGTTACATAAGTCCCCCAAGTCTACGGGTGTTGGGCGCCCATGGACTTAAGTTCTCTGTCAGTAAGCTACTTAGGAAATTTTGTCTGCCACTCTTTGTTGAGAAGAGCCCGTCCGCAAGTGGGTTTGGCCATCTCGAGTGGTCGTCCGACTTGCGGGGCTTCGCGTGTCTTTTTGTTTACTCCGAAGGAGTGGAGACGTTGAAGGTGCCACGCTCTTTATGCGGGTGGCTAACTGCTTGACTTCCTTGGCAAGTTTTCCAGCCGTCTCAGCAGAAAGTACGAGACTTACTGAAAAGGGGTCATCATTGCTCAGTGGAGAATTTTCGGAGGTGCCCCTTGGGGGTGTGCGGAGGAAATTCAAAGGTCAGGGTGCCTTTTGGTCATTCAAGATGCGACTCTCTGGTCAGGCTCGTCCGCAGTCAGTAGCTAGCAAGAAGCTTTGTGGAGAGCTATCTGTTGAAGGAGCGGATTGTAACAGACGCCTCGTGTGACGGTTTGATTAATTCTGTTGATCTTGAGTGCTTTGCCGCCGCAATTCCTTCATTTAATAAGGGTTCATTTATGACAGCTGCCATCATTAGCCTCGGTTGATGAAATTTCGAAAAGGCCCTCTAGACTATGGATCTGGACCGTTCTTTCTCTCCACGTCTTCGGCTAGGGCAGGTGGTTTTAACTTGATCCGGGTGTACTGGATAATTGTTTTATCCGTTGCGGGATACGAGGGGGCAGAGATTTTTGAATCGTCGCTCCTTTGAGTTCCCTATAAATATCCAGCGTTTGAAAGTTCGTAGTTTTACCTTATCTTTGCCTTCTGTTTTCAATGCTCTCTCTGCCTTCTTGCCTCACTTTCTTTCTCCGATTTTTACTCCCCTTTTTCTCTTATTTACGCCATGCCCGGTGTTGACAGCTTTTTCCCTTTTGATTTCGCTGATCTGGAAGACCTTTCTCCTTCTTCTCCTCCTCCTCCCTTTAGTCGTAGTCGCGATAGTGGTCAGAGTAGGGGGAAGAAATCTGGGCAGGACCTTTCTCTAGGGGCCGTTGTGGAAACTTCCACCGTGGTATCAGGTGGAGGCAGGAGAGACATGCGTCTTCCTGTCCCGCCTTCCACTGTAAAACCCGCCGGCAGGAGGATCTCAAAAGGGAAAAAAGGAGGAAAGATGGGAAGGGTGATGACGGTTGTCCCTGAGAGAGGGAGAGAAAGGAGGCCTTTGCGATGGTGGAGCCCAAAAGTAAAGAAGGAGGGTCCAAGAAACAACCTACCGGTGCGGGGTTGCGGTTGCCGTCCCAGATTGCCCAGCGGAAATCCAAACTGGCGGGCAGTTGGGCTGTGACTCCGGTGGAGGGTACATTACCTCCCTTGCCCATTTGTCAGTAACCTATGAAGGTGATTCTATCGACTCGTACTTCGGCTCATAGTTCTGCTGGTAGAGCTGATGAACCTGCTGCCAAGAAGGACAGGTGATTGGTCGACGAGCCTGCTGATGATTTTACTGTGGCTCGGGTTCCTGCAGATGAGACCATGGCTGAGGTGCCAGCCGTAGGTGCCAAGGTTGATGATGTGGCCGTGGAGGTCGGGGCCCTCTCTGATAGAGGGAATGTAGTGGTGAGTCAAGTGGCTGCCACGAAGGACGTTGCTTCGTGGTCGGACGCCGGCCCTCTTGAACCTGTTGAGCCGTCGGAGGAAGAGCCTTCCTTTGCGTTGGTGGCTTTGGGCAGGCGCTTTCCCTTGGAGATGGGTGAGACGAATGCTAGGGGGTTAGACACCACCCCCATGACTCTTACTGTTCGGGGCTTCGGCAGGGTTGCCGAGGCGTTAGCTTGCTTCCACCAAACTGGCATTTCGTGGGAGAAATGAGTAGTAGGTCTCTTCGTCCAGTTGCCTTGCTGTTCCGGTGGTTTTTTCCTCTTTTTTGTTTCCTGCGTGCTGACTTATATATTGTTTGCAGGATGAAGCCCGTCTTGACAAGGACTGGCTTTCTGGAATAGTGACCACTAGGGGCTCGGCTCTAGAGGCTACTAAGAAAAAGTTGGAGGATGTGCGCGGGTGGTTGTCCGCGAGGACCAAGGACTTGAGATAAAGTCCTTGACTCATGAGGTGGCCCGTCTTAGGACCAACGGCGCGCAGCTTTCTAAGGTCAAGCTTCTACGCTTAGAATTGGAGAGGACTCACAAGGATATGGCCGTCCATCAGGAGGATGCTAGCAGGAGTTGCACTCTCTTCGTGAAGCTTTAAAGGGTGTCGAGCCTCGCGCTAATGATAACATTGCGGGCTGGCTGAAGGTTGAGGACAAGGTTGCTGACGTTGCAGACCTCCAGGGAGAGTTGCTGGCGCAGAGGATGTATGGCATGCTTCTGGCAGTCGAGAAACTTGAGCGCCTTCGAGGAGAGAGGTTTTTCAGCTGAGTGGGTAGCTTCTCTGCATCCTTCTCTGGAACTTTTCAATGGTGAGCTCCAGGGTCGGATGGAGACTTACTCTCCACTGAACCTTGCTTTTCTTCGTCAGCTGGCCGACCGCCCGATGGATCATCTGGTGCTTTCTCACATCGATGGTCGTGTTCGTTAGATTGGATCCACTTCTCAGCAGCTGGCTGAGGCGATTTGGCAGGAGCCGGTGAGAGACGTTGGCGACGTTGAGCCTGCAATGACCGAAGCCATCATAGATCTTGGGGATGCCTAAGAGTAGGTTTATGTAGGGTTTTTGGGTTTTACCCTTTGTAATAGGTGGACGCCTTTCCCATTTTTGATATTAATCAGAATTTATGTTGTTTCACCATCTCTCTTTTTACTTTTGGGCAAAAAGTTTCTGCGCATGTACAGTTTTTTTTGGATATCTCTTTACTTTTGGGTAAAGACTTTCTGCATGAGTATCGTGTGATTAGGGCGGTTTTATGCGGTTGCTAGCGTGTTTTTGTGTGAATGTTCATTTTTCATTTTCTAACCCAAGGGGTTTTTCACCGCGCTTTTCTGGGGGAATGTTAGCTTGGCCTTAGAGTCTCTTTAGCATTTTTCTGGGCGATTGGCCCGTTGTCCTTTCGTAGGACTTGTGCGAGTACTTTGCGAATATAGGCCATGTCTCTTTTCAGAAAGGATTACCTCGATTAATGATAAACAAAATGGTTACATTAGAGTAGCCTCGGTCGGGCTAGCCTTAGTCAGGCTGAAAGTAAACAAAATGATTACATCCGGATAACCTTCGTCAAGCGAGCCTTAGCCAGGTTCAGATCAATAAGTTAACTTCTAAAGTAAATTGAGACGTACATAATTTGACCAAAAGATGTGCTGATTGTGCAAAGTGCATTTAGAGCTTAGGCAGAGGTTTGGTCCGGGCGGGCAGACTCTAGCTTCTTTTCTCCTGGCTCTTTACCCTCGGAGGATCCTCGCGTGCTTCTCTGGGACCATGGCGAGCAACCTTGACGGTCTTGGTTAGGCTTGTTGCATAGCATGCTTGCGCTAGTTTTTTCTTTGCCAAGATTTCTCCAACTCCGTGTGGCGTCGGGAATTTCATATTGAGCTGTGCGGTGGGCACTACAGCTTTGAGTTTGTTTAGGGACGGTCGTCCTAGAATGGCGTTGTACGCCGAAGGTGTTGAAATGATGATGAAATCTACGTCAAGGCTTGCGACCTTTGGTAAAGCGCCAATAGTTGTTCAGGCTGTTATGATTCCTTCTGCGGGAACCTGGGCTCCTGAGAACCCTATGAGTGTGCCGGGGAAGGGCCTTATGCTGGCCTCGTCCAATCCGAGTTTTTTGAAGCTGTCAAAGTAGAGGGCGTCCGCTAAGGATCCCTAGTCTACTAGAACTCGTTTGACCTCGTAGTTAGTGATGACTGCAGTTATTACCATGGGGTCGTCGTGGACCGGTCCCTCAAGGTTTGTGATGTCGAACGTGATGGGAACTTCTTTGGGTTCTGCGCTTCTCTTTTTATGCTTCGGGGCATAGTCGAGGGCGAGTATGGAGTGTTCCACTCTTTTCTTATTTTATGGTTGTGAGGTAGTTCCTTTCTGCAGTCCTCCTGCAATGACGTTGATGACGCCGCAAGTAGGTGCTTGGTCATTGGTCTCTCGTGAATGTTCTGCATTAGTCCTGCTCTCCTCTTTGATGTATCAGCCCAGCTGCCCTTTACGGATTAGATCCTCGATCTGATCCTTCAAGTGGATGCAATCGTTGGTCTCGTGCCCATAATCTTTGTGAAATTGGCAGTATTTGGACTTGTCTACCAGCTTCCCGCTTTTTCGCCTCTTAATCTGCGGAGGGAAACTAAGCATGTCCGAGTAATAGATTTGCTCAAGGACTCCGACGTGGTGGCGAGCGTTTCCTGTTATTCTTTTCCTTCAGGCTTTGGTTATCCCCTGTTGTTTTCTCCTTTTTCTTCTTTGATCGCTACATGTCGGATTTACTTATCAGGAACTTCCTCATCCTGTCCTTGGCCATTTGAGCATTTTCTTCCTGGATGAACCACTCCGCGTTGTCCATTAGTTCCTGTAAGGTAGAAATAGGACATCTTTTGAGTTCTCTATAAAACTGCGAACATCGGAGGCCTTGCTTGATGACGAAGATTGCCACGGCGTCTGTGAGACCTCTGACTTGGACCGAGAGTTTGGTGAAGCAGGCCAAAAAGGCTTGTAAGGTTTCTCCTTCTTCCTGGTGAAAACCATTAAAGGAGTCCTCGTTCTTTTGGTATTCTTTGCTGCTGGCGAACTGAGTTAGGAATTTTTGCGCCAACTGATCGAAGCTGTGGATTGAGTTTATGGGTAGCAGCAAGAACCATGTCACGACCCCAAATCGGGAGTACGTGACTGGAACGGGAATAGATTTTTACCTTTAAACACGTAAGCCTTATCCTGTTCACATGACTATAACTACCCTGCTATACAAACAATATATATGTCATACTAGTGGCCACACCTCACTGGTGGCCTAATTAACCTGCAATTCGCTGTTCGCTCAATACCGCTTCAGCTCAACTCAGTGTATAGATATATTTATCAGCACTTATAATGTAAGTGTTAATATCATATTGACCGTACGTCTCAATATGTACGATCTATCCTATTCACATGCAGCAAGCACACATAATATATATATATATATATATATATATATATATAGCCATATCATATTGACCGTACGCCTCAATGGGTACGATCTATCCTATTCACTTGCAGAGGTTTATATACTCAAACATATATCCTAGTTTATCCCCAACTGGACCCTGTCTTTAAGTACATGTGAAGCCGACACGTCTAGAGTGAACGTACGTCAAAAGCTGTAAATTTTTACAACACTTACAACTTTAAAATATATACAACAATATAAATCAAAATAACCAAAAGGAGTCTACCCACGCAAACAAGTGCGTAAGGATGGTCTGATGTCCGTATCACTGTCCGGACGTCGATGCCTGCCCGATCCCTGTATCTGAAACATTGAAGCAAAGGGAGTGAGTCAAACATACTCAGTGAGAAGCTTCCCATCCTCGGCGTAGCGGCGGGTACCACTACAGCTGGGGAAAGGGAAACACCCACAATAACATGCGCATGAAAATCCAGTTTATCAAATGTTATATTACGATCAGGCAATACTAATATAACATTAAAATCAATGATAAACCTACGGACCATGCTTTTCTATCTTTCTTCTCATAATCAACCAACCACTTTTAACATATCATTTGAAAATTGTAAATCACTCAATTGACCCTAGTGCCAGGCTAGGGCAATGGCCTCAACGGGAAAATTGTTTCAGTCTTTAACTGACCCTAGTCCCAGGCTAGGGCAATGGCCTCATCGGGCAAATGTTTTAATATTTAACTAACCCTAGTGCCTGGCTAGAGCAATGGCCTCAACGGGAAAATGTTTTAATCTTTAACTGACCCTAGTGCTAGGCTAGGGCAATGGCCTCAACGGGCAAATGTTTTAACTTGTTTCTCATCCCAAAGCTTTCAGCTGGGATCCTAACTCTATCTACCCATTACTAACCTAAACCGACTTTACCTAGGTAGTGTGAACATCCCTACGACTCATTAATCAATTATGTGATATTATTAATCCTCATATAGCACCCAAACCCTCAGTTAGATCATAACCTAGCTCTAAGGTCTTCCCTAAGTTCAATTACCATAAAACGTCAACGTTCACTAACAACTTCTATACGATTTCTTTAATGAGTTTCTAATTAATAGGGTGAACCAAGCCTTGGACTCAATCAACAACTTACCCCTTTGCTTGTACTGTTCGGCATACCTCATGTCATCACATGGATACCCTTCAGTACCTATTTACTTGTAGTCAAACACACATATACAAATACTTTCATGGATAACAGTTTAGGAACAACAAGAGCATGTTAACCACAAAACAATTCTTACAAACAGGCAAGTAGGCAGACCACATATCCACATCCTCAATCAACCCTGTAGGGCAAGGATGGGAAACCCCTCACCTGGACGGCTCCCTTGCGTTTGTGTTGGAGTAACTCCCGCTCCGGAAGAATCGTGGTTTCCTAAAGAATGCATTAAAGTGGTTAACATCTCGACTATATGCAATTCATATGCATACTACATGCTCGTGCCTAGAATGCATCTAGACGTTGCCAAGAACCGAGTCCTTGGACTTATCCGTCTTCCCTCTCTTCTATGAGAGTCTCAAGTGCCTCGCACTTGGTTTCATACAACCATCATTCTCCTTGAGTTGCTTTTGGGGCCTTGGATTTGAGTTACTAAACATCAACATGCTTCTAAGCCATCTTACTTAGGGTTACCTAATGACGGTGTATAGGGAATTTAGAAATTCAAGAAGTTGGGCGTAGCTTATTCTGTAAGTTTCTATTCTTGAGGGACAAGAAGACATTTGAAATGATTTTGATCCTTAAAAACATGGTTTGGGTGTCCAAAGATGTTTCGGATTCAAAATAGGAGGTTTGGACGCCCCGGATTGGCTTAAAAACGAATTTTGGGCATGCTGGGCAGAGACCAGGCGCTGCAGCACCAATTCGGGCGCTGTGGCGCCAAGCTGCTGCCCAGCAGCTCTTGTATACCCGAGAGCGGGCGCTGCTGCGCCAGCTCGCAGCACAACAATTCGTTTGCTGTGCTGTGGGCTGGTTTGGGCCTGTTTCGGCCCCCTTTCGACCCCGGCTTCGACTCCGCACCTCACGGGTTTTGTTCACCTACATTCCAACAACATAAATCCAATCCTAACTACTCAAACCCAAGCCCAATTGCAAATTTATCAACGAATCCCCAAATTGGGACTATTTAGAATTTTCAATCCCAAAATCTTTCAGATTCGAATTCGGCTAAACCCGAGGGTATAACCTCGATCCTTACCCCAACTAAGTGTTCAAGAACACTTCCTAGGTCTTAATCTACCCTCGAAACAACCCAATCGAAGGTGGATCGAAGAAATCCCTAAAGATGAAGAAATTGAGGGTTTCGAATGAAATTGGGGTTACCAACCTTTGATTCGATTGGTGGAAGGTGTAGGAGACGTCGTACCCGAGCTCCGGTGACTTTTCTGGCGTCGGCTAGCTCTCCGCGGTCTGGCGAACCCCAACCCTTCTTCTTCTTCCTCACGCCTCTTCCACTCTCTCTCTCTCTTCTTTCTCTCTCTTTTCTTTCTTCTTTTCTTTCTTTCTATTCTTCCCGTAAGCCTCTCTTCCTAATTCATCCCTTATACCTTCTTCCTTCCTTTTTCTTTAAACCTCCCTCACGTCACCTCCTTTTAATAAATAAGAAAAACATAAATAAAATAGATACATAGATAACTAAATAGTAATAATATTAATAATTATATTAAAGAAGAGGTAAAATATCCCCAATTAAATCCCTTCTCTTTCCAATAAATTTTATTTTCTTTTATGTCCCAAATTAAGTACCCAAAAAAATATTCCCTACTATCCTTTCCCCATTTAATTCAGGTTTCCAATTCCCTAGGTGCTGAATTAGATCCAAAAATTACTTTCTACGTCTTTTCTTTCCCTTTCATTTTATTTTAAACTTCGAAAAAAATTCCCCGGGTATCACAATCTTCCCCCGTTAAGAAATCCGGTCCCCAAATTTCAATTAACATACTAATCTTAGTCTTGAAATAGGTGAGTATATGTCCTGCGCATCTCCGCCTCAACTTCCCACGTTGCTTCCTCAACCGAATGGTTTCGCCACAAGACTTTCACCAAGGGTATCTCCTTTGACCTCAGCTTCTTCAACTGGCGATCTAAGATTTCCACTGGCATCTCCTCATAAGTTAGACTCTCAGCTAGTTGTACTTCCTGGGGTTGGATTACATGAGAGGGGTCTGGCAGGTACTTTCGAAGCATAGACACGTGAAACACCGGATGAACTCCTTCCAACTCCGCTGGCAATTCTAGACGGTAGGCAACATTTCCCACGCGGTCTAGAATTTCAAACGGTCCGATGTATCTTGGACTTAGCTTGCCCTTCTTGCCAAATCTCATCACGCCCCTCATTGATGAAATTTTTAAGAAAACCTGCCCACCCACAGCAAACTCCAACTCTTTTCTCCGGTTGTCGGCATACGACTTCTGCCTACTCTGAGCCGTGGCAAGCCTTTCTCTAATGGACTTTATCTTGTCCAAAGCATCTTAAACAAGTTCTGGACCAACTAACTTGGTCTCTCCGACCTCGAACCACCCAATCGGGAACCTGCACTTCCGACCGTATAAAGCCTCGAAGGGTGCCATCTGAATACAGGATTGGTAACTGTTGTTATAGGCAAACTCTGCTAAGGGCAGGTATTTCTCCCACCCTCCGCCGAAATCCATAACACATGCCCTAAGCATGTCCTCCAAAATCTGAATGGCCCTCTCAGATTGCCCGTTTGTCTGGGGATGAAATGTTGTACTCAGATCAACCCTTGTCCCCAATGCCTCCTGCAATGCTCTCCAGAATCGAGAGGTAAACTGTGGCCCCCTGTCAGAGATAATCGACACCGGTACTCCGTACAACCTCACTATCTCTGATAGGTACAACTGGGCATACTGACCCACTCCGTAAGTGGTGTAAACTGGCTGGAAATGGGCGGACTTGGTCATCCGATCAACGATTACCCAAACTGAATCAAATCCTCTCTGTGACCGTGGCAATCCTGTCACAAAATTCATAGTAATTCTCTCCCACTTCCATTCAGGAATTTCTATCTGTTGAAGTGTTCCGGCGGCTTTTGGTGTTCAGCCTTAACCTGCTGACACACTAGACATCTAAACACGCAGTCTGCCACGTCCTTCTTCATACCATTCCACCAGTATAATTCTTTGAGATCTTGATACATTTTATTACTACCCGGATGGATTGTGTATGCTATCGTGTGTGCCTCATCAAGAATTCTTTCTTTCAAACCATCCACCATAGGTACACACAGTCGTCCTTCCAACCGGAGTATGCCACTGTCATCTATGGAGAATTCGACATCGTTCTTCTCCCCCTAAAACATTGTACCTCTGATCTGTTTGAGGTCGACGTTTTGGTCTTGTTTGGATTTAACTTTTTCGATTAGAGCTGACTTAGCTTGAATGTGGGTCAGAAATAGGTTGGAATTTCCAATTTCAAACTGAGTTCCAGACTGTTGCAGCTCATGTATTTCCCGGATTAACGACCTTCGTACTTCTCTGATATGGGCTAAGCTACCCATTGACTTTCGGCTCAGAGCGTCTGCCACCACATTCGCCTTACCAGGATGGTACAAAATCGTGCAGTCATAGTCTTTCAAAAACTCCATCCACCTGCGTTGTCTCAAATTCAGATCTTCTCTGCTCGAAAATGTACTTGAGGCTCTTGTGGTCTGTGTATACCTCACACGTTTCGCCATAAAGATAGTGCCTCCAAATCTTCAAGGCAAATACCACCGCTGCCATTTCAAGATAGTGAGTTGGGTAGTTATTTTTGTGCTTTCGGAGTTTCCTAGATGCATAAGCAATCACCTTGCCATGCTGCATAAGAACACACCCTAACCCAACTTGCGAAGCATCACAGTAAACCACATACCCTCCAGTGCCCTCAGGAAGAGCCAACACCGGTGCTATGGTGAGACTTTCCTTCAGCTTCTGAAAACTCTCTTCACACTTGTTATCCCACACAAACTTTACTCCCTTCTGAGTTAACTTTGTAAGAGGTGCAGCAACCTAGAAAACTACAAATCTCCGTGACTGAGGTAGGCTGGGACCAACTCTTCACTGCTTCCACCTTGCTCGGATCAACATGGATTCCCTCTGAAGATACCACGTGACCGAGAAATACAACTTTATCAAGCCAATATTCGCATTTGGAAAACTTAGCATACAATTTCTCTTCCCTTAGCTTCAGTAATGCTAGTCTCAAATGCTCTGCATGCTCCTCAGCATTCTTGGAATATACTAGAATGTTATCAATAAATACAATGACGAACCGGTCTAGGAATGTTTTGAAAACCCGAATCATCATGTCCATAAAAGCTGTTGGTCCATTGGTTAGGCCGAACAACATGACCAGAAACTCATAATGGCCGTATCGGGTTCGAAAAGCAGTCTTGGTCAAATCTTCTTTTCTAATCTTCAACTGATGGTACCCTGATCGCAGATCGATCTTTGAAAATCCCTTAGCACCCTGCAACTGATTAAACAGATCATCAATCCTTGGAAGTGGATAATGATTGCGGACCGTTACCTTATTCAACTTTCGGTAATCGATACAAAATCTTAAAGTTCCATCCTTCTTCTTCACGAATAGAACCGGTGCACCCCAAGGTGAAAAATTGGGTCTGATGAAACCCTTATCAAGTAACTCCTGTAACTGCGTGTGTAGCTCCTTCAACTCCTTCGGAGCCATTCTATAGGGTGGTGTGGAAATCGGCTGAGTACCTGGTAAAAGCTTGATCTCAAATTCAATCTCTCGATCAGGCGGCAAACCAGGCAATTCGTCAGGAAATACATTAAGAAATTCCCGAACCACTGGTACCTGATTCGCAGGAAGTACTTCATTCGTAGTATCCCTCACAAAATCCAGATATCCTTTACACCCTTTCTCGAGTAGCTTGGAAGCTTTCATTGCTGAAATTAGACTCGGATATGGTGCAGCACCATCACCCCACACCACAAATGGCTCTTCATCCGGCATGTTGAATTTCAAACACTTCACCCTACAGTCAACTACTGCATGGCAAGATGCCAACCAATTCATACCTAGAATAACATCCATTTGTACCATGTATAGTAGTCGTAGGTCCACAACTGTTTCATGAACCTCGACCACAACCATACACGACTCATAGACGTACTTGACTTGGACCAATTCACCCATCGGAGTAGAGACCGTTTCTGTCTCCTTCAATTTGGTTGGGCTCCTCTCCACTTTTCATGCAAATGCATGTGACATGTAGGAATGTGTTGAACCAGAATTAAATAATACAAGGGCCTGGAGAGAGCATACTGAAAGTGTACCTGTCACAACTGCATTTGAGGCATGTGCATCCTGACGAGACATAGCAAACACCCGTGCCTGTCCTCCTCTTGGTGCACCTGGACCTCTACCTCCTGCTCCTACTCCTCTACCTCTGCTCGCACCTGAAGTGTTAACTTGGGGTGGTACAATTCTAACTGGTGGGGCTACAATTGGGGTACTACCCGGAGTAGGATTACTCTTGACACTTGTATTACTCTTCCTCTACGGACATTCCTTAGCCATATGCCCGAACTGACCACAGTTGTAACAACCTCCCTTCATAACTTTGCACTCTCCAAAATGAAACCTTCCACATGTCCCACACTGCGGTTCCTAGGTACCGCCCTGTCTACTGCTTTGGTACCTCTGCCCACCTTGGTTGTTCCTCCTCCCAGAACTTGTGGTAATAACAGACTGCCCACCAACTTTCCCTGCATAATTTGGAACTATACCAGAATTACCAGCCGTCTTTTTCTTCTTCTTCCATCCCTGCCCATCACTACCTGTCAGTAACTTGTTCTTGGGATTCGCCGACGTCCAAAACTTCTTCCTATTTTCAATTACCCTAGCACAATCAGCTGCTTGTGCTAGAGTTTCAAATTGACCACATTGCATTAGTAGAACTATGAAGAATGGCTCTACCAACCTGTGGATAAACCTCTTGATCAACTCCCTCTCAGCGGGAACCAATTCTAGAGAATATTGAGCTAGCTCCGTGAACTGCAACTCAAACTCAGTCACTGACATATTCGGCGTCATCCACAAATCTTCCAACTGTTGACGCTTGGCATACCTCGTTGCTTTAGATAGAAATCGACCTAGGAATTCCCTCTGAAAATCTTCCCAGGTCATAGGAGCAACTCTCCTTGTATATCTCTTCTGCACTGATTCAAACCAAACCCGTGCAGCGCCTCTCAACTGAAACGAGGTGAGTTCCACCATCTCTCCTCCTGGACACCTCACTAACTGCCCAATTCTGATTATATCACGGAGGAAATGTTGAGGGTCCTCCTTGGTTTCGGTTCCGCAAAAGATAGGCGGATTCAGCTTCAAGAATTTAGTAATCGGTAATTCCCTCCGAACACCCCTCGGTCCCCGGGGCACGTCCCTTTGTTGCCATTCCCTTCTTCGTTCTTCCTCCCTTTCCTCAACCATTTCAGTTTCCTGTTCAACCGATATCAGTTGCTCTTCTCCCTCGCCGACAACTAAACGGCGGACTTCATGTTGAATTTGGCGGGTCATTTCAGCTCTCAACTCCTGAAATCCCGCAGTCAGCATCTCAACCACTGATGGAGCACCCGTCTCAACCTGTGGCTCCGGATTTGTTGCCTATGCACTTCTCAATCTTCTGCCCTACCACGACCGCGAGCACGGCCTCTAGCTCGGCCCTTGGGAGGCACTCTCTCCTCCCGAACGGATCCCTCATCAGTACGTGCAGGGACTCTACCGCCCCTCCTGATAAGCATTTGCATAATCTATCATAGATTAAGAAGGAATGAAAGAAAGCCTGACTCAATTTATCCTGGGTACTCCCACAAGTGCCTGTTTATTCCAACGTTGTGCCCGGGTTTCACAACAAAGGTTAAATCGACACCCGGTTATACCAATGGCTTCACATGACTTAAAGAAAAACCAGGCTCTGATACCAAGTTTGTCACGACCGCAAATTGGGAGTACGTGACCGGCACAGGAATAGATTTTTACCTCTAAACCCGTAAGCCTTATCCTGTTCACATGACTACAACTACCCTGCTATACAAACAATATATATATCATACTAGTGGCCACACCTTACTGGTGGCCTAATTATCCTGCAATCCGCGATTTGCTCAATACCGCTTCAGCTCTACTCAGTGTATAGATATATTTATCAGCACTCATAATGTAAGTGTTAATATCATATTGACCGTACGTCTCAAAACGTACGATCTATCCTATTTACATAAGCCCCAATCCCGAAATCCAAAACCCTAAACCTTAAACCCTAAACTGTAAACCCTAAACCCCAAACCCACACCCACACCCTTAACCCTAAACCTTAAATCCCAAACCCTAAACCCCGAACCCTAAACCCTAAACCATAAACCCTAAACCCCAAAACTTTGAACCAAAACCCCAAAAACATAATCCCTACAACCTAAACATGAAATCGTAAACCCCAAAAACTAAAGCTTAAACCGCAAACCCTAAACCCTAAACCCCAAATCCCAAACCCTTAACCCCAATCCCCAAACCCTAAACCCTAAAACCTTAAACCTTAAACCCAAAAATGTAAACCCTAAACCCTAAACTCTAAACCATAAACACCAAACTCTAAATCCTAAACCACAAATAGTAACCGCTAAACCCTAAACCCTAAAGCCCAACCCCAAACCCCAAACCTTTAACCCCAATCCCTAAACACTAAACCCAAACCATAAACCCCAAAACCAACACCCGAAATACTTAACCCCAAACCCCAAAACTTAAACCCAAAACCGTAAGCCCTAAACCTTAATACCACAACCCAAACCACAAGCCCTTAACCCTGAACTCGAAGTCCCAAACTCTAAACCGTAAATCCTAAATCGTAAACCCTAAACCTCAAACCCCGAGCCCGAAACCCAAAGCCAATGTCATAAACCCTATATCGCAAACCCTAAACCCCAAACCCCAAACCCCAAACCCTAAATCCAAACCCTAAACCTTGAACCCCAAACCCCAAACCCTAAACCGCAAAACTCAAACCCCAAACTCGAAAATCTAAAGCCTAAACCCCAAACTTTAAACCCGAAACCCAAAACACTAAACCCTAAATGCTAAACCCGAAACCTCAAACTCGAAACCTTAAACCCTAAATCTCAACCGCCAAATCCCAAACATTAAACCCTTAATGCCAAACCCAAACCCCAAACCCCAAACACTAAACCTAACCCTAAACCCTAAACCCTAAACCATAAACAACAAAACCTAAACCCTAAACCCTAAACCCTAAACCTTATACCCTAAACATAAAACCCAACACCCAACACCCTAAACTCCAAACCCCAATCCCTTAACCCAAACTCCAAACCCTAAACACAAACTTTAAACCCCAAACCCTAAACCCTAAACCCCAATCGACAAATCCTAAACCCTAAACGCCAAACTTTAAACAATAAACACCATACCCAAAACCATAAATGCTAAACCCGAAACCCTAAACCCAAAACCCTAAGCCCTAAGCCCCAAACCCCAAACCCTAGACTCTAAACTGTGAGCCCCAAACACAAAACCCTAAACTCTAAACCCCAAACCCCAAACCTAAACCCTAGACCGTAAACCCCAAAACCCAAACCACCAAATCCCAAACCCTAAGCCGTAAAACCCAAAGCATCAATCCAAACCCTGAAACCCAAACCCCAAACCCCAAACCCCCACCCCAAACCCTAAACCACAAAACCCTAAACCCCAAAACTCTAAACCCTAAACCCTATACCCTATAACCCAAACCCCAAACCCTTAACCTTTAACCCAAAACTTGAAACCCTAAACCCGAAACCCGAAACCCTAAACCCTAAACCCTAAACCCCACACCCCAAACCATAAACCCCAAACCTTAAACCCTAAACCCTACACCCTGGTCCCCATACCCAAAAACCTAAACGCTTAACCCCAAACCCAAAATCCTAAACTCTAAACCCCACACCTTAAACTCTAAACCCCAAAAACGAACACCCTAAACCCTAACCCCAAAACCCTAAACCCAAAACCATAACACCTAATCCCTAAACCCTAAACCCCAAACCCTAAACCCCAAACACAAAACCTTAAACCCTACACGTAAATCGTAAATCGTAAACAGTAAACCCTAAACCCCAAACCTAAACCACAAATCCTTAACCCCAAATGCCAAACCCCAAACCTTAAACCCTAAACCCAAACCATAAAACCCAAACCCTATGCCCTCAACGCTAAACCCCAAACCCTAAACCCTAAAACCCAAATCCTAAACCCTAAACCCAAATCCCTAAACACTAAACCCAAATCCCCAAACCTGAAACCTTTAACCATAAAAACTAAACCCTAAACCCTAAACCACAAACATTAAACCCTAAACACTAAACCCTAAACCCCAAGCCCTAAACCATAAACCCTTAGCCGTAAACCCCAAACCCTAAACCCCAAACCCCAAACACTAAACCCTAAACCCCAAACCCTGAACCTTAAACCCCAAACACTAAAACCAAACCCCAACCCTAAACCTTAAACCCTAAACCCTAGACCCTAAACCCCAAACCCCAAGCACTAAATCCGAAACCCTAAACCCCAATCCCGAAACCCAAAACCCTAAACCCTGAATCCTAAATCGTAAACCATAAACCCCAAATTGAAACCCTAAACCCTAAATCTTAAACCCTAAATCCTAAACCTTAAACCCTAAACCCTGAACCCTAAACCCTAAACCATAAACCCTAAACCCTAAACACGAAGTTTTGAACCCTAAACTCTAAACCATAATCCCTACACCCTAAACCCGAAACTGTAAACACCAAAAACTAAACCTTAAACCGCAAACCATGAACCCTAAACCTCAAATCCCAAACCCTTAACCCCAATCCCCAAACCCTAAACCCTAAAACTTAAAACCCAAACCTTAAACCTTAAACCCAAAAATGTAAACCCTAAACCCTAAACTCTAAGCCATAAATGCCAAACCCTGAATCCTAAACTCCAAACAATAACACCTAAACCCTAAACCCAAAAGCACAACCCCAAACCCCAAACCCTTAACCCCAATCCCTACACCCTAAACCCAAAATAGTAAACCCAAACCCCAAACCCCACACCCCAAACCCCAAAACTTAAACCTAAAACTGTAAACCCTATACCTTAACACCAAAACCCAAACCACAAGCCCTTAACCCCGAACATCCTAAACTCTAAACCGTAAACCTTAAACTCTAAACCTCAAACCCCAAGCCCCAAAACCAAAGCCAAAATTGTAAACCCTAAACAGCAATCCCTAAACCCTAAACACTAAACCCAAACCCTAAACCCTAAACCCTGAACCCAAATGCCGAACCCAAAACCCAAACCCTAAACTTTAAATCCTAAACCCTAAACCCCGAACTTTAAACCTGAAACACAAAACACTAAACCCTAAATGCTAAACCCGAAACCCTAAACCCTAAACCTCAACCCCCAAACCCCAAACGCCAAACATGAACCCTGAAACCAAACCCTAAACCCTAAACCTCAAACTTGAAACCCTAAACCTTAAACCTCAAACCCTATACCCTAAACCCTAAACCCCAAACCCCCCTCTCTAAACCCTAAACATTAAACCCTAAAACCTAAACCCTAAACCTTAAACCCTAAACCCTAAACCTGAAACTGTAAACCCGAAACCCGAAACCCTAAACCCCAAACCACAAACACTAAACCCAAACCCCAAACCCTAAACCCGAAACTGTAAATCATAAACCATAAACCCTAAACTCTAAACCCTAAACCCTAAACCCTAAACCCTAAACCGTAACCCCAAACCCTAATCCATAACCCTAATCCCCAAACACTAAACCCTAAACCCTAAACCGTAACCCCAAACCCTAATCCATAACCCTAATCCCCAAACACTAAACCCTAAACCCTAAACCATAAACCCTAAACTCTCAACACTAAACCCTAAACCTTAATCCCCAAACACAAAACCCTAAACTCTACACACTAAACCCTCAACCCTAAACCCCAAACCCCAAACCCTAAACACTAAACAATAAACACCAAACACTAAACCCTAAGCCCTAAACCATAAACCCTAAACCCTAAAGCCTAAAACCTAAACCCTAAATGCTAATCGCCAACCTCGAAACCCTAAACCCTAAACCCCCAACACTCAAGCTTAAACCCCCATACCCTAAACCCTAAACCCTATACCCAAAACCGTAAACCCCAAACCCCCTACCCTAAACCCTAAACCCTACACCCCAAACCCTTAACCCTAAACCATACGCCCCAAACCCTAAACCCTAAATTGTAAACATTAAACTATAAACCTGGAACCCTAAACACCAAACAATACACCCTAAACCGTAAATCCCATACCCTAAACCCAAAACCCTAAACCCTAAACCACAAACCCTAAACCCCAAACCCAAACACCAAACCCCAAAACCCAAACCCTAAACCCCTAACCTTAAACCCGAAACTCAATATCCTAAACCCTAAACTCCAAATGTTAAACCCTAAACCCCAATCTTTAAACACTAAACCCCAAACCCTAAACCTTAAATGCTAAACTCAAAACTCATAACCCTAAATCCTAAACCCTAAACCTCAAACCCCAAACCCCTAAACCATAAACCCTAAACCCAAAACCCTAAACCCCAAACCCTAAACCCTAAACCCTAAATCATAAGTCGTAAACCTTAAACCCCAAACCCAAACCCTAAACCATAAACCCTAAACCCTCAACCACAAACACTGAACTCCAAAACCTAAACCCTAAACCCAAACCCTAAACCCCAAACCCTTAACCCTTAACCCTAAGCCTCAAACCCTAAACCCTTAACCCCAATCCTCAAACCCTAAACCCTAAACTCTAAACCCCAAACCATAAAACTTAAACTCTAAACCTTAAACGGTAAACCCCAAATCTTAATACTAAACCCTAAACCTTAACCCAAAACTCCAAACCCCAAACACTAAAACCTAAACCCTAAACCCTAAATCCCAAACCGCAAATCCTAAACCCCAAACCCTAAATCCCAAACCCTAAACCCCAAACCCTAAACCCAAACCCTAAACCCTAAATCCTAAACACTAAACCCCAACCCTAAACCCTAAACCCTAACTTTAAGCCCTAAACCCCAAACCCTAAACCCTAAACCCTAAACCCTTAACCCTAATCACCAAACCCTAAACCCCAAACCCCAAACCCTAACCGAGAATTTGCATGCACTTGTGAGAACTGATATGCCCAGGAGAGGCAGATATTTTAGCATGCATCTGTGAAATACTGATATGCCCTGGAGAGGCAAACGATTTGCAACTGTATAAACATTACTTGTGAAAATTATATTATATATATATGATCTGTAAGGAAAGGACAAACTAGGCTGGCTAGGAATGCGTCCGGGATGTAGCTGTCTAACAACTAGTGATGAAATAATCCAGTTTAGGACTGCAGATCCTAAGGTTCTAACTTGTGCGCACATCGGGGGATGCCCTGGAATGTTAGGTAATTACTTGTGCCTTATTGGCGAACTTTACTTATATTGGTAAGTCAGTATTGTCCTGTTTCATGAGATAGCTTTTGATAGTAAGGTAATTGTGTAGATCAGTTGTACAGTTCCTGGAGAGATCTGGTCTTTGGGATGACTGACCAAAGAGATGTGATGGTAAAATGAGCATTCTTTTAAAAGAAACTTAGTATTTTCATTATGAATATATATCCTGAATCCATGTGTGGAAATATCTTGTAATGGAGAATATATAGTTAAGAACTGCACTTATTTGTTGTATGATTATGATAAATGTGAAGGAAGTTTTCCTATATTCTACGTAATGCAGCTGAACCACTCATTAGTTTTATAAAACTGGTAATCTACGTTACTGGGATTATACATCTCATTACGTTAGTTTGTTCAGATGCCCAGGTACCTTCTGCTACTTGAGATAGAGGTGGAGCTGATGGAAGTGCCATTCTTAGGCCACTTCCAGATAGTGAAGGCTGTCAACGTTCTCTTCTTCTTCCCCTCGGAGGATGTGATCATCTCTGGGACTTAGAAGGGATGTCTGATGGATAGCTAGTAGAGGAGCTGACTTTTTGGCTATGACTTATGAGAAACACTTCTTTTGGACTATGGCCTACGTTTCAGACTAACTATTAAGGCCTGCATGACCCTAACTACTAAACTTGTATATGTATATACGAATGTATGTTGTAGACTGAGACTATACATGCCAGGGAATGCATGGAGGTTAGAACCTCATCTTATCTGATTAAAATATCTGTATATATGCTAAAAATGATTTTCGGAGAGCGAGAGTAACAAACACGTAACTTCTAGTTTCTTAGGCTTAAATAATCAACCGAGAGTAAACGATTCTTGGGGTAGAACTTAACTTGTAAATACTCCTAAAGGAAAAGAAAAGAAAAAAAATTGGACTGGCATTTTAAGAGTTAATTTAAATAACCTAATTCCGCAATAAAAATCAATTAAGAAACTAGGACGTTACATTATGGTATCAGAACACAGTTATTAGAACTATGCTTTTTCATAGGTAGAATAGCCTAACATGAACACTGAATTGATAAACTCAACTGATCATGACAGTATCAGTAAACTGAGTCTATGTTTGTGCCAGGAACCCTAGACTGTTACATATTTCCATTATTTGGTGTAGTTTTCTCTAATCTAATAATACTATTGAGATTGATCACCTTAGTGATATTCTTGTTTAGCAGAAAGCTATGGCAAATACAAGGAGAAATGCTGACAATAGGCAACCTGAAGGTGACATGATTCGTCAAGTGATGCATGCATTTGAGAACATAGCACAAGCAATGAGGGACCAAGCCTCAGCCACTACCGAGGTACTCCACCAGACCCAGGGAAATTACCATACCCCAAACCATGATCAATGAGATAATGGGCACCACGAGGGGAATCACCTGGGATTGATTGAATTCCAGAAAGCTAGGCCTCCGGTATTCAGAACTACCTATGACCCTATCGTAGCTGGGGAATGGTTGAGGGAGTTAGAAAAACTCTTCAATGTACTTCATCCCCCTGATCAATAAAAAGTAGCCTTTGTAGTCTATCAACTGCAGGGTGAGGCAAAGTACTAGAGGCAAGGAGCAAAACAGTTACTCGAGGGTAGGAACTGCCCCTTAACCCGGGAAACCGTTAAGGAAACCTTTCTAGCAAAATATTATCCAGAGAGTGTGAAAAAGGTGAGGGAGATTGCATTCCTGCAACTAAAACAGAGGGGGAAACCCTTTGACGAGTATTTTTGGCTAAGTTTGTGGAACTTGACAAATTCTCCATCCACTTGAACTTTAGGCATGATGAGGCATGTAACGCATCTCAATTTGAGGCCGGGTTAAATCTGAATATAAAAACCAAAGTAGCTCCATTAGAGATAAAGAACTATGCGGAGTTAGTCAACAAATGCTGTGCCAATAGCAAAAACTTCAGCGATAGAGCTGTAGTGAACGAGAGATTCAACCGGAAACCCCAAAATAACTTGCACGTGAGGAAACCAAACTTCAAACCTGCCCAAGGGAGGACTAGCAAAGCTTCCCCTACTAATGTGAATCATCCTCGATGTGCCCAATGTAACAGGGATCACTACCCTAGTCAATCCTGCTACAACTGCTACCGATGCGGGAAACCGAGGCACTTCACCAAGGCATGCAATGCCAAGGAACCTGTAGGGAACAGAAACCAAACATTGGCTGTTGGGAGGGTCTTTGTTCTGGATGGGGATGTCAACGAACAAATTGAGGATCTCATAGAGGGAGCGGGTAAGATTCAAAACATTAATTTTAAAATTCTATTTGACTTAGGAGCCACTAACTCTTTCATTTCTGAAACATGTGTTAAAACCCTAAAATTTTCTACCCAAGCTTTATTGTATGAACTTTATGTTTCTACCCCGTTGGGGAAAAGATTGATTGCTACCCAAGCTTGTTTGAATTGTCCCATCACCATCAATTATAAACTATTTCATGGAAACCTTATCTGTTTGAATATGACCACCATAGACATTATCTTAGGAATGTATTGGTTTTCCAAGAATCGTGCTGTATTAGATTGCGCTGCTAAATCGGTGATCTATATAAATGCTTGTATTGGTAATGAACCTTGAACTCTAAGTCTGGAAGAAAGAATTAGTCTAATTCTGGTAGTCAGGGATTACAGTGATGTTTTCCCTGATGAAATATTTGAACTACCTCCAGAGAGAGAAATAGAATTTTCCATAGATCTTATGCCTAGAACAGGACCCATATCCAATACACCTTACCGTATGGCCCCAGCTGAACTGCAGGATCCGAAAACTCAAATAGACGACTTGCTTAGCAAGAAGTTCCTTAGTCCTAGTGTTTCACCCTGGGGAGCCCCAATCCTCTTTGTGAAAAAGAAGGACGAAAGCCTTATACTTTGTATAGATTATAGGCAGCTAAATAAGGTGACCATCAAAAACAAATGTCCCCTACCCCGCATAGATGACCTGTTAGATCAGTTGCGCGGAGCGACTATGTTTTCTAAAATCGATCTCAGATCAGGGAATTAGAGTCAAGAGGGAAGATATCCATAAGACTGCGTTTAGGACACAAATCCAAACCCAACCTAGACCCCAAACCCCAAACCCTAAATCCTAAACTGTAAACCCTAAATAGAAACCCATAACCCTAAACAAAAACCCTAAATCTGAAACCGTAACCCTTAAACCCAAGCCCCAAATCCCTAAACCCTTAACCCTAAATCCCTATATCCTAAACCCTAAACCCTAAACCCTAAACTGCAAACCGCAAACCCCAAACCCAAAACCATAAATCCGAAACCCTAAACCCTAAACCCCGAAGCCCAAACTCTATACCCTAAATCAAAAACCCTAAACCCCAAACCCTAAACCCCAAACCCTAAACCCCAAACCCTAAACCCTAAAATGCAAACCCTAAACCCTTAAGCCCAAACCCCAAACCCTTAACCCAAAACTCAAAATGCTAAACCCAAAACCCTCAACCATCAACCCCAACCCTAAACTCCAAACTCCAAACCCTAAACCCCTAACCCCAAACCCCAAAGCCTAAACCCAAACCCCAAATGCCAAATGCTTAACCCCAAACCCCAAACCCTAAACTTGCAACGATAAAACCTAAACCTTAAACCCCAAACCCTAAACCATAAACCCTGAAACTAAATCCTGAACCGTAAACCCTAATCCCTAAACCATAAACCCCAAAACCCAAACCCTAAACACTTAATTAAAACCCTAAACCCTAAAGCCTAAACCCTAAATCCAGACCCCAAACTCAACACCTAAACTCCAAATCCTAAATCCTAAACGGTAAACCCTAAACCCAAAATCCTTAACCCCAAACCCCAAACCGTAAACCCTATACCATAAAGCCTAAACCCTAAACCTTTAACACTAAATCGTAAACTGTAAACCCTAAACCCCAAACCCTAAATGCTAAAACCCAATCCTTAAACCCTAAACCCCAACCCCAAACCCCAAACTCTTAACCCTAAACCCTAAACCCTAAACCTCAAACCTTAAACCCTAAGCCCCATAAAACATAACCCTAGGCCCCAAACGTTAAACCCTAAACCCTAAATGTTAATCCCGAAACCATAAACCTGAAACACTAATCCTAAACCCCAAACTTTAAACCCCAAATGCCAAACCCTAAACCTTAAACCCGAAATCCTAAACCCTAAATCGCAAACCACAAACCCTTAACCCCATACCCCAAACCCTAAATCCTAAGCCCTAAACCCCAAACCCCAAACCTTAAACCTCAAATTGCAAACCCTAAACCCAAGACCCTAAACACTAAATGCTTTTCCTCAAATCCTAAACCTAAACCCCAAACTTTAAACAACAAACCCCAAACCCTGAACAATAAATAACAAACCCTAAACCCCAAACTCTAAACCCCAAAACTCCAAATTTAAAATCCAAACTGCTAAACCCAAAACCCTAAATACAAAAACCCCAACCCTAAACCTTAAACCATAAACCCTAAACCCGCAACCCTAAACCCGTAACCCTAAACCCTAAACTCCAAATGCAAAATCCAAAAAACTAAACTGAAAACCCTAAACCAAAAAAACCAACCCTAAACCCTAAACCCCAAACCCCAAATCCCAAACCCTAATCCTAAACCCCAAACCCTAAACCCCAAACCCTAAACCCTACACCCTAAACCCTAAACCCTAAACCCTAATGCCGAAAACCTAAAGCCTAAAACCGAAACCCTAAACCCCAAACCCTAAAGCCTAAAGCCTAAACCCTAAATGCTAAATCCAAACCCCAAACCCCAAACCCCAAACCCTAAACATTGTACCTAAAACTCCAAACCCTAAACCCTAAACCCCAAACCGTAATCCCTAAACCCTAAACCATCAGTCCAAACTACAAACCCTAAACCCCAAAGTCAAAATCTTAAACCCCAAACCCCAAACCCTAAAACCTTAACCCCAAACCCCAAACCCTAAACACTAAAGCCGAAACCCTAAATCGTAAACGGTAAACACCAAAACCTAAACCCTAAACCCTAATCCCCAAACCCCAAACCCTAAACCCTATATCCAAACCCCAAACCCCGAACCCTAAATCCTAATCCCCAAACACTAAACCCTTAACCCCAAACCCAAACCCTAAACCCTATACCCTAAACTCCAAAACCTAAAACTTAATCCCCAAATCGTAATCCCTAAACCCTAAACTGCAAAGCCCAAACCTTAAACCCCAAATCACAAACCCCGACCCTAAACACCAAACTTTAAACACTAAACCCTAACACTTAAAACTTAAATGCTAAACCCGAAACCCTAAACCCCAGATCCTAAACCCTAACCTAAGCCGGAAACCCTAAACACCAAACCCAAAACCCTAAACTGCAAATGTAAACCTTAATCCTTAATCCATAAACCCCAAACCATAAACCCTAAATCCTAAACCCTAAACCCTAAACCCTAAACCCAAAACCTTAAACTCTAAATGCTAAACTCGAAACCCTAAATCTAAAATCCTAAACCTTAAACCTTAAACCCTAACCCTAAACCCCAAACTTTAAACCATAAACCCTAATCCCTAAATGCTAAACACGAAAACCTAAACCTGAAATCCAAAACCGTAACCCTTAACCCCTTACCCCAAACGGCAAACCCTAAGCCCGAAACCCTAAACCCTAACACAAAACCACAAACTTTAAAACCTTAACCCTAAACCCTAAACCCCAAACCGCAAACCCCAAACCTTAAACCCTAGACCCCAAACCCCAAATGCCAAACCCTTAACCCCAAACCCCAAACCTTCAATCCTAAACCCTAAATTGTCAACTCCAAACCCTAAATCCTAAACCCAAAATAGAAACCCTAAACCCTAAACCTAAAACAGAAACCCTAAACTCTAAACTCCAAACCCTAAACCCTAAATTCTAAACCCCAAACCCTGAACCCTAAACCCCAAACAGAAGCCCTAAACCCCAAGCTTTAAATGCTAAATCTGGAAACCTTAAACCCTAAATGCTAAACACAAAAACCTAATCCTTAAACCCTCAATCCAAATCTCAAACCCCAAACCCTTAACCCTAAACCCCAAACACCAAACCCTAAACCTTGAAAGCGTAACCCTAAATCTTAAACCCCAAACCCTAAACCCTAAAGCATAAACCCTGAACCTTAAACCCTAAACCCTAAACCCCAAAACCCAAATGCCATACCCTTAACCCCAAACCCTAAACCTTAAACCCTAAACCCTAAATCCAAACCCCAAACCCTTAACTCTAAACCCTAAATCCTAAACCCCAAACCCTTAACTCTAAACCCTAAATCCTAAACCCTAAACCCTTAACCCTAAACCCCAAACCCTAACCCTGTAACCCTATACCCTAAGCCCTAACCCCTAAATCGTAAACTGCAAACTGTAAATCGTAAACCCTAAACCCCAAACCCCTAATCCCAAGCCCTAAGCCTAAACCCTAAACTTTAAACCCTAAACCCTAAACCTTAAACCCCAAATGCTAAACCCGAAACCCTAAACCCCAAACTTTGAACCCCAAATCCCAAACCCTAAACCCTAAATTGCAAGCCCTAAACCCTAATCCCTAAACCCTAAACCCTTAAACCCAACCCCCAAACCCTTAACCATAATCCCTAAACCCTAAACGCCAAACCCAAAACTCGAAACTCTAAACACTAAACCCCAAACCCTAGCCCTAAACCCAAAACTTTAAACCTAAACCCGAAATGTTAAACACGAAAATCTAAACCCGAAATCCTAAACCCTAACCCTAAACTCAAACATTAAACCCTTAATCACACACACCAAACACGAAACCCTAACCCCAAACCCAAACACTAACACTAAACCTCAAACTTTAAAACCTTTACCCCAAACAATAACCCCTGAACCCCAAACCCTAGACCATGAACCCTAAATCGTACACCCTAAGCCCTAAACCCTAAACCCTAATCCTTAATACCTAAACCCTAAACCCCAAGCCCTAAACCCAAAAACCTAACACTAGGCCCCAAACTTTAAACCCTAAACCCTAAATGCTAAACTCGAATCCCTAAACCCCAAATCCCAAACTCCTATCCCCAAACCCTGACCTTTAACCCTAAACCCCAAACCTAAACCCTAAACTGCGAATCCTAAACCCTAAATCACAAACTCTAAACCCCAAACCCCAAACCAAAACCCCTAAGCCCAAACCCTAAACCCTAAACCCTAAGCCCCAAACCCTAAACCCTAAAACCCAAACCCAAACCCTAAACCGTAAACCCCAAATTGTAAACCCCAAACCCCAAATTGTAAACCTTAAACCCCAAAACACGAACCCCAAACCCTAATCCCTAAACCCTAAATCCTATACCCTAAACACTAAAGCCTTAACCCCAAATCCTAAACCCTATACCCTAAACTCCAAACCCTAAACCTTAAACACCAAACCGTAATCCCTAAACCCTAAACCCTCAGTCTAAACTCCAAGTCCTAAACCCCAAACCCTCAACCCTAAAACCTTAACACCAAACCCCAGCCCTAAACCCTAAAACCGCAACCCCATATCCAAAACCTAAACCCCAAACCCTCAACCCTAAAACCTCAACCCCATATCCAAAACTTAAACCCTAAACCCTAAATCCTAAACCCCAAACACCAAACCATTAACCCCAAACCCAAACCCTAAACCCTATAACCTTAACTTTAAACCCTAACACTTAATACCCAAACTGTAATCCCTAAACCCTATATCGTAAACCCCAAATCGCAAACCCTAACCCTGAACCCCAAACTCTAAACCTTAAATCCTAACCATTAAAACATAAATGCTAAACTCAAAATCCTAAATGCCAAACCCCAAACCCTAACCCTAACCCTAACCTTAGCCCAAAACCCCAAACATTATACCCCGAACAACAAACCCTAAACCCTAAAATGCATATCTAAAACCTTAATTCCTAAACCACAAACCCCAAACCCTAAATAACAAACCGTAAACCCCAAACCCTAAATTGTAAATCATAAACCCTGAACCCGAATCCCTAAACCCTAAACCCGAAACCCTAACCCTAAACCCCAAACTTTAAACCTTAATCCCGAAAACCGTACTCGCTAAATGCTAAACACGAAACCTAAACCTGAAACCCGAAACCCTAACCTTAATCCCAAACATTAAACACTTAACCATTTACCCCAAACCCTAACACAAATCCACAAACTTTAAAACCATAACCCCAAAGCCCAAACCCAAAACCCTAAACCCTAAACCCTAAACCCAAACCCCAAAACACTAAACCCCAAACCCCAAACCCTAAACCCCGAACCCCAAACCCTAAACGCTAGACCCCAAACCCCAAATGCCAAACCCTTAACCCTAAACCCTAAACCCTTAATCATAACCCTTAAACTCTAAACCCAAGAGCCGAAACTTTAAACCGAAACCCTAAACCCTAACCCAAAAGCCGAAACCCTAAACCTTTAACCTGGAAACCCTAACCCTTAAATGCTAAACACTATAACCTAATCTCTAAACCCTCAATCCAACCCTAAAACCCAAAACCCCAAACCATAAACCCCCAAACGTAAATTCTAAACCCTAGACCCTAAATCCTTAACCCCAAACCCCAAACCCCAAAATCATAAGCCCAAACCCTAAACCCAGAACCCGCAACCGTAAATCTGAAACCCAAATCCCCAAACCCTAAACCCTAAAGCATAAACCCTTAACCACAAACTCCAAACCCTAAATCACAAACCCTAAACCCTAAACCCAAACCCCAAACCCTAAACACTAAATCTTAAACCCCAAACCCTAAACCCTTAACCCTTAACCCCAAACCCTAACCCTGAAACCCCATACCCTAATCCTTAAATCCTAAACCCTAAACCATAAACTGTAAACACAAAACCCCAAACCCTAAACCCCAAACCCCTAATACCAAACCCTAACCCTAAACCCTAAACATCAAACCCTTAACCCTAAATCCTAAACCCTAAACCCCAAACCCTAACCCTAAACGCCAAACTTTAAACCTAAACGCGAAAGCCCTATACCCTAAACTCGAAAACCTAAACCCGAAAGACTAAACCCTAACCTTAAACTCAAACTTTAAACCCTTAACCCCGTACCCCAAACACGAAATCAAACCCCAAACCCCAAACCCGAACACTAAACCCCAAACCCCAAACCATAAACCCTAAACTCGAAACCATAAACCCTTAACCCTAAACTCTAAACCCTAAGCCTTAAACCCTAAACCTTAATCCTTAATCTCTTAACCTAACCCTAAACCTTAAACCCTAAACCCCAACGCCCAAACCCAAAAACCTAACCCTAGGCCCCAAACTTTAAATCCTAGACGCTAGACCCAAACCACAAACTCTTATCCCTAAACCCTGACACTAAACGCTAAACTTTAAACCCCAAACCCCAAACCTAAACCCTAAACCCCGAACCGTAAACCCTAAATCACAAACTCTAAACCCCAAACCCAAACCTAAACCTTTAAGCCTAAACCCCAAACCCTAAACCCCAAACGCCAAACCCTAAACCCCAAATTGTAAACCCTAAATCCCAAACCCCAAACCCTAAATTGTAAACCTCAAACCCCAAACCCTAAAGCCTAACCCTAAACACAAAATGGTAAACCCGACACCCCAAACTCTAAACCCTAAACCCCAAACCCTAAATCCTAAACCATAAACCATAAACCCTAAGCCCCAAGCCACAAACCTTAAACCCTAAACCCTAAACCCAAACCAAAAACCCTTAAATTCCAACCCCCATAAACTTAAACCTTAAACCCCAAACCCTAAACCCTAAACCCTAAACCCTAAACCTTAAACACTAAATGCTAAACTCCAAACCCTAAACCCGAAACCCTAACCTTAAACCCCAAACATTAAACCCCAAACCCTAAACCCTCAATCACAAACCCTAAACCCTAAACCCTAACCCGTAAACCCAAAACCCCAAACCCTAAACCTTAGACTCTAAACCTAAACCTCAATCCCTTAACGTCATACCCCAAACCCTAAATTCAAAACCCTAAATCCTAAACCCTAAACCCCCAACCCTAAATTCTAAACCCTTAACCCTAAATCGTAAACCCCAAACCCCAATCTCAAAACCCCAAACCCCAAACCTTAAACCCCAAACTCTAAACCCCAAATCCCAAACCCTAAACCCTAAATCCTAAACCCGAAACCCTAAATCTGAAACCCTAAACCTAAACCCTAAGCTCGAAACCCCAACCCTAATCCACAAACTTTTAACCTTAAACCCGAAAACACTAAACCCTAAATGCTAAATACGAAAACTTAAATCCGAAACCCAACACCCTAAGCTTAAACCCAAACCCTAAACCCCAAACCCTAAACCCTCAACAACAAACCCCAAACCCTAAACCCTAAACCCCAAACCCTAAACACTAAACCCTAAACCCCAAATCCCAAACCCCAGACCCCAAACCCAAACTCGAAACCATAAACCCTGAACCCCAAACCCTAAACCCTAATCTCTAAACGCCAAACCTCAAACCCTAACCCTAAACAAAAAATGGTAAACAATTAACCCTAAACCCTAAAACCTAAATGCTAAACCCAAAACCCCAAACCCAAAAAGCCAAACGCTAAACCCCAAACCCTAAACCCTAAACCACAATACCCAAACCCCAAACCCTAAACCTTAAACCCAAACCCCAAACCCAAACCCTTAAACCCAAACCTGAAACTTTAAATCCCTAACCCTAATCCTCAAATCCTAAACCCCAAACCATAAACCCCAAACCCTAAATGCTAAACCCGAACCCCTAAACCCTAAATCCCAAACCCTAAACCCCAAACCCTAAACCCTAAACCATAAACCCTAGACCCTTAACCCTTAAACCCAAACCTAAAAGCCAAAACTCTAAACCCCAAACCCTAAACCTTAACCCTAAATTGTAAATCGAAAAAACTAAACCCCAAACTTTAAAACCTTAACCCCAATTCCCAAACCATAAACCATAAACCCTAAACCCTAAGCCCTAAGCCCTACGCCTTGAACCCTAAACACTAATGCCTAAACCTTAAATGCTAAACCCCAAACCCAAAAACCTAACCTATGGCCCCAAAATTAAATCGTAAATCCACACCTTAAACCCTAAATGCTAAACTCGAAACCCCAAACCCCAAAGCCCTAAACCTTAAACCCTAAATCTTAAATCCAAACCCCAAACCCTTATTCCCAAACCCTAAATGCTAAACCCCAAACCCCAAACCCAAAAACCCGTAACCCTAAATGCCCAACCCTAAATTGCCAACCTTAAATCCCAAACCCAAAACCCAAAACCTCAAACCCAAAACACTAATCCTAAAGACCAAACGACAAGCCCTAAACCCTAAATGCTAAACCCAGAACCCTAAACCCAAAAACCCAAACCCTAAACCCAAAAACCCTAAACCCTAAACCCAAAAACTCGAATCCTAAAACCCAAACCCCAAACCCTAAACCAAAACCCCAAACTGAAAACCCTTAATCCCTAACCTCAAATCCTAAACCCTGAACCCGCAACCCTAAACCCCAAACCCCAAACCCCAAACCCTAAACCCTAAACACTAAACCCGAAACTCTAAACCTTAAAAACACATACCCTCAATCCTAAACCCTATACCCCAAACCAAAACTCTTAACCCTAGGCCCCAAACAATAAACCCTAAACCCTAAATGCAAAACCCGAAACCTTAAACCCCAAACACAAAATTGTAAACCAAAAACCAAAAACCTTAAACCCTAAACCCCAAACCCTAAACGTAAACCCCAAACTATAAACTTTAAATTTGAAAACCCTAAACCCTAAATGCTAAACACGAAAACCTAAAACCGAAACCAAAAATCCTAAACCCAACCCTAAACTTTAAAGCCTTAACCCCATACCCCAAACCTGAAACCCTATACCTGAATCCCCAAACACCAAACCCTAACACTAAACCCCAAAATTTAAACCCTTAACCCCAAACCCCAAACCCAAAACACTAAACCCAAAACCCTATACACTAAACCCTAAACCCTAAGCCCTAATCCCTAAACCCTAATTCCTAAATCCTAATCCCTAAACACGAAACCTTGAACCCTAAACCCCAAACCCCAAACAGAAAAACCTAACCCTAGGCCCCAAACATTAAAACCTAAACCCCAAACTTTAAACCCCAAACCTCAAACTCTAAATCTTAAACCCCAAACCCCAAACCCTAAGCCCCAAACTGCAAACCCTAAACTCTAAACTCCAAACTCCAAACTCCAAACTCTAAACCCTAACCCAAACGCTGAACCCTAAACCCTAAACCTTAAACCCTAAACTCTAAAAACCTAAACCTTAAACCCTAAACCGTAAACCCTAAAATCCAAACCCCAAACCCTAGATTCCAAACCCAAAACCATAACACCAAACCCCAAACTGTAAACCCTTAACCCCAAATCCCAAACCCAAACTCTAAAACCCCAAACCTTAAACCCTAAGCCCTAATCCTTAAACCCTAAACCCCAAACCTTGAACACTAAACCCCAAACCCCAAACCCAAAAATCAAACCCTAGGCCACAAACTTCAAACCCTTATCCCTAAACCCAAAACTCTAAATCACAAAGTCTAAACCCCAAACCCCAAAAAACTAAACTTTAAATGCCAAACCCTAAACCCTAAACCCCAAACCATTAACCCCAAACCCCTTACCATAAACCCTAAACATCAAACCCCAAACCCTTAACCATAAACCCCAAACCCTTTCCCTAAATCGTAAACTTTAAACCCTAAACCCTAAAAGCTAAATCATAAACCATAAACCATAAACCGTAAACCCCAAAACCCAAACCCTAACCCTAAACCCCAGACCTTAAATCCTAAACCCTAAACCCCAAACCATAACTGCCAAACACTCAAACCAAAACCCTAAACCCAAAACCCTACACTTGAAATCATAAACCCTTCATACCAAACCCCAAACCATAAACCCTAAACCCTAAACGTTAAACACCAAACCCCAAACCCTAAACCCTAAACCCCAAACCCTAAACCTAAACCCCAAACCCTAATCCCTAAACCCTAAACCCTAAACCGTAACTCCTAATCCCTAATCCCCAAACCACAAACGCTTAACCCCAAACCCCACATGCTAAACCACAAACCCTAAACCCCAAACCCTAAAACTGAAACCATAAACCCTAAACTATAAATCCTAACCTTAAAATCTATACCCTAAACCCCAAAATCTAAATCCCAAACCCAAAACCTTGAACCCTAAACACTAAACCCAAAACCCTAAATGCTAGACCCGAAACCCTAAACCCTAAACCTTAAACCCCTAATCACAAACCCCAAACCCTAAACCATAAACAGTAAACCCCATGCCCCAAGCCCCTTACCTAAAAGCCTAATTCTTAAACCCTAAACTCCAAACTCCAAACTCCAAACCCTAAATCCTAAACCCTAAACCCAAAACCCAAAAGCCTAAATCTCAGACCCTAAACCCTAAACCCTATACCCAAAACCCTAAACCTCAAACCCTAAGCCCTAAACCCTAAACCCCAAACCATAAACCTCGAACCCTAAACACTACACCCTAAACCCCAAAGCCCAGACCGTTAGCCCCAATGTAACATCTTCAAAATTCAAAACCCAATTTTGACTAGATTTTCTTTTGGACTTTTTTGTTTTGTGCTTGATTGAGCTTGACTGTGTTTGATTGTGCTTGCAAATAGGGTGAGAAACCCTAGTTAGAGAAAAAGAGACTTAAAAATTAGGAAAGAGCACCAGAGAAACCCTAACCTAAAACACTAGGGACTAAATTGAAAGAAAAACCTAGTTTTTTCCCTTTTGTTTTAACGAGTTAAAAAGAGTAGAGAACGTCTATTTGACCCAAGAAAAATACCCTAGGACACTCTAGGGACACCCTAGCACTTAAATAAGGGCACCTAACCTCAAGACAACCTCAAATAAGTCACCCAAGCTTACTTAGAGCTCAAGGAAGCCCAATTCAGCCACCCAAAAGCATTCAAATCTGCCCTATTAAGTACCATCTATGTGCCTTAATAGAGAATTTAAGAATTTCAGCAAGTTACACGTTTTTAAAATTAAAATAAAAGGAATTAAAAGCTTAATTAAATCATTAAAGTGTCACCCTAACATAGTAACCGAAAAACCCACTTAAATGGCTAAAGTAACCACCCAAATGTAACCCCAACTACTGCCAACACACCTAGGCAGCCCCACACACAAGAAATAATCAGAATTGGAGCTTAGGAACCTAAATTAAGACATGTCACAATTCAGCTTAAAGGCCACATGACCCACTTCACTAAATTCAGCTCTACCCGAGATTAACAAGTAATTAGCTCATCCAAACAGCACCTAAGCCACTGCTAGCAACACCAATGAGCTGTCCACGAAATAAGCAAGTAGAATTGAGGGCTGGACACCTCACCTAACATGCAAACTCCATCATTAGCACCCACATGATCACAATGGCTATTTAAGGGAGAGAAAGTGATGTTTAGGCACATTCAGCAAGCCACTTTCGAAACTGAAAGTTGAGAAGTAAGGAAGAGAGAGATCAGAGGCTGTGAGAGTGCAAGAGGAAGCTGGGAACTCGAATCCAACAGTTGGAAGCATGAGAGAAGGCAGAAAACGCAGATAGACTCACACACTCACGAAACCCACCTCCATCAAACTTGGCCTAAGGTTTTCAGAGGCTCAAATAGTTATTCCTTCTTTGGAAATCCAAGGTAATGGAGGGTTACCCTTCCTTGTACTTCTCAGAGTGAAAAGCATCCATCTAGAGTGATGGTATAAGGCTTTATGACTATTTTCCCTTTGCTGCCATTTTTGAGCCCTGTTTTGGGCAGTGTTGCTTTGACAGGGCATAACTCTCTCGATTCTTACCCAAATTAAGCAAGCAAGGTGTCAAAAGAAAGCTAAGAGAACATACTTTAATAGCCCCTAAATGCATGAAATATCCAAAGCTGTCGTACTGCTGATCGTGGCCGTGGATATTACTGCAAAAGACAGAACCCCTATTTTTCAGATGTATGAAATGATGCTTTTGTTTCTCTGATTTTTGGCAAGCTAGGTTTCAATGAAGTTTAAGGCAACTAAGTAATGGATAAATGGACTAGAAAACACCAGAGATCACGGCTAATCACCTAATTTGACTTCTGAATTAGTAGTGAAAATCCTCAGTTTCAAAATTGTAAAACTGGCCTTTGAAGAGTTTTTGGTTTGGGTTCTTCTTACAATCAAGATGCTGAAACTCTCTTTTCAAATGTCTATGCTGTCATATGTGTTTATCGAACCTCTGAATGCTTTAGAAATACCGAGTTACTAAAATGGAATCTGTTAGAACAAGTTGAATAGTCTAAATGGCAAAAATGGATCCTTGATGCCTCTGTTTTGGCTTTGTTTACTGATAAATTGATGGGGTTCTTCTTTCTGATGTTTGTACTGTCATATCTGTTTGTTGAGTCTCTGAGTGGCTCAAAGACACTGGAATTACTGAAGTAAAATCTGTTAAAATAGGCTAAATAGTTCAAATAGCAAAAATGGACCTTTAATGCTTCTGTTCTGGATATTCTTGCTGCTAACTTGCTGGAAATTGTTCTTTCTACTATACATGTTGTCATATGCTATTTATGGAATCTCTGAATACCTTGAGGTACTGAAACTTGGTAAAATCAAACCTGTGAAACAAACTAATAGCTCAAATGGAAAAAGTAGAGTCTCATTTGTTTCTGTCTTAAGAAAAATGGCTGTCAATTGAACCTAAGGCTTGTTTTCCTGGTTTCTATAGTGTGTCTAAGTCATGAAAGTAGTGCTAAAAAGGAGTTTAGTGTTCTGTGAGTTGATTAAGGGTGAGGAAAATGTCAAAATTATGAAAATGGACTTAGAATAGTAGAGATGGGTTCTGAACTTGAAAAGAACTCCTAACTTTTGAGGATTGGGAAAAAATTGGTAAAGTCAGGAAACCCTTAGAGTACAGAAAAGGCAAGATTGGCACCTAAGTGCACTAGAATTTGAGAGGTCCACCTATAAAATTTGGGTACTCTGGTTTTTGGGGGGATAGGGTAGTTACCCCACCCTCTAGCCTCCCAAAGAAAGGTTTTCAAAAAGTGGAATAACCCAATAATGACTTAAAACAGGTTTAGTGCACCTAAAACCCTTGATTATGAAGAATGCCAAGGAAAGTAGCAAATGTCTGCATAAAACCCATTTCTGTGCTGATGTTGCTGTACAAACTTGCTGTGCAAGTCATAAATGACCTTACCTTGGTTAGGGGGAACTTTTTAAGGCTTAAGAGAAGCCAGAACAAAAAAATAGTAGTGATAGGGATTAAAACGCAAGAAATTCACTATTTTCTTATTCTTGTTAGAAACTGGGCATTTTGTGTTGAATGTGAGTAAGCAACTGTTCTTTTTTACTTTATATGATCTGTGAATGCTTTCTATAGGGTTGGAGTAGACCAGAAAGGTCCTAACTGTACTTTTATACCTAAAACACTTTTTCTTGAAAAGTTCTAAAAGTTAGGGTCTTTTCTACAAAAATATGGGTTCTGAATTGTTTCTGATTGTGGAAAGTGTGTGAACAAGTCATATTCAATCTTGTGAAGCTTGCTGCAACCTTGTTTGAGCTTGCATAAATCCAGAACTGAAATTGAGTCTTAATAGGGATCATTTTGAAAACAAATTAGAGGAAATCTCAAAATTCTTATTTTGACTCAGTTTCAGGTAAATTTATGTTGAAAACTTTTTGGATGTATTTAGTGGATGTTAAATGTTCAATTTTTGTAATTGGATGTGCTTGAATTGTTAAAATTGCCTTTTATTTCAGTAGTTTGGAAAAAGGGCACCATTTTGATAAAACTGAGGCAATTGAGGGTCAAAATGTAATTTTCCTACTTGAGAAGCAAGTTGAATCTGTTAATTACATACTAAATGTGTTTTTGATGAAATTTCATGATATTTGGATGCCTGTATAAGAAATTATGAAGGTTGCTTGCTGTACAAGTAATGTTTGACTTTGAGTGGACTAAATGCAAAAGTTGACCTGTTTTAAGCAATTTATTTAAGTGTGTGGTATCCAATTCTGGAATTGAGATTTTAGCATGCATTTGTGAAGTGATATGCCCTGGAGAGGCAGGTATTTTAGCATGCATCTGTGAGGAGATTATTATGCCCCGGAGGGGCAAAATGTGAAAAGTAGTATGCCTTAGAGAGACTAATGATTGACAACTGAATGAACATTACCTGTGAAAATTATGTTATATGTACATGACCTATATGGAAAGGACACACTAGGCTGGCTAGGAATGCGTCAGGGACGTAGTTGTCTAGCAACTAGTGTGGAAATAATCCAGTCCGAGACTGGTGATCCTAAGGTTCTAACTTTGTGCACACACCGGGGGATGCCTTGGGATGTTAGGTAATTGCCTGTGCCTTATATGCCAGACTTTACTTATATTGGTCAGTCGGTTTTGTCCTGTTTCATTAGATTGCTTTTGATGATAGAGGTAACGGTTTAGATAAGTTGTACAGGTCCTAGAGAGATCTGGTTTTTGGCATGACTGACTAAAGAGATGTGATGGTAAAATGAGTATTCTTTTAAAAGAAAATGAGTATTTTATATGTTTGCTCAACATGACTTTGCTATGTTTAAGCATTTTTCACTATAAATATATATTTTGAACCCATGTGTAGAATTATCTTGTAATTTAGATTTAATAGTTAAGAACTACACTTATTTGTTATATGAATCTGATAAGTGTGAAGGAAGTTTTCCTGTATTCTTCGTAATGCAGCAGAACCACTAATTAGTTTTATAAAAACTGGTAATCTATGTTACTGGGTTATATATCTCATAGCGTTAGTGTGTTCAGATGCCCAGGTAGCTCCTGCTACATGATATAGAGGTGAAGCTGATGGAAGTGTCATTCTTGGGTCACTTCCAGATACTGAAGGCTGTCAACATCCTCTTCTTCTTTCCCTTGGTGGATGTGAACATCCCTGAGACCTAGAAGGGATGTCTGATGGGTAGCTAGCGGAGGAGCTGACTTTTGGCTGTGACTTATGAGTCACACTTCTTTTGGACTATGGCTTACATGCCAGACTAACTATTTAGGCCTGCGTGCCACTAACTACTAAACTTGTGTATGTATATATATATGGATGTATGCGGTAGACGTAGATTAAATACTTGCTAGGTAATGCGTGGATGTTAGTACCTCACTTTATCTGAATTAGAATATCCGTGTACATGCTAAAAATGATTTTTGGGAGAGCGCGAGAGTAAGAAACACGTAACTTCTAGTTTCTTAGCTTTAAATAAACCAACTGAGAGTAAACAACCATTAGGATAGAACTTGACTTTTAATAATCCCATAAGAAAAGAAAAGAAAAAAATTGGACTGGGATTTTAAGAGTTAAGTTAAATAACCTAATGCTGCAATAAAAATCAATTAAGAAACTTGGACGTTACAACATGCTATCATAGCACAGCTATTAGAACTCTGCTGTTTCATAAGTAGAATAGCCTAACATGAACACTGATTGGATAAACTCAGCTGGCCATGACAGTTTGAGTAAACTATGTCTATTTTGTGCTAGGAACCCTAGACTGTTACATGTCTCCTCTATTTGCTATATTTTTCTCTATTTAATAGTATTATTGAGATTGATCACCTTAGTGATATTCTTGTTTAGCATAAAGCTATGGCAAATACCAGGAGAGATGCTGACAATAGGGAACCTGAAAGTGACATGATTCGTCAAATGATGCATGCATTTGAGAACATGGCGCAAGCAATGAGGGACCAAGCCTCAGCAACTACCGAGGAACTCCGCCAGACCCAGGAAAATCACAATACCCCAAACCATGATCAACGAGATAATAGACACCATGAGTGGAAACACCATGAGTGGAATCACCTAGGATGGACTGAATTCCAGAAGGCTAGGCCTCCGGTATTCAGAGGTACCTATGACCTTATTGTAGCTGAGGAACGGTTGAGGGAGTTAGAAAAACTTTTTAATGTACTCCATACACCTGACCAACAAAAGGTAGCCTTTTCAGTCTATCAACTGCAGGGTGAGGCAGAGTACTGGTCCCAAGGAGCCAAAAGGCTACTCGAGGGTAGGAACCGCCCGTTGACCCGGGAAACCTTGAAGGAGACCTTTTTAACAAAATATTATCCGGAGAGTGTGGAAAACGAGAGCGAGATTGAATTTTTGCAACTGAAATAGAGGGGAAAACCCTTTGTCCAGTATTTGGCTAAGTTTGAGGAACTTGCCAAATTCTCCACCTACCTGAAGCTTAGGCATGATGAGGCATGGAAGGCAACTCAATTTGAGGCTGGATACTATAGGAGGTTTATTAAGGGATTTTCTGAAATTGCCCTCCCTATGACAAGATTGACCCGAAAGAACACTCCTTTCAAATGGTCAACAGAGTGTGAGACAAGCTTTCAAACTCTGAAAGATAAGTTGACCACACCCACTGTGCTTACCATACCTGACCCATCGGAGCCTTTCGAAGTATACACTGATGCCTCAAGGAAAGGACTTGGCTATGTGCTTATGCAGAAAAAGCAAGTGGTAGCGTATGCCTCATGACAACTTAAGCCAGATGAAGGGAACTACCCTACCCATGACCTAGAGTTAGCGGCTGTAATCTTTGCAGTGAAAATTTAGAGACATTTATTATATGGAGCTAGGTTTACAATCTTCTATGATCATAAGAGTCTTAAGTACCTTTTTGATCAAAAGGAATTGAACATGGGATAGAGGAGATGGGTAGATTTGTTGAAGGATTGTGACTTTGAGCTTAAGTACCACCCTGGAAAAGCCAACATAGTTGCCACTGCTTTAAGTAGTAAATCTATTCAGGTAGCCTAGTTGATGGTCGAGGAGATGAAAATGATTGAGAAATTTAGAGACCTAGGCTTGAATACGGTGTTGGCGGATGAAAAATTAGAGATGAGTGAGTTTCGAATAGAATGCGACCTGAGGGCTCAAATCAAGGAAGCCCAAATCAAAGCTGAAACTCTAGTTGTCTTGAGAAAACAATTCGTTTTTCACGAAGCCGAGGACGGAGTATTGCTGTTTAGGGAGAGAATAGTAATTCCTAGTGACATTGGTTTGGGGAGTAAGATACTAGACGAAGCCCATAGGAGTATGTACACTGTTCATCCCGGCATAACTAAGATGTACCAAGGCCTAAAGAGGAAATTCTAGTGGCCAGGGATGAAGAAAGACATAGTCGGGCATGTGGGTAAGTGTCTGACTTGCTAACAAGTCAAAATAGAACATCAGAAACCCTCAGGAATGCTACAACCTTTAGCTATACCCGAGTGGAAATGGGATCAAATCACCATGGATTTCATAGCAGGACTACCTCGAACCCCTTCCAACCATGACTCTATCTGGGTCATTGTGGATAGACACTCAAAGTCTGCTCACTTTTTACCCATCAGGATCACTTTTTCCTTAGAAAAATTAGCCCAACTGTATATTAGGGAAATAGTGAGGCTTCTTGGAGTGCCAACTAGCATAGTGTCCGACAAAATTGAGGTTTAGCACGGCATATCATCCTCAGACTGATGGCCAGTTAGAGAGAACAATTCAAACTCCCGAGGATATGCTCTGATCCTGTGCACTAGAGCAAGAAGGCACATGGGATGCTTACTTGCCCTTGGAAGAATTCGCCTATAACAACAGTTATCATTCTAGTATAGGCATGGCACTATATGCGGGCCTTTATGGAAGGGATTGTAAGTCACCACTATGTCGGATGGAGATCGGGGAGGAAAGGGTGTTAGGGTTAGACATAGTTCACGAAACTACGGAGCAACTCCGTATGATTAAGGAAAGGATGAGAGTTGCCCAACAAAGGCAAGAAAAATATTCCAATCAGAGGAGGAAACCAATAGAGTTTGATGAGGTAGACCATGTATTCCTCCAAGTAACCCCAATAGCGATATTTCTTACATATGTCTGACAATGTCCAATTTACCTTTACATACAGTTGTCATAACAAAAGAAAATAAATATTCAAAACAATAAATTTTGATAAAACTAAATTAAATTAAGGAATACCGTTCTATAGGATACATCCATCGAATCTGAACTGGACCTCCAAGTTTCACTTCGTCAACCAAGTGAACCACCAAGTGCACCATGATTGTAAAGAAAGAAGGCGGGAAAAACATCTCTAGTTGACAAAGTGTGACCACAATTTTTTCTTGAAGTTGTTCAGCTCTTCGATATCTAACACAGGAGAACATAATTTCCTAAAGAACACACACAAGTCCACCACAACTGCAGTAATCTTAGGGTCAATATGTGCATTTTCGCAATGCTACTGGAAGTTGCTGCTCTATGAGTACATGAGAGTCATGACTTTTCAAGCCTGAGATTTTACGATTCTTCATGTCAACACATATGGAAATGTTAGATGCATAACCATCCGGGACTGTCACATCCTTTAATGTTTGTAAGAAAACATCCTTTTCCTGATTATTCATTGTAAAACAAGCAGATTTATATTTCCCATTTGCATCTGACCATAACTCTAGTCTCACTCCTAAACATTGCAAATCTTTTCGAGCACTCAAGTTATCTTTTGTCTTTCCAGCTTTATTCAACAAAGTATACAATACATTGTCACTTACGTTTTATCTATGTGCATCATATCTAAATTGTGTCGCAACTTAAGATTAACCCAATATGGAAATTGAAAAAATATAATTCTTTTTCTCCATTGTTAGGTCTCTCTTGCATGTGGTCTTTTTCTTACTGAATCTTACTCTAGAGGCTTACCAAATGTCACATTAATGCTTTGCGTTTGATTCAGCATCATGGCATGATCTAGTTGAATTGGAGGATCACGTATTTTTGTTGTCCCATCAAAACGATTTCGATTAAATCTATGACTATGTTCTGTTGGCAAGAATCTATGATGACACATGAAGGAGCTTTTCTTCCCATTGGTAAGTTTCATAGGCTTTTAATCAAAATTGGATGATGGACAAGCATAGCCTGTGTAGGTATTCCATCCAGATAGATTACCTAACCCTGGGAAATCACTTATAGTCCATAACAATGCAGCACACATTTTAAACTTATGGTTAGTTGAAGAATCAAATGTTTCAATGCCCTCGACCCACAAATCATTTAATTCTTTTATTAGTGGTTGTAGATAGACATCAATGTCATTTCCAGGCATTTTTTCCCAGGTATGATCATAGACATCATTAAAGACGTTGGCTTCATACACATCCATGGTGGAAAGTTTTATGGAATCAAAATAACCGGCCAAATGCTATAATTAGTACTCATTGCTCCAAAAGGATTGAAACCATCACTAGCCAACCCGAGTCTAATATTTCTAGGTTCTTCGGCAAATTATGGGTATTGAGCATCGAATGACTTCCATGCTTAACCATCTCTTAAATGTCTAAGAAGACCATCTAAGTTTCGATCTTTAGCATGCCACCTCAAATGCTCAGCTGTTTTAGTGGACATATACAATCTTTGCAATCTTGGAATAAGTGGAAAATAGCGTAATACCTTTGCAGGTCTCTTTTTTCAATTTTTATTTCCACCACACCCATTGTTACTATCGACTCTTGTATTTGTTTTCCACCTAGAAGTATACATTGTTTTACATTTGTCATGTTCAGCATCATCCCCCCAATATAGCATACAATCATTTGGACAAGCATGGATAGTTTGATAATTAAGACGCAACTTATTTATGGTCTTTTTGGCATCAAAGAACGATTTCGGAAGCCTTGCATTTCAAATGCATCCCTCATTAATTCCAAAATCATGTCCATAGCTTTATCACTCACTCGACATAAGCATTTAATGCGATAAAGCTTAACCAATAAGAAAAGCTTTGAATACTTCGTACAACATTCATACAATTCTTCATTTTCATCAAGTCATCAAATTTGCAATTTTCCCCATTTTTTCCACTAGTGGTGTAATGTCCTAGTTTCTAAATTCATTTTTAGTGCAGAATTAGGTTAATTAACTTAACTCTTAAAATCCTGGTCGAATTTTTTTATTTGCTTTTCTTTTAGGAGTGTTGAAAGTTATGTTCTTTCCCAAGGATCGTTTACTCCCGTTTGGTTATTTATACCTAATAAACTAGTAGTTAAGTGTTTTTCACTCGCGCACTCTCCAGAATCATTTCTAGCATACAAACATTCATTCTAATCAGATAAGGTGAGGTTCTAACCTCCATGCATTACCTAGCATATATACGCTAAGTCTACAGCAAATATATATCTATATATATATATATATATATATATATATATATATATATACATATACAAATGTAGCAAATAGTGGCACGCAGACCCAAATAGTTAATTCGGCACATATGCCATAATCCAAAAAAAGTGTGACTCAAAAGTCATAACCAAAAAGTATGCTCTCTAACAGTTAATTACCCATCAGCCATCCCTTCTAAATCCCAAGGATGATCAGGTCCTCCATGGGGAAGAAGAAGAGGATGTTCACTGCCTTCAGTACCTGGAAGTGACCCATAAGTTGTACTTCTATCCATTCCACTTCAATCTGAAGCAGTAAGTGGTACCTGGGCATCTGAACACACTAATGTAATGAGATATATAATCCCAGTAACATAGATTACCAGTTTTCAAAACTCATTAGTGGTTTAGCTGCATTACATAAAATACAGAAAACTTCCTTCACAGTTATCAATCACACATAATGTATAAGTGCAGTTCTTAACTTACCAATATCAATTACAAGATATTTCCACACATAAGTTCAGGATATAAAACACGAACGAAAATGATTTAAATAGCAAAATCATAACATCTTTCCTTCACATTGGGCAGTCATGCCAAATACACAGTTTTTACAAAAAAGATGCTCATTATACCATCTTACCTCTTTGGTTAGTCATGCCAAAGACCAGATTCTTCCAGGACCCGTACAACTAATCTAAACCTTTACCTTACCATCATAAAGCAATCTAATGAAACTGGACAAAACTGACTTACCAATTGAAGTAAAGTCCGCCAATAAGGCACATGCAATTACCTAACATTCCAGGGCATCCCCCGGTGTGCGCACAAGTTAGAACCTTAGGATCACCAGCCCCGGACCGGATTATTTCCTCACTAGTTGCTGGACAGCTACCTCCCGGACGCATTCCTAGCTAGCCTAGTGTGTCCTTTTCATACAGATCATATATAAAATATGTATTTTCCCAGGTAATGTTTATTCAGTTGTAAAACCATCACTTTTAATGCATGCCAAAAATTTGAACTTTGGCCTATCCTAAAACTACTTGACTTCTTGAGGGTTTAGAACAACAAATTCTCAGGTTCTTCTGGTTTTCCAATATGTCACTGTCATCTCAATTTAGTTATTGCCTCATACTTACCCAACTCTCCAGAATTGACAAATTCTCCTAAGGTTTATTCTCTCTTCACTCCTCTAGGCTACTTTCACAAATTTTGGAATTTTTCATTCTCACAACTCTGATTCAAAGGGCACTAAGTCCCTCCCTATCAAACATTCACTCTTACACCCAAAACACAGTATATAAACCAGAAATCAAGCATGATGTTGCTTTGGCAGCAGGAATTTCAACACAGAAACAGTAAAATTCCATTCTTACCACTTTAAGTTATATACCTAATTTGATAGGTTTCAAATCACAAAATTCAGCATTCTCAATGCATCCAGAGGTTCAACTAAGAACATATGACAAGATGAATGACGACAAGAAGAATTTCAGCAACTACACAGTAAGCTAAACCCAGAACAGAAAGACATCAAAGGTCCATTTTTACAATTTCTAAGTTAAGAATCTTCACCACTGATTCAACAACCAAATTTGTTAATTATCCACATTTTCTTATGTTCTCTAGTTCATTTACCAGTTAGCTAGTTGCCCTACACTTATTCGAAACACAACTTCCCAGATATCACAGAAATAGAATTACAATTTTACTGTTCAAAAAAACAGAGTTCATGTAATTCACAGTAACTTCCAAGGCCACGAACAGCAGTACGACATCCTTGGATGCTACATGCATTTAGGGATTATTAAAGTGGATTCTATTAGCTTTATTTTGACACCTTACTTGCAAGGTTTGGTTCAGAATCGATGGAGTTATGCTCTGTTAAAGTTACACTGTCCGAAACAGGGTTCAGAAATGGCAGCAAGTGAAATATTGTCATAAACCCTTATACCATCAACTCTGGATGGATGCTTTTGAATCTATGGTGTAGAAGGAAGGGTAAACCTATGGTACCTTGAATTTCCAGAGAAAGAAGAAAGGGTTGGAGACTCTGAAATCTCGGGCCAAGCTTGATCGAGGTGAGTTCCTTAGTGTGTGTGTGTGCTTGGGACTTCTGCCTTCTTCCTTGCTTCTAGCTGCTGGATTTCGAGCTTTAGCTTCTCTCTCTTGCCTTGCCTCTCCCTGAAACTCACTCTCTCTTCTCTTTTCAATTTTCAAGTTCAATTGGTAGGTGGTGCCTCGTCTTTCTCAGTTTCTCTAATTTAATAGGGCTTAATGCATGTGTGTTGTAATGATGATTTCTGCATGAGCTGGTGAGGTGTCCAGCCTCCAATATCCCTTAATCCTTTTCAAGACACCTATTTAGCTAAGTAAGGGGGGCATTAAGGCGTGTTTGGCTGGGTATTAAGCTTCATTGTCTCGGTTAAGTGGCAATTTAATGGGATAGGTTATGTGGCTCTTAAATTGAGTTCTGGCATGTTCTAATTAGGTTTCTTGGCTCCAATTATGATGATTTCTTGTGTGTATGGCTGCCTAGGTGTGTTGGCAGTGGCTAAGGCTTTATTTGGGTAATTAATTTAGGCATTTAAGTTTGTATTTCGGTCACCATACAAAATGTAACACTTAGTGATTTCAATTGGGTTTTTAAATCCCTTTCTTTTGTTTTTAAGATGTGTAACTTATAGAAATTCTTTAATTCTCTATTAAGGCGTGTAGTTGGTACTTAATGAGAAGGGTTTAAGTGCTTTCGGTTGGTTGAATTGTGCTTCCTTGAGCTCTAAGTAAGATAGGGTGTCTTATTTGAAATTTTTGATCTCTTTCAATTTAGTCCTTGAATTTCTATCGGAGAAATATGGAAATTCAGGACTTGTCTTGGGGTTGGGTTCCCTTATATAAGTCCTAGGGTGTCTCTAAAGTGTCCTAGGCTATGTTTCTTGGGTTAAATAGGCCTTCCCTACTCATTATAACTCATTAAAACAAAAAGGGCTAAAACTAGGTTTTTCTTTCAATTTAGTTCCTAGGGTTTGGGTTAGGGTTTTCTCGGGTACTTTTCCTCAATTTTTAAGGCTCTCTTTCTCTAATTAGGGTTTCTTACCCTATTTACAAGCACAATCAAGCACAAATCATTTCAAACAGAAAAGTCAAATCAAGAAATCCAGTCAAACTTAGGTTTTTGAATTCTCAGGATGTTACACTATCAGTACAAAATTGGATCTTATACAGCAAAATCCCAGTTTCTTGGGATTCCTTAAGAAATGGAATTCTAAGTGCACTAAGGTTGCTTATATTCTGAAATCATTCCTTTGGGAATCTTGAAGGCAGGATGGCTACCTTATTCAACCTTAACCAAAGTACCCAACTTTTATAATTCAAATTCTTAAGTTTAGTGTTCTTAGGTTCCTAACTTTGGCCTTTTAATTGGTGAGTGTATTCTGAATCTTCTGAACCTCTATATAGCCTAAGAAGGTTAATACAGACTCACTAAAACTCAGTAAATTTCCTTATACCTTTGACAGGTTAGAGTTTAACTCTAAGGATCCTAAAATTGAAGATTTACCTATCATTAACAAGACTAGCTTCTAAAGGACTCAATGTATTCAAACACTTAGCTTCCCTTGTGTTTACTATGCCACTAACGTCTCAGCCCAGCTTACAGCCTTCTACTTACCCTAGTTTCCAAGAATTGAAGGATTCCTCTAAAGTTCAGATTCACTTAACTCTTCTAGCCTAATTTCATCAGTTTTGCCTTCTTTCCTTCCTTTGTAATATAATTTCACAGGGCACTAATATTTTTCCTATCAACTATCCACTTTTATGACCTAATCACTGTATATCAACTAGCAACTCAACATTTTATCAGTCGTGCAGCAAGGAAGTTAAAACAGAAAACATTAAGGGTTCCATTTTACACATTCTAAGCCATTGCACCTTCTTATCAGACTCTAACCTAAAATTTCCTGTATCTTAACTTGTCTAGAAGTCTAGCAAACAATTTTATAACAGTATAATTGACTGTAAGTTAAATCACAACAATTCACTGCAAGAACACTTAACCAAAAACACATCAAATAGCTCTTCCAATTCATTTTCTGAACTACAAGTTAATGGGACTGACTTAGTAACCAAACATACTAGTTATCCTCCTTTGCTTATCCAATTTAGCTCATTTGACAGCCAGCTAGTTACCATACAAATGCCCGAACTACAGCTTACCAGAATTCACAGATTCAGGACTCACAATTTTTCTGCTAAAAAACAAAGTTCACAGCATTTTTAGTCGCTTTAGGGCCACGAACTGCTATACGGAAGGCATGTATGGTACATGCATTTGGTGTAACACCCCAATTCCCTACGTCCATTTTTAGCATATAGTTATCTTGAATTAGTGTGTTACTGCATTTCTTACCCGAGTTTATTAAAACTTTTACCAAATAGATTAATTAGATTGAGTTGGTTTAGGTTCAATCTCTCGGGTATCTCACTCGTCTCTCTAGCGGAAGCATAAAATACATTCTCTACACACACAGTTGATTAACCATATTTACTTATATGTACATTCATAAACTTTTACATACATAATTACATATTTTCATATTTACATATATATATATATATATGTACATCCATCAAAGGTCATAGTCAACTAGAGTCCTGAGAAGGAAGAAGATCTAGAGATAACAAGCATCTTAAGATCTTATCCCTTAACCTACTAGTGGCTCAGAACTTTAGTCCATACATACATACAAACTATCCATATATTAGCATGATATAACTTCATCCCTTTCTATACATACCATCTAGTAACCTTTATGGCCTTTCCAAAAACATATAAGGCACAAAGTGAAGGGATTGGACAATCCAAAATCATATATAATCATCCATCATAAAGTTAGACAGGCTGAGTAGGGGTCAGATATGTAACTACATGCACTACTACATCACTAATAACTATGATCCAGCCCTGTATTGGGTCATGCCACCACTCCAGGTTAGCCTCCAGCATGACTAAGTACCTAGGCATCTGATACACATCAACGTAATCATGAGATTATAATCTTAGTAATCATGGCAACCTGTTTCCAAAACCGTTAATGTGTACCACTGTATCACCATACAGAAATCACTGCATTTCTCATTACATTTCATATCATAAAATCCAGGATGCACCATTATCATTAACTTTAAAACATGTCATGGCATATATCATCATCAATGCTTTAGTTAAACATACATACGGTTGGCATGGTATGGTACAATCATTATACTTCACGTTTAAACATTTCATAGCAATATGGACATTTCATTAACATTCATCATCATTTCAGAAAACATGGAAATAACAAGCATTTAAAACATATGGGTATTTAACCCTAATCTTTCATAAAAACATTGAGCATTGGGAGAGTTGTCCAACAACTACTCCCACATATCCATTCATTTCTTTGACTCACTGATCTTCCCCTATGAGTCACAGTTTTGTCCATTTCATTCATTTGCACACTGGTCTTCCCCTATGGGTCACAGTTTTGTCCATTCCATTCATAGGATACAATGCATCTTCCCCTCTTGGGTCACAATTTTATCCTTTAAAGTTCATTCATTCGTAGGGTACAATGTCTCTTCCTCGAAGGGTCACACTTTTACCCTTAACCATACATTGACAGGATACAACGCATCTTTCCCAAACGATCACCATTTTGTCCATGACCACTCCAGGCTATGAGACACAAAGTATCTTTCATAAAGGATCACGATTTTATCCCTTGATATGCTATTCTCATGTACATACAATGTAAAGAAATAGTCTCAATCATGGTTAATCTAATTTTAAGCATGTCACTCTTGATTTGGCCACATAGAGTCTACTAGCTTAAAATTAACGAACCAACACGGTGTTTTCGTTAACTTTCGTCATCAATCAATTGGATGTTTTTACCATCCCATATTATGGTTCAACCGTGGAAATCCCAACGGCCGTCCCATACCGACAATTGGTCAATCGATTATGGACCTCTTCTTCTACCAAGAATGTATATGGAATACTTAGCTCTCTTTTCATTCTACTATGTTATTTCCCTTAATCTTTGTCACATATTGTTCTTTAATCCTTTAAAATTAAGTTTAAGTATGTCATTGGGCTCTTAAAACTTTGTTTCATAAGATGTAAAACATTTTCATAAATTGCCTTGTATCAGTCAACTGCTCCCATGACATCATTCGACTGTTCACTCTTTGAAAAATATATAAAAAGAGGCAATAGCTTATCAGTCAACTGCTAGAACTTACCAGTCGACTGGGAGCTCTCTGTGTTCCATCGTCGACTGTCCCAGGCATAGCAGTCGGCTGCTTACTCTTGAAACCTTCAACAATTAAATATTTACCAAATTGAATTTCTGGGTTGGATCTGGGTTTTTCATGAATCAAGAACATGGAAGTCGACTGATTGGGCATGGCAGTCGACTGCCATATGCATTTCTGGAAAATCTGGAAAAATATGATGAGTTAAGAACACAATAGTCAACTGCTAAGCCTATCAGTCGACTGTTGTGCCTCTGTCTTAAATTTCTTTGAATTTTTGGGCACGACAGTGGAATATTAAAGGCTAATAGTCGACTGTTGTGCCTCTGCCCTGTTTTCGAAAAACCTTTAAATCACATATTCCAACCCAAAAATTATCATCCAAATACATGCAAGGTGTCCAAAACATTCTCAAGCATAAATGCAAACATCATTTCTAGCATAAATGCTTAAACTCCCTAAACACTACACCCCAAACCCCAAACCCTAAACCCTAGCCATAATTTCCAAACCCTAACCCCAAAATCCAAACCAAAACCCTAAACCCTAAACCCCAAACCTCAATCCGAAACCCCAAACCCTAAACACTACACCCCAAACCCCAAACCCTAAACCCTTAACTCTAAGCCCTAAACCCGTAACCTCAACCCCAAACCCCAACCCAAAATATTAAAGCTTGAAGCCTAAACCCCAAACCCTAATTCCTAAAGCCCAAACCCTAAACTCTAAACCCCAAACCTTAAACACTGAACCCCTAACCCTAAACCCTAAACCCTATATCCTAAGCCTTAAGCCTTTAACCCCAAACCCAAAATGCTAAACCCTAAACAATAAACCCCAAACCCTAACCCTAAACCTCAAACCCTATCCCCAAACCTCAATCCCTAAACACTATACCCCAAACCCTAAACACTAAACTTGAAACCCTAACTCCTAAACACTAAACACTAAACCCATAACTGTAAACCCTAAACCCTAAAGCCCAAACACTAAACCCCAAACACTAAACCTTAAACCCTAAACCCCAAACCCTTAACCCTAAACCCCAAACCCAAAATCCTTAACCCCAAACCCCGAACCCTAATCCTTACACAGTAAGCCTAAACCCTAAACTCAAAACCCCAAACCATAAACACCAATCTTCAAACCCCAAACCCCAAACCCTTAACCCAAAACCTCAAACTGTAAATCCTAAACCCGAAACCCTAAACCTTAAACCCCAAACCCTAAACCCCATACCCCAAACCTTAAACCCTAAACCATAGACCCCAAACTCCAAACTCCAAACCCTTAACCCCAAACCCCAAAACCAACACTCTAAACTCTAAACCCTAAACTCCAAACCCTAAACCCTAAACCCAAAACCGAAACCTTAAACCCATTACCCCAAACCCCAAACTCATATCTCTAAACCACAAACCCTACCCTCTAAATCCTAAACCCCAATCCCTAAACCCTAAACCCTAAACCCTAACACCAAAATTCTAAACCCTAAACCCTAACCTCCAAACCCAAAACCCCAAAAACCAAACCCCAAACCCTAAACCCCAAAGCCCAAACTGTAAACCGTAACCGCTAAACCATAAACCCCAAACTACAAATCGCAAACGACAAACCCTTGAACCCAAACCCCAAACCCTAAACCCTAAACTCTAAAGCCCAAACCTTAAAACCTAAACCCCAAACCCTAAACCATAAACTCTAAATGTTAAAGCCAAAACCGTAAGCCCTAAATCCTAAACTCAAACCCCCAAACCATAAACCCTAATCTTCAAACCCCAAACCCAGAACCCTTAACCCCAAACCTCAAACTATAAATCCTAAACCCGAAACCCTAAACCCTAAAGCATTAACCCCAAACTGTTACCATAAACCCCAAACTTTAAACCCTTAAAGCCCAATCCCCAAACCCTAAACCCTAAAGCCTAAACCCTAAACCCCAATCCTAACCTCCAAGCCTAAACCCCAATCCCTAAACCTTAAACCCCAAACCCACAACCCACAACCTTAAACCCTAAACCCCAAACCCCAAACCCTAAACCCTAAACCAGAAACCCTTAACCCTTAACCCTAAACCCTAACCCCTAAACGCCAAACCAGAAAATGTAAACCCTAAACCCCAAAACCCTAAACCCTAAACCCTTAACCCCAAACCCTAAATGCTAAACCCCAAAACCTAAACACTAAAAGCTAAACCCATAACCCTAAACAGTAACCCTCAACCCCAAACCCTAAATGCTAAACCCCAAAACCTAAACACTAAAAGCTAAACCCTTAACCCTAAATAGTAACCCTTACCCCCAAACCCCAAACCTTGAACCCTAAACCCTAAATGCTAAACCCTAAACCCCAATCCCCAAACCCATAAACTCGAACCCCATACCCGAAACCCGAAACCCAAAACCCCAAAGTCTAAACCCTAAACCCTAAATGGTAAATCCAAAACCCTTAGCCTAAGCCCTAAACCCTAAACCCAAAACCATAAACCTTAAACACCAAACCCCAAGCATTAAAAAAAAACCCGAAACCCTATATCACAAACCCCAAACCAAGAATCCCACAGCCTAAACCCTAAACCCTAAACACTAAACCCATAAACCTAAACCCTAAACCCTAAATCCTAAACCTTACAACCTTAACCCAAAACCCCAACCCCAATCCCAATCCCTAAACCCTAAACAAAAAACCCTAAACCCCAAACCCTTAACACTAAACCCCTAATCCTAAACTCTAAACCTTAACCCCAAACACCAACACCAAACCCCAACCCTATATACTGAACCTTAAACTCCAAAACCTAAACACTTAACCCAAAACCCAAAACCCTAAACGAAAAACCCTAAACCATAAACCTTAAATCATAAACCATAAACCCTTATGCCCAAAACCCAACCCAAAACCCTAAAAACTAAACCCCAAATCCTAAACCATAAACTCCAAACCCTAACCCTAAACACCAAACCGAAACCCTAAACCCTAAACCCCAACCCCTAACCCCAACACCAAATTGTAAACCCTAAACCCTAAAGCCCAAACCCTAAACCTTAAAGCCCAAACCCTAAACCCTTAACCCTAAACCCCAAACACTAAATCCTTAACCCAGACCCACAAACCCCAAACCCTAAATACTAAACCCCTAACTCTAAACCCTAAACCCTATATCTTAAACCTTAAACCTTTAACCCCAAACTCCAAATGCTAAACCTTAAACCCTAAACCCCAAACCCTAACCCCAAACCTCAAACCCTAACCCCTAACCCTAATGCCTAAATAGTAAACCCCAAACCCTAAACACTAAACCCCAAACCCTAAACCCTAAACACTAATCCTCAAACCAAAAACTGTAGACCCTAAACCATAAACCCCAAACCGTAAACCCCAAGCACTAAACCCGAAACCCGAAACCCTTAACCCCTAACTTGACAGCCTACACTTTAAACCCTAAATTGTAAACCATAAACCCTAAACCCTAAAGCCTAAACCCAAAACCGATACCCTAAATCCATTACCGCAAACCCCAAAACCTTAACCCCGAAGCCCAAACCCTACACTCTAAACCATAAACACAAAACCCAAAACCCAAAACCCGAAACCCAAAACCCAAAACCCAAAACCCCAAAACCTAAACCCTACACCCCAAACCCCAAACCCTAAACCCTAAACCGTAAACCCTAACTGATAAACCCTAAACAACAAACTGCAAACTGAAAACCCCAAACCCTTAAACCCAAACCCCAAACCCTAAACCTTAAACTCGAAACCCCAAACCCTAAAACCTAACTCCAAATCCTAAACCCTAAACTCTAAATGCTCAACCGAAAACCCTAAGCCCTAAACCTTAAACTCCAAACCCCAAGCCATAAACCCTAATCCTCAAACCCCAAAACCCAAACCCTGATCCCTTAACCCCAAACCTCAAACCCTAAACCCAAAACCAAAAACCCTAAACCCTAAACCCTAAACATGAAACCCTGGCACTAAACCTTAAACTTTAAACCCTAAACCCTAACCATTAAACCCCAAAACCTATACCCTAAACCCTAAACCCAAACTACAACCCCAAACTCCAACCCTAAACCCTAAATCCTAAACCCCAAACCCCGAACCCCAATCCCTAAACCTTAAACCCTAACCCCTAATCCCTAAACCCTAATCCCAAATCCCTAAACTCCAAACCCCAAACCCCAAACCGTAAACCTTAAACCCCAAATCCCAATCCCTAAACCCCAAACCCTAAACACTTAACCCTAAACTATGAACCACAAACACCAAACCCCAAACCCTTAACCCGACACCTGAAACCCTAAACCTAAAACCACAATCCCTAAATCCTAAACCACAAACCTTAAACTGTAAACCCTAAACCCCAAGCCCTAAACACTAAACCCCTAAACCTTAACCCTAATCCTACCCAAAGCCTAAACCCTAAACCCAAAATGCTAAACCCGAAACCCTAGGCCATAAACACTAAACCACAAACCCCAAACCATAAACCCTAAATCACAAACCCTAAACCCTAAACACTAAACAACAAACCCCAAACCTCAATTCGAAAACCCTAAACCCTTTCCCTAAACTCCAAATATTAGATCTTAAACCCGAAACCTTAAACCTTAGCCCCCAAAACCTAAACCCCAAAACCTAAACCCCAAACTTTAAACCCTGAACTATAAACCCCAAACGGTCAACCCTAAACCGTAAACCCCAAACCCTAAACACTAAACCCCTAACCTTAAACCCTAAACCATAAAACCTAAACCTTAAACCCTTAACCCCAAACCCCTACTATAAATACTAAACCCTACACCCTAAACCCCAAACTGTAAATCCGAAACCGCAAACCAAAAACCTTATACCACAAACCACAAACCGTAAACCACAAACCTCAAACCCAAAAAAGTAAACCCAAAACCCTAAACCCTAAACCCCAAACCCTAAATCCTAAACCCCAAACCCTAAACCCTAAACACTAAACCACAAATACCAAACCCTAAACACTAATCCCCAAACCCCAAACCCTAAACCCCAAACCCGAAACCCTGATGCCATACTCCAACCCTAAACCCAAAACCCTTAACACTAAACCCCAAACCCTAAACCCTATACACTAAACCCCAAACCCCGAACTGTAAACCCTAAACCCTAAAGCCCAAACCCTAAATAATTAACCCTTAACACTAAACTCTAAACCCTAAACCCCAACCCCAAACCACATCCCTAAACACTAAACCCTAAACCCCAAACCCTAAAGCCTAAAGCCCAAACCTTAAGCACCAAACTATTAAACCTAAACCTTAAATCCTAAATCCTAAACCCTAAACGCTAAACGACCAAACCTGAACCCAAAACCCAAAACCTAAAACCCAAAACCCTAAGCCCAAAACTCGAAACCCTAAACCCATTACCCCGAACCCCAACGCCTAAAACCTTAACCGCAAACCCTAAACCCTACACTCTAAACCCTAAACTCTAAACCCCAAACCTTAAACCCTAAACCAAAAACCGAAACCTTAAACCCATTACCCCAAACCCGAAACACATAACCCTAAACCTTAAACCCTACCCTCCAAACCCTAAACCTCAATCCCTAAACCCTAAACCCTAAATCCCAAAACCAAAATTCTAAACCCCAAACCCTAAACTCCAAACCCAAAACCCCAAAGCCCAAAGCCCAAACGCTAAACTGTAATCGCTAAACCATGAACCCCAAACTGCAAATCGCAGACCGCAAACCCCAAACCCTAAACCCTAAACTCTGCACCTTAAACCCTAAGACCTAAACCCTAAACTCGAAACCCCAAACCATAAACCCTAATCCTCAAACCCTAAACCCTGAACCCTTTAGCATTAAACACTAAACCCTAAACCCCAAACCCTAAACCCTAAACCCCAAACCCCAATCCCAACCTCCAACCCTAAACCCTAAATCCTAAACCCCAAACCCTAAACCCATAACCCTAAACCCTAAACCCTTAACCCCAAACCCTAAACCCTAAATACTAAACCCCAAAACCTAAACCCTAAAACCTAAATGCTTAACCACAAACAGCAACCCTTACCCCTAAACCCCAATCCTTGAACCCCAAACCTTAAATACTAAACCCTAAACCCCAATCCCCAAACCCTTAAACCCGAACCCCATACCCGAAACCCAAAACCCAAAACCCCAAAGCCTAAACCCTAAACTCTAAATGCAAAACCCGAAACCCAAATCCTAAGCCCTAAATCCCAAACCCAAAACTATAAACCCTAAACTGCAAACCCCAAACACCAAACACTGAAAAATAAACCTGGAACCCGAAACCCGAAACCCTAAACCCTATATCACAAACCCCAAACTGAGAACCCTATACCTTAAACCCCAAACCCTAAACATTAAACCCATAAACCTAAACCCTAAACCCAAAATCCTAAACCTTACATGCTTAACCCTAAACCCCAACCCCAATCCCCAAACCCTAAACAATAAATCCCTAATCCTAAACCCTAAACCCTAAACCCTAACCCCAAAGACCAACACTAAACCTTAACCCTAAATACTAAACCGTAAACTGTAAACCCCATACCCTAAACCCCAAACCCTAAACACTAAACCCATAAACCTAAACCCTAAACCCTAAATCCTAAACCTTACACCCTTAACACCAAACCCCAACCCCAATCCCCAATCCCTAAACACTAAACCCCAAACCCCAAACCCTTAACACTAAACCCTTTATCCTAAACTCTAAACCCTAAACCCTAACCCCAAACACCAACACCAAACCTCAACCCTAAATACTAAACCTTAAATCGTAAACCCCAAACGCTAAATCCTAAACTCCAAATCCCAAACCTCAAACTCTAAACACTAAACCCTAAACCCTAAACACTAAACCCCAAACCTTAAACTCTAAACCCTAAACCCTAAACACTAGACCCCAAACCCTAAACACTAGACCCTAAACCCTAAACCCTAAACACTATACACCAAATATTAGACCCTAGACGATACTCCCCAAACCCTAAACCGCAAACCCTAAACCCTAAACCACAAACCACAAACCGTAAACCGTAAACCCTACACCCTAAACCCCAACGCCTAAACACTAAACCCTAAATCCAAAACCTTAAACCCTCAACCCTAAACCCCAAACCCCAAACCCAAACCCAAACCCTAAACACTAAACCCCAAATCCCAAACCCTTAACACTAAACCCCCAACCCAAAACCGTAAACCGTAAACCCTAAACACCAAACCCCAACCCTAAATACCCTAAACCCCAAACCCTAAATCCTATACCCCAAACCCTAAACCTCAAACCCCATACCTTAAACCACAAACCCCAAACCCTAATTTGTAAACCCCAAACCCTAAACCCTAAACCCCTAACCCTAAACCCTAAACCCTAAATCCTAAACGTTAGTACCTTAACAACAAACCCCAAACCCTAAACACTAATCCGAAAACCCCAAACCCTACACCATAAACTCTAAATCCCAAACCCTAACCCCAAACCCTAAATCTTAACCCCAAACTCTAACCCTAAACCCTAGACCCTTTCCCTTAACCGTAACCTCAAACCCTAACCCTAAACACTGATCCCTAAACCCTAAACACTAGACCCTAAACATTAAACCCTAAACCGTAAACTGTAAACCCTAAAGCCCAAACCCTAAACCCTAAACCACTAACCATAAACCCTAAACCCTAAACCCTCAACCACAACCCTAAACACTAAACCCTAAACCGTAAACCACAAGCCATAAATCCTGAACCCTAAACATTCAAACCCAAACCCTTAACCCCAAACTCGAAACCCTAAATCCTCAATCCTAAACGCTAAACCCTAAACCTGAACCCAAATAAAAAAACCCTAATCCGATTACCCCGAACCCCAAATCCTAGACCCTTAACCCCAAACCCCAAACTACACTCTAAACCCTAAACTGTAAACCCCAATCCCCAGACACTAAACACAAAACCCGAAACCCGAAACCCATCACCCCAAACTCCAAACTCTACACTCTAAAGCCTAAACCCCAAATGCTAAGCCACAAACCCCAAAACCAAAACCCTAAACCCTACACCCCAAACCCCAAACCCTTAGCCCCAAAGCCCAAATCCTAAACCCTAACCGATAAACCCCAAACCCCAAACCCTAAACCTTAAACTCTAAATCCCAAACCCTAAAACGTAATCCCGAAACGCTAAACCATAAACTCTAAATGCTAAACACAAACTCCTAAGCCCTAAACCCTAAGCCCCAAACCCCAAACAATAAACCCTAATCCTCAAACCCTAATCCCTGAACCCTTAACCTAAACCTAAACCCTAAACCCTAAATCCTAAACCTTAAGCCCTTAACCCTAAACCCTATTACCTAAACACTAAACCCCAAACCCTAAATTGTTAACACTAAACCCCTAACCCTAAACCCTAAACCATCAACCCTAAACCCTAACCCTAAACTCTAATACCAAACCCTAAATCCCAAATCCAAACCCCAAACCCTAAGCCCCAAACCCTAAATCCTAAAATCTAAACCTCAAACCCCAAAACCTATACCACAAATCCTAAACCGTAAATCGTAAATCCTAAACACTAAACTCTAAACCCCAAACCCTAAATTGTAAACCCTTAACCCCTAACCCTAAACCCTAAATCCTCATCCTTAAACCTTTAACCCCAAACCCCAAATCCTACACCCTAAATTCTAAATCCCAAACCCTAACCACAAATCCCAAACCCTAAACCCTAAAGCCCTAACCCCAAAGCCCAAACCATAAACACTAAACACAAAACCCTAAATGGTAAACCCCAAACCGTAAATCGTAAACCCTAATCCCTAAACCCTACACCCTAAACCCTTAACCCCAAACACTTAACCCTAAATCCTAAACCCTGAGACCTAAAACCTGAACCCTAAACCCCAAAATGCTGAACCCTAAACCTTAAACCCTAAACCCTAAGCCCTAAATCCCAAACTCAAACACTTAACCCCAACCCTAAACCCCAAACCCATAACCCTGAACCTAAACCCTAAGCCCTAAATCCTAAACCCTAAACCGTAAATCGAAACAACAAACCCCAAACTCTAAACACTAAACCCCAAACTCCAAAACCTAAACCCTAAACCCGAAACCCCACACACCAAACCCTGAACCCTAAACCCTAAATCCGAAAACCTGAACCCTAAACCCTAAACTCTAAACCCAAACCCAAAACCATAAACCCCAAACCTAAACCCTAAACCCGAAATCCAAATCCCTAAACCTTAAATCCTAAACCCGAACCCTTAACACCAAACCCTAAACCCTAAACCCTAAATTCAAACCCTAAACATGAAACCCTAAACCCCAAATGCTAAACCCTAAACCCCAAAACCTAAACCCCAAACACCAAACCCCAGACCCTTAACCCTAGGCCCTAAACCACAAACCATAAACACTAAACACGTACCCCTAAACCCTAAATCCGAAACCCAAAACCCTTAACCCCAAAGTCCAACCACAAACCCTAAACCCTTAACCCATACCCTAACCCCAACCCCAAACCCTAAACTCTAAATCCCAAACCCTAAACCCTAAACCCCAAATCCTAAACCTCAAACCCCAAACCCTAAACTTGAAGCCCCAAACACTAAACCTTATACCCTTAACCCTAAATCCTAAACCCTAAACCCAAAACTTTAAACCCTTAACCCCAAACTCGAACCCTTAACCCCAAACCCTAAACCAAAAACCCCAAAACCTAAACCCTAAACCCTAAACCGCAAACCCTAAACCCTACACCTCAAACCCAAAACTCCAACCACTAAACCCTAAATCCCAAACCCTAAACCCTTAGCCCCAAAGCCCAAATCCTAAACCCTAACCGCTAAACCCCAAACCCCAAACCCTAAACCTTAAACTCTAAATCCCAAACCCTAAAACCTAATCCTGAAATGCTAAACCCTAAACTCTAAATGCTAAACACAAACTCCTAAGCCCTAAACCCTAAGCCCCAAACCCCAAACAATAAACCCTAATCCTCAAACCCCAATCCCCGAACCCTTAACCTAAACCTAAACCCTAAACCCTAAATCCTAAACCTTAAACCCTTAACCCTAAACCCTAATACCTAAACACTAAACCCCAAACCCTAAATTGTTAACACTAAACCCCTAACCCTAAACCCTAAACCCTAAACCATCAACCCTAAACCCTAACCCTAAACTCCAATACCAAACCCTAAATCCCAATCCCCAAACCCTAAACCCCAAACCCTAAATCCTAAACTCTAAACCTCAAACCCCAAAACCTATACCACAAATCCTAAACCGTAAATCGTAAACCCTAAACACTAAACTCTAAACCCCAAACCCTAAATTGTAAACCCCTAACCCCTAACCCTAAACCCTAAATCCTCATCCTTAAACCCTTAACCCTAAACCCCAGACCCTAAATACTAATCCCCAAACCCCAAATCCTATACCCTAAATTCTAAATCCCAAACCCTAACCACAAATCCCAAACCCTAAACCCTAAAGCCCTAACCCCAAAGCCCAAACCATAAACACTAAACACAAAACCATAAATGGTAAACCTCAAACCGTAAACCGTAAACCCAAAACCGTAAACCCTACACCCCAAACCCTTAACCCCAAACACTTAACCCTAAATCCTAAACCCTGAGACCTAAAACCTGAACCCTAAACCCCAAAACGCTGAACCCTAAACCTTAAACCCTAAACCCTAAGCCCTAAATCCCAAACTCAAACCCTTAACACCAACCCTAAACCCCAAACCCATAACCCTAAACCTAAACCCTAAGCCCTAAATCCTAAACCCTAAACCCTAAATCGAAACAACAAACCCCAAACTCTAAACACTAAACCCCAAACTCCAAAACCTAAACCCTAAAACCCAAACCGCAAACCCCAAACCCTAAACCGCAAACCCAAAACCCCAAACCCTTAACCCCAAACCCTAAACCACAAAACCTAAACTCTAAACCCTAAACCTTAAACTCAAAATACCAAAAACTAAACCCAAAGCCCAAAGCCCGAGCCCCAAACCCTTAACCGCAAAGGCCAAACTCTAAACGATAAAGTCAACCCCAAAATCTTACCCTAAACCCCAAACATTAAACCCGAAACCCTAAACCTTAAATGCAAAATCCGAAACCCCATACCCCAAAACCCAAAGCCTAACCCTAAATGAGAAACTTTAAACCATAAACCCTAAACCTAAACCTTAAACCCAAACCCTAAACCCTAAACCCGAAACCCCACACACCAAACCCTGAACCCTAAACCCTAAATCCGAAAACCTGAACCCTAAACCCTAAACTCTAAACCCAAACCCAAAACCATAAACCCCAAACCTAAACCCTAAACCCGAAATTCAAATGCCTAAACCTTAAATCCTAAACCCGAACCCTTAACCCCAAACCCTAAACCCTAAACCTAAATTGAAACCCTAAACATGAAACCCTAAACCCCAAACGCTAAACCCTAAACCCCAAAACCTAAACCCCAAACACCAAACCCCAGACCCTTAACCCTAAGCCCTAAACCACAAACCTTAAACACTAAACACCTACCCCTAAACCCTAAATCCGAAACCCAAAACCCTTAAGCCCAAAGCCCAACCACAAACCCTAAACCATTAACCCATACCCTAACCCCAATCCCAAACCCTAAACTCTAAATCCCAAACCCTAAACCCTAAACCCCAAATCCTAAACCCCAAACCCTAAACCCTAAACTTGAAGCCCCAAACACTAAACCCTATACCCTTAACCCTAAATCCTAAACCCTAAACCCAAAACTTTAAACCATTAACCCCAAACTCGAACCCTTAACCCCAAACCCTAAACCAAAAACCCCAAAACCTAAACCCTAAACCCTAAACTGCAAACCCTAAACCCTACACCCCAAACCCAAAACTCCAACCACTAAACCCTAAATCCCAAACCCCAAACCCTTACCCCAAAGCCAAAATCCTAAACCCTAACCGCTAAACCCCAAACCCCAAACCCTAAACCTTAAAATCTAAATCCCAAACCCTAAAACCTAATCCTGAAATGCTAAACCCTAAACTCTAAATGCTAAACACAAACTCCTAAGCCCTAAACCCTAAGCCCCAAACCCCAAACAATAAACCCTAATCCACAAACCCCAATCCCCGAACCCTTAACCTAAACCTAAACCCTAAACCCTAAATCCTAAACCTTAAACCCTTAACCCTAAACCCTAAACCCTAATACCTAAACACTAAACCCCAAACCCTAAATTGTTAACACTAAACCCCTAAACCTAAACCCTAAACCATCAACCCTAAACCCTAACCCTAAACTCCCAAACCAAACACTAAATCCCAAACCCCAAACCCTAAACCCTAAACCCTAAATCCTTAACTCTAAACCTCAAACCCCAAAACCTATACCACAAATCCTAAACCATAAATCGTAAACCCTAAACACTAAACTCTAAACCCCAAACCCTAAATTGTAAACCCCTAACCCCTAACCCTAAACCCTAAATCCTCATCCTTAAACCCTTAACCCCAAACCCCAAACCCTAAATACTAATCCCCAACCCCAAATCCTACACCCTAAATTCTAAATCCCAAACCCTAACCACAAATCCCAAACCCAAAACCCTAAAGCCCTAACCCCAAAGCCCAAACCATAAACACTAAACACAAAACCCTAAATGGTAAACCCCAAACCGTAAACCGTAAACCCAAAACTGTAAACCCTACACCCCAAACACTTAACCCTAAATCCTAAATCCTGAGACCTAAAACCTGAACCCTAAACCCCAAAACGCTGAACCCTAAACCTTAAACCCTAAACCCTAAGCCCTAAATCCCAAACTCAAACACTTAACCCCAACCCTAAACCCCAAACCCATAACCCTGAACCTAAACCCTAAGCCCTAAATACTAAACCTTAAACCCTAAATCGAAACAACAAACCCCAAACTCTAAACACTAAACCCCAAACTCCAAAACCTAAACCCTAAAACCCAAACCCCAAACCCCAAACCCAAAACCGCAAACCCAAAATCCCAAACCCTTAACCCCAAACCCTAAACCACAAAACCTAAACTCTAAACCCTAAACCTTAAACTCAAAATACCAAACACTAAACCCAAAGCCCAAAGCCCGAGCCCCAAAACCTTAACCGCAAAGACCAAACTCTAAACGATAAAGTCAACCCCAAAATCTGACCCTAAACCCCAAACATTAAACCCGAAACCCTAAACCTTAAATGCAAAATCCGAAACCCCATACCCCAAAACCCAAAGCCTAACCCTAAATGAGAAACTTTAAACCATGAACCCTAAACCTAAACCTTAAACCCAAACCCTAAACCCTAAACCCGAAACCCCATACACCAAACCCTGAACCCTAAACCCTAAATCTGAAAACCTGAACCCTAAACCCTAAACTCTGAACCCAAACCCAAAACTTTAAACCCCAAACCTAAACCCTAAACCCGAAATCCAAATCCCTAAACCTTAAATCCTAAACCCGAACCCTTAACCCCAAACCCTAAACCCCAAACCCTAAACCCTAAACCCTAAATTCAAACCCTAAACGCCAAAACCTAAACCCCAAACACCAAACCCCAGACCCTTAACCCTAGGCCCTAAACCACAAACCCTAAACACTAAACACCTACCCCTAAACCCTAAATCCGAAACCCCAAACCCTTAACCCCAAAGCCCAACCACAAACCCTAAACCCTAAACCCATACCCTAACCCCAACCCCAAACCCTAAACTCTAAATCCCAAACCATAAACCCTACACCTAAATCCTAAACCCCAAACCCCAAACCCTAAACTTGAAGCCCCAAAAACTAAACCCTATACCCTTAACCCTAAATCCTAAACCCCAAACCCAAAACTTTAAACCCTTAACCCCAAACCCTAAACCAAAAACCCCAAAACCTAAACCCTAAACCCTAAACCGCAAACCCTAAACCCTACAACCTAAACCCGAACCCTTAACACCAAACCCTAAACCCTAAACAAAAACTCAAACACTTAACCGCAAACCCTAAACCCTAAATCCTAAACCCTACACCACAAATCATTAAACTCAAACCCTATACCCTAAATCTAAAATCCTAAACCCTAAACCCCAAAAGCTAAAGCCCAAATCCTCAACCTTAAATGCTAAACCCTAAACCCCAAACCCCAAAATCCAAAACCCTTAAACCCAAAAACCAAACACCAAACCCTAAACCATAAACCCTAAACCCCAATCTCTAAACCCTAAACCCTAAATGCTAAACTCGAAACCCTCAATCTTAAACCATGAACGCCAAAGCTCGAACCATGAACCCTAAACCACTAACCCCAAACCGTGAACCCTTGACCCTAAACCCTAAACCCTAAACCCCAAACCCCAAACCCCAAACCCTAAACCCTGGACCCTAAACCCTAAACCCTAAACCCAAAACCCCAAACCCAAAACCCCAAACCTCAAACCCTAAACCCTTAACCCGAAACCCCAAACCCTTAATGCCAAATATTAAACATTTAACCCTAAACCCTAAACCCCCAAAACCTCAACTCTAAACCCTAAACCCTAAACTCAAAACACCACACACTAAACCCCAAAGCCCAAAGCCCGAACCCCAAACCCTTAACCCCAAAGCCCAAACCCTAAACCATAAGCCCAACCCCGAACTCTTACCCTAAACCCAAAACATTAAACCACTACCAGAAAAATGCAATTTAGAGACGCAAAATTCCGTCTCTATGTAGGCAAATTTCCGTCTCTAAACACATTAGAGACGGCGCGTCGCGGATTGTTAGAGACAGAATTTTTTAGTCAGCCTCTATAATTTCCATCTCTAACCCGTCTCGAACGATATATTAAAGAAAATTAGTAAGAGACGGAATAGAGATGGATTAAGTCCAATTCCGTCTCTAAACCGTCTCTAACGATATATTAAAGAAACTTAAATAGAGACGGAATAGAGATGGATTAAGTCTCGTTCCGTCTCTAAACCGTCTCTAACGATATATTAAAATACCTTAACCAGAGATGGATTACGTGCATTTCCGTCTCTAACGATATATTAAAGAATCTTAATCAGAGACGGAATAGAGATGGATTGAATGCATTTCCGTCTCTAAACTGTCTCTAACGATATATTAAAGCAACTAAATCAGAGATGGATTGAGGACGGTTCCGTCTCTAAATCGTCTCTAAGCATATATTGAAAATGTTTGATTAGAGACGGAATAGAGATGAGATTTTTGGATGGATTAACCGTTGCTAAACTTCGTCTCTTTGGTGAAAATAATCTTTTTTATACAAAACTTTCAAATTGAAATAGATAATAAAATAGACAATTAACTAATAAAACTACATAAAATATTAAAACATAAAGTTCACATTTGAAACACCATCCAAAAGGTTCTACACATTTAAAACACATACACAAAAGTCTAAAATTCTAACAGCTATTGAAAGGTTATACATCCATCCAAAAGACTATGTTAAAAGTCTAAAAACATAAAATATAGGTCAACATTAATGTCATATGCATAATATCAAATCTTTCTACTTGATCATGTTGGCATCCCTAGGAATTGTCGCTTGGTGTACCTTGGTTTCCTTGAAGCTTGGAAAATAATTGACCAAACAAATGATCATAGTCTGCAAACTTATCATTATAGCCAGCTATCACTCCTTTTTGCTCATCAACTGTTTGTTTCAGACTAGCATTTGCTGCTTCTAAGACTTCAGTTTTATGTGCCACCCGCTTATCTATCTCCTCTTGGAATAGAGGATGAAGCTCACTAGCTTGTAAAGTAGAAGCCCCAGTTGATGAGCTACCAATTTCAGTTGCCGTTGATCCAAGACCAAAAACACGACCCTTCTTATCTTTACCTCCCACCACCTCTAACCAAATTGCTGTCTCCTCATTCAGAGAAATTGTATCATTTGATGCATCATCAACGAGTGGTTGAGAAGATCTAGCTGACTTGATTCTTGTATATTCAGCCTACAAATTAAAAATAATTGACAAATTATAATATATCATGTTGAATACCATTAATCATGATCATAATATGGATCCACCACTTAAGAGAGACTCAATTAAGCCAAATGACATACAAAAGGCAAGATTTCAATTTAAGTTCACATCCCGCCCAATATAATTTTTTGTCTAAAATCAATGCCCAATCAAAGTATAATATCACAAAGCCTATCAAGCCCAACAACCAAGGGGATAGAATTTATAAGAGCTAATGCCTAGGTTCATTTAATGAAAGCCAACACCACAAAGAAAACCCAATAGCCTATTACATGAAACAAAAAACAAAAAAAAACTTCATTTGAATCAGCCCAAAAAATTCACTTACATAAGCTAAAATAGAAGAAGCCAAAATACTAAGCAAGATATAGCCATAAATCAAAACAGCCCCATGTTTTTAATTAGCCCATAGAACAATGAAACAAGATAGCCAAAAATCTAACCAATTGTGACAAACTTTAATGATACCAACATCATTTGAATTAGCCCCAAAATAGTGAAAAAATGTGGCCAAAATACAATGAAATCATCACAAAACTCAATGCTATCAACCCCATTTTAGTTAGCCCAAAAAGTGGCAAAAACATGATGAAATGCATCCAATTAAATAGTTAAATCTAATAGACATTATACACAAAGTTGATATCAACCCAACAGCCTAGTCTAGGATTTCTCTATTAAGCTCAGTTTAGGTGACCTAGTTTAGGTGACCTAGTTAAGTTTATGTATTCAATGAATCTAACCAATAAAACAAATTCAGAAACACTCAAGCCAGGAACAGAACCAATCCAGAAACAGTAACAAAATAAATTTGTCATTTAATATGAATTTATATACTTACATATGCATCTACAGATCTTTGGTCAAGAAATTCACCGTTTTCTTTCCTTGTATGAGTGCGCTTAAATAAGTCAAAACATGTAGGTTCTCTCCCCAATTCTTGCCTCTACCATTATCACAAAATTATGGTTTGTTGATCAAATAATTAAAATCCAAAAAATCATTAAATAAACTAAATATAACGAAATATATGACAAAAAAATAACCAAAGTTAAAGAAATATATGACTAGAAAGAAAAAGAAAAATCCATCCTCTTTCCTTAATTTACTGCTGCTATCATATAGTGTTTTTCTAAACCTCGAGAATCGAAAGTTAAAACACATCCAATTGTAGAGCCACACAATCAATAATCTAAAGTTAAAACGCATATTGAATCATACCTTTTCGCACACAAAAACAGAGAATCGAAAAACAGAGAAGGATGAAGAAAACGAAGCTGACCTTCACTCGATGCTCCAGCAACCTTCACGAGCTTCCCGACGGCGAAAAGAACCCACAACCACACGAGCACAGCGACCTTCACGAAGCAAGCCAGAATAGTGTAGAGACGGAAGAAAGGCCAAGTAATTTTTTAGGGTTCGAAAAAATGAAAAGGGGCAAGTAATTTTTTTTTTGAAACAAAATATAAGTTTATGTGTTATGGACTAAAGACAGAATTTTTCCGTCTCTAGTCCGTCTCTATAAAGCTTTAAACGACGCCGTCCAGTTTATGCGTCTGCTTATTGACTAGAGACGAACATATTCCGTCTCTATAAAGATAAAAACGACGCCGTCCAACTTGTGCGTCTGCTAATTCTTTTTGAGACTAATCTGAGACGGAATTGTACGTCTCTATTCCGTCTCTAAAAGGCGCGCTAAATCTTTTTGTTTCGCGCCTCAATTTTTTTGTGCCGCGCGAAAAAAATTATTGTATAGAGACGGGTTTGGGGCCGATTTGAGACGAAAATTATTAGAGACGGATTATTCCCTCTCTATATTCCGTCTCTAATTCTGAAATATTGGAAAATGGAAATGGCAGCGTTAGGGACGGAATTAAGACGGGCTTGACATGAAATAGAGAGGGATTATTTTCCGTCTCTAAGTTCCGTCTCTAAATACTAGTTTTCTGGTAGTGAACCCTAAACCCTAAATGCTAAATTCGAAACCCCAAACCCCAAACCGCAAACTGTAACCCTCAGTGCCAAACTTTAAACCCCAAACCCTAACCCTAAAACCTAAACCCCAAACTCTCAACCCTTAACTAAAAATCCTAAACCCGAAATCCAAAACCCGAAATCGTAAACCTCAAACCCCAAACCCCAAATCCCAAGCCCGAAACCTTCAACCCTAAACCTTAAAACTTAAACCCCAAACACTAAACCCTAAACCATAAACGACAAACCCCCACCCTAAACCCCAAACTCAAAACCCTAAACCCTAAACCCTAAATCCTAAAATTAAACCCTAAACTGTAAACCCAAATCCTTAACCCCAAAACCCAAACCTTAAACCCTAAACCCCGAACCCCAAACACTAAATCCTAAACCACAAACCCTAAACCTTATACCATAAATCATAAACCCTAAGCTTTAAATCGGAAACTTTAAACCCCAAATGCTAAACCCGAAACCCTGTAGCCAAAACCTGAAACCCTAACCCTAAACCCCAAATTTTAAACAGTAAACCACAAACACTAAACCCTAAAGCCTAAAGCCTAAACCCCAAACCATAAACCCTAATCCCTTAACCCTCAACCCTAATCCCTAAACTCCAAACCCTAAACCCTAACCACAAACCCTAAATCGTAATCCCTAAACTCTACACCCTAATCCCCAAACCCTAAACCCTAACCACAAACCCCAAATCGTAATCCCTAAACCCTAAATCATAAACCCCAAACCCTAAACCCTAAACCCCAAACCCTGCACCTCTAACCCTAAACACCAAACCCTATACCTTAAACCCTTAACCCCACATCCCTTACCCTAAACCCCAAACCCTAAACACTAAACCCTAAAGCCCAAAGTCCAAACCCTTCACCCCAAACCCTAAACCCTAAACCCCAAATGCTATGCCCTAAACCCCAAACCCTTAAAACCAAACCCCAAACCCTAACCCTAAACTTTAAACCCCAAACCCTAATCCCAAAATTCTAAACCAGAAACCCTAAGCCTTAAACCCTAAACTGCCCACCACAAACCATAAACCGTAAACGCCAAACCCCAAACCATAAACCCTAAACCCCAAACCCCAAATGCTGAACCCTTAAACCCAAACCTCAAACCCTAAATGCTAAACCCCAAACCATAAACCCTAAACTATAAACCCTACACCCTGAACCCTTAACCTCAAACCTCAAACCCTAAACCCCAAACCCTAAACCCTAAACCTTAACCCCTAAACCATAAACCCCAAACCCCAAACCCTTACCCTAAACCCCAAACTTGAAACCCGAAACCCTAAATGCTAAACCCGAAACCCTAAACACTAAAACCCAAACCCTATACCCTAAACCCAAACCCAAAACCCAAAACCCTAATCCCTAAACCCTTAACCCCAAACCCTAAACCCTTAACCCTAAGCCCCAAACCCAAAACCCTAAACCCCAAACCCCAAACCCTTAACCCCATACCCTAAACCCTAAACCATCAACCCTAGACCCTAAATTCTAAACTGCAAACCCTATCCCTAAAGCCCAAACCCCAAAACCCGAACCCCAAACAAGAAAACCTAAACCGTCAACCCCAAACCGCAAACCCTAATTCTTAAATCCTAAACTCCAAACCCTAAAGCCCAAACCCTAAACTCTAAACCCCAAACCCTAAACCCTAAATCTTAAACTCTATACCCTATACCTCAAACATTAAACACTAAACCCTAAACCCTTAACCGCTTACCCTAACCGCTAAACCATAAAGCCCAAACCCTAAACCCTAAACCCTAAACACTAAACCCCGAACCCTAAACCCTAAACACTAATCCGTAAACCCAAACCCGAAACCCGAATCCCTAAACACCAAAACCCAAACCTTAAACCCCAAACCCTAAACCCTAAACCCTAGACCTCTAACCATAAACCCCAAGCTCTAAATCCCAAACCCTTAACCCCACACCCCTGAACCCAAACCCTAGACCCTAAACCCAAATCCATAAACACCAAAACCTAAACCTTAAACCCTAAAACCTAAACTCGAAAACCTCAACCTAAACCAAAACCCTGAACCCTGAACCCTAAACCCCAAACCCCAAACCCTAAACCCTCATTCCTAAACCCTACACTCCAAAGCCAAAAGCCAAAACCCTAAACTCAACCCCAAACCCTAAACTCTAAATCCTAAACCCTATACCCTAAAGTCCAAACCCTTAACCCCTAACCCTAAATGCTTAACCATAAAGCCCAAACCCTAAACTCTAAACCATAAACCCCAAATTGTAAATCCTAAACCCTAAACCCCTAACCCTCAACACTAAACATTAAACACCTAACCCTAAACCCTAAACCATAAATCGTAAACCTAAACCTGAAACACTAATCCCAAAACCCCAAACCCCAAACCCAAAATCCCAAACCCTAAACCCTAAACCCTAGACCCCTAACCCTAAACCCCAAGCCCTAAACCCCAAACCCTTAACCCTACACCCCTAAACCTAAACCCTAAACCACAATCCATAAACACTAAACCCTAATCTTTAAATGCTCAACCAGAACCATAAGCCCTAAACCCCAAGCCGCAAACCTTAATCCCTAAACCCCAAACCCCGAACCCTTAACCCAAAACCTCATGCCCTGAACCCTAAACCCGAAACCCTATTCCCTAAACCCTTAACCCCAAACACTAAGCCCTAAACCCTAAACAGCAAACCCAAAACCCAAAACCCAAAACCTCTAACCCTAAAGCCCAAGCCTTATACCCCTAACCCTTAAATCCAAACCCGTAACCTTAAACCCTAATCCCCAATCCCTAAACACCAAAACCTAAACCCTACACCCTAAACCACAAACCTGAAACTCTAAACCCCAAACCCTATGCCCTAAGCCCTCAAACACAAACCCCAAACCATAAACCGTAAACTACAAACCTCAAACCCTGAACCCTTAACCCTAAACCTCAAACCCTAAATGTTAAAACCCAAACCCTAAACCCTAAACCCCATAATTTAAACCCTAAACCCTAAACCTCAAACCCCAAATCCCGAGCCCTAAACTCCAAATCCTAAACCTCAAACCCCATACCCTAAACCCTAAACACCAAACCCTAAGCCCTAAATCCTAATCTGCAAACTCTAAACTCCACACCCTAAACCATAAAACTAAACCCTAAACCCTACCCGAACTCTTAACCCCAAAACCCAAACGTTAAAGCCTAAACTCTAAACTCCAAACATTAAACGCTAAACTCGAAACCCTAAACACTAAACTTTAAACCCTAAACCTGAAACCCTAAATTCTAAATGCTGAACCCGAAATCCCAACCCTAAACCCTAAACCCTAAATACTAAACTCTAATGCCTAAACCCAAAATGATAAACCCTAAATCTTTAACCCTAAACCCTAAACCCCAAACCCTAAATCTGAAACCAAAGACACCAAGTCCTAAACCCTGAACCCTAAACCCCAAACACCAAACCCTTAACCCCAAACCATAAGCCCTGAACCCTAAATCCTAATCCCTAAAACGTAAACCCAAAATCGGAACCCTTAACCCCAAACCAAAAACAAAAAACCTTAAACCATTAACCCCAAACCCCAAACCCTAAACCCTTAATCCTAAACCCTAAACCCTAAACCCAAACCCTAAATCACAAAACCTAAACCCTAAACCCCAAACCTAAACCCCTAAACCTAAACCGTAAACCATAAACACCAAACTCTAAACCCCAAACCCTAAACCCTAAACTCTAAACTCTAAAATAGTAACCCTAAACTCCAAAACCTAAACCTTAAACCCCAAACCCCAACCACTAAACCCCGAAACCCAAACCCTTAACGCGAAAGCCCAAACCCTAAACTCCAAATGCTTAACCTTAAACCCCAAACCCTAAACCTCTAAACCCAAACACCAAAACTTAAAGCCTAAACCCTAAACCGTGAACGCCAAACCCAAACCTTAATCCCTAAATGCTAAACCCGAAACCCTAAGCCCTAAACCTTGAACCCCAAATCCTAACCATAAACCCAAAACCCTGAACCCTTAACCCCATACTTCAAACCCTAAATCCCAAAACCCCAAACCCTAAACCCCAAACCCTAAAGGATAAATCCCAAACCCCAAACTCGTACCCTAAACCTTAAACTTGAAACCCTAAACTCGAAACCCTAAACACTAAATGCTAAACCCTAAACCTTAAACCCTAAACTCCAAACCCTAAACTCTAAAACCCAACCCCAAACCTTAAACACCAAACCCAAAACCTAAAACCCAAAACCCTAAACCCTAAAACCCAAACCCAAACCCTAATCCCTAAATCCTTAACCCCAAACCCTAAACCCTAAACCTCATACCCCAAATGCTAAATGCTAACCTCTAAAACCCTAAACACCAAACCCTAACCCTAACCCTGAACCCCAAACCCCAAACCCTAAACCCTAAACCCTGAACCCTCAACCCCAAACCCTAAACCCTAATTCCTAAACCCTGAACACCATACCCCAAACCCCAAACCCAAAAACATAAACCCTAAACCCTAAACCCCAAACCCTAAACACTAAACCCTTAACCCGTAAACTGAAATGCTTAACACCAAAGCCCAAACCCTAAACCCTAAACCACAAACCCTAAATTATAAACCTTAACTAATAAACCCCAAACCCCAAACCCTAAACCCTAAACCCTAAACCTCAAACCTAAACCCGAACCACTAAACCATCTAATCGTAAATCCTAAATCCTAAACTGTAAACCCAAACACGAAACCTTAAACCCTAAACCCCAAAACCCAAGCCCCAAAACCCAAACCCAAAACCATAAACCCTAAACCCCTAACCCTAAACCCAAAGCCCTAAACTCCAAACCCTTAGCCCCACACCCCTAACCCTAAACCCTAAACCCTAAACACCAATCTATAAATACCAAAACCTACACCCTAAACCCCGAACCCCAATCACTACACCCCAAAGTCCATAGCCCATAGCCCAAACCCTTATCCCCAACACCTAAACCCTATGCCTTAAACGCTATAGCTTAAACCCCAAACCCCAAACCCTTAAACCCAAACCCCAAAGGCTAAAACCTAAACTCTAAACCCCAAACGCTAAAACCTAAACTCCAAACCCTAAACACTAATCCCAAAATCGTAAGACCTATACCTTAAACCCCAAATCCTAAACCATAAAACCTAAACAATAAACCCCAAACACTAAACCCTTAACCCTAAACCCCAAACCCTAAATGGTAAACCCTAAACCCTAAACCCCAAACCCTTACCCTAAACCCCAAACTTTAAACCATAAACCCTAAGCCCTAAACCTCAAACCCGAAACCCGAAACCCAAAGCCCTAAACTTCAAACCCTACACCCTAAACCGCAAACGCTAAACACCAAACCCTAAACCTCAAATCCCCCATCCTAAACCGTAAAACCTAAATCCTAAACCCCAAACCCTAAACCCTAAACCCTAAACCCTACCTGAACCCTTAATCCCAAAACCCAAACCTTGAACCTTAAACCCCAATCCCTAAACCCTAAACGCTAAACCCTAGACGCTAAACAGTAAACTTTAAACCCTAAACTCGATAGCCTAAACCCTAAATGCTAAACCCGAAACCCTGAATGGGAAACCCTTAACCCCAAAGCTCAAGCCCTAAATGGTAAACCCCAAACCATAAACCCTAAACTCTAAACCATAAACCCTAAACCGTAACTCTAAACCCCAAACTTTAAACCCTAAACCCTAAACCTTAAACCCCAAACCCCAAGCCCTAAAACCCAAAGCCTTAGCCCCGCTCCCCTAACCCTAAACCCTAAACCCTAATCCTTAAATACCAAAACCTAAACCCTAAAACCCAAACCCCAAGCACTACACCCAAAGGCCAAAGCCTAAACCCTTAACCCTAAACCCTAAACACTAAGCCCTAAACACTATGCCCTAACCCCAAACCCCAAACCCTTAAACTCAATACCCAAATGCTAAACCCTAAACCCCAAACCTTAAACTCTAAACCCCTAACTCGAATCCCTAACCGCTAAATGCTAAACCCGAAACCTTAAGCCCTAAACCCTATACCCAAAATCTAAAACCATAAACCCTAAACAACAAACCCCAAAGCCTAAACCCTAAATCCTAAATCCTAAACCATAAACCCCAAAGCCTTACTCTAAACCCCAACCTTTAAACTATAAACCCTAAACCTCAATCCCCAAACCCCAAACCCTAATCTCCAAACCCTAAACCCTAAACCCTACCCGAACCCTTAATCCCAAACCCTAAACTTGAAACCCGAAACCCTAAACCCTAAACCCGAAACCCTAACTGAAACTACAAACATTAAACCTTAAACCCCAAACCATAAACCATAAACCCTAAACCCCAAACCCTAAACCATAAACCATAAACCCAAAATCGTAAACCCTAAACCCTAAACACCAAATCCCAAACCCCAAACCCCAAAACCCTAACTCCAAACCTCAAACCTTAAACACTAAATCTTAAACCTCAAACCTTAAACCCAAAACACGAACCCTTAACCCCAAACACTAAACCCAAAACCCCAAACCCAAAACCCTAAATACTAAAGCCTAAACCCTAATCCCTAAATGCTAAACCGAAACCCTAAGCCATAAACCTTGAACCCCAAAGCCCTAACCATAAACCCAAAACACCAAACCCGTAACCCCATACCCCATACCTCAAACCCTAAATCCCAAACCCCAAACCCTAAACCCTAAACAAGAAACCCCAAACTCGTACCACAAACCATAAACTCGAAACCCTAAACCCTAAATGCTAAACCCTAAACCCTAAACCCTAATCTATAAACCCTAAACTCAAAAATCCAACCCCAAACCCTAAACCCAAAACCCTAAACCCTAAAACCCAAACCCTAATCCCTAAATCCTTAACTGCAAACCCTGAACACTAAACCCCAAACCCTAAACCCTAACCCCATACCCCAAACCCTAAACCCTTACCTCTAAAACCCTAAGGCCCAAACCCTAACCCTGAACCCCAAACCCCAAACCCTAAACCCTAAACCGCAAAACCTAAACCCTCAACCATCAACCCCAAACTCTAAACCCTAATTCCTAAACCCTGAACTCCATACCCCAAACTGCAAACCCTAAACCCTAAACCCCAAGCCCTAAACACTAAACCCTTAACCCGTAACCTGAAACGCTTAACACGAAAGCCCAATCCCTAACCCCGAAACCACAAACCCTAAATTGTAAACCTTAAACCCTAAACCCTAAACCCTAAACCTCAACCCTAAACCCGAAACACTAAACCCTTTAATCGTAAACCCTAAACCCTAAATTGAAAACCCAAACCCAAAACCCTAATCCCTAAACCCCAAACCCAAACCCAAAACCATAAATCCTAAACCCTAAACCCGAAGCCCTAAACTCGACACCCTTAGCCCCACACCCCTAACCCTAAACCCTAAACCCTAAACTCCAATCCACAAACACCAAAACATAAACCCCAAACACTACACCTCAAAGGCCATAGCCCACAGCCCAAACCCTTATCCCCAACCCCTAAACCCTATGCCCTAAACGCTATAGCTTAAACCCCAAACCCCAAACCCTTAAACCCAAACCCCAAATGCTAAACCCTAAACTCCAAACCCTAAACTCTAATCCCCAAATCTTAAGCCCTAAACCCTAAACCCCAAACCCTAAACCATAAACCCTAAACAATAAACTTCAAACACTGAACCCTTAACCGCAAACCTCAAACCTTAAACGATAAACCCTAAACCCTAAACCCTAAACCCAAAACCCTAAACCCTAAACACTAAACCCCAAAGCTCTACCGTAAACCGCAAACCTTAAACCATAAACCCTAAACCCTAAACTTAAAACCGGCAACTAGAAACCCAAAGCCCAAAACTCCAAACCCTACACCCTAACCTGCAAACGCTAAACACTAAACCCCAAACCCTAAACCCTGAACCCCAAACCCTAAACCTCAAATCCCCCATCCTAAACCGTAAACCTCAAACCCTAAAACTAAACCCTAAACCCTACCCGAACCCTTAATCCCAAAACCCATACCTTGAACATTAAACCCCAAACCATAAACCCTACACGCTAAACCCTAAACCCTAAACCCTAAATCGTACACTTTAAACCCTAAACTTGAAGCCTAAATCCTAAATGCTAAACCCGAAACCCTGAACGGAAAACCCAAAACCCTAACACTAAACCACAATCTTTAAACCCTAACCCAAACCATAAACCCTAAACACAAACCCAAATCCCGGAAC